>CM053591.1:187393143-187435986 GCA_028646515.1 Pseudochirops corinnae
TGATGTAAACCAGAAAATAAATAAATAAATAAATAAATTTAAAAAATAAAATATAATCCCAAAAAAAGAAGAAGAAGAGAATACTCAAGTGGTTTTGATACATTCGAGATCACGTTGCCATAGTCAAGGAGTCTGCTTGCATTGGTAGCCTTTTGATTTGTGACCATGATGAAAACAGTTAATTTGGCAGCATTTTTCATGAACACACACAATGACAAAGGTAAAAGACATCTTGATGCTTCCCAATATGGAGTCCTGGCAACCTGAGAGTTATCCTGAAAGTTACAGTCTTTCTAAGTCTTGGAGTTCATTTACACTTAGGATATCAAAAGGAAAAAGGGAAGGAGGAGTGAGGGAAGAGAGCCATCTTTTATTTGTCTTACATCCCTTTTGCATTAAACACTTCCTGTGTTTGATTTATAATATTTCTGGTCTGACTTCTACACGACATTGTCAACACTGACCTCCCAGAAGAACAGCATGGCTTTAGGCCACAGCTCAGAATAGTTGAAGCATGGAAGATAGAGAAATGCAGGGGATAAAAATTGAGCTCTGTAGACTTCATCCATTTATTCCATGGATATAAAACAGGGTCCCATCAGGAGTTAGGGAAGTGTTTTAACTGCACAGAGATGTTCATAAAGACCCCAAGACTTCCTGTGGGATTTCACTAACGAGAGAATTGATGCTTTCCTTTCTGATCCATACTGATCACAAACAAGGAAGTAGAGTTGCACAAAAGACTGTCTCATTGTCTGTCCTGCAAAAAGCCATGATTGTGGATAATCAAAAAATAAACCTAGAAGCTAGAGTCAGAATGAGGTATAGCATTTCTAGAAGGCCCCTCCATCTTAAAAAGCTAAAGCGTGATACAAGGGGAGGGTGCAAGAGCTCTGGAATAAAATCCCCCTGAGAGGGAGGAGGAGGGGCAGAAGGAGAGTGGGAGAGGGAGCAGAGAGAAAGAGAAAGGGGAGAGAAGAGAGAGAGGGAGGACAAGGGGAGAGGGAGAGCAGAGACGGGAGGGGAGGAAGAGAGCTGAAGGAGGAAGAGGAAGGGGGAAGAAGAAGGAATAGAGATCATCTGCTAAGCCATTGAAGGGCTACAATCTGCCAATACAGGGACTAAGAGGAAACCTTGAACCTTCAAGTATTAAAGCAGTGAAATAGAAGGCAGAAATCCTCTGGCTGATTCTAATCAGACTGATTTTTGCATTCACCTCAGACTGGAGATGTCTTCAGAAGTGTGAGACATTTATCCAAGAGATGTTATAGGTCGAGCAGCTTGAAATATGAAGGCACTAATGAAAACACAGGAGAGATATAGAATTATTTTAGCCACATCTGCACCAGACTGTGGATTGACATTGCTCATGCTGTGGCCACCAGGGTGGTGGCGATGTCAGAGGAGCGAAGAGGGCACATGTAAGAGATGTCATGAAGACATAATTGACTGAACTTGCTGACTGATTGGATGGAGGGGGTGAGAGAGTGGGGAGAGGAGGATGACACCTAGTTTCTGATCCTGTGTGACTGTGAGGATTGGTGGTACCCTCAACAGTAATAGTAAAGTTGACTAGAGAGAAGAGTTTGGACCATGTTATGTTTGAGATGTCTATAGGACATCTAGTTTGACATGCATATGCAGAAGCCAGACTGCAAAGGGTTAATAAAAGAGTGAGAGTTGAATAAGTAGAGATACTGATTAGGAAAAGGAAAAAGAGGTATAGGATGGTAGCTGGTAGGAAAAGATGAATCAAGTGAATTTCTTGGGGATAAGGAAAATGTGCATGTGGGAGGAAGTAAGGAGGTGTCCAGTATTGAGAGGAAGATTGAAGGTTGGTGAGAGAGCAGTGATGATAGAGAGAGGCAATCTGCTGGAAAAGAGGAGATAGAATAAGAACACTTGAGCATGTAGAGGGATTTGCCTTGACAAGGGGAAGGGCCACTTCTTTGTGTGAGGCAGGACTTAAAGTAGTGAAAATGGCAGAAGATATCAGGTGATACAAGATGAGAAGGAGCAAAGAAGAGAGCTCTTAGTGAATGGTCTATTTTTTCAATAGGCATATGAGGCAAGGTTCCCAGACTAGAGAGTAGTGAGAAGGGCTTAAGGGAGAGAAGTTAGAAGAGAGATGAAATGATTTGGAAAAGCCACTGTGGTGAACCGGATAGCAAGGCAATTAGGTAGGTATAAAAGGATTGCTATGTCAGAACGAGGGCCTGCTTGAGATTATAACATTCATTAACATAAATTTGTAGTGGACCTATTCAGCATGGTTTTATCCAGATTTATTCAGCAGCTCCTGTGTAAGGACAGTCAGTAGGTGATTGGAGCAATCCAAGATAGAAGTTTGTCAGGAAAAAATCTTTAATAGAATGAGGGGACAAGAGACTGAACCAAAATCTCTTCCTGGTCCTGTATCCACTAGGTTGCACTGTCTTCTGCATAGCTTATTAAGCTTCATTTTAGACAAGAAGAAGGTAAAAACAGTACCTGATCCAAATACTAAGGAACCATGCTGTATTATGAATTACCTTTATAAGTAGAAAGCTAAACTAGGAGCCAGCATGCCTTTCCCAAAACTCCAAAATTCTAGTAGACTCTAAGATTTCCAAAGGCAAGACCATGCATTTTCATCTTGCTGTGTATCCCCGGTGCCCACCATCACCTTGGACAGAGTTGATTTCAATAAATGTTTGTTGAATTGAATTTGCTTCTGAAGACACCATGTACTTTGCCCTGTTTTCCCATGGTAACTTTTTGTTAAAGATTCAGAAATAGCAAGATGTTTCAAGTATGAACATGAAGTACAAGGCAATATTAAGATGTAGGAAAATTGAAAGCACAAATAAAATGGACAGTTCGGGTTTGTTTGCTTAGTTGGTGAATTGATCAGAGTAGGGAGCACTTCAGGTGCCCATTAGCAACTCTGGCATTTAGGATATGGAAAAGAGAATTCCTTGGGGGCTCTGAGGAGTTAAAGTTACCCATGGTCACACAGTCAATATATATTAGAGGCAGACTTTGAATGAAGGTCTTTCTGACACCCAGCATGGCCCTCTATTTACAATGTCATGCTGCTTTTATCTTTAGCAGTATCAGGCTTAAATATACAGAGCTAGTGTGTACATGAGTGTGAGTGTGTGTTTGAGAGGGAAAGGAGTTGACCTATGATTTGATTGATACAGAGAACTCCCAAGTTGAACTTTCTCCATCACTACAAACCTGTAACTGATTTGTCACTTAACAGTCTTAGAGGACTGCTTAGGGAAATAAATGGTTAAGTGACTTGCCGAAAATCACAGGGCCAGTGTGTATTAGAGGTGAATTTTTTTTTAACCCAGGTCTTCAAGAATGTAAGACCAACTTTCTATTCCCTATACCACACAGTCAAAGATGGCCCTGTCCAAATGTGGAAAACTCAGAGGGTTGTCAAAACCATTCATACATTAGCTTTTGTTTCAAGGAAAATGAATAAACAACTCTCTTGTGACTTTCTAACCAGTATTGCTGCTTTTATCTGTCTTAATAAGCCTATTAAAATGAAGCTGTCAAATTCTACATGTTTCATTAATTGCTTTATTTATTCTGATTACAAGAAGTACCCTGGTATTTGCATTACTTCAAGCCCTCTTCCAACCTGTGTTACCACTTTGGAATGCTTTGAATGATGGTAAACAGTGCTCTGAGCTCAGGTGAGGCCCACATGCCACTTCACAAACAGGCTGACCTATCTACAAATGGGCATGCCTACTGACAAAAGTAAGGTCTTTGTATAAACAATCAGCTTTCCACAATTAGACAAGAGCATCTGTGGAGTTGCTAGTTAGCATTTCATAGGCCTGTTTTATTGGAGCAAGCCAGGGTTGTTATGAGAGGAGGGGAAGTACCAGTCATCATCTGCAGGCCTTGAATTGCTTTGCATTTGTTCTATTCTATTTTTCCTTTCATAACTGTGGGATTTTTGAAGGATATAACTGTGGTACAACATCATCCTTTACAATCACCTAATTCTGTCACCGAGGAAGAAAATATTGTGGGTGCTGAAAAAGAGAGCTTTGAGCTATTTTGTGCCATGAAAAAAAAAAAAACAGGCACCACCCCAAAAGACCTCAAAGCTAAAGTGGAACTGACAAAGTGCCAAAGATCTTCATGGCATTAAGTTTTCACTCTTTTTTTGTCTTTTGAATTAACAGCTTGTGAAAGTAATAATGCCATAATGCTACCTTATATTCCAAAGACCTCAAAGCATTATCTCATTAAGCTTCTTTCTCAGTATCCCTTTGAGACTGATAAGGAGGCAATGGTAAGGAAAAACAGGCAGGTCAGATGATTTGCTTCAAGTGAATGAGATTCACCAGGTTCAGGGTTAAGGATAAAACTTGAGCTATGCTAACGTCTCTCCCTAATCTTCTCCATACCAAACAATATTAACTTGCTTGATGTCAAAGTAACCTTCAGCTGTAAGTAAGAACTATACCCAGTAGTTCATAGGAGCACTAATTTTGGGTTGGAAGTAACCTTGGAGTGCACATAGTCCAACCCCTTTCTTCTACAGTTGAGGAAAGTGAGTCTCAGAAGACTTATTTGTTCAAGATCACACAGGGATGGGATTGGAGCAGAGATGGAATTGGAACCAAAGTTCTCTAAATTCAAATCTAGTGTTCTTTCTGTGGCATCATGTGAGCTTCATGTCAAGTCCATCATGAGGTATGCAGAGAGTGCATCACTGTTAGAATCTGAATTGACCTAAATTATTTACTCAGAAGGGAATGGTTATTTTTTTTTATTTTGACATGTTATTCTTTTCTCCAAATGAAATAATATTAATTTTCTTAGCCTTTTATCATAGATTCTTTGTTTCTTCTTCACCCTACCACCAGTTTTTAATCATCCCTGTGACTCTTTGCCAAGCTCTTCTCAGTTCTCAGGATCTAATTCTCAGAAAAATGTTTAGTACTATTGAATATGAGCATAATTCCCTCAGGATTCTCAATTCTGTGTTCTCTTCTATGCCTCTCTGTAGCCTTTTCATGCATTCTCTTCTCTTTCTTAATTCCCTTTCACTCTTTTCCCATTCCTTTCTTCTTTTTCTTTCCCACCTAATCCAAAAGTGGTGAGTGGAGGATATACTCAGAGCTGAGGGCAATCTCCTACAACCCTGGGTTTTCTCTTTGTCTTTATTGAAATCAATCAATCATCTGAACACAAAGCAGCCCAAATGATAACATTCCTCCTCATAGTCAACCACGATCTTCAGTAGTCACCTATCATCTTCAAGAGTCACCTATCATCTTGTCCAGGGTCAACCCACCTAAAATACTCTTCCTGTTTTTATTGCTTGCCTGGCCTTGTCCATCTGTAATGTTAATGGGATATAAGACCCTCCCTGCATTAATAGACCTCATGCGGAGCCCACTAAGGGAATTTCACTTAGGGGAGTCTTGCTTATAAGAAGGCTTTCACACCTTTTGATAATTTCTAATTAGGCACTGAGTCAAGAGGGTTGTGATGTCTTCTGGCTTGGACAAGTGTATATATACTCTGAGTTGGTATTTCACTTTGGTGCCTCTCTTATGAGAAGGATCTTGTGATTTTCTGGTCAAGATTCTGAGTGGTTGTATGTTTAGAGCTCCCCAACTGCTCAGATGTAAAGGCTTTCTCCATCTAGGGATGCATGTAAAGTGTATAGTTGATTCAGACTGTCAGAGCCCTGTCTATTGGTCTTTATTTCTCTGTTTATATTTTCTCTGAAGTTCAGAGTGCTGACTTTTCTCCTGAACTAGTGAATGTGATTTTAAAAGATTATTGATTCTTTAAATAGCTATCTTTCCTAGTAAAGTAGATCTAAGGACCTGTGCTAGCAGCCATCCTGGGTAGGACAATGTGGTTACTGCTACACCATTCTTTATCTGAAAGAAAACTGGAATCTTAGAAGATAGGAAGGATCTTGGAGGTCATTTGGTCAAGTCATTTTCCCAAAACAACAATTCCTTCCACACTAGACATACAATCATTCAACTCCTGCTAAAATACTTTCAGAGATTAGGAACTCACTACTTTATAGGCTTATTTCATTTTAAAATTTATTTTCAATTTATAGAACAAAACAAGTATTTCTATAACACCATACAATAAAAAGGAGTTTTGCATGTAGAGGTGGGAAGAAGATAAGGTAACAGGAATATGGTAAAAAGAGAGGCTAAGAAAATCTGACTCTTTCACTTCTGGATAAATTTTAAGTATTAGTGGGTGTCCACTAAATTGGAGAATGGCCAAATTGTTATATATGAATGTAATGAGACAAATGCAAATAAGTTGGAGAAACTCAAGAAGACGTGTGTGAACTGTTATGTAGTAAAGTAAGGAGAAAAAGGAACAATTTACACAAAAGTTCAATATTGTAAAGTAAAAGAAGATCAAAAGATATCAGAACTCTGGTCAGTGACATCATCAATCAGGACTTCATCATATATGGCACATGTGTGCATATATGTGCAGATGTTTATATGTGTATGTGTAGATGTGTTTTATTTAACTATTTCATTGTTACAAGGAAAGGTTAAGTTTGATAGGGGCATCATTAGGAAGAGAAAGCAATAGAAGAAAGAATCAATAAATCAAACATACTAAATTAAGTAAAATGGAGGATCTTACTACATTCTCTTTTTGTTCCAGTCTATGAAAATATGGCTACATGATCACTAAACCCCATCCAGCTCTGATTCGAAGATAATATAATCAGTGCCCTGGAGTTTCTGGACTCTAATGTCTACACACATACAGCACTGCCAGACAAGCCTATTATTCACTCAAGTAGAATCCATACATTGCTGCAATATTCCTGTCCCTAGATGGCCCAAACTCACCCCTCTTCCAATGACCTAACAACTTTTAGGTTTTTCAGTAGGCCAATTTTTTCTTGGTCTTACCCACTGGAACAGCACCTGGTGAGGAGTTTCCTGAGGGAAGGTGAAATTCTCAGTTGAGGTTTTTTGTGTGTGTGTGTGTGTGTGTGTGTGTGTGTGCGCGTGTGCGTGTGTATGCGCATGCGCACCAGTGCCTATGTAGAAGCTGGAGGGTAGGAGGAAGGCAAATGTTGCTTCAGGAGGACTAGTTCTAGAATCTAAGGGATGGTCTCAAGATCAACATTCTCCTCTTAGAGTTGAATTGACTGGCAGGGAGGGGTATCAAATTCAATCATAGAATTGTGTTTGATAAGTCAGCTCTAGCTATCAAGTATTGGAGCTCAGGGGCATGTTTTACAGGCATTTAACGAGGCCCCCATAGTATTTAGTTCACATGGGCAACAAAAGCCCTCTGGGGATTTGTGGGCCAAGGAAGAAAGCATAGTGAGAACATTTTTACAGTGGCAATTTAAAAATGCCATTCAACTAAACTTGAGAACTTCTACAAACATCTGCTATCGCCAGAATGCTAGAAAGGAGGGAGGTGGGTGGTAGTAGGGAGAGGTATGTTTATAGCTTCAGAGTCGAGTGGCTGTGAAGTGGACTGGGCAAAGCCAGGCATTTTCTAGCATTCAAGTGACTTGTGTGGTTTCATGGATGACTGAGGGGATATCACAAATGTTTGCCGTTTGCTCTGCAACAATCATTTCTGATCCAATAAATATGGAGAGAAGCACATCAAAACTATGTGATACAAGCCAAACAGCTGTGGTTGTAAATCTAGAGGCATTGTCAAAAGGGCAACACAAGTAGAATGTTAGCCAAGAAAGAATGAATTACTGAATGAAGGGCAGCTGTCCCAGCCCATCTCGAATTAGAGAATAGATTTGAATTACGGCACAAATCTCGGATCCAGTTGATCACAGTATCACAGCCTAATGAGCCAGGATGATTTATTCAAACTTCACAAGCAGCATTTGAAAGGGCCCAGCTCTTCTTAAAAGAACAATCAATATGTAAAATCCTCCAATGCATGCCCCCTTGTGGCGCTGAAGGCACTATTCACTCACCTATAAAATCAGACTCATTTTAAAAGTTAGAAAGAAAGGAATCTAAAACAGCAGGTATCCTAGACTGCTCCATTATCTTCCTATGCCATCAACCTATTTTGAGTTACCCACTAAGTAAACATTCAAGTATTTTCTGAGAGACCAAAGTAAAGAAAGTGTACCTGTTGTGTCTGAGAAATGAAATTTAGACTCATTCCTTAAAACTCAATACTCTATGCAACATCAAGGCAGAAATGCCATAGTCAGAAAGTGGCATTCCCAATTACTTAATCTAACAAACACTAGTAATTCTTTTGGAATAATTTATACAAATAAGGATTCTACATAATTAAGTTGTGGGACTTATCCAAAAAATCTGCATTTTACATGACTTTTTTCCCCTTTGAAATGGAAGACAAAAAAAGGAGAGGATAGAATTTCACATAACATATATAAACTAGTTTATAAACTAGTTTTCTTACAATTACTTTTAAAAGAAAAAAATTAGCATAAACACATTCCTTTAACTATTCCACAGTACAGGTTTATTTTAAGAGATGACCAGTTTTTAAAATTACATATTTTGACACTTTGGGTTCTACTTATTTAAAATTATATAATTTCATGAACATTATCAATATAGCTGAACTTGCTAACTATCCAAAATTCTTTCTTTTTTTATTTCTCCCTGTCTCTGCTTTATCTCTGTCTTTTCCCTCACCCCTCTTTCTCTTTGTATTTCCCCCTTCTTCCTTCTTCTTTTCTGATTATAACATCTGGCTTATATTATTAAGGCATTATTAAGGAAATAGATGACTCTGAAATCCCTCTGAAAAAATGTCTCTGAAAAAAATCGATTTTTCTTTTTTCTGGCTGTAACAGTTTAAGTAGCATACTTTTAGCTAAGGAAATACTTCCTAATGAATGATGAAAGTATACTTAGTGCTACAAAAGACAGAGACCAAAGGACTCATGCCACTTTACAAGAAGATTTCACTGCATTTTCTAATTAGTAGAAATATTTTCTTATTTACACATTGCCAATTTTTTCCCATAGAAAATACTTTAAAATTGGGAAGATAATTCACATGATTCCAAATAGAGTTGCTTTTTTCTGTTTCAGTGTTCCAATGAGTAGCCTGAATTCTTAAGATACATATTTTTTCTCAACAGACTAAACTTATTCTCACCACTTACTTGTTGAAATATTAACATGACCAATAAATATAATTCACAAACCAACAATTAAACTTGGGTAAATTATTCAATTTGAAAAAAAATAAAATTTCCAAAATTAGTGACCAATAATTTTCATAACAATATAGTGTCATAAGAAAGTCATGCAAAATATTTCCAATTTATGTACATAAAAATATTAAATGATTTGGGGAGTGAAGGGAAGAGCAAGCATGCTAATTACCTTCAACATGACCTCATCTAGAGTATGGCCTTATGTTTTTCAGTAGCATATAAAATTATGTTTCATGTAAGATGAAAAATATTTTGGAGCACTTACATTGTCAGATTTTTTGTCCTGGCCAGACTCCCATAAGATTTGTTGCTGTCCTGAGCTCTCCATGGTGCTGAAGAGACTGAACCTTGCCCATTTGAAAGGAAAGAATTGTCTATTTGGACTGCAGGAGAGAGAAGTCCATGTAGTATTATGCTAGAAAGTAAACTTATCTGAAGTATATCTCTAACAAACACTACAAAGAAAGTGATGCTTCCCTTCGGTTATCCAGCACAGCTTTTGAGCATCCCAAAGTGAGACTGTACAGCAGAATTCTTCAAACACCAACTGAAAAAGTGGTGAGCTCTTTGGAAGCTGGATTTAGAATGAATTTCACCAATTCTCTTCAAACTGAAACATACACAACAGTGAAGCCAGGATTCCAGACAACTACTTGATCCTAATGCAGAGCCCAGACTCCCTCCAGTCCAAAGCTGTTAATGCTTTTCATCCTGTCAATTGCTTTTACTTCTAAAATAAATAAATAAACAGAATGGGACCTAGGATCCCATAGCTGCAATGTACAAACTCCCCTTACTTAGGGCTGCTGCACCCTTGCCATTGCTGTCATTGCCTCTGCTTGCTGAGACTTAGCACAGGCAGAAATGAGGCACTGGTGGCTTTCACAGATTATCTCTTTCTGAGACTGAACTGTTAAGGAGCCACATGACACCCAATGATGTCATCTTTAAAACAGGTCACAGTGGCTGCTGTATGGAGATGAAGCCTTTCTAGTGAAGTGTTTGGCATAATGATTTCCTTGAAAACCCAGTGGAACTAAAGGGCTTGGTCTTTTGCTAACACACTTAACTCTGAAGGAAAATCAGACTGCTACTCATATACCCATCAGAATTCCTGTGCAAGCCATGGGCAGCTTTTTATTCTGATCAGGAAAGGAATTTTAATGCACAGTTGCTCCAATTTTAAAAAGGGGTTTCCTTTCCCCACTTAGGGAGAACAGTTCCAACAACTGTGGGAAGAAATAAAATGTGCTTTTAAAACACCTTTTTGGTTTTGCCAGATGTTTTCTTTATAGTCAGTTACAGTTTTTAACAGTCTCTGAAAATTACAGGATAAAAATGAGTTGATTTATATTTAGGATCTAACCAAATATATCTTAAAGGAATAAAATAAACTGCCTGTATAAGGCAGAAGCTTATGAGAATCTGTTTTGTGGTGTTTTTTATTTCAGAAAGTGTCTTACCATGCATAGATTTTTCTAGTTTAGAAAATCATGAACTCTTCAGTCTTTAGTTCATACGGTTTCAATTAGTCTGGGTATGTAATTGGTAATAGATATTATATGTAGATATTGCCTTTAATGAATCATTCATGTAGATTAGGAAGTAAAAGATTCCATTTTGTGTAATTTATAGCTTTAATGCTAGCCAGAATACTTAGTCATACTCTAGAATGCAGATTTTCTGGTTATAATTGACATTCCCTCCTGCTAATACATAAAACATCTCTTCCCCCTTTATATTCACTAAATAACCCAGACTTAAAAATAAAGACCACCTGTAAACTAATTTGTTCAATTTTTTTAAACAGCAATCATTAACACAGTGACATTCTCATATGAGTGTGACCTCATTTTGTGTGAACTTGGGCAAATCATTTAGATCCATATGCCTCAGTTTCCCCAAATGTATAGTGGGGATTATAATAGTACTTATCTCAAAGGGTTATCATGAGGATCAAATTTGATACTATTTATAAAGCACTTGGCACATATTAAGTGCCTAATCAATTCTAGTTCCTTTCCCTTCTTATGATAAAGAAATGTAAACATTGAGAAAGTCATGAATGTAATTCCAAATTTAGCTTAAATCTCTAATATTTATGAATTTATGGAAAGCTATGAGATCAGAGCAAGAGGCCAACTTTTCTTCCTGACATCTCTGTATCTCTGGTACTCAGCACATAGTAGGCATAATAAATGTTTATTAAAGTAAATATTTCACAGTACACCAATGTACAAATAAATTGCCAAAGTATATTTACCCCTTTGTTAAACCATCTGGCTGAAAAAAAAAAACTCAGCTAATCAGACAAATTTTGGTTGTTGAAGAAATACAATCATTCATTAATTGCTTAGGATATTCTAAAACTCAACTTAAATCCCATTTCCTCCCAGAACCTCCCCAATGTTTTGCTCCTCTCTAATGCATTTATGTGTAATACTCTGGATTACAGCTGTTAATGTTGGAACCTCACCCTCAACTAAGAACTGTCTTCTCTAAAACTTTGTGTCCTCCTTAGCATGAGGAATAATTTTCTATAAACAATAAGGACTTAATAAATGTTAGCTGAATTCTAATTCTGGCTTGAAAGATAATTCATGGAAAAGCTATTTTTCTGTTTCCTCATCTGTTAAAATTAGGCACTTGGATTAGAGTAGGAGTTCTTTTTTTTAATTAATGTATTTATTTTTAGTTTTCAATATTCACCTCCATAAGATATGAGTTTTTAATTTTCTCTCCCACACTCTCCTCCCCCTTCCCCAAGACACCATGAATCTGATATAGGCTTTACATATGCATTCATATTAAACATATTTTCACATTAGTCATGATGTAAAGAAGAATTAGAACTGATGAGAGGAACCACAAGAAAGAAGAAATAAAATGAAACAGCAATAGAAAAGGGGAGCAAATAGTCTGCTTCCATCCACATTCAGACTCCATAGTTTTTTCTCTGAATGTGGATGGCATTTTCCATTGTGAGTCTTTTGGAATTGTCTTAGATCCTTGCATTTCTGAGAAGAGCTAAGTCTGTCAAAGCCAGGCATCGCACAATGTGGCTGTTACTGTGCACAATGTTCTCCTGCTTCTGCTCATTTCATAGAGTAGGAGTTCTTAACATTTCTTTCTGTCCTGAAGTCCTTTGACAGTCTGGGGAAGCCATAAATTTCTTCTTAGAATGACATTTTAATGCATAAAATAAATTACATAGAATTACAAAGGACAATAATTATATTGAAATATATATAAATATATATTTTATTAAAAAAAAATTAGTTCACTGACCCTATGTTTAGAGCTCACAGACCAGATGAAGTCTGATCTATAATCCTATGGTCTTCAGCTACCCTAAGTGGAAGACAAATGTATAGAGTCTGATAATAATGACAGCAATTCAAAGTTTGCAAAGCACTTTATGTGTTCAATTCAACTCAATAAACATTTATTAAGTGCTTACTACATGTCTGGCATTGTACTAAGTGCTGAGGTAGGAGACAAAAGACAATCATTGCCTTCAAGGAGCTTATAATCTATGGGGTAGACAACATGCAAACAAATATATACAAAGCCAACAATATATAGGATAAATAAGAAATAATTAACAGAGGGAAGGGAAGGGAATTAAAATAGATTAGGGAAGGCTTCCTGTAGGAGGTGAGATTTTTAGTTTGGACTTAGAGGGAGCTAGGGAGGTCAGTGGTCAAAGTGGAAGAGGGAGAGCATTCCAGTCATGGGGGAGAGCCAGAGAGACTGCCAAGACCTCCTCCCACCTCCAAAAAAAAATGGAATGTCTTGTTTATGGAACAGCCAGAAGGCCAGTGTCACAGGATCAATGAGTGAGGGAATTAAGGTGTAAGAAGTTTGGAAAGGTAAGAGGGGGACAGGTTTTGAAGGTCTTAAATGGCAAATAGAGCGCTCTGTATTTGAACCTGAAGACAACAGGGAAACACTGGATATGGGGGGAGGGAGCAGGGTGACAGGATTAGATTTGTGTTTTAGAAAAATTATTCTAAGTGACTGAATGGAGAATGGACTGGTGTGGGGAGAGACTTGAGGCAGACAGACCCAGCAACAGCTATTGTTTTCATCCAGGTATGAGATGAGGCCCTGGACCAGGGTGTTGGCAGTATTAGAGGAGAAGTAGGCAGATTCAAGAGATGTTTCAAAGGTGAAATCAGCAGGCTCTGGCACCAGTTTGGATGAGCCATCTGGGCTATTATCATCCCCATTTTACAAATGAGGGCAAGCCTCTCAACCCAAGAGAGGTTAAATGACTTGCCCAGGATAACACAGTCAGAGAAGATCTGAGGCATGATTGCAATTCAGATCTTCCTGATTGCAATTCCTGCACTCTCCACAGGACCTCTATATGGCAACTGAATAATATCATAAAGTATTCACAAATATCATAAAGTATTCACAAAAAACCTAAGAATTCTAAATATAGTCTCTAACTACTGCATTTTCTCTCAGAATTATCTATTAAAGTATCAATTATAACTAAATCTATAATTCAAATATAACAATTATGACAATTTCACCTTAAAATGAGAATAACAATATAATTATTCCCTGTCAGTATCCAATAGTAATGTTTTGATGTTTCAATTCTACCTGGATTATCTATTAAACTATCTATATTATGCAACCAATATTGCCAGTCCCCTGCTGTGATCTAGCATTAGAAAAAATCTGTAACTTAGCTTCTTTCAAATTATGGCTGTGAGGACCAAATGAGAAAATAATATATAAAGTGTTTTATTAACTTTAAAGTACTATATGAATGTTAGGTATTTTTTATCTTTATTCTTGACACAAGTCTCAGGTGCCTGAAGGTAATGCTGGCTGGTAGGAGAGATGCTATTATCTTTCAATGGGCTGGCAGTAGAGTAGAACATTTCCCTGGGAGTTAGACCTTCCAAGTGTTCTCATCTAGCTATATCCATATTTAGAATGCTAATTCCAGTAACACTGTAAATATCTACTGGAAGCAGGGAAGGTAGCTCTCTTCTTCAAGAGAGAGTGGAAAATCACTCTCTTCTGATTATAGATAGTCTTGTGGTAAAGTGGGTCCTTTCCCTAAGGAAAAGTTATAGGAACTGCTGAGGCGGCTAGAGAAGTGGAGAGGACAGACCAATACCTTGAATTTGCATTGAAGTAGAAAGGTGTCTTGAACCAGAAAAAAGGAAGAAATCCTAGAGGAACTTTGATACCAAGTATAGCAACTGAGCCCCAGAGCTATGCCCACAAAGTAGAAAGGATTTGAAAATAACATTAAGAGAAACAAGGTGAGTTATAAGGGAAAATCCTTATCAAGATCCATAATGGGCCATGGTTGGGGTGGGGTGGGAGGTTGTGGAGAGAGAGGACTGGATTTGGAGCCAGAAGAAATGAGTTCGAAACCTACATTTGTCACTTACTAACCTGTGTTGCTAATGTGGGCAAGTCACCTCCTCGGTCCTCAGTTTCTTCCTCTCTAAAATGAGGATGAGCTCCAGGAGCTCTTCTAACTTTAAATCTTGTGATCTTACAAAGATTACTGTGGTTTTTCAGTTATTCTCAGTCATATCTGACTCTTTGTGATTCCATTTGGGGTTTTCTTGACAAAGATACTGGAGTGGTTTGTTGTTTCCTTCTCCTGTTCATTTTGCAGATGAGGAAACTTAGGCAAACAGGGTGAAGTGACTTGCCCAGGGTCACACAGCTGGTAAGTGTCTGAGGTCAAACTTGAATTTGGGTCTTCTTGACTTCAAGCCTGACACTCTATCCACTACAGCACCTAACTGCTCATACAAATGAGATTAACAACTGATTAAAAATGATACCTTCAGTGAGAAAGATAAAAAATCCTACCTGAACAGGGCTATTGTGTTTTTGTTGTTCTGGACTAGATCAGTGATTTCACTGACATAAGGCTTTTTCAGCGGAAAAATGTCTTCTACCAATGCAGATTGGTGTCTTCCACAACTCGTAGTCTTAGAGACCTCCCTGGAGCACGGGGAATTGGCAGGCTTACAGAACCAGCTTCTGTCAGGCATTGAACTTGAACCTGGGCCTTTTTGATTCAAGGCTGGCTCTCTAACTATTACGTAACACTGTCTCCTAAACTAACCTAGTTTTTAAAAACTGGTTGCTATGACCATATATTAAACTATTAGTTTTACCTTTTAAATACTGACATCTGTTATAAAGTGTGAGAATAAAGAGGAAAACCATATTTATCACAATGTCAGGCAATGGATCCAGCCTGCTGGCCTCACCAAGTCACCATAATGAAGACACCACAATCACCTGGGGGCAGTTCACCCCCAGGTACGTGTTCACTTCTTTCCAAGATGAATGTCTCTTTATAGCTGACACCGAAAACCCAGTAAGTAAAGTAATGAGAATAAAATTAGGGCAACACTTAATTAACTCATTTCTTCTTCCCAAAATGACTTTGGACATTTCATCATTGCAAAAAAAAAATTAAAAAGGAAAAGCATTTCCCACTATATGCTGTTTTTCTTTTTGAACCACCACCATGAAAAGCCAAACCTTCATTATTAGGATTTCTTTTACATAGCCACAGCATCTAAAAGACCATTCCCTAGTTGGATTTTTTTTATTCATGAAAACATTAGAGGCTAACTTTACCTGTAGCATTCAATGAACATTTATGATGCACCAACTAATCATGGGGTGAAAAGCAGAATGGTGTGGTGGATCCTGAGCTGGCCTAGGAGTTAACAAGACCTGGGTTCAAGTCTTGTCGTCCCCATCCTGGCTGTTTGACCCATATCTCAGAGCCCTCTGGCAACTCTTCAAAAACCCTTAACCTGGGATTTCTGGACTTGCTTTGGAAAAATATTTTGATGACTCTTTTCTAATATAATTTGCTTGCTTTGTAATCCTACTTATTATATGCATCTAAAAACATTTTTCTGAGAGAGAAGTCCATGAGTTTCACAAGCTGTTCAAAAGTATTCATGATACTATGCAGTAGTGAGCATGCGTTGCTCTGCATTGTTCTGGGAAGTTCCTCACTGGGAGTTAGCTGCACCAAACAAGTCACAAGTTTGGCTTTTCAAAATGCACAAGACACCCACCACTATTTACTGAATACCTCCTCTTCGAATAGGACTTAGGCTGCGAGAGTTCACATTCAAAAGCAAATTGCTCGTGGTGATTTGATCCAACAGGCATTGAATCTAACCATAAATCTCCAAAATGGCAGCCTTTATGATCACATCACTGTGCATAGACAATTTTTTCCTCAGGAAACTGGGCATTCCCTCCCACTGAAATCCCTCCTACTTTTCTCCTTGGGCCTAGAACATCATCCACACTCACTAAGACCAGGGAAAAGTTGCAATGTGATCCTGAAACCAGGGTCTGTAACAGAAGTGCTTCTGTGTTTAATTTAAGTAGCCAGTGATTTATCCAACTTCAAGACCTGCAATAAGGACACGACAGTAGGTATAATCTGTCTGAGTACAAATGCTGAGAATTGCTAGCAATGCTCGGGAAAAATATGAGTCCTCCCTGGAACATCTTTCTCAGATAAAGAAGTGGTTAATCCAAAGGTCTTTGATTCCATATGTGTAAGATCAATCGGCTCTGCACGTGTACAGGAGAATTTGTCACCACAGATGGATGAGTCAGCAGTCAAAAGATGGGATATAAACTGTGCCAATTCTCCTGAATATGGCACCTGTTCAATGTTACCAGCTTCTCCAAAATCAAGACCTCCCAAAGCTCTAATTCAAGCACATTTTTTAAGCTATGGAAGCTGTGAGAGGACTAGCTGGAGCATTTTTTTAATCCATTAATGCTGTTAAGAAGAATAATTTTGGATGACAAATTTAGATTACAGAATTATAGGGTGTTGAAGTAGAAGGGATTGTAAGTATGTGTAGGATTAGCTGGGACTGAGTGGGAGGGGCATTCCAAGAAGGGGGGAAAGAAGGAGAAAAAGGCACTGGGCCAAATTATACTTGTAAAATACCTTGATGGCTCTGACCTCAGCAGATACTTCCACTCAACAAATCAATACTGTACAAATATACACAGGGACCTCAGTAAAATATGGCCCTGTAGAGTTTGGAATTTAAGGTAGGAAGTGTCAGCTCAGAGGAGACCATCTCACACTATCTCATGTGTGATATGATCCCACATATGATCCCAACAACATCCCAAACGGGCATCTCCATTCCTCATACATAGCACGGCATTTCTTATTTTTGTGTCTTTGCACCGATCATTCTCCATATCTGGCATGAACTCCCTCATCAACACCTCATACAACCCCTCAATTCCTTCAAATTGGAGCTCAAGTCTCCATGATACTATCCATGGATTTCCTCCCACCCAAATGCTAGTGCCATCACTCCATAACTACCTTGTGAGTATTTTGTATTTTTTCTCTAGATGCAGTTTTTGCTTCCCCCTAAAGGACATAATATACCATTAAGCATAGGGATAATTGCATTCCTTATAGCTGCCACAATTTAAATTAAGATAAACTGAGGCACAAGTTCTGAGCACATTGAATTTATTGGTAAGGCTAGCAATTACCAATAAAATGAGTCTCTCAGCACCATAGTCAGACAAAAGACCATGAAGGCAGGCTTACTAGCCAATCTGTAGTTTGGGGGAGTACAAGAGAACAAAGAACAGGAAGCATCACAGAAGGGAAATGATGTGATGATATGATTGACTACAAAGTTGGAAGTATCATAGATGATGGAAAACAATGGGATGGAATGGGAGTATGGAAATCAGGGCTAGCAACAACACCCCCCTTTCCATCTTGTTGCCAAGAAAACTCATCAGTCCACCTAGTTAGTGTCACAGCAATACCAGATCAGACTTTCTTGAAGGACAGCCAGTGCTGCAGAGATAACAGGCCAGACTCCCTAGCATCCAAATGCACCCTTCAAGGAGAAGAGATTTCTTTTAATTGTACAAGGGTATCTAGTGGTGCAGAGACAATGTGCTCTTTCAATCAAAGTGATTTATGGGGAAACAACTTTTATACTTAGAGAATAAAATTGAGGTTCTAGACTCAATAGAGGCAATGGAGCATGGCACAGGCAGTTCCAGAATAGGATTGGATACAAATGGAATCAAATTTAATCTACTAAATCAGTATTTGATTTTCTCATAATGTTATACCCGGCACCTAGCACAATGCCTGACACTTTGTAGATGCTCAGTTGTGCTTATTGATAAACATTGCCTCACAGCAACTTGGTGGTACAATATTTAGAGTAATGGACATGTAGTCAAGAAGATCTGAGGTCAAAACCTTTCTAAGAAACTTTAATTTTGTGACCCTGGACAAGTCAGTGAAACTCTCTGTGCCTCAATTGTCTCATTTGTAAAATGAAATTAATAATAGCACCTCCCTTTCAGGGTTATCATGAAGACTAAATGAGACAATATATGTAAAGTAATTTGTACACCTTAAAGCCCTATAGAAATACTTACTATTATCATTGTAGTTTTCTGACATAAGCTCTAAGAAAGGTGTTTCAGCAAAGCTTCAGTATATGAAATACTTTATTACTCATTTAGTAGAATATAGACCATTGATTGATAAAGTTTGTCTTTTTTACATGCCTGCTATTGTAGAACCTTGGATAATGAAGATACCACAGAGATCATGTCACAGGATCATAGAATCATAGGACCACGTATTCAGAGCTTGAAGGAATGTTAATCATATAATTACAATTTCCATCATTTTAAAAATGAATAAAACTAATTTCCAGAGTGGTTTTAGTGACTTATTCAAGGCCACTCATTTCATAATTGGTAGAAACAGGATTGGAACCCACATCCTTGAACTCCAAATCCGGCATTTCCCCAACCATACCATGATGCCCCCTATGGCCATATTTTGCTAGTGATCAAAGGGGAACGCAATGAGGTGAAGTGTCTTATCCAAAGCTGTCTGGCTAGGAAGTTGCAAAAATGTGATCCACACCTATGAATTTACAGATAAGGACACTAAGGCAAGATAAAGACTGCTCCCTGGGTCACAATGAATTAGTGGCAGAGTTCAGACTGGAACATATCTCCTGAGTCTCAGTGCTCATACACTTTCCATAACATCCAGTATACTGTGTCTGTTCAGTAAATATTTACTCCTTCAGTAGCTCATAAGAAAGTCTATATATACCAAAATATTTATAGTAAATACTTTAACTATAGTAAAGAATTGTAAACAAAATAGATGTTTATTCATTGAGGAATGGCTAAACAAATTGTGATTTATATGTTTGTGTGTGTGATGGCATATTACTGTGCTGTAAGAAACAATGAATACAATGACTACAAAGAAGCGCGGAAAGATTGACGTGATCTAATGCAGGGTGAAGTGAGCAGAGCTAAGAAAACAATATGCTTAATGACTACAAGAATGTAAAAAGAAAGAACTATCACAAAAAAAATCAAAAGGGAGTTTGCAAAATTTCGAAGAACAATCACAACCCCAGTGAAGACATGTGAGAAGACACCTCTCCTTTCTGCTTTGCCAATGTGAGAGGTAGGTATGTATACTTATATATATGTGTGTGTGTGTGTGTGTGTGTGTGTGTGTGTATACAGACACACAAATATATAAACACATGTACATGCATGTATACATATAGGCATATATACATGCACACATACATATAAGTGCACATATGCATATCTTCAGATTTTTTATATGGCGATTGGTTTTGCTGATTTTTATCTGCTTCTTTTTCTTAAAAAAATATTCTTTGTTTAGTGGGATGGTGCCCTGAGAGTAGGAGAAGCATCATACTGGAAAAAAATTTAAGAAACAATAAAGCAAAAAATATCAGAGAACCTCTTGCAAAATATTTACTCCTCCAGAAGGCAGTGGGAACAGATTACCGAGAGATGGCAGATTTTGCCTCGAAATAATTTCCAAAAAATTCTACAGTATCAATGAATTATTACTAATATCAAGGATGGGTTTGTTATTTTGTTATGAAATCTACCCAAAAGTGAAAGAGACTCTCCTGGGATGTAATGAATTCTCTCTTCCATTAGTGACGAATTTCAAGTGGAGTCTGGAGGGGGCAGGGCATTACTGCCTCATGTATAGGTGAGATTGGATGACCTCTGAAGTTTTTTCCAGTTTTTTAAGAAGATGATTCTATGGATACATTTACCTTACAGGAAATCTGTAAATTCCACTAAAGTGTGGTTCAACCATTGTGTGACAATACAATTGGGCAATTATGAGAAATAGAATAATTTTTAAAGTACATAAGTAACTTCAACCACTGAATTAACCATGAATTTCCCTAATTTTGCAGAGTAAAAATACTAACGTGTGACTCTTTTTCCTCTTCCATTACCACTGATCCATTTCCTAACCATGAAACTGTTACTGTTCAAAATTACTTTTTGCTAAAACAGAAATTTTCTATTGCCACACGATATATTATAGTATGAGGTTACTTAATATGCAAATTGCTAATATAATTTAATATTATCTTCCCTCCTGTTGCTCTTTAATTTGGTCCTGAGCAGCTGAGGATTGAGGTTTTAATCAAAGAGCATTGAGGAGGCAATTTATAAGCTCAAACAAGGGTTTTTTCCCAATTATTTTACCCACTGTTTATAACCCACCAATTGTGAAATTGTCATGGAAATAGATTGCCTTATTACCCCACCTGTGGTTATGTCCTGGTTTGTTTTTGGATTCTACAGCTGTGGGAGAACATATTAAAACTTAAAACATAGCCCAAGTCTCACATTCTTTCTACTTATATCCATGAGCCACAATGACCATGATGATTGACTAAACTGATAAATATAGATTTCTGGGTTGTTGTGACATGCAGAAGTATCATCACTCCAACATCAGCAATATTGAGGACTCAGCTAAGTAAACCCAGTTGCCTGTCCAGAGCATGGTTAGACGATATAGGAATTATAGGTAGCATTCAAAATTTGGTTCCATATAATCAAAGCAAGCGGCTGGTGCAGGGAGATTGTTTTAGTCAGGCATGGAATTAGGATCAGGAAATTTTTATCAGAGATTGAGCATCAGGTCAGAAGGGTAGGGTTCAAAATAGGCAAAGACTGTTTTACTGGGATAAAGAGTCAGGTGTACTGAGAACTACAGAAAGAGAAAGTTCAAGTACCAAGGACAGTTCCCTAGGAACTAAGGGGCTAAATTTACACTGAGGGTGTCTTGCTCAGACAATTGTCTCTACCCTCTATCTTGGAATCAGAGGTAATACAGAGGGAAGTGGCTTAGAGACCATCTAGTTCAACATCCTCATTTTACAGGTGACGAAGTTGAGGTTCAGACTGAGTTCGACCAGGTCACACATACATAGCAGAGGCAGATTTTGAACCCATTTCTCTGACTCCACAGTGAGTGTTCCTTCTGCTGTAAAATGATGCTTCTCATATCTAGAAGGAATTGTCTGGCTGCCATAGGGAAATTATGCATTTCACCAGGCTTATGTCCTTCCAGATCTACCGAGTCACAGAATCTAAGTCTCTAGAGGGCAGAGACTATATATCATTTTGTCTTTGTTATCTCCAGCATTCACAGTGACTGGCATATGCTAAATACTTAATAAATGCTCACTGAATTGACTTCTCCTAATCCCTAAAGCTTATACTCCTCAACATAAGACAGAAGTACATTTTCTGCTCTGATTTGAGTCACTCTGGGGATGACAGTGTCCCATAGAGTTTATTTGGCAGTTTGACAAAGAGACCTTATCTTCTTTTCTGGTCCCTCTCTGGGAACTCTTTGTTTACTATCCAGAGTAAAGAAGCTGTGTGGGGCTGGGCTTGTCAACTGATATGTAGTGATCAGTAGGTTTGAAATTTGCAATCATAATGGTTACACTTGGCATCAGTCTGCCACCCTGTGGGTAGCTACAGCCTAAGCTGACAGACTTGTGCAGATACTCCTTTGACATAAAGTCAAAATGACTGGATTAAAAATGAAGTCAATTGTCTGGGTGTTTTGCCCATGTGACAGACACATTTATGGACATTTGGACACTTCCATATGATAACTAGATTTTCTTTCATTCAGATTGTTGGTATAATTTAATCAATCAATAGAGTATTGAAAATATCAATGCAACCTAGTAAAACAGGGTATTCTTTATAATGTCAGTCACTGTCCATATATTTTAAGACAATTTGTTTTCCTTTTGTAACAGGCTGCATTTGCAATGTTTTATATCAAAATAGATTCTAAATTCTGCCAAGCTAATTGTATGTGGGCTAGGTTTCATCAAAAATGAATATGACCCTTCCCTTTACAGCACAGGGAGAAGAGCTGATTATGGTGGGATGAAAGTATGGCCCTTGGGACATATCTACTCCTATAATGGCACACTCAATTCTAGTGGCTTCATCTCAACTGGAACCAGAGATGAGACCTCTTTTCAGGTGATAAATGACTTCTGTGTGAGGCTGGAACTTAAAAAACCTATCTGGAATTCTAAGAGAAGAAATATCCAAGAGCTATAAAGTCATGAGCTACAAATAAGGCTGAGGTTAGCACAATAATAGTCACCCACTCTTGAAATATTAAAAGATAAGCACACAGCATTTGAAATAAGCAGCAGAAATAAAGTCTCTAAGTCTCTCTGTATTTCATCCAAACAAAATTTTGAACGCAATTAAAACAACCTAAAAACCATTAGCTATCTCATGGTCTCAGCTGTCTATGATAAAGAAATACTGAAATGTTCCAGCAATTGAGGTCGATAAAAATAGCTAGCAAAGGTAGGTGTGGAATCAATGAAACCAAACACCTAAACCACGCAGGAGAAGTGATTTCTGACCTTGCATTGATAGAGTTCAAATATAATCTTACAAAAATGATTCTAATAGCATCCATAGTGAAGGCAATTGAAACGGCCAGCTTTCCATATTATTTTTCACTCCTAAATCATGAATTAACAATAAGAATGTCAAACCCTAATGCTTTCCTACATGGTGGAAGAGAGACCCCTAGTGGCATTTTATCTGCTCACAACAACCAAAGGAAAACACTTCCCTACATGAAACTATGCCTACTAAAACCATTTCTAGTGTCAGTCCAGAATAAATCTTTCTTCACTATTATTTTCCTCACTATGAATTTATTTCATTGCCTCCTCTTTTAAATTCATGATGTGATAGAACTGTTTATTAGAATAAATACAAATAAATCAGTTTAAAACATCTCAAGTAAAATGACATTGCATTAACTTCCTCCCTAAATGCCTACCATGTTCCAAATGCTGCAAAATCTTGTATGACTGAGCAAATGAGACTAGGAAGTTCAACAACAATGGAAGTATTTTAATACCTGTGAATAATAATTTAATTTCTCTCCCAAGTGCTTCTTTTAAAAAATGCCAATCAAATGAAGTAAACCAACCTACTCACAACCATTTCCTCCTAGAATTATTAAATTCATATAACTCTGCTATAAATGACATAGATGATCATTTCTCTCATATTGTTTACAGAGTGTATATATGTATATGTGTGGGTATATACATATATATGGTATGATGGAGACATATAGAAATCCCTGTTATACAAGGAGAAACCAAACAGTTCTAATATAATGGTGCCTTTATAAAATGTCACCAGCCCAAATACCAAGAATATTCTGACCATGAATAAGAAAACCTTCAACCAAGGTAAATGTAGGGAAAGTTCAGATTCCCTCATGGCATATTTCAGATATATTTCAAATGCAAAATATTTTTCTTCCTAAAAATCTCTTTGGATTTATGAATTCAATCTCTAATTGAACACACTAGAGATACCCCAAATCAATCACTTTCCATACATCCAAACCAAGCCTTATATTCATAATCTAAACCAAGTGCTTAGATCTCCTCAGGAAATTTCTTTTATGGCTTCAAAGCTCTGAGCATTGCTTGTGCATATCAAAGAAAAAAGAAAAAAAGACCTCGATGACTCACAGGTGTGCTTCCATCTGAAAAGGTGTTCATGCTGATAGAGCTGCTCATCTTATCCGAGGAAACAGAAGGGGGGGATGGACTCCGCTTCTCCAGGTGATCCTGGTGGGACAGATCCTGACGGTGGAGATATTCCCTCCACGCTCTCTGGATGCTGGAACCAGAAGCAAAACAGAGAGTTATGGGCTGATCACCGAGCAATACTTCAGAAAAACTTCAAAGCTCATACAGCATTGGCTTTGGAGAGAAGAAGATTCTAAGGACATTAGTCCTTAATATGCCACCAGCTGCCCTCATGTTTTTTATTTATTTGATGACTGGTCCAATAAGCTTAATCTATTCCAAGTTATAAGTCGAGGGTCAAATTCATTAATGGGCATAAATGAGGTTTGTTTTTGTAACTTTCATGCATCATCATAATTTATATAGAATCTTAGAGTTTGAGAAGTTTCATGTGTCATTTCATTTGCTCTTCCTAACAACCTTGTGAAGTAGATATTGTTCTTATCTCTGTTTTGTAGTTGTGTAAACTGAGGTTAAAAGAGGTAAAATGACTGGTCCATGGTCATCTGGCTAGTGTCTGGGGAAAGCTTTGATGCCAGGTCTTCCTGACTTCTTATCTACTACACTTCCTAGCTGCCTAATTATTGTACATGAGACTTCATGTTTAGGGGAAAATCATGTTATAGATGTGAAAAATCCATTCTTTAGAAGGAATAATTGCAACTTAGCACATGTCATTTTGTTTTTAATTTGCATTTTCTGTTTTGATATACATGTGGCTCAGATGTTAATGAGTTCCCCCTCATTGGAAGTCTTCAGGTAACTCTTGGGTGTCCATTTGAAAGGCAAATTGCCAGGGGATTCTTGTTTTAAAAAAACAGGTGGATGTGAATATATAATACTGATGTTCCTTCCAACTCCGAATTTCTGAGATTCTGTGACTCTCATCTAACCTACTAGACTCTAAGTTTCATAAGGGTACAGATAGGGTCTTATTAATTTTTAAATCAACCTGAGGACTCAGTGCAATATTGGCCTCATGCAAAGTAAGTTCTCAAAGTATTGTTAAATGAATGGAAAAAGTAGTTCAATGTATGTATAGATAGTTAGATCCACCCAAGCTGTATAATTGGTTGTTTCTATGGCAAACAGCTTTTACTGCTTTGATTGGCTGGGTGGGTCAATTCAATCTCTTTCAATCATCTAGAAGACAAAAGTATTACCTTACAAATTGTTCTTTGAGTGAATGGAAATATTTTAATGATATTTATTAAGATTCTATTTTATTTTTCAGTGAAAGTGCATATAAGCTCCTATGAAATGATAGCTTTCAGTTATGATTAGTCATACTGGGAATAATACCAAACTAAACATGCTCAGGAGTGGATGCTTATAATGTGGTTGCTGAGCTGCTTTGAAAGATGAAACGCCCTCCCATGTTCCCAAATATCTGTGAATGCTTCCCACTGCCCTCCATTTAATATAAACATTTTTCTCTTTGAGACATTATATGGCAATTGGATTTTACATCTCACTCATGGGAAGAAGCATCATAGAGTAGAAAGTACATTGGCCTTGGAGTTTAGGACTTTGATGTCAAATTCTGCCTCTTCTTTTCCACCTATGTGAGTTCGGACAATTCACTTAACCCTTCTGAGCTAAGCCGTTCTAGTTTCTGGTCTAGTTGCTGCTCCAGCTCTAAAACAAGGATCCTTTGATAACATACTTATAATTACCTCTGTACCATATTTCCCTATTAGACTGTAAACATCATGAAGTTTGGAGGTACCTAAAACAGTGTTGGTTAAATTGATTATATTCAGCATGGCATGATGGAAAGACCATGGAACTAGGGATTGGAAGACCAATGTGGTGGCTTCACTGCCTTATAGATCTGTGACTCTGGGGAAATTGCTTTCTCTTGATGCCCTTCAATGGAGGAATGGCTGAACAAGTTTTGGTATGTGATTGTGATGGAATATTACTGTGCTATAAAAAATGATGAGCAGGCAGATTTTAGAAAACCCTGGAAAGACTTAAATGAACTGAAGCAAAGCAAGAAGAACTAGGAGAATATCACACACAGAAACAGCAATATGGTAACAACGATCAACTGTGAATGGCTTAACTATTCGCAGCAATACAATGATCTGAGACAATTCCTAAGGACTCACGATGAAAATTTCTATTTGCCACCAGAGAAAGAACTGGCAGAGTCCAAATGCATATCAAAGCATATTATTTTTCACTTCTTATATTTTTCATGGATTCTTTTCCCTTTGGGTCTGTGTATTCTTCTATAGCATGACTAATATGTTTTGCATGATTGAACGTGTATAATCTATATCAAATTGCTTATTGTTTCAGGGAGGGGAAAATGAAGGAGGAAGAGAAAAAATGGAGCTCAATTTTTTTTACGTGAATGTTAAAATTTTTTTCTACATATAACCAGGGAAAATAAAATATTATTTAAAAAAAGAACATTGCTTTCCCTCACTGGGATTTGGTTCATTCATTTGTAAAATGAGAGAGATGTAGGAGAACAATTTAGGCATAAAGGTTCAGCCTGTGCAAAGTCATGAAAGCAAGAAATGAAATATTGTATACAAGTAAGAGAAAGTGTGCCAGGTTGTCTGGAATATAAAGTGTTTGAGGGAGAATTAAGGTGAAACAAATGTGGAAGAAAGATTGGAAGGGTTCTGCACGCCCAAAAAGATAATTTTGTATTTTATCCCAGAAAAAATAGGGAGTTACTGAAAATGGTTGAGCAGGAGATATGGTCAAGCCATTGCTTTGTAAATTTCAATTGGCAGTTGTGTGGAGGATGGATGAGCCTGGCATGTAGTAGGTGCTTAATAAATATTAATTGATTGATTATATTGCAGAGAAAAACACTGGAGTCAGGAAGAACAACTAGGAGACTGTTGTAATAGTCAAAGTAAGGGGTGATGAGGGCCTGAATGAGGATGGCACCCTCGTTAATGGAAAGGTGATGGAAATAGGAGATAATATGGAATTAGAATCAACAAGATGTGGCAACTAATTGGACATGAGGGAAAGGAAAATAGTGAGTAAAGAGTCAAAGAGAGTTCCAATGATGTGAGTCTGTCTAACAATTGTGGTACACTCATAGAGATAAGGAAGTTAGAAAGAGAAAGGGGTTAAAGGAGGGAAGAAAATGAGTTGTGTTTGCACTATATTTTGAGATGCCTATGGAATCTCTAAGCAAAGATGTCCAGCAAACAATTGGAGATGGAGTAGTAGAGGTAAGGAGAAAATGAGCAATGTAATATGAAGAATTGGGAGATATCTGCAGAGAATATGGGTGAACTTCAGGAGCTGACAAGATTTCCAAGAAAGAAAATTTAGAGGGAAGAGAGAAGAGGTCCTAGGGCTGAGCCCTTGCATGTGGGCGTGTGCACGCGCACACGCACACATGCACACACACACACACACACACACATACACATTCATGAATGTATGTCCAGAAATGTGTCAAGAATGGTAGTCCAGAAAAGTAGAATAAGGAACGATGGTCAAAAAGGTAAGAGGGCAACCAGGAAAGAGCATTGTTATCAAAGCCTGGGGGAGAATATATCCAGAAGATGATGGTTAATCTGTTAACAAGCATTTAGTAAGTACTAACTATGTGCCAGGCAACAGTATCAAATACTCTAGAGAGATTTTAAAAAGGATGAGGATTGAGAAAAAAATCATTTTATTTTACAAATAAGAGTTCAGTTAGGATGAGGAGAGAAACAGTTAAAAAAAGGAAATATTTGTAGCAAATTTTTCTTAAAAAGATCTGACATCCAAGATATATGTAGAATTGATTTAAAACATAGTATAAGAACAAGATCTACTCTCCAAATGATGGGACCAACAACTATGAATGGGAAGTTTTCAAAAGAAGAAATTCAGGCTATCAATAACCATATGAAAAATGTTTCATATTACTAGTAAGAAGAAAAGATGCCAAATTAAAGATTAGAAAGATTGAAATTGCTATCTCCCAGAAGAGGTGGGATTAGGAGTCATGGGATTGATGTGGACAAGAAGAGCCAAGTAGAAGAGATCTAATCCAATCTCATTGTTTTATAGATAAAGAAACTGAGGTCCATAGAGAATCATTGGTCTGCCCAATATCACATAGGTGGCAGGGCTTAGATTTGAACCCAGGTCCTTTTACTCTGATAACTATTGTTGGGTGATGTGATAGTTAATGAGGGAAGAAAAAGGGGAATGCCATAGAGCAATGAGAACCTAATTAAGATGAAATAACAGAGGCAGAATTTGACTTCAAGTCCTTTAGCTCCAAGGCCAGTATATCTTCTACACTTTCTGATGCTTCTTCTCATTAGTGAGATGCAAAAACCAATTGCCATATAATGTGTCAAATGGGAAAATGTTTGTATTAAATGAAGGGTACTGGGAAGGATTCACAGAGATCTAGGAACTGGGAGGGTAGTTCATCTCTCAAATCTCACCAAATCCTCCCCCCCCCCAACTCCTCCCCTGTCCATTGAGTAGGCAAGAAATGCAATACCCAATTATACGTCTGAAGTCATGTAAAACCCATTTCTACATTAGCCATGTTGTGGGGAGGGGAGGAAGAAAAAAAATAAAGGGAAAAAATATACTTCAATCTGCAGTCAGAGTTCCTCTGTTCTCCTTCTGGAGGTTGATAGCATGCTTCATCAGGAAAGAGAGCCAAAGTTGCCTGGAGCACTGAGAGATGGTGACTTTTCTAGGGTCACACAGACAGCAAGGGACAATATATTTTTGTCTACAATGCTACAGACCTTTCAGAAAAGATTCAGAGGCTTTCATTTTATTTATGGTGATTCCTGGGATCCTATAAGTCTAAAATTATTTAAGGGATAACAGGAAAAACCTTTTAAGCTCACAAGCTAAGGCTTTCTATTTGAATGTCTCTGAAATCCAACTGCTTTAATAGATGTTTGTTGGGGGATCACTAAATTATATAAAGCCCTGTACTTTCTCATCCTAGGTCAGTGATGTCTGTGTGATATTGGAAAGTAAAATGAGGGGGTTAGATCAACTGGCCTTTCTGGTTTCTCCTGGCTCCAACTCTGTATCCATGATCATGTCATTGAATCAGTAGTCATTGCTATGTGAGATGTTAACACCAGCTTGCATAGTTTACTTTAGAATTCCATTCTTTTAGGAAAGCAGATGAGAATCTGCGCTGATTTTGATCTTCTACATGCTTCCTTGATGAACTTTGCTTTCCAATAAATCAATACCACAGTATTTATTGAGAGGCTACTGAGTGGCTAATACTTTCCCTAGGCTATGTGGGAAGATTTTTTTAAAGATAAACTTATTTATGGTACTTGGTCTCTGCCATAAGGAGCTGATAATATTTCAAGAACTTGGGGTTCAAGTTTGTTACGTGAACTTCTCTGAGTTTTTTCCTATTTAACTTGGCACTTTCCTCCCTACCACCACCCCTCCCTCATAATTGGTGACTTCAGTATTCATGTTGACATCCCCTCAAACATCCTGACTTCCCATTTCGAAACTCTCCCTAACTCCCACAATTTCTGTACTGCACTCTTGCTCAGACCCCAAGGTTGCTCAGATCATAGTAGTGACCCTGAACTCTGAAACTTCCTTCTATGAAATCACTTTCTATTGTTCCTTCTCTGCATCTCACTCTTTTGTAATTATTTATCATGCTTCCACCAATCTCCAGTCTAGCTAGGCTGTTCTCCCATTCTATCACTCTTTCTTTGACCTGACTTTCCCTCTTCAGTTTGATTTGACAGTTAATCATTTCATCTTTGACCTGATGTCCCTTTTTCTTAGCACCCCATTGTGCTTTGCCAAACCCCAGTTCAGGGTTACCACCCACCATCTACTTTCTTCACTCTAGGATGAAGTTCCATAAACAAATAAAAGCAATCAATACAGTTCAGTTCCTACCCTTAAAGGTCTTACCGTCTAATAGAAGAAAAACAAAAAAAATGGGTCTAGAAAGGGTTGAGGAGTTACAAGGGCCTTGATAGAGAAGTCTAGGAAGTGGAGAACTGGAACAAAGTGAGAAAAGGCCAAAACTGGCCTCTTAGAGACTACAGGAGACTCAGGGGATGAAACCCATTCTCACATGAAGAAAGAGTGGAAGTTATGGCCCAAGTGGAGTATGAATAGAGATATCTAGGAAAAACTTGGGGAGGGGGGGCTGCATCTAGGTGGCAAAGGCTAGGTGGTGCAGTGAATAGAGCACCAGCCCTGGAGTCAAGAGGACCTAAGTTCAAATCTAGCCTCAAACACTTATTAGATGTGTGACATTGGGCAAATCACTTAACCCCAATTGCCCTGCCCTCCCCCCCCCCAAAAAAAAGAACTTGGAGATCTTCAAAAAAATGAATCTGTAATCAAAGAAATAAATTTAAACATCAATTTATTAGGTAAAATGCATAGTTTTTGCTTACATAGGTCAACAAAATCGAAGATCAAGTTTAGAGAAAAGGATGATAAAAAGGGAAACAGGAAAAAAACCTTTTTTTAATATTTCCTGAACTTCCAAAGTGTCATAGAAGACTGGAATCTGACTGTGAGTCATGGGCATTTCAGAGGCAGCCCTTGACCTCACTCAGCTCCCTTAAGATCATGTTTGTTTCTCCTTCAGTGAGCAGAAGTTGTTAGACACAAGTTCTAACCTGAACCCTCACTAGTGGAATGAGGAGATTTAACTAGATGAACCCCTGGGGTCCCTTTCTAGCTCTGAATTGATCACCCTACATGATAGAGGAAAGCCCTACATTGAGTGGGAGGTTGGACCTCCCATTGAGAGTGCTAAGGTTCCTGCCAAACTTGGCCATTGGCCTGTCCTGTATTTTCCGTGAAATTAAGTGGAAGCTTCTATGTCTATTACAGAACACAAAGTAGTCTTTGTTCAAATGGTTGGAAGAAATATAAGTGTTCCTCAAAATAAACTTCCCTTTTCACCTCCCCATCCTCACATTATTAGAAAGACAATAGCTATAGCCTATAATAATGGGAAGAGTGGTGGACTCAGAAAAAAGAAGAGCTCACTTCATATCTTACCTCTGACACTTAATCAGTTGTGTGACAGAGCAAAATGCCAATGAAGATGATAACAATGATTATAGCTAGCATTTCTATAGGGTCTACTTTGTGCTAGGCACTATGCTAAACACTTTACAAATATTATCTCATTTGATCTTCACAACAAGCCTGGGATATAAATATTATTATAATCCCCTTTTCACACTTGAGGATGTTAAGGCAGACAGAGTTAAATGACTTGCCCAAGGTCACACATCTAATAAGTCTTTGAGGCTAGATTTGAATTCAGGTCTTCCTGATTCTAGGTCCAGTGCTCTATCCATTGCATCACTTTGCTACCTACTTACCTAACCTCCCTGTCCTTCAGGCTACTCCCTAAGACTAATTTGCTGGGTCATAGATGGGATGTCCTCTGCCTTGTAAGGGAGGATTCTCACACTAAGACTTCTTTATCCTGAACAGAGCTCCTTTATATACTCATATATACCATACATGGAACTTTATATTATAAAGAGAGTTTTGAATCACATAATCTGAGAGTTGGAAGAGTGCTTAATGGCAATCTTGTCCAACACATACACAAAAGGGAGCTTCACTATTTCAAAAAGATTTACATTTGGTGATGGAAAATTTGACCAAAAATAGCTAGAAGATAAAATTCCAGAAATCAGACTTCAGGACTTTTAGTTGGGAGGCAGAAGAAGAACACATTTAATATCTAGGGACCAAGTTAAAAGGAGATCTAATTGTGGACATATCCAGAGCCAATAATGGACCAATTCAATCAAAACAAGTACAAATGACAGATAACAATAATGATGACAACAATGAAAGCTCATACTTCTGTAGCACTTCAGCATGGACAAAGCATAAACTATCCCATTTGATCCTCACGACAACCCGTGGCAGTATGAATCATTCCCAGCTTATCCAGGGGTAGTATAGCAGCAACCACACTGGCATACTCAGGATGGTTGCTAGCACAGGTACTTAGATTTGCATTACTAGGAAATATAGCTGTTTAAGGGGTCAACAATCTTTTTAAATTACGTTCACTAGTTCAGGAGAAAAGTCAGCACCTGAACTTTACAGAAAATACAAACAGAGAAAATATAAGCAGAGAAATAAAGACCAACAAACAGGGTTCTGACTGCCTGAATCAACTATACACTTTACAGGAGAGAGCCTTTACATCTGAGCAGTCAGGGAGTTCTGAACATAGGGCCACACAAAATATCAACCAGGGAATCACAAGATCCTTCTCATAAGAGAGCCCCCAAAGCAAAATACCAACCCAGAGTATATATATATATACTTCTCAGAGCCAGAAGGCATCACAACCCTGATGATTGAGTGCCCAACTGGAAATTAGCAAAAGGTGTGAAAGCTTTCCTATAAGTGAGACTCCCCTAAGCAAACTTCCCTTAGTGGGCTCCACATAAGGCCTGTTAATGGATGGAGAAGATCTTATATCCCACTAATATCACAGATAGCTAAGTAGTGAGGTGGATTAAGCAGTGGACTTGGAGTCAGGAGAAACTATGTTCAAATCCTGCCTCACAAACTTACCAGCCATGTGACCCTGGATTAGTCATTTAATTTCTCATAGCCTCAATTTCCTCAACTGTAAAATGGGAATAATAATAACACCTACTTCATGGAGTTGTTGTGAGGATCAGTGTTAACATGTAAAGTGCTTTAAAAACCTTAAAGTTTATATATATATAAAGGGGCATATGTATGTATATGTGTGTATACATACATTCATGTATGACTATATTTGTGTGCACACATGTTACTTATTATAAATATACTTTATGATTGAAGAAACTGAAGGTTAGAAACATTTAATGCCTTGTGTGTGATCCCTGTAGCTGATAATAACAGTACCTGAGACTTCTATTATGCTCTACAAATGTTAGAATTCCCATCTTATAGATGAGTAAATGGAGGTCAGAGAAGTCTGGAGTAAACACATCCCAGCATGGCTAGATAGAGTATTTGGTAATAACAGGGGGCATAAAGTAGAAATAGACCATAATGGGCATGGGATACATGGGGTTTGGATATCCTCAGATCTCCCCACATTGTTATAGCCCTGACCAGCTGAGACTTGGTCCTTTTTCCTAGAGTCTAATCAATCAATCATTCAATCAATCAAACCCTTCTCTCACTTATTAGGTTCATCATTATCACTCCATTCCATCTGGTAAATGTACTTCCCTTCCCTCCTATGGAGGGAAAGATGCTGTGGAAGTTACAAGGTAGCCTGGGGGATGCTACAGACACTGGGGTCATCCTGGACTATCTCTCGGCCCTCCCACATCCAAGCTCTTGCTAAGATCTGCCAATTTCACCATTGCAGCCTCTCTTCAAAGACCCCCTTCTCATCTCTGAACCTGACCCCCACCCTGGTGCAGGCCCTCATCACCTCACTCCTAGACTGATGCAGTAGCTGCTGTTGGCTCTGCCTGCCTCCAAGTCTCTCCCCACTCCTATCCATCCTCTATTCAGTCACCAAAGTGATTTTCCTAAGTCACAGGTCAATTATGTCACCATCCCTACTCAAGAAACTCCAGGGGCTGCCTATTGCCTCTGGAATCTAATACAAAAAATGCTCTACCTGCCATTTGAAAACTTTCTTAACTTGACCTCCTCTTACCTTTCCATTCTTCTTATACTATACTCCCCAACGTGTATTCTTCAATCCAGAAACTCTGGCCTCCTGGCTGTTCCACAAACAAGACCCTCCATTTCGTTCTCTCTGACTGTCCCTCATGCCTGGAATGTTCTCCCTCCTTCATGCTGATGACTGACTTCCCTGGCTTCCTTTAATTACTGACTAAACTTCAACATTCTACAAAAAGCCTTTCCTATCTCTTAATTCTGCTGCCTTCCCCTGCTAATTATTTTCTAATTATCCTTTATGGAGCTCATATTGTATAAATCTCTGTGCATATTGGCTCTCCCATTAGATTGTAACCTCCTTGAGGATGGAGACTATTTTTTTTTGCCTCCTTCTGTATCTCTAGCTCTTAGCCCAGTGCCAGGCACAGAATAGGCATTGAATAAATGCTGATTAATTGATTGATATAGTATCATTTTAATTCTATAGAATTATAACAGTTATAATAATACCACTATCATTACAATTATTCTATAATAATCATAATTCACTATCTCTAGCACTATAAAATGTGCAAAGCACAGTCCTCACCATGACATATATCAAGGATCTTTATTCCACTTTGATTGTGGTAGAGGAGCAGAGGGCAGACTAGAATTCATTAGCATAGGGAGCTCCTGGTGAGGAATGCTCTCCATCCATGTGGCTTTGTAACTCTTCTACAACAGACTGTTAGAGTTGTCCAGAATGCCAGGAAGTTCAGTGACCTGCTCGGTGACCCACAATCAGTGAAGAATCACTTATTAAGTGCCAGGCCAGACACTTTACTAGATTCTGGAGATGCCAGAGTTGAAACCAACCAGCCCCTACCCCAAGGGATGGAAAGCTGTGTGTCAGAGGAGAGGCCTAAGCTCAGGTTGCCCTGACCATGAGACTGGTCCTGTATCTACCATACCATGTTGCCTCTCCCATTTTACAGATAATGAAATTATGGTTCAGAAAAGTTAACAGCCTTGCCCAAAGTCGAGCTAGGTATCTAGGTATTATTCTCAATGTAACGCAGAGACAAATAGACTTTTATGAGTGACCTTGGGCAAGTCACCCAACTTGAATCATCCTTAATTTCTTCATCTGAAAAATGGGAATAATGGTGGTGGATGTAGACACCTTTTTTTAATTCAAACCCATTATTCTTTCCACTTGGCCATCATGACTTCCAGAACTCTTATCAGCCATTTGTGGGATTACAGCTTGGTCCTTCCTTCCTCCTTCACAGCAAAGGATTTGGCAGATTCCCTGAAAAACACCCCGGATACTTCAGGACCCTCTGAAGTTGCTACATGAAGCCAATGTGCCTACATCCTCAGGTGAGACCTAGCTGGTCCTTCCATTGAGCAATATGACTAGACATTATGAAATTAAGCTTAAAAGGAAAATAAAGGGCATGGTGAAGATTCAGTGCCCACAAAATGGAAGAAAGCTAATTGACCTCTGAGGAAAGTTCTATTTATTTTTATTTTATCTGGGTTTTCAGGCTGGTTAGGAAAATTCAATTGCTCTTCTTAGAATTAAACTTTTCTGTATTCTACAGCAGAGGGCAGTGTGACGTTTTAAAACACAAAGCTGAACATTTCACAGCTTAAGATGGCAACATTGATAAAGTAAATTCATTCATTTGCACTTTCTGAATTCCCTTTGGAAGTGAAGTATGCTCTGGAAGTTAGCATTGGACTTTAGGGTTTTCTTTAAATTAGAGGCTCTAAATCTCCAGGCTAGCATTTTTAGCTTGCCTCCTTTCACTCCGTACAGACGGTGAGCTGATAAACAGCAAGCTTCCTATCAGTGTTAATCTTACACAATTTTAGGGGAATTATATTATATTAAATTTATATTAATTATACTTTTGACTGAGTCAGTCAGAAAGCATTCATACAGCACCTACTATGTGACAAGTATTGTGCTAAGCCCTTGAGATAAAAAGAAAAGCCCCCCCAAATCCAGTTCCTGCCCTCAAGGAGCACATGGGCATGCTTACATCTGGGGAAACTTACAGAGCTGTGTTGTTACTGTTCTCACACATTATTATACATCTTCAGAAGGGCAGTGTAGTACAATGGTCAGAGTAACGGATTTAGAGGCAGGATCCCACCTTAGACACTTAATAATTGTGTGACCCTTAACAAGACTTAGCTCTCTGATCCCTAGTTTCATCATCTATGAAATGGGGATAATTATAGCATCTATCTCTCACATTTGTGAGAATCGAATAATATAATTTATGTAAGAGCTTTGCACATCTGAAAGCGTCATATAAGTGGGAGCATTTATTGTTTTCTTGTCCCTCAAAAATTTAACGTATGGTAGGTCTAATTAGTGCAAATAGTAGAAGAATATCCTATAAATTATGAAGTACTCCAAATGTGCCTATTTTTACAGACACTATATCAAATGTATCTAGCCCTGGACATCACTACAAAGCATCCTCAGTGATAGTCATAGCAGTGGGAGAGGAGTCAGTCAGGCTGTCCACATCATGAAAACAAAGAGGAAAACAAAACAAGACTATGAGATGCAACTAGACAGACTGCCAGTTGAATTGGTTAATTTAATTCTGAGGTAGCTATGCAGTACAGTGAATGGAGCACTGGGCCAGGAGTCAGGAAGATCTGAGTTCAAATTTGACTTCAGATACTTACTAACTGTGTGATTCTGGGCAAGACACTTCAATGCTATCTGCCTCAGTTTTCTTAGCTGTAAAATGGGGATGATAATAACACCTGTCTTTTGGGATTATTGTGAGGATCAAATGAGATATTTGTAAAGTGCTTAGCACAGTCCCTGGCACATAGAAGGTACTTATTTCCTTTCTTCCTCCATCTAAATGTGACTATATCTTAGGGAGATATTGAAGAGACACTGTGAAGTTGGTGCAGAGTAGAGTAGGAAGAGGAAAATAGAGCAGATTGATTTGGGAAATTACACAGAGCTTTCCAGGGTCCTGAACTTCTCTCTGCCACAAAAGTTTATCATTTTAACCCTAATGCCCCGCTGGTGGCCACACGGCTGAATCCCACAGTCTCAGAAGAAACACAATTTCAAGGGGTCTGAAGGTCCAGGAAAAGATGTATGACACGGCATCTTTTTCGCACCTGGATCCATTGATGTCCCTGTAGCCATTCCAGCTCACTGGCTCTGATCAGGAAGCTGTGGACTCTTTTACAGACTGTCCCAGAATCCTGCAGTTGGAGTAGACCTTAACAGTCATCTAACACAGCTCAGAGGCCCTTCTCAATGCTCTCAAAACACAGTCATCAATCCCTGCTGCTGAAAGACCTTTTCAATTCTCTTATTTCTCTCTTTCTCTCTGATACATTTATTGTGACTGGTGACCAAGAGGACACTGTGAGCTTCCTGGGCTCAGAGCAGAGTTGATCCAGGAACTACGGTACTCCATTTTCAGGAAAATGACTTCTAATCCCCCCTCTTCCATTAGATTGCAAGCTCCTTGAGGGCAAGGACTGTCTTTACCTCTTTTAGTATTCCCAGTGAGTAGCACAGTGCCTGGTACATAATAGGTACCTAGTAAATGTTTATTTAATTAAATTACTGAATTGAATTGAGTCTCTGGCATACACTGGCTGTTTGATCCCAACTCAGGAGGTCACTTAACCTCCCAATGTTCTAAGTGAGTGGTATCCAACTCATACATAAGGATCTCTTGGACCACATGCTGTCTTAGAAAACCATATATGTTTATATATGGCTTTTTTATTCATACATCAACACATTAAAATCAGATGCTGTTGCTGTTGTTCAGTTGCTTTAGTTTGTTGACTCTTCATACCCCATTTGGGGTTTTCTTAGCAAAGATACTGGAGTGCTTTACCGTTTCCTTCTCCAGCTCATTTTACACATGAGGAAACTGAGGCAAAGAGTGTTAAGTGACTTATGCAGGGTCACATAGCTAGTAAGTGCCTGAGGCCAAATTTGAACTCCAGTCTTTCTGACACCAGACCTGGCACTCTATCCATTGTACCACCCAGCTGCCCCTTAAAATCAGAAAGGACTTACCCTTCTGTTCTAGGCAATGCTTTAAGATTCTAAGTTGTAGACAAGGTACTGACCTGCATTGGTAGAGGACATTTTCTTGTGCAGATGTTTTCCACATCACTAAGATAACAGGTGTAGTAACTGTCCCTTGACTTAAATACTTATGAGAGCTGAGATTTTACTAAGTAGTTACCCATCTCACTGATGCTCTCAACTCTTCCACTCATGCCTTTGTGAGTTACTACATCCAATTTAATTAATCAACTAGTCCAATAATGATACACATTTTGGCTGGTCCTCAGATGGCAGACACTTAGTCCATTTCCCAGCCCCACCTAAAGCCATTCCATGAACCAGAGCTCATGCTCCACTGGCATGGCCTTGGGGGCCCCAGGGCCATTTCTCTATTGTGATAGGGCAATAGAATAGGACTCCAATGCAGAAAATATGATGCTGATATTTTTGAAAAACAGGAATGAAATTGAGAATATGCTAGGCAGAGACTTTTAGATGATTGTATGTGAAAAACATTTCAGCCCTTTTACTTTTCACAAGATATGATTTTAAAATAGGGGCACAGAAGTCCATGTGGCTTGTAAAATCAGTCTTCTTACTTGACAGTCAACCCTCTGTGCAGGAAAATGCCCACCTTTCATTTTTATTCATCTTTCTGCCAACAGTTGTTTGGTTTTCTGGCTATTAAGAGTACAATAGTCTCTTCTTTACACTCCTGGATTGAAAGCCATCAATTTCCCCCCTCTTATGATTTCTCTTTCCTTCACTAAATTTTGTGACTTGTGAGGCTTGAATTTGCTTATTCTTCAGAAAGCCCAGCTTCCTTGGCTCCAAATGACTGCTTTCTAAAGGAAGTACACTCTTCATTCTCTAGGCTTTTTTCAATTGTGTCCCTTGATCTTTCAAGTCTAAAACCTCCAATTACCTCTTAATATTTGCAGCCCTATTCCAGGCTCCTTCTGAATCATCATTTCAGCATGCTTTTAAATTCCATTAGCAATCTCTCTTTCTGTTTATAGATTTTTTTAAAATGTTCACTGTCACTTTATACATAATGCCAAACACTCATCATCATAATATTGTCTGGATTTACTCCTACCAATAGCCCATACTCTTCTAAGGGCAACTTGTTTGTAGTTCAAATACTCTCTCGTCTTCGGGGCTGGGAGGGACAGGAGATGACCAGAATAGCCATTTCACTGGTATAGGGAACTCTTGAGATACATTTTTTCTTCTCCTATAGACATTGGCAATTCATCTATAATATGGATCACTCAATTAACAAGCATTTACTAATTATCTATTTGCCAGGTACTGTGCTAAGCTTAGAGTATACACAGAAAGAAGTGAAACAGACCCTGCCCTCAAAGAGTTTATACTCTAATGATGGAGTTAGCATGACATATGCTGATATGAGATACAAAGTATTTTATAATCTTAGAAATTTGCCTTGGGCACTGAGTAGTTAAGTGACTTTATTCATGATCACCTAGCTAACATCAGAGGCTAGAACTGAACCCAAGAGATCAAATCTTCCTGACTCCTGACCATATACCATTATGCCACAGAAAACTTTTCCTCCCTCTTCACAGAATCATATAATCTGTTAAAACAAAAGGAAATTTAAAAATCACCTAGTCCAACAGCCTCTATTTACAAGTGAAACAATGGTGGGGGGAGAGAGGGCAAGAGAGAGAGACAAACACACAGACAGACAGAATGACTCTATTTCAGTATCTGAATTAACTTTTTCTGAATTATCTTTTTTTTGTGTAAATTCCCATAGTCGTCCTCTAATTTATCATTCTAATTCTTAAAGAGGTAGTGTTGCATAGCAGATAGGGTTCTAGACTGGGAATAGGTGAACTTAGATTCAAATACAACATCTGAAACTTAGTTTTGTGACTATGGGCAAGTTACAAACATCTGGGTAATCTCTGGCAACCATGGCGAAAATATATTACCCATGGAAAAAATGAAAAAATATTTATTCACTAACAGTTCAGTTTCTTCCATCTATGAAATGGGTATAGCAATACTTTTAGTACCTACTTCTTGTGACCAACGAAATATCTGAAAAGTGTTCTGCAAATTTTAAAGTATTACATAAATAAGAAGCAATATACTTATTCATTTGAGAGTTATTCATTTTCAAATTTGAGGTTAGCTCACTCCCCACTACACCAGGCTGCTTCTCACAAAAGCTTTTATATTACAAGATGACAAATTATAATGGTCTATCAGGCACATGCTTCAAATAGGCCTTTTACTCTGAGGCTCACTCCCTGCTTGCAGAAAATGGTTCATAACATTTATTTTTCCATGACTTTGCCACAGTCTTCCTAGCAGCAAACCAAATTGATTATGATGCTGGATTGTATTCTGTCCTGAGGGGTGACATTATGTGCTAGTCTGGAGTGGATTTGTCTCCAGACAATGTCATCAGCTGCCCTTGTATGTAGGCTTTCTGTTCGTATCTCGCATATAGTCTCTTTGTCACATCTATTCTCAATTTTGAGGACAATTCTCTCTCCACTATACTAGGCTCCCTCTCACAAAGGTAAATATTACAAGGATTATCTTTGTAATTATTATTGTAAAGTATTATCTACTTTATAGATGAGGAAACATAGATTCATAAAGATGGAATAACGATGAATGTTGCTCAGCTGAGAGATGGAAGAGTTATCTTGAATCTAAATTTCTTGACTCCAAGAATCAAAGTATCTCAGGAGCAGAGATCCAGAGCTGGAAGGGACATCAGGATCCATCTAGGGCTAGACTAATGCTTTCATTTCCCAGAGAAGGAAATTAAGAGACACAGAGGTTAAATGACTTGCTCAGAGTCACACAGCTGGCAAATGCGTGAGATGAGACTGAGACCCATGTATTATTTATTCTAAGTTCAATGCCCTAATTACCATGTCCCTCTTCAAATTATTCTTGGGAGGGTGGAGGGAGACATGGAGGGATGGCTGGAGAGGGGCAGAGGAGGGGAGGAGGGAGAAGGAGAGGGAGAGAGCAAGAGGGAAGGAGACAGAAGCATGAATTCCAGGTAGGATGAGGATAGGTAATGGGCTGGTAAGTGGTCCCCTGACCACAATCTACTTTTAAGTGGAGGTTGACTATGGTCCCATCCCACCTGGCAGCTACTCTGGAGAAGGAGGAATGTTTCTCTGGTTGCAGATCTCATGGAGAGGGGACTTTCAAGGGTCTTATGACAGGTTCTACCTGGGAAGACAGGGTATCTTAAAGCCCCAAACTCTCTAGGGACAAGAGTATCTATCAAACACCTCCATTCCAAGACGTTTGGCATAGCTTTTAAATGGTCATTATGGTAGGAGCTAGTCCCTTGCACCAAGATCTTTGTCCTCTGATATCCCCAGAGAGTACCCACTATAATCCTGTTATTTCTAGCTCCAACCTAACCACAACATCTCAGACCATAAATAACTCCCAAGGACCCAGCAAGGACAGAATACAAGGAGTCTCCTACTCCATTCCCATTGCTTTCTCCTGACTGGATGCTGCCCCTCCCATACTCAACACACCCCTAGAAGTATCTTAGAATCCTCCTCTAGTCTTACCATCCCAATAATTACATCCTTGACAGAATTAATTGGGGAGGGACATGGTCATTCATACCTCTTGGTTGAGCAGGCATTTATCAACTAAAATAATTCTGATAAAATGGTGAATCAATGGGTATTGTCAACCTAGATGCTATACCCACTGTACTTCACACAATGATCGTTCTATGTGACAATGCAGCCTAAGGATTCCTGGGCTTCCTCTTGTCATTATAGCTGAAGGACCTTTGGGTTATGACATCTGGCCTGAAACTGAACCCTCTATGTGTTATCTCTCCTAATTAGAGTGAGATCCTTGTGACTTTCTTTTCTATTTGTGTCCTCATCAATTAACACAATTCTTGGCACATAGTAAGTGTTTAATGAATTCTTTTTCCAGCCTATTCATACTCTTCAACTTATTTTGGGCCAGGAAATGGAATTTTTAGTTATACTTCCATCTGTCAAGATTAGACCGGAAGATAAGGGGAAAAAGAGAAGGGGGAAAGAAAGAAGGGAGCAATTTCCCAAGAGCAATAAGGAAAGATTTGGAAGAGAAGGAGGTTAAATAGTTATCATGTGAAGGAGATTCAGAAAGCAAATGCTTGGGCAGAAATTAACAAAAGAAAGAAGGAATAGACAGAAGAACAACATATGCAAGTTCCCTTAGAAAAGTAGTTAGAAAAATCAAGTTAGTTCAGAAAGTTCTCCATATTAGCCACTAGGTGGCACCATCAGCTCAGGACAGCTTGGTGAGAGGTACAGGCTATTAGGCAATGCAGAGAAGAGTAGAGTGTAGGCCCTAGGGAATCAGATGGTCATATATGCAGAAGGATTGATTACAAAGCCACTGTTTGTAATGCATGCAGTGCTTGTAACAAGAAAAATCCAACCAAATCCCCCACAAATTCTGAAATGTAGCACTAATATCACAAAGGACATTTTGAAATCACTTACATTTTCACTTTTGATTCCAAGGGCTGAAGATTGAGGTGGTATTTTTCAATATTATTCTCCATATCCATGGCAATCTGGTGACTGAAAGAAGAATTAATGTTTTAATGTTTATATAAGTATATGTATTCATTTTGAAGGCTACTTTATTTTCATTTTACAGAGTCACCATAAATTTACCTTTGTTTGTCTTTATATATGAACAGATTATTAGGATTTACTAATGATATATCTACCATGTAGAAATAAACAAATGTGGTAGAAGAAAAATGCAATTTCAGCTTTTACCTTCTCCTTTTTTCTTATTTTTTTCATTTCTTTTTTTAAAGTTTTATTTATTTCAGTTTACATCATTCATTTCCATGAGATTTTGAGTTACAAATTTTCTCCCCATCTTTCCCCTAT
>CM053591.1:187436486-187463118 GCA_028646515.1 Pseudochirops corinnae
AGGAATCTAGGGTTTGGTTGCTGTTCTTACTTTGCTTCCTATGCTTATTCATGGTCCCCATTCAATGTTTTTTTTTTTTTTTAGTTCTGTGGAATTCTGCTTCCAGAGGGAACAGCTCTGTCCCAAATCACTTGGGTTTTCCCAGCTGCCAGGGCTTTTAGGAGGCTGCTGGGTCCTTCCCCAGCTCTGGCTCATTGAAAAAAAAAAACCAGGACCACCTCCCAAGACCACAATCCAGATTCAGGCCCTCAACCCAAGAGCACTTGGCCTCTGAATGATTGCTTGGCCCCCCTGCTGTCTGCAAGCTGGGAGCTCTGAAGCAGCAATGTGGAGGTGGGTGCAGAACCTCCACTACCTGCTTCTTTGCCCTGGAGGTGGCTTGGTCAGACCCGCTTTCTTTCCTTGGTTTTTAGCTAAGTTCCACTAATCTTAGTCCTTTTTTCTTGTGGCTTGATAATTCTGGATATTGCCATAGCTGCCGTAGATCCACCCTCCTGAAGTTCCAGCTGCAGCCAGACTCGGCTCTTCCAGCCGCCCCCAGGGCAAAAGCCTCCATTTCAGGCTGGGGTGGTTTCGGCTTTCAGAGCTGAAATGATCACTTTGAGCCGAGCTGCCTTCAGCAGGAAATATATCTGTGTGCATGTTAGAGCCCTAGAATTTGTTTAGAGTCATATTTTTTGGGTATTTGATGTGACTGTGTCAGAGCTGCGATTTCTTGTTGCTCCTATGCTGCCATCTTGGCTCTGCCCTCTCCTTTTTTGTATGTAATTTTAATTTAAGGACAAAATAGTCCTATATTGTGATAGAAGAACAAAGGAACTGAGATTTGTAAAGTGCTTTGCATAATTAACTATTTTGGTCCTCACCATAATCTTGTCATGTAAGTGGCACATATATTATTATATTCATTATATGGATGAGAGAGCTAAGGCTCAGAGGGATGAAGTAATTCATCCATAGCTATATGGTTAGTAGACATTAGAGGTGTTATTCAAATCCAGATTTCTTTGATTCTTCTAGTGGTCCTCCCATGGAACTAAACAAGATGTGAGAAAAGACTTATTAGGAAATCCTTTGGAACTCTTTGACATTTATCAATTGGAAAGTTTTAAAGAGTTTATAGATTAATTTATAGAGACATTGTTGTCATTGACTCATTGTTAAGGCAAGTTAAACAGTTCCCAGAATGAGCCACTAGATTGTACCATAATTCAAGGACAGCTTTGTTACTAATCAGTAAAAAGAGAAGAGAAACAGAAAGGTAAGGGAAAAAGCTCTGAGGATGATGTAATGACTTCATCAGAGGAAGGAAGAAAATAAGCATCTTTTAAGCCCCTACTATGTGTCAGGCATTGTGCTAAGTTATTCACCAATAAACCCTCACAATAACCCTAGGAAATAAGTACTGTTATGATCTTCATTTGTCTCTGACCAAAAAAGAAAAAATGGCTCTACAATGAATTTATGAAGCAACATGGAGCTTTGGGCCCCCAAAAACATGGTAGTTAGCCCTCTTGACATAGGTCTTGAAAACTCAGGCAGTGACTTGCCCAGAGTCACAATGTTAGAAAATGCCTGATCTGGATTTGAATACAGGTCTTCCTTCCTCTAGGCTGCTTCTTGCTGCCTCCAGATTAAGAGAAGAAATTTAAAGGCAGTCATATATTGTAGAAATGTTTCATCATATTCTAATGGGCATTCTCGAGAGATCTATATTCTTACTTCCTGTATGCAACCTCAGACAGCCATGATGAGAATCTATATTGGCCATTAATAAGCAACAATAAATAAATATTTATTGAGTACCTATGGTAGAAGAGATGTTCTACTCAGCACTATGGGGTATGCAATGTAGCAAACATTTGCTAAGTATCTGCTCTGTGCAAGGAATTGTGCTAGAAACCAGGGATACAAAGACAAAAAAATCAAACCATCCTTGTCCTCAAGAAGTTTAGAGCATGCTATTAGGATTCAAAATAAGAATATTTGTTAATATTTTATATTTATAATATTTATACAATTTAAAATATAGAGCTATATTTTGAATATATAAGTGTATTTGTGTTTCTAAGGTACAAATTTGCATTTTATAAAAAGAAAGATATAAATATATTTAAATAGTAAGAATTAAAAATATTAATTATGAGTTAAATATATTTTATGTTATATAATTAATAACAATTCTTAATAGCAATAATAACATTTATATAGTGTTTGCTCTGTGCCAGGCACTTTTCTAAGGGTCTTGCAATTGTTATATCCTTTTATCCTCACAACACTTGGAAGCAGGTGCTATGATTATCCCCATTTTGTAGATGAGAAAACAGAGGCAAATGGTGGTTGATTGACTAGCCTGAGCCCATGGACAGTAAATGTCTGAGGACAGATTTAAGCCAGGTCTTCTGACTTCAAGCCTGGCGCTCTATCCATTGAGGCAACTGTCTGTTACTACAGTAAACAAGTAAAGACAAGGCAAATTGAAGGAGAGAGAACTAATAAAGGCCTTCTCTAGGAGATGATCCTTTGAGCCTTGAATTAAAGTATGGATTCTTGGAAACAGGCAAAGATAGAATATATTACAGACTGAGCTGGAAGACAAACTAAATCTCCAATTTAGCAAACAACCGGTAGGCCCTCTTTGGCTGGTGTGTAACCCGGGTTCGTGTCTCTCCTTTGATGGGGAATAATATGGAAACCCTAGCCCTAAGGCTTCCCTCCTTTGCCTTTCTCTCTGCCCTCCTCCCTTTCTCTCTTAGTCTCTTTTTCCTTCTTTCCTTCCTCAGCTAAGACAAAATGATGGGATGAGTGCCCCTACAAGGCACCTAGAGTTGAACAGGGCAATAAGCCACCCTACAGAACTGCATGGTAAGTGCATCAGAGAGTTACAAAATGAGACTGGATGTGAAAACACAGGAGAAAGGTCATTGAGAATCAGGGAAATCAGGAAGAGACAGTATGTGGAAAGGGGTGAGGGAGACCCCCTACTAATAGAACATCCCTGTGAGAGAGCATGGCTGAAAGTGCCCCTACCACATCCATACACAACAAGGTTTGGGTGTAGTTTATTACAATATTGGGGTAAATTAGCATGAACATACACACATGCACACACATAAAGCACCATTCAAGATTCATTTCCTAGTTTTAAATTAATAATGAGCACCAGGAAAGGAAAGTTCTATGGACAGTACATTGAGTCACGTTTGGAAAGTCATTGTCCTGGGGAATTATCCATCACCAGGCCATTGCTGTCTGAAAATGAATCCCTGCGCAATTCCACTACAATACCAATCTCCATATGACTCTGCGTGCCATGTGTGCGAGAGAGACAGACAGACAGACAGAGAATAAATGGGGGAGATAACACCCAGGTGTGTAAAAGATATAAAGGAAGATTCACTAATCTGGCAGGAGTGTGCAGGATGGATGGGAGAGGCCTGAGGACAAGGAGGACAGGCCAAGACCCTGATTGAAAAGAGATTTTTTTTTTAGGAATCTCCCAAATCACTCCCATATTTCCCTTCTAAAGTCACTAGAAGTTGAGATTTGTGCTGGCCTTTCCCATTTGGATGGCAGCTGGATGTGTTTATAGGGGAAAGGGAGAGGGGCAAAAGAAGCTCAGTTTGGGCATCATTTAATTTAGTAAAATACACGCCCAATGGTCAGTGAGATTAAAAAAAATAAGCACATATATTAAACATAATGTAACTATGTAATATATATTTGCGTAAACATATTTATGAAATACATATTAAGTTTTAAATTAAGGGAGATAAAAAGCAGTAGGGCTATTGCCGGGCAGTCAACCCCAACCCCAGAAATAGCAGCAATGACAACAGCTAACAACAGTAATGATGATGAGGTGGCATAGTCAGTAGTGCAGCCACTCCGGATCAGGAGGACCTGAATTCAAATCTGCCTCACATACTAATGAGCTTTGTCACCCTGGCCAAGTTGCTTAACTTCTGCTTGCCTTGGTTTCTTCATCTGTAAAACAGGTATAATAATGACATCAATCTTTCAGACTTCTTGTGAGGATCAAATGAGATATTTGTAAAGCTCTTAGTAAAGTGCCTGGCACATAGCAGGCTCTATATAAATGTTAATTATCATCATCATCATCTTCTTCATATTGTACTTCAAAATTGATTGTTCTATTCAGATATATGGATAGATATATACTTCGATATGTCTACTCATGCATATGTATATACACAGACACATATACATACACACACACACAAATACACAAAATGTCTACTATGGGCCAGGCACTATTCTAAGCCCTGGGGATACAAAGAAACTCCAAAAACAGTCCGTCCTCTCAGGGAGCTTCCGTTTTGCTCCAACAATTCTGGTAAAAAGAACTCACTCCACAAAGAATCATTTCACCATTTGGCAGCTCTGTTAGCACCTTCCCAAAATTGGAGACAAAATCTTTGATGTTTCTAGTTCTACCTTGTGGAACTTTACAGAATAATTATGAAGTCCCTCTCCTGTAAGACATTTCTTCAAATATGTGGGAAAAAAAATATACTATAAATTATCTTTTCTATAAGAAAACCAGCTGTAGTTTCATCCTCCATTTTTTCTTATGGTTTTTAGATTCCTTGCCACCTTGGTCACCCTCTAGGTACCCTCAGTTTTCTGGTGCTCCATTTAAAATGTGGTTCCCAGAATTTTTTTAAAAGTTCTAGCTATGATGCAATATCTTGATTAATCTGTCAGATATGGGTATGGCATTTATTTATTTTTTAATTATACTTTTTGCACTGTTGGCTCATAATAAATATGTGGTCAAAACTCCGTATTTTACACGTGGGTATAATCCACAAATCCACATCTTCTCAATCCTAGACTCATGTGAGTGATGTTTTAAACTGAAATCCAGAGTTTTAGATTTGGCCTACATAAATGTCATCTTTCTGGTTTCACTTCATAATTTCAGTTTCTTAAGCTTATGTTGAATCTTGATTCTTTCATCCTTGGAGGTAGGAGAAACATCCCAAATCACCTAAGCCAACCCCTTCATTTTCTGTACATATTTCTACCTTTTCTTATCACTGCAAAGCATGAACATTTCACAATCGGGGCAGTATTGTAAGGAATTTTAGCAATAAAGTACTTTTTAATACTTACTTTTCAAGTACATATTTTCCATCACTAACTTGTTCTATCGTTGGCTGCAATCTTTTTAGTTCTTCCTGTAAAAAGAAAATGTAGCTTGATTATATACCTCAATGACTATAATCTTTTGATCATATGCAATAACCCAAAAGAATTTATATATGAAAGATTTCTGACCTCATCAGCAGTACCTCACAATGTAGAAATTTCCTCTACAGATGTCAATCACAAATTGTCTGTGACTTAATTGGTAAGTAACAAAACACTGTTTGAGGTATAGAGAGGTTAAGTGACTTCTCCAGGGTCACATGACTAATAATTGTTAGAGGAGGAATTTAAACCCACATCTTTTCAAATCCATTGTCAAATGCTTTATCCAAGATACCATGCTGCTTCTTCAGGGGGCACATACAGAGATTCATGGTGTAGGGAGATAAAATACATTTAGAAGAAATTGTAGTTCAGAACACAATAATAGTAGACCTTTTCAGTGATGAAAACTGATGTTTGAGTAGGGTTCAAATAAGCAACACAATTATTCAATGAGTTAAGTACAAATGCTACACCTCTCATCATTGGAGAAGGGGGGACTATGGGCGCGGAATGTTGGTTGCATTCACTGTCGGACTTAATTGGAGTGCTGGATGGGGGGAATAGATATATATGGAAATTAATGGTATAAGGCAAAATATTTCAATAAAGTTAAAATTAAATTATTTTATCCTAAAAAGGATTAATTCTCTAGTTTAAAATAATTTACTTTCTTTCCTATAGGAAGACAAGGTTTTGAGTGTTTCCTAACAACAAACAAAGTTCTTCCTGGAAACATCCATTATGACCACACCTGGGGAGTTGCAGTATTGCTAGGGAATTTTTTTTAAAAAAGACAAACTCTTAATCTTTTTAGAAGAACCAAGTGCACTATATATGTATGTAAAGTTTTGCCCCCTTTCTTATGTGGACATTTAATTTACTGAAAGGGACAAAAAAAATAGGGCATTTGTGTGAGAAAAAAGAAAAAGGCAGTTTGAAAAGAAACAGAAAGTTTTAAGAGGACCTGAGAGAAAAGCAGAACCTCACATAATTGCTTGAAGAAACACAGATAGAAGATGCTCTGATTTGAGACAGAAGGCAGAACAGAAAAATAAGGGAATTAGAAGGTAGAAGCTAATCTAAGAAACCTAGAGAACTAAGAGGTGATAATAAAAGAAACAGAGTGGAGACTGAAGATAAAGTAGAGCCCACCTGGAACAAACTAAGTACAGCCAGGCAAGGCTGGCAGTTGATTTTGGGGGGCTGATCTGATTGAAGGAAAGTTCTGATGCTGAAAGCTGACTAGACAGATCAATGTCTTCTGTTGCATCAAAAACTGACTGGATAGAGTCTGCCTTGCCCTGGAGTGCTGTTTCCAGTTTAAGATAGAGAAAACCTTTCAGAAACTGCCAATATTACTCTGGCTTGAGGTAGTAAAACCTGCAAAATCCCAGAGAAGTGTCCTAAATAGCTTTGCAAATCTCATGCTTAAAAGAACTGCTTTTTGTTGAAAGAGTATAATGCTGCTGCATTCCCAACCAAGGCAGCAGATCTGGGAAGCTCTGCAGATTCCAGGCTTAAGGCTACTGGGGACTAAAGCAGTTTACCACTGCTTTACTGGACTAAGAATAGCAAAGAAGCAGCTTCATTCAAAGAGAAAGTAGATAGACTCAGATTAGCAATAGTCCTACCCAGAAGGTGATACACATTACAGACTATTCCCTACAGAGACCAAGAGAAGGAAGGCCAACCATGAGCTGTTTCAGACACTTAAACTTCTCTACTCTTGTGCATTGTAGACACTGTATGCATGGATGGGAAAGTGAAACAGTGGCTAATGAATGAACTGTCATGTTGTATTATGCCTATCTCTTTTCTGCCTGTTATAAGTTTCATCACTTAGATAATAGCTACCATTTATAGAGTGCTTTGAGGTTAACAAAGCACTTTACATAAGCTATCTCATTTGATAACATTTCACAACAATAATAACATCTCCCAGCAACTCTATGAGGTAGGTACCTTCATTTATTGCCATACTCCACTTTCCATCTGCTGCCCTGCCTGGTTTCAACTCCTTGAAACAAGATATCCCTTCCAATATAAGCCCATCAGTTCTAAACTCACCACCACACTGTTGATTGAAGCCTTGATTAATTCTACTTCCTTCAGCCTCCTCTACCCTCTGGAGGGCTAGAGGGTGGAGTACCAAATTCCTCCCAATGCCTTTCTTTAGAGAGGGCAGAAATTGGACTCTCAGATCACTCCAGATCTAATGAAGTCATCTTGACTAATTTGTTTAAATGGGAAGCCCCCTGGTAGGGGCCTCAGGAACTAAAGTGATGTATAGTTACCATACACTTTCTTGCACCATATTTGCCCCTAAGATCTTGAGTATTATTTGTAGTAGTATGGCTATCCCTTTGAGAAGACATCTTGACTTTCCAGGTGAGCAAGCTAGTCCAGCCCAGGAAGAGAGCCTTGAGAGTTAGGGGTTTACACTACAGAGATTGGGCTACATACAGAAGCCATAGACTCATAGGTGGCCAGTATTATAAGGGTCCTTAAAGAAAACCTCTTCATAGGATCATAGATTTCGATCTGGAAGGGGCTCCAGAGGCCATTAACTATATTCCCCTCACTTTACAGATGAGAAACTGAGATTTAGGCAAGTTAAGGGGTTTCCCAGCTTAACTTAGCTAATAAGTTTCTGAGGATGAATTTGGACCCACCTCTTACTGACTCCAAGTCTACAAATCTATCTACCTTTCTATGTTGTCCCTCCTCCAACCATCTATCCATAGATGATCTCATCTACGGGAATTTGGCCTATTCTCTTAACCTCTCAAGACCTTACTTAACAGACTAGCCCAAATTCACATGGTTGATCCATGGTTGATCAAGGTTCAAGCCCTGAATCCTAGTCCAATTCCCCCATTCAATGGCATTGAATAAGGTCTCCTTAGGACTTGATATTGGACTAAACTTTTTTTTTTAAGTTAAGGTGGTTTTATGGCATTATAATAATAGTAACTGACTTTAAATAATGGGTATCATTTCAAAATTCACTAAATTATTTTTCATGTGCTATTCCATTTAAACCTTGTAACAACCCTGTGAGGAAAGTGCTATGGTTATGCTGTTTTTACAAATGAGGAAACAGATCCAGAGAGTTTTAGTGATTTGCTCATTGTCCCAAAGCTACTAAGTGTGAGGGACAGTATTTGGATTCTGTGACTGTGCCTGTGTGTTTTCAGGACTTGTCTATAACTAAAACATCTTAATGTCATAAGTAGTAATCTATGTCTCATTTTAAAAGTAATTTAGTTAAATTTTTATTTCTTGAATTTAATTAATAAAACAGATTAAATAAATATTTAAAATTAAAGTCCTCTGGATGTACCTCCTAATGAAATATGCCATGGACCCCATAATTTTTATTCAAGTTTCCAAACTGAGTCCTATACCCAAAACATCACACATCTTCTTAAAGCATGGTAGAAAAAACATGGGAATTTGAGTAGAAAGATGAAGGAGGTTCATGTGCCAGGCCTGACATTTTCCTGTTCTGTAAACTTGCTCACTACAATGATTCCAATAATATTTGCACTAAGAATCCCCAATATTGTTTGAAGAAAGCTTAAGACATGACCTAAGTGTTCCCCATCACTGAATTACATTTTGGATCTAGCATCCAGTTACTCAACTTCATTAAGAGATGTACTCCTCTTCTGTCTACAAATCCTGGCTCCAGACAAATGTCCTCCTTTCTTTGTGCCCATCTCCCCAATCTTAATTTTAAGGACTTTACATAGAGTTATTTGAAAAAAACTTAGTGTAACTGGATATGGTTTTGTGAGCATAAGATGGTATAGTATAAATACCCTATCTGTCATAGAGATGGAACACAGGGGACAGGAAAGATCCAGACTAATTGGTTCATGGTTCTTATCTATTAATGAGTAGGCAAGAAATCAGGAAGTTGGAGGTATTCAGAGGTTTCTCCTCTTAGAATGGATTCTTGGTATCACTTTCTTATTTCATTTCCTCTAGGGTATGGAATGTTGCTGGAAATGTTTTTTTTTTCCTTACAAAAACATGCCAGCTGCCATCTATGACAATCCTTTCATTGAAGGGAGCTGGGGGAGAAAGACTTTCATGCAATGTTCCTTTAATTCGACTTCCTACATTCTATGAAATCCTATTGAACAGAAGGTCAATGACTACCCAGAACATTCTGAACAGCTGTTCAACTGACAATTTGGAGGATTGATTTCTGCATTTGGTGATTTAAGCTAACTATATGGAAATGCCACAATGCAATTGGCAGAGAGGTTTCTTAACTCTGTGTGTATGTATATCTGAGTGATAGTGTGACAGAGATAACAAGATAAAGACAGAAAAAGAGACAGAAAGATAGGGAGACAGAAACAGAGTTGGCAGAGAGGAAGGTCTTACTTGATAGGCTCTTACTTAAGTCCACAAAACTTCCTAAGAATATGATTGCATAGGTTTGGGGATCTCCAGCTTAGAAAACCCCCTCCACTGATGCAGATTGGCTATTCATCCCCACCTCTTCATTCTACAGGGTTGCTTGGACCACTGAGAGGTTATCTGACTTGCCCATATAGTCACATAGCCAATGTGCTTCAGAGGTAGGTCTTGAACCCAGATCTTTCTGACTCCAAGACTGGTCTATCATACATTGCACCATGCTGCCTTGAATTAGACTTCATAGCTTCCAGAGTTCTAATTTTGTAGAAATGTAGTATGAAAAATCTCCCTTGTTATTTGTTCTTCCCACCATTCTCCCCAATCATACTTCCCTTCAGAAGAACAGAAGAAAGCCAAGGTCAAAAAGTCTCAAAAATCATGTTCTTGTCCCAGATGTCCTCTGTTCTCCACCCCCACCCCCCAATCATCATCCTCTGCTTCATTTTCTTTTTTTTAAATTAAATTGAAATCTTATGAGGGGGCAGAATGTGTGGTACCTATTGATACCTTAGACCTGTATGGAGGCAGCTTCTTCAGTCCATTCATTAGGAAAAGCAGCATCAAACCCTTTCTCTGACATTTACTACTTGTGTGACCTTGGAAAAGTCACTCAGTCTCCATATATGTAAAAGGACATTTGGACTAGATGGTTTCTGAGGTCCCTTCCAGGGACCTGGGCAGCTAGGTGGTGCAGTGAACAGAGCGCTGGTCCTGGAATCAGGAAGGCCTGAGTTCAAATTTGACCTCAGACACCTTGAGCAAGTCACTTAACTCCTTACTGTCTCAACTGTAAAGTGGGCATGATAATAGCACCTACCTCCCAAGTTGTTGTGAGAATCCAATGAGATAATAGTGTAAAGTGCTTAGTAAGTACCTGGCATGGTAGGCACTCAATAAATGCTTGTTTCCTTCCTTCCAGCTCCAGATCTGTGATCCTATCATTTTCAGATCAGTGTACTATGGTGGATGCTTAGATCCTCTTCATTGTGTTTCTCTGTATAACTCTTTGCCTTCCTTGAATTTGGGTTAAGTCACTCTGTGAACCTGATCTTGAATTATTCAAGTGCAACAGACACAGAATTTCACACACTTATTCTCTATCCCTTCTTCACAAATGAAATTTGTGCTGTGAAAACTTAGGATGTATCCACAACTATGATAAAACAACTACTGTGTAATTTTTATAAAACATCATAGATCAGCAGTCACAGATTTGTTACCAGCACCCAATGTTTCCTGGTGTCCTTAGATCTGCCTGTCATTCCAAATACACAGCCAGTAACTGGTTGGCAGGAATGTGAATGCAGAATTTCACTCTTTGATTTGCCAGATTGGTCCTCCTGCTCCTGTCCCTGTAGGTTTTCCTCTCACATAAATATTGAAATGCTAGTTAGAAATCTTATCACTTCCAGCCACTTAGGCAGCCATTGGAGCTGTCCAGCAATCAACCTGCCTCCTTGGCTTTTCTCATAGAATATCCACCTTCCAATCTCACAGGACATGTCCTTTTGACAGGTTTGAAATCTGAAATGCCTTCAAATTTGCTGTCCTCTACCATGTACTTGTGTCTGAAAGCTAACCTTTTAACCCTAGGACTTACCACTCTGGCCATTTTCTTACCTGCATAACCCAGAATTATGTATGGTCATTTAAAACAGAAATAATCTACAATTTACTTCATTCATAGCTTTGGGTGACAAAATCAGCACCACCTACATAAATCATAGTATATATTTAGAATAATTTTATTTTAATCTAAATATAAGTCTTTTTTAAAAGCTAAAGAAATGGTTTTGACATTTTTGACTGTTGAATCATTCAATTTTATATCACTGAGCATTGTTGTTTAGGTTTTTTCTGTGTGTGTTTTTTTTTAATGAAAGTGTAATAAGCAAGTACAAAAGGGATTACTAACGTGTGTATAATTTGGAAAAGCAGAAGACATAAAAATCTATACTAATTTTTGTTTTGCATCATTAAACATGAAGTATTGATTATTGCTCTTTGCAACAAAATTTATGGAGCTGGCTGTGTTGCTGTGTCCACATAAAGTGATTCTGATGTTTTGCCCTCAGACCCCAATGGCTATAAATGATGATCCTTGGTGACAGCTGGGATGTTGTGGTTCCAATCCACAACCTTAAGAGATACATTTCACAGATTAGACTATGAGTGACCCAGCTGCAAACTCGAACTTCAGAAAATTAAATTGGAGAGAATCCAAACTTCTGTTGGAATAACTGTGTGAATTACAATGCCTCTATAAACCTTGCTATAATGTAAATGTACTTTCAAATTTACTACCATTTCCCTTCTACCCCTGCTGCAAACTTGGACATTAATAGTCATCTCATATAACCCTCCCCTTGCAAAAAAAAAAAAGGCATTGAGGATAAAAATACAAGATTCATTTTCACCCTCTCTGAAGCGAAAAATCTAAATCCTTTTTTTTCTTTCACCACCATTTTTTTCAGGGAGAGTATAAGTTTTGTTTATGTTTTATTCATTAATATTTTTATGGATGACAGATCTGTAAATTTCATAGAGCAACGTTATGTTGCAACTGAACATGATTTTCTTTGGGGGGAAAATCTAATAGTGTATCAGCAACTCATTTAAAGGCTTCCTCCAACTCAGTTATGGATAAATAAGATGTGAGCAGTGATAGTTGACTTCAGAAGGTGTTCTCATGTCTTTCCAGCACTTTCCATGCTCTTTTTGAAACTTCTTCATACTACAGTTCAAAGTTCCTCTGTGACTACAATAGGAGGCGAGTTAGTATTCTCCATCTCCATAGAATCATCTTTATGGCTTTTGCTACATTGTCTCAGGTGCAGGAGCCATCCTACTGCATAGAAATATGGTGGGATGATCAGAGTTGCTTCAGTATCACCATTACTTTTCTTCTTGCCTTTCTACCAAGGTTATGTTTATAGGCAGGTTAGATACTATTCCCTTGTTTGACAACCAGTAGGACAAAGCTAGTATCTGAATTCAACCAGACACAAAGTGAAAGTAGATTCAGATCAAGAATCAAGGTATAATTCTTTAACTCTAATTTGGGCTAAGCATCAGTGAGCTATTCATTCAAAGAGTGCCCTGCAGTAGGTCTTTAGAACCATCATGTGAGCATGGCTCCTGTTTGTAAACTCTTCTCTACTACTTGGTTTTCTTGCTTCATGTTTATCCCCCCTCCAATCCATACACACACTTACCAAAAAGTGATTTTGCTAATATGTGGACTCTGATCATGTCACTCCCCTGCTTGGTACATCTAGGTGGTTCCCTGTTGCCTTTAGGATCAAATATCAGCTCTTCTGATAGGCATTTGAAGCCCAAACTACTTTTCCGGTGATGTCATACATGACTCCCTTTTATACAGTCTTTCATCCAGCTAGATTGGCATTCTCATGGTTCTTCATATATAGCATTCCCTCACTTGCCACTGAGTCTTTACATATGATGATCCTCATACCTGGAATTCCCTCTGACCTCACCTCCACATCTTTGAATCTCTTGTTTCTTTCAAAGTTCAGCTCAAGAGCCACCTTCCCCATGAATTCTTCCCTGATTCTCTGAACTGTAAGTGCCCCCACTAGCTTATATTCATTTTATATAAACATACATGGAAATGTTGAATGTAAACTCCTTGAAGGCAAGGACTGTTTAATTTTTGTCTCTTTCCTCAGTGTCTGGCATATGTTGTTGTTGTTGTTGATGTTGATCAGCCATGTCCAACTCTTTGTTAACCCATTTAGAGTTTTCTTGGCAAATATATTGGAATAGCTTGCCATTTCCTTCTCCAGCTTATTTTGCAGATGGGGAAACTCAGGCAAATGGGGCTAAATGACTTGCCCAGAGTCACACAGCTAATAAGTGTCTGAGGCCAGATTTGAACTCATGAAGATGAGTCTTCCTGATTCCAAGATTAGTGCTCTATCCACTGTACCATCTAGCTGCCTTAGTTGGCATACAGCAGGTGCTTAATAAATGCTTGATGGACTTGTCTTTACATATGTCTAGGAAAGCTTCGTGCACTGGACTGTGCTTTAAATTCCTTGATGTTTTGGGCACATACACACACAAAAATACAGAAGGGTGGTGTGATATAAAAGTCATTGTCACAATGTCAAATATAAGCCTGAGACATTATTTCCTTAGCCCTCCTCTATTATACTCTCAGATGTGCTGATATTAAAGGTAATGCTACCCAGGCAGTATGAAAACATTGGACCCCACTGTTAACCAGATCATGTCTTCAGATGTGGATCAATTCCAAAGCAATGGTTTCTTCAGCTCAAGATTAAACTTGGATCCCTAACTTACTCTTACATAGTATCTGCCACCTTCTCATTTTAAAGTCGTTTAAACCATACATTGCCCGAATGGTGACTGAAGACTTCCCAGATGAGTCTTATTCAGTCTGTCCTGAGTGTCCAGAAAAAGTCTAGGGCAGTCCAGCTATTTGGCAAAACAATGACACCTAGCCCATGCAGTTAACTACAGAAGGCAGCAATCTTTTGTGCTGGCCAGCCTTTCTTAGGAATGTCACAAGGTCTTAGGTACCCCTAGGGATTTAGGTTTGTTGTCTCTTCACTTCTGAAGCCATCTTTAAAAGTTGTGATCACCAAATTTTTTGTTCCATGCTTTCTGTCAGCTAAAAATAAAAAAAAAATTGGAATGTGAACCACCAAAATGCATATATTAAATCATTTAGAAATGATATATATATAATCTGACTGGACTTAAATTATAAAACTTGTTAAAATGGAAATTTAAAAGGATGAGATAAAGAATATATGTTTTATCTTGGGAGTAAGAGGGGGTCACTAGAGTTCACTGAGTAAAGGATTGAGATGGTCAGATCTGAATTTTAGGAAAATCACTTTGGCAGCTGTGTGAAATATGGATCGGAGTGGAGGAGACTTGTCCAATTAGGAGGTAATGGAAATAGTCCTGGCAAGAGATGATAAGGACTGAAAGCAAGTGACAATTCCTTGAATCAGAGGGTAGATGTAATGGGTGTCGAGGCAGAGTCAACAAATTTTGACAATTGATGGTGAATGTGGATATGGGGTGAGAGAAAATGAGAAGTCCTAAGTGATGGTCAAGCTGTAAGAATCTGTATGACTAGGAAGATGGTAGGGCCTTTGAGAAATCTGGAAGATGGGTGGGTTTAGGTAGAAAGATCATTTTAGTATCTGTGATTTGCATCACAATCCATTTATTCCTGCTTATCATATGTTCTTCTCTCTGATACAACTAAAATTGAGAAGGGGGAAATGGAGTTCTGACTTACCAGTCACATCCCCAAGTACATAGGCTACTCCCAGAGGGTTGTCTGTTATAGCTGGTATGGAGGACATGTATAACTGCTATAGAAGCTAATTTGGAGAATCAGAATAGTTGGAATCTTACCAAAAGCACCTGCAAGGCAGCTATAGGTAGCTGACCTGAAGAACCAACACCTGGCTAAAGGTCAAGTGGATGACCTTCCACAGCACAAGGAGGGTGAGAAGGTGGGCGGGGGCAGGGGGGCATTGGTAGATAAGCGTAAACATGGTTATACTGGAGACAATGCCATTGTTCCATTGTTGGTTATCACATTGAAGGTGGGAGGTGACCTGTCTTCTCAACCTCCAATTAGTTGATCACTTATTCTTTGGGGGTTAGACAGTAGCCCTCTTGTGGGATGTCACTTGGCTCCCACTTTGGATATGATTGACCTATAGCGAAGCATCAATTTGTTTAAAAATTACACTATCTGTACTAGCTTTCTGAAGATATATAATCAACCTTGACTCTTTTCTTTCTCTCCTACCCCAATATTCATTCAGCTTCCAACTACTGACAGTTCTTTAACTTGTTTTTCCTGCATGTACCCTCTTGTCTTTACTCACATGGCTACGAACCCATTTAAGAACTGTACTGTACACAGTGTAGTACTAGATAGTGATGGCCTCGCACTGATGTGCTATTGAACTAGTCATTGAATATTGTGGTAGTCATCTATTTGTCTGCAGTGATTCTTCTGTCTAATCCATCCTCCATCCAGCTGTCAAAATAGTCTCCCTAAGGAATTGGTTTAAATATGTTAAGTCAAGTCAACAAATATTTATTAAACATTTACTGCATGCCAGTCAGTGGCACCTTCTTTGGCTCTCTATTGTCATTAGGACAAAAGACAAATTCCTCAGCCTAGCATTTAAGGCCCTCTACAAAGTGGCTCCAGCCTGTATTTCCAAAGTCATTTCTTACTACTCACTTCATGTCCCCTAAATTCCAATGAAACTGGACAATTAGTTGTGTCTGAAATTGATATTCCACCTCCAACTTTAGAACATAGTTTCACAAAGACAAAATCTCACGTATGGGATGTATTACTTCCTCATCCCTTCCGCTGAACACATTAATCTGTTTTAGGTGGTCAAGGTAAGATTCCCTGGAACCACACTGCAATCCACTTAAGAGATCATTACCATCTCTCTCTCTCTCCCTGTCTCTCTCTCTGTCTCTCTGTCTCTGTCTCTCTCTGTCTCTGTCTCTCTCTCTCTCATTCTCTTTCCCTCCCTCCATCCCTTCCTCCTTCCCTTTCTTTGTACACTGAGTAGTACTAGGTAATGATGGCTTACATGTATGAAGTATCCTATCAATACATGTTGGCTAGTGGATTGATGGTCGATGTTTTAAAAATAGTTGCATGAGTGAATTAAGAAGTGATGAGACTTAAGAAACACTCCTTTAAAACTTTAGTGAGCTCTATAAATGTGTATTTGCAGTCATATTAAATAGAAGTACCAGTAGTATTGAATGGTATATTGATAACATGAACTTTCATAAAGCACAGATGCGTAATTGAGAGAATATATAAGAGCTAGTGTAGTTTTTTTCTGAAATAAAAAGAGGAAAGCAAGAGAGAGGAGATGATGGCATTCATTGTTCTAGGGTATAGAACTTGAAGGAACCTGAAGCTCTCAAAGAGTGGCCCATGGAATCATGGGAGATCTTGAAGCTCTTTCATGGAGTGTCCACAGTCAAAACTATTTTCATAATAATACCAAGATGTTTCTAATGTGTCAAATATCAACATCTATAAACAACACAAGCAAAAGCTCTTTGGGGGGAGTGGGATCCTAACTAATTTCAAGAATGTACAAGATTCCTAAGACTGAAAAGTTTGAGAACTGCTTATCTAGTCTGTACCTCTCATTTTATAGACAAGGAAACTAAGGCTGAGAGAGGTTGAGTGATTTGTCCAAGGTGACACAGATAGTGTCTGAAAGTGAATTTGAACTCAGGCCTTCCTAACTGTGAGTCCTGTTTGCTCTCTTCATTCCATTGCCAATTTATGATCACAGGATCCCAGTTTTTAGAACTAGAAAGGTTGAAAGGTGTCATTTAGATTAATGAGGTCAAGCTCAAAGAGAAATGAACCCCTATAGGTTGCATATTGGCTTAGCCAACTACTGATACTTTTATGATTGTCTGAGCTATGCATAATGGTATTGAAATTTGATTTATTGATAACTTTTGTTTTTAAATCACTTAAGTTATTAGATACGGCCCACTTCACACTCAGTCAAACCTACTTTTGTATCAAAGAAAAATGGTGAAACAAAAGAAACACATAGCGTTGTATAATAATTGTACTTAACAGTGTATGCACCATTCTGTTCCCATTGCAATCCACCTCTCAGAGTGGAGGAGGGAATTAGTAACATCCTAGGATCATAGATTTAGATCAGAACTGGACATCAGAGATCATCTAGTCCAACTCACTCCTTTTTTAGATGAAAACACTGGGATCTAGCGAGTTGTAATGATTTGCCCAAGAACAAGCTGAAAATAAATAACAGACAGACCTCCCCCAAACTGAACTCCCTCTTATAAGAAAGAAAAACAATTAGGCAAAACTATGCCATATGAGGATCACTTCTGGCAATGTAGACAACATTCTGGCATAATACTTTTTTCCCTAACGTCACTAGCCAGAGAACTCTGAATTTTGTTCATCTTAGTTATTGGTGGTTGTTGTCTTTTGTTCTTGAAGAGGACCAAAATGACATCACTAAGTTAAAGTCAAGTTACAGTGTGGCCTATTGTGGCTTATCAGACCAAAATGAGCTCAAAATGCTAAAACTACAGGTTGGGCACAAATAGTGCATGTGAACATTTGGGCAGGATTCTCTAAATTTGCACATCTCACACTTTTTTTTGAGCTACATCAATTCTGCTTTGCTAACAGAGCACAGCACCTTCTCTGATGAGGGCATGCTGTGCTAGGTGGTCCTGTGCCACTATCTCCCATGTCACAATTCAATTCCAAAGTTATTAGGAGAGCCCTTGAATGTGTCCTTTTCTAACCACCATGTGAGCACTTGCCCAGTGTGAGTTCTCCATTAAATAGTCTTTTTTGCAAGTATACGTTTGGCATTTGAACAAGGTGGCCAGTCCATCTTAGTTGCACTCTCTGCTGTAGAGTTTGAATGCTTGGCAGTTTAGTTCAAGAAAGAGCCTCTGGTCTGGTATTTTAACCTGCCAGATGATCTTCAGAATCTTCTGAAGACAATCCAAATGGAAGTGATTAAGTTTCTTAGCATGGCATTGGTATATTGTCCAGGTTTTGCAAGCATACAACAATGAGGTCAGCACAATAGTTCAGTTCAGTAGTCAGTCTAATATCTCTTCTCTTCCACACTTTGCTTGAGAGGCTCATCGTAGTAAACATTGATTAGCTACCTACTGAGCCCATCACAGTAACACACAAGGTGTTGGGATAAGAAGACACTTATATCATCCATAATGCATTATCTTTAAAGAGGCAATTACAAAGTTGTCAAATACCACCTGATACCCAAATTTGGAGGTCACATATATTTAGAAATTGTAGCTCAAGGGAAAGAAGCATGACATTTCACATGGAATAAAAAGGCCCTAGCACTAGGTTCCCATGTCTCAAAAATAGCAAAAAAAGGTAGTTATAAGCTTTAATAGACCTCAGAAATCAATTAGGCACAGTTTTCTGTTGGCCTAATAATTTATGATAATTACAAATTCACTAGAATGGAATTTATTGTGGTCCTACTTTGGGGTTTCCTGATAGTTGAGGAAATGTGCATTCTCAAGGTCAAATGTATCATCTTCTTTGTTCATAAAGTTAACTAAAAAAACACCTAAGTCTAATTTGAATGATTCACAAAGCATCCCATCACTTCAACCTTGATCATTTGGAATTTTCCCCTGTTAACTCAAAGACATAATAGCCTTGCACCATCTCATTAAGCCTCCTGACTTCAGCATCTGTCTGGTATTAACTGAAATCAATCTAATGTATGTACTTAAATGCCCCTTGTTCACCTGTCTCTCCAATAAGCAAATAAAGGAAAATCCAGCACATGTAAGCACCCTCCTTCTCTCCCCCACTCCTGACACGAAAACTTTTGTTTGGTTTTTATTTGAGCTAATACTCTCTGGATCCTTTGGTCTATAAAAAATAAAGAATACTTTTAATTGAAGAGTTGTTAAGGCATTTCTCCAGTTCCCAAAACTTTAATGTTTGAGCCCTGTGGGGAAATATGCATCCCAAATATGCTATCCATCTAGAAAAAGTCCATGTTAAAACTCCTTACCAGTATCACTCAGCATGTCTGTCTTTCTCCAGTGAAATAAAGTTTGAAATAGTCTGGTATATTCTCCTCCTTTGATATCTCTTTTTGGAAGCTCTTAGAATTTTCTAGCTATCAACAGTCACTTTAGTTCCAGCATCTTTCACTTGGTCTTTAAAGCCCTTCACTCCAGCTCTTTGAGATTCTCATTAATTCTCCATCACAAACTCTCCATTAAAATCAAACTGGCCTGCTTCAATGTCTAACCCCAACTCCGTGTGCTAGTCCTCCAACCACTTTGTAAGCCATTATCACATTCCATATCAGGTCTTTTCTTCCACAAGCTAAACAGGCCTAGTTCCTTTAAGCCATGCTCCTATATGTCAAGGACTCAAGGTCCTTCACTATCCTTGTTGTCCTCCTCCAGATTCTCTCCAATTTATTGATGTCCTTCCTAACCATACACACGATACCCCATGAAAGTCTGGCCAAAGCATAATAGAGATTACTAAGTGAGTATCCTGTCCCTATTCCTGGAAGCTGCACAGCTCAAGATTACATTAAACTTTTTTGTTGTCATATAATATAGCAGTGTCAGACTCAGAATGAAGTCCACTAAAACCTCTATCTTTTAAAGAAAAAAAGGCTGTCTAATCATACTTCCCTTATGTTATACTTGTGGTGTTGATTTTTGACTCATGCAAAATTTTGTATTTATCAGTACTGAGTTTCATATTATTAGAATTAACCTATCAAGATCTTTTTGTATCCTTACTCTGTCATCCAGTGTGTTAGGTATCCTACCCAACTTCCTGTCATCTGCAAATGGGATGAAACAGTGCCTTTATCCAAGACATTGCTAAAAATGTTAGACAGCACAGAGCCAAGTATAGATCCCTGGGGCACTCCACTGGAGATCTCCAGCTAAGCTATCATTGAACCATTTACAAAGACTCTTGGAGCGTGAATATCCAACCATCTGAATCCATCTGGTTATATTATCATTTAGCTCATATGTCTCCATCCTCTCCACAAGAAGAGTATGAGATCCTTTACCAAAATGCTAACATCTGGGAAAATCATATGGCTATAGTTCCCTTCATCATTCCCAACATTCCCTTCAGATACTACTTTAGTAATCCTCTCAATAAAGAAATGAAGTTTGTTCATGACATGTCTATCATGAAGCCATCTTGGCATTTTGCAGCCATGCATATCCCTTTCTTGATGTTTGCAATCATCTCTGTAATTATCTGCTCTAGAACTTTCCTAGGAAAGAAAGTTAAACCTACTGGACTGGAATTGACAAACTCTGATCTCTTTCCTTTATTATCAATCAGGACAACTTTTGCCCTTCCCCAATATTGTGGTTTCTCTCCCCTTTTCATCATTTAAAACTCTCAGAAAGTGGCTTGGAAAGCACATCTGCCAGCTCTTTCAAGATTTAAGAATTTTCTTCATCTGGCCCAGGTAAGTTGAATTCATCAAGGCCAGGTAGAAGCTCCTTACTTATCTTGAATAACAACTCATTGTTTGGCATTTTTATGACATTTCCAGTGTAAAGGCCATTCTTCTTTCCAGAGAAAATATAGACAAATAAGAATCAAACAGTTTTTCAATTCTCATCATCCCAACCTCACCAAACAGAGGACTTATCCATTCAGTGATCCTCCTTCTTCTCCCAATATAGTTTTACAAACTCTTTTCTTAGCCATTACCTTCCCTCACTAGCATCCGGTCATTCTGATTAACTTTCTTGATAGGACAATACAACACTCTTACATTCATAGTATATGTATTTCATTTTAAAATGAACCTTGTTCGGTAAGTACCCTGGGCATTCACTTTAGTGTCCTCAGACAAATCCTATTTTGCCTCAACACTGGAATTGTTTTCCTTTATAATCCTTCTTAGGCATCTACCATCTTTCCTGGGTTGACTTCCCTGAAATATTATATTCCATTACCTCCTACTTACGTTTCCTCTCAACCTTTCAAATTCTGGAGTTTTTCCCCAAATCTAGGCTGTATGTCACACTATCCCCAGATTATTTCTCATCTGTTACAGATTCTGAAACTGAATGGTCATTTCTCCCCAAGTTTCCCATCATTTCTATCCTAACAATAAGTTCTTCCCTATTAGTAAGAATCAAATCCAGAAGAAAATTTTCTCTTATTGGTTCTTCCACCTTTTTGGAGAATGAAATTACAACTAAGGCAAGTCAATAAAAAAATTAGAGGCTCTCTTTTTATATAGAGAGCCCCAGAATATATCTGGATAACTGAAGTCCCACATCACTACCCTATTATTCCCTGGTGCTAGGTTTGGGCTCTGTTCTTCAAGTTCTTCATTTTTCCTGTCTGTTTTTCTAATCCAATGACAAAATCAATTGGTTTCTCAATCCTTTGACTTTTGCCCAAATATTCTCCATTATACTTCCACTTTTCTGATTCCTGAATTTCTACATGTAAGGAAATCTTCTTAATATACAATCCTACTTCATTACCCTTTAAAAATGTTTTTAAATGAAGTATATCCAACCAGAGGCATAGTCCAGTTCTGGTTTTTATTCCATCAAGCATCAATGATTCACATGAGGTCAAATATACTGAAACCCCCCCACCCCACCTTGAGTTAGGACTATTTACTCTTGTTCATTTGCCTAAACTTTGGTCATTTGTGTATAGACATGTGAGACCATCAATTTTACTTTTGGTTCCTTGGTTGGATATTGTCTCCTATAAATTCATAGATGTCAAAACTAGTATTCCTCTTCCTTTTACATGACTGCTATCTGTAGGATCTATTAAGGATGGGTTGTACATAGGCAATCTCCTCTATCTCCAGTCATTTTTAGTTAAAGCCCCTTTGATTAGATTTGTAAAATATCTGGCATATTCATTCTTATCAGTCATTTTATGTACATTTCATCTCTAGCCAGAAATCTGTCAGCTATATTTATAAACTGTGTTACACAAATCCAAATCTCATTCCTAGATACAACTTTTTAGTCAGCTATTCACTTCCAAAATTAATTTTTCTCTTTTGTATCCCTTTCTTTCAATGGGCAAAAGTGAGGAAGACATAACCTGTTCCCTTATGGTATTCAGTTTCTTGATGAAGGAAATGCATGGGAAAGCACATTGATAATGATAAAGTTCCAGACAAAAATAAGTGGCAACAATGATAATAACAAAATTTCATATTTATATAGCACTTGAAGTTTTACAGAGCACATCATAAACTATCCTTGAGGCAGGTAGAGTAAGAAGTATTATTATTACCATTTTATACATAAGAAAACTGAGTCTCTGAATGCTGAGGTGAGAGAAAGTTGTAAAATCAATAATAGTATATGAGGGATTAGATTTGTTCGGTTTAACACAGTGCCTGGCACATTTTAAATGCTTAATAAATGCTTCTTGATTTGCTTCTAGAAGCCATGGATAAAAGTTGCAAAGAAGAGGGTAAGACTTGAATTAAACAAAAAGCTTCCAGTTAAACTTGTCTAACTGGACTCCTTCAGGAGGTCTTTAAGCAAAGGTGAAATGTGCTGCTTGAGTATGTTGCAGTGTAAGTTCCTGCTCAGGTTTTGGGAAGCTTCTGAGATTCTATGATTCTGTAACTTATCAATGATTTCAGACTTCAAAGCCAGAGCATTAACCATTACATCATGATGTCCCCATTTCCTCCCATGTCCATCAGGAATATAGCCAAGCAACAGAAAAAACCTTAAAAGAGCATCAATTTAGTATCTCTCTGAGGATGGGCTCTTAGAGTCGTGGGACTTCAAAGGCCCCTGCAGGTTGTTTCAACTTCAAGGAAGCTGTCAGGATTTATAATGACTTCTGCAACTCCCTGTAGAAAACCACTCAGATGCAATCACCTTCAGGCATCTTCCTCCAGGACCTCGGACAGCAGCCATGTGATCACTTTAAAATCCTATACTTTAAAAATGTCCCTTAGCCCTTGAAGCTTCCCTCTCAGCAGAGGGCTTATGATACTAGACAGCTTGACATGTGGGGAAAAAAATACCTTTGTGGCTATAACTCCATTTGTTTTTCTGTCTCCATCCTTAATTCACATTCCTTCTCTTCTCTCATTCTCAAATTGATTTTCTGATGCTGGTAACTCAACTGTTGTTTCCCTCTCAATGCCAGACTTCCCTTCCATATTCATACAAAATCTCTGAATTCAAATCCCGGAAGAAGCAAATGAACAGAAATTTAACTGAATTGCACATTTATTCTTCCCCAGTGCACCCATTCTTAGCTCTCTTTTTCTAAACCCTCTGTAAAGCCTTCCATCTCAAGTTTGACACAGTGGGAATAAAAAGAATATGTCAGCCTCTTAAAGGGGACTGTTGTTGAATTCAGATGGATGAAAAAGCAGGGGAAAAACTATACTAGATTTTTGTCTTTTCTCATTTCTTGCATTCAGAAAGAAAAATTCTAAAGAAGATGAAATGAACAAACTGTAAAAATTTCTCTAGAAAATCCACTTAGATTAAGGGAACTTTTCCTATTAAAACAGCCTTTTTTTGTTATAGAAATGATGAAGTAATACACCCTGTTGGCCTGACACTGGCAGTAGGATTTCAAACTTGAAGGTGAAATAGAAATGCATGGGGGAAATGTCCTTAGAAGGGATCAGATTATAATTTTTAAATGAAGTTTTCAATGAGAGCTCTCCCCACCAACACTAATGTAAAAACCCCTTTATCTTAGCACACCATGTTAGATAATGATTGTAGCTAAAAAAAAAAAAAATTTCTTCACCTGAAGCCAATATGCTGAGGAGCCTCTTTCAATTCATTTAAGACTGGACCTTCACTGACAGAATGTAGTCTTTCTTCAAGCCCAAAATCAACTTGTTCCTTGCTTATAACTTGAATGTTTCTTTGTGTTTGGAGTCTGGGGAACTAGAAGAATAATCCTAGAACCAACAGGTCTGCCTTCTTACCCATTTTACTTCAAGCCATAATCGACCTACGTGTATCTACTCAAACTAAGATACAAAAAACCCCTTTCAGTAGAATTATTTTTCTTTAAGCTATTTAATTGAAGCCTCTCTCTATTTTGCCCCAAGCAAAAATTAAATAGAAAATCTCTCCTGCCTCTATCCCCAAATGTAAAAATACCTAAGCCCCAAACTCCTAGATCTCTTTTCTTTCATTCCCCAATGACTGCCCCATTGTCCAGGTCCAATCTATTCAAGAGAAGGAAACTCTCTGTTATTCCAGTTTCAAGTGATATAATTAAGTCCTTTTATTTCTTTCCTTTCTGTCTTTATCAAGATGAGGAATGTTTAATAATTTTCCCAAGGGGCCACAGAACTTGGTGTGCTACATTCCATCATCAATGAATAACCATTACATCACATCTTTGAGCCTGTTAAGTTAGGTATAGAATTCCAGGTCAGAAGATGAGGAGAAAGTGCAACCATTTTTGTAGAATAGTCACTGTAAAGGCATAAAATAAGGGGAGATGAAGAATCGTGGGTCAAATGGCCTGTTTAGCAGAACCCAATGGGCAGTAATATATAATAAGGGTGAAAATAAAGTTAAGAGTCAGATAATTAAGGACCTTAAAATCCAGAGATTAGAGGGGATAGGGAGTCATTGGTGTTTATTGAGTAGAGCAGTACCATGATCAGGTCTAGACTCAAGGAAAATCATTTTTAGAGCTGTGTGGCAAGTGGATTATTGTGGCAAGACACTGAAGGTAGGGAGCTCTGTGAATCACAACTTCTCCAATCCTTACTAAATGGTCTTTAATATTGCTGTGGCCAAAAATATTAATCATCTTATGGTCAGTCACAGGAATGCCCTGAATCTGGCTGGATTGGCCAGATGCACATGCACTTTCTGGGATGTAGAGGAAGTCTTTCCTGCTTCAAAGGATGTGCTTATGCCCTAATGGAACACCCTCCAGGAAGACAGGGTCCTCTCCAGACCAGGATATGTGTGTGGTGGGGGGAGGGGGACTTATGTTGAAATAAGATAAAATGTATTTGCCAAATGCTTATTATGTGCCAGGCACTGTGCTAAATACTTTCCAAATATATCATTTGATCTCAAAGTAGTCCTGTTTGGTAGATGCTACCCAGTGAGGTAGGTGGTGATGATCCATCTGTCAGCATGCAGAGTTTATCCCTTGTCCCTCAGAATCTTTGGCTTTCTTTATGACCCACATCTGGCAGGAGGGTTTTTTTGGCTTTCACCCTGTCCCATGCCACCAGCACCCCCAGCTGCTAGGGTTTTCCACTCTAAAGTGACCTTCCAATTCCTCTGTATCTTCTAAATGCTAATTTCCATATATGTGTTTCCCACTTAGAATGTAAGCTCTTTGAGAGAAAGGGCTGTTTTTGCCTTTTTTTAAAAAATTACCCAGGACAGTGTCTGGCACATAGGAAATATGTAAGAAGGGCTTATTGATTCATTGTAGTTCTTAATATCACATGGAAAGAATTTCAGTAAAGTGCATTACCACATAACAAAATGTCTTTAAAATTATTCAATAGCCTTCTCCCGAAGATTTTAAATGACAGTTTTCAAAGATCACACACCTTATATATCAAAGTATAGAGTCCTTAGTCCTAAATTTCTACACATTTCAGTCTACTAGGGGCAAAATCCATCTCTTTAATTGGTAAAGCAAGGAGCGATACTTCAGATAGTCAATTTCCCTGAGCATTCTAACTCGCCTCACTACCTTCATATATTATCACAGTCAGACCATTTGCTCCCCTTTTCTTCAAAAAATGTCATTATTATCTTTCTGTCAAGGGTAGCTTGAGGAAGCAACTTGCTAAAAATTCTTCCTTTTATTTCCAAACTGAAAATCACAGGGATCAGAAAGTGGCAGTGTGGGCTCTCACCCAGACATTTGTCTCTAAGGAGAAAAAAAATATGCATGTGTGTCACTCAAGAAGCAAGACACAAGCTTGGGCAGAAATGCTCAGACTGAGCAGATGATGCCGCAAAGATCAGGAAACAAAAGGCATCCTAATGAGTCCCTTTCAAGCTAATACAGGGTTACTAACTAATTAGGATCCTGACAGGAACAATGATAAGGGGACTGGTTGTTTATTAAGGAACTGTTCTTGTAAATTGCTTGATTGATAGCCCTACAAGTTGGCTGCCTGATATTCCACAGATAAGATAGGACTTAAGGACACAGTAGACATTAAGAAATTTGGCCAACACTTTCTAAGAAGCAAGGTTTGAGAATTTTTGTTATATGTGTGGAAGGAAGGAAGGAAGAAAGGAAGGAAGGAAGGAAGGGAGGGAGGAAGGAAGGAAGGGAGGGAGGAAGGAAGGAAGGGAGGGAGGAAGGAAGGAAGGAAGGAAGGAAGGAAGGAAGGAAGGAAGG
>CM053591.1:187463618-187479479 GCA_028646515.1 Pseudochirops corinnae
GGGATGGCTGTTTTGGGGCGGTGGGTGGCAGAAAGAGGGGGAGAAAATATGTAAATCAAAATCTTGTGGAAATAAATAATGCAAACTATAATAAAATTTAATTTAAATTTTAAAAAAGACAATATTCCTTAAGAAATTGCACCAGATTTAACAAAGATAATAAAACAAACAAAAAGCATCTGTCATTTTTTACTTGTTTAGAGTGTTGACTCCTCCCCCCCATTCCCCAACATTCTTTCAATCATTGTTTATTTATCCATCTATCCATCCATCTATTCATTCATTAAGGATCCTGTAGAGCCAGTGGTTCTCAACCTGTGGGTCGCGACCCCTTTGGGGTTGAATGGTTCATCTAAGACACTGCTCCTCTATCCATCTCCAGGCAGGTCCACCCACCTGCAGATACACCCACATATGAGTATTAAAGGGTCGCAGCACCAGGAAGGTTGAGAACCACTGTTCTAGACTACAATAAACTGGACACAAGAGATACAACATTAGAAATGGTGCCTGTCCTTAGGCAGCTCTCAATCCACAGAAGGAGGAATGAATGAGACAAGTCCAAATATAGTAGCATCCATGATCATGATGATTAGCATAATCTTCATATACTACAAGAGGGGTCCCAAAGATACTTTCAGTAAGCCTCCAAAATAGAAGATTATACAGTGACAAAAGGCAGTCATACATCCACTTAGGCAATACTATGCCAAATGTTAAATATGAAGGAACAATAGTGGGAAAATTGTTTATTCCAGGATTTCTTGTACCCAAACTCTTTAGAGTATGGCATGAGAAAAATGGAAATAATAATTACAAAAACAATAGTAAGAATAACTGACATTTATATAGCGCATTAAGTTTGCACCACACTTCATGTGCGTGACCTTTTCTGAACCTTACTATTAGTCAATGAAACAGTGCTTGTATCACTGATACAAGCACAAGCATATCACTTCTATTTTTCAGATGAGGAAATTTCTAAGCCCCAGTTACATGACAAATTTGGTCACATATTTAACCCCTGTTGAAATCAGAATCTGAGCTCGTCTTCCTGAATTTGAATTGATTACTCTATCAATAAATCAACAACCAATGAGTATTTTTAAGGGGCTACTATGTGCCAAGGATTGTGTTTGGCATTAAAGAAGAGCAGACTTAGCAGGAATGAGAAGGGCATGTATTCCAGGCATGGAGAGGGGTATAGACATGGAAGATGAAGTGGTGTGTGGGATGGACAGGGAGAATGCCAGCTTGACAGATCACAGAGTGTGAGAGGGAGGATAATTTCCAATGAGGCTGGAAAGTCAGTTTGAGACCAGATTATACAGGGCCTGAAAAATTAAACAAAGAAATTTCTGTTTTATTCTAGATGCCATAGAAAACCTCTGGAGATGGTTGAATGGAAAGGCCACAATGGTTAGAACTGTACTTAAGGAAATTTACTTTTGCTATAGTGTCTAGTGTAGACAGAAGTGGAAAGCTAACTGAACACGGAGACTATGAGCAAACTATTGCAATGACCTCAGTGAGAGGCTCCAGGGACCTCAACCAAGACAGAAGCTGCCTGAATGGAGAATAAGGGTTAGAGGCAAAAGATGTTTTGAAGGTAAAAATCACAAGATTTGGCAATAGATATGAGATGAGGGAGAGTGAAGAGCTCAAGATAATGGTGAAGTTACAAACCTGGGAATTTGGAAGGGTGGTTGTTCCTCTGACAGAAACAGAGAAGTTAGGGAGAGGGAAGGGTTTGGGAGAAAATCTAAGAATTCTGTTTGGGACAGCTAGAATTTTAGGAATCTTTGGAATATCAAGCTAGTGGCATCACAGTTTGAAAAGTCCAATAGTCACTTGGTAATGCAAAACCAGAGGCCAGTGGGGAGAGTTTGGCTGGATACAAATGCATATAAATATGCAGGAAATATATGTATAGCTATATATGTGTACACATGTATGCATTCACATATACATACATGCATGTGTTTGTATGTGCATAAAGACACATATGGACTTATATGTACCAGCCTCATTCTCTCCTCTGACTTTCAATCCTGTGTCACCAGTTGCCTTTTAAAACTCAATATATCCAAAATAAAAATCTGCATATGCATTATGCAATGAACATTTACATATGTGTAAGTACATATACTTATATGTGTGTATACATCTATATGCATCTATTTATGAGTCATCTACAAAGAAGTGATATGTACACCCATGGGAGCTGATGAAGTTACTAAGAGGGAGAGTATAGAGGAAAAAGGTAAGAGGACTAGGGCCAGAAGCTTGGGGAAACTAAGTTAGAAGGCATGATATAGATGATGAACCATCAGAGGAAACTTAGGAGAGTCAGATGAAGAACCAGAAGAATCAGGGTCACAAAAGCCCAGAGATGAAAGAGATTTCAAGAAGAGAGGAATATAAAATGTAGCTGCTCAGTCAAGGATAAATACTGACAAAAGACCAGTAGATTTGGTAATTAAGAGATCATTGATAACTTTTATGGTATCCACTGAGAGATAAGACTGGAAGCCAGACTGAAAAAAAGGAGAAGTGAATGTGTGGGGAAGTATAGACAGCATTATTCAAGGAGTTAAACTGAGAAATGGAGAAGAGATAGAGGATTATAACTTTAAGGGGTGATCAGATCTAGTCAATATGTTTCTAAAGGATGGGAGACCTGAAGACCTTTTTTACTCCCATTTTATACCCTTAACTCACTGGATTTTTCTCAACATGTCTCTTTTTTTGAAATTAATGTAGCTCAATCGTTAAAATTGTTTGAAACAGCTGTATCACGCCATCTGTACAGCTCAAAAGCGACTATCCATGTGTGTTTGTGATATATATATGTGATATATATGTGTGTTTGTGATATATATATGTGATATATATGTATATGTTTGTGATATATATATATCATATATATATATATAATATATATTCTTTCCTAGTTCTCTTTTTATATAAGAAAACAATCCATTATATCTCTCCCCCCCCCCTAAAAAATGAAATTAAAGGATGAGAGAGATAAAGGCATATTTGAAGGCAGTAGGAAAGGAGTTGGTTGATTGGGAAAAGCTAAAGGTTAGAAATGGAATTTTTGAGGAGGCAATCTGCTGAAGAATATGGGAGGAGATGGGATCTACTATATATTCAGCAGAGTTGGCAATGGCAAGGAGAGCCACCTCTTCATCAGAGACTTATGGTGGGAAAAAGAAGGGATAAGAAATTATTTTAAGGGGCTATGATATGAAAAGAATGAGACAAAGCTCATGTTGAGTGGCCTCAATCTTCTCAGTAAAATAAGAGGCACCATCCTTAGCTGAGAAGAGAGGGGGAGTTGTATGGTACTAGAAGAGGAAATAAAAAGTTTGGAAGAGCACTGTGAGAAATGAGATAGGGGATCCATTTAGGAGGAATAAAAGGACTGTCTTGTGGCAATGAGGACTCAGCTGAGGTTGGATAACATGATGTTGTCATGTACCCAGTCAGCATGATTATGGAACTTTTTTAGAACTCACTCAGCTGCTTGTGAGGAGGCACGTGGTAAAAGTAATCCAGAGCTAAAGTTTGTCAGGAGGAGGAATTAAGAAGTGAAGGAAAAAGGGTGAGGAATTATGCAGCAGCCACTGAGTTTCTGGCCTCTCAAAGAGACACTAAATTAATTCTTATAGACCCACTGGATAACTGATCCAAATAAAAGGTAAGAGGGAGAACCGACTTACCACTGTGGGGATATGGGGAGCAGTTTCATGAAGAAGAAGGCACTTGAATTAGCAGTGGGTAGAGATGGAAGATGGAGTCAGAAAGGGGGTGAGGGAGTTACAGAGGGAATTTGAGATGGAAGGAATGGCACAAAGGTTTGATGTCAGGAACGCAGGTCTCATTAGAGGCTGGCAAAGAGTCCAGTCTGACTGAAACATAATCTAAGTCAAAAGAAAATAGATCACAGCATCCTCAAATTGGGAGGGACCTCAGAGACAGTCTAGTCCATCCTGGATCTAAAAAGGACCCTCTCTATAAGATGCCCAAGCAGCCTTTCCTTGAATACTTCCATTGATGGGGAAATTACTACCATCTGACGACACATTGTTTTTTTGGAAAGTCAGGCATACAAACACAATCACACAAGAATATTTGTCCTCCTATGATGCCTAACACTGTGGCTATTCATCTTCTACTCATTTCCTCTTCCCTTCTCTAAGGCCCAGAAGAACTATTTGAATTAATTTTCCTCATACCCTTCAAATACTTGAAGATAGCTATCACCAACCCATTCTGCTTCCCCAGGCTAAACAGGCAAGAGTGAATAATGTGATAAGACTAGTTAAGGAAGTAAAAATCAGACTTGGGAGGACCTTGAATGCTTTGGTTTTTATCTTGGAGGACAACATGGAATCCCTCAAAGGTTTTGAGCCTGGGGATCACATGACCCAATGTTCAGGATGCTTTAGAGGAAAGAAAAATTTGAGGCTGACAAGTCAGTGTACATTGAACAGCTCTGAAAATCAGATTAACAATGTCCCTTTCCCCCCTTTTTTTTTTGACTTCATCTTAGTTCAACTATGATAATAACCCTTAGTCCAAGGATGTGCCTTCCACCTTAGTTTTCTCTTGAGTCATCGTCTCACCTCAAGCTGTTTCTGACCACTCTTTTAAAATGTTATCCTTACTTTGTCTCACATTCTTTCTTCCCTTTGAATAAATAGAAATTTAGGATTTAGGGCAGGAAGGGACCTTTGGCAAAGGGGCAAAGATCTGGAGCTGGTTAAGGATTGTAAAGACCATCTAGTCCCTTCCTGAAATAGCCTTGTATCTCTTTGTGCATACATAGCTATGCATATGTGTGTATATATATATATATGTATATATATATATGTATTTATGTATGTATGTATGTATGTATGTATGTATGTACATATATAAAATCTTCCCTCAATAGATTGTAAAATTCTCAAAAGTAAGGACTTTCACTTTTGGCTTTGTAATCTCAGAGCCTGGTACATAATAGGCACTTAATCAATGTTTGTTGATTGTTGATTTAGTATAATACTCATTTTACAGATGGGGAAACTGAGGCCCATGGAAGTGAAGTGGTTTGCCTAAGGTCACACAGATAGTGTCAGAGGTGGTACTTGAACTCAGGTCCTCTAAAGTGCTTAATACAGTGCCTGGCAATAGCAGCATAAGCATAAATACTTCCTCCCTTACCCCTCATTCCTCCTCCAGGGCTTTGCACAGGCTGTACACCAGGCCTGGAATCCTCCCCCTAATCCTGGGTCTCTATCTTCAATCAAAGCTCAAATTACTTTGTATTTAACTGTTCATTACTTGCATTTGCTTGGCATTGTGTCTGTTCTCTTTCTTCCAAAGGATTATGAGATTATTGAAGGCAGAAACTTTTTTTTCGTTCTGTTTTTTGATCCCCACAGACTCTCACAGTGCCCTATGAACGTAGTAGGCATTTAATAAATGCTACTTGGACTGCACTGAATTGTTAAATGCCCACCCAGCCCTGAAAAATACAAGAACAGGAACTGATGAATGTGGAATACTTTCCCTCTAATGAATCAATATTGGATACACACGCCTATGTCTGAGAGGCAAGATGGCAGAGAACTCCTTGGAGTAAGGAAGATCTGAATTCAAATCCTACCTTAGATACTCCAGAGCACCTTTAATAAATAAATAGCACTTAATAAAATGTGGGTTGATTTCTCTATGTCAATATCTTCCTTTGACATTTAAGGAAACTGAATTCCATGGTGCTAAAATGACTTGCCTAAAGTTTCACAGGCAGAGTTAAAAGCAGAACTTGAACCCAGTTCCTCTGATACAGAGTCAGTGTTCCCTCCACTCTGACACCATGAGTGGGCCCAGTAGTGATGAGACAAAAAGAGTAAATCACATCAGTTCTCCAAGACCCAGTCTACTCTCCGAGCCTGTAAGCTATCATAGTAATTATAGCACCCAGAGGTGCCTGGCAGACAGTAGATGTTTATTTTTTTCACAGTAGATGTTTCATACGTGCTTATTGACTAATTGACTGTTGGCAAAGTTGGCAATTGCTTCTCTCATTCATAAGCAGGTCTTCTGAACATGGTTCTAATTTTTAAAAAAATTCAATTCTGAGTAAGTCATTTAGTGTTTGCAGGTCCTGGTTTACTGTTAGTTTCACATTTGCTGGCCTGCCATCAATATTGCCTTTATATGCTTATAAAATATAATCATCAAATATCTCAGACAATATAGATGAGCCATGAACTGGGCCCGAAGTTGAAAAGGAAGGAGAGCAACCTGGAATCCATTTGGGAAACTGTTCAGCATTGTCAATGATCCAAGGCTGCTCCCTGACACAGAAAACTCAGTCTTTTAAACACTCATTTGCTCCAGTCCTTGATAGTTATGAATCTTAGCCCACTAAGAATCAAGGTCACAGGAGATGAGGCTGAAGAGCTATGGAGAGACTACAACATGAAGAAGTAGGAGGCAGTGAATTGCCAATGATTAATTACATACTGTAGGCAATAAATGTTTACTGAATTAATGAACGAGTGGAAAGATGTCTTCTTGGGTTGTTTCTTTCCCATAAAGTATTCCTAGACCCCATAGATAGCCAGTGATCTGTCTGTCCCCTGATCCCTTAGCACTCATTATTTATGCTGCTCATTTAGAGATTCATAACATCCCTTGCATTTTTCTAATTATTGCTGTATAAATACTGTCCTCTACTTTAACTCTTCACGTACTGACCTATTCTCTTCCCACTAAGTTAAAACGTTCTTGAAGAAGGAACTATGGCCACAGGCTATACACTTCACCTCACCTCAACTCCATCATCTATACAATGACAGAGTTGGCCTGGATGACCTGTAAGGTCCCTTCCAGCCCTGAAATTCTTTAAGTCTGAACACTTATACTTCTCTGTGTGACTCTGGCACCTAAATAGGTCCTGCAGGCATTCAACAATGACTGGCTGATTAGACTGGATTTGTTTTAATAAGCATCTTTACTCTGGCCAGTGCATCCCATCTAGCTAGAGAGAGAGTTCCCTTCCCCCATATGTGAGAAGCTGCAATCCAAGGAATGCTTTAGGAAGGGACTCTTTCAAATGAAAAGATCTCTGGACTTGATGGTCCATGAAGACTCAATGAGTTCATTTTTTTCTCACTTCTTCAGGGCTCGACTCCTATGCCCATAAACTGCACATTTGTTATCTTGTCACAACTCTGCTAAAGGGTAAATTTTAAAATGACTGACTCAGGACAGCAGCCCTAATTGCCACCAAACAAGATCATTTGTTTTTAAAATGTGTGTATACAAATCAAGTAGGATGAAGGGTTGGCATTTCCTTTCCTGTTTGTTCAGCCTCGGAAGCACAAGGAACAAATCAGTATAATTCTCAAAGGATTAATCCAATGCACCTGAATAAGCATTTATTAAGTGCCTACTAAGTACAAAGCTACAGATAAAAAGACAATAAATAAATCATTCAGCAAGCAATGCCTGCCTTCTGTGTATCAGGCTGCTGCGCTAGGTTCTAGAGTTAGGAAAGCAATCAATCATTCAAAAAGTATTTACTGGGTGGCTTCTACATGTTAGACACTTCCTCTGAACCAGGGATTCAAGGACAAAAATTAACGTCCCTGCTTTCAAGGACTTTATAATCTACTGGGGGCGATGCATCATGGGAACAAATATATTCATCATAATTTGAGGGGGAGAGAGATAACACCTAAGGAGATCAGGAAAGGTTCCCAGTAAGTGATTGCCCATGAAATGAGCCTTGAAGGAAGTTAGTGATTCCAAGAGCCAGAGATGAGGAGGGAATGTGTTGCAGGAATGGAGGACAGTGTGTCCAAAGGTAGAGAAGCAGAAAACAGGACTGAGTTTGGAGAATAGCAAGTGGGCCAGTTCACCTGAAAAGTAAAATGTATTCAGTGGACTAAGAAGCCAAGAAAAGGGAAGCCCATGAAGAACTGGACAAATGTCCTTGGAATCAAGGTAAGGAGCTCAATGTTCATCTTAACAGCAATGGGGATGCAGCCATTGTAAAGTTTTTGAACAAGAGAGTGGCATGACCAGATTCATGCTTTAGGAAGATTCTTTCAATAGCTGTTTGGAAGATGGTTTGGAGAGGGACGAGATTGTAATCATGGAGATGGATTAATAGACTATTACAACCATCCAGATGAGAGGTTATGAGGGCTTGAAGTAGAGTAGCAACTATGTGAGTGGGAAACAAGGGAACCAGCTCCCCAAAAAGCTGATGAGAAAGATAACTCACACACAAAATTATCCACTTAGATCTAGAAAGCAGTGGATTTGGAGTCCAAATACTCCAAGGTTTGGAATTCCAAAAGATTGGAATCTTTGCTATAATGGCAGGGTATGTCCTTGGGCAAATCAGCCTACCTCTTTGATGCTCAATTTCCTCATCTGTAAAGTGAGAAGTTTGGATGAGTTTAACTTTAGAAGAAGCTCTAAATCCCCATGAATAATCCCATTTTACAATGAAAGCAGAAATTTCATGACTACTACTGAGTTGTGCTATATATATCCCACTGCTCAGCCTTCCTCCCCTCCCATCTATTCTTGTGGTCTGATCAGAAATATTCTTTAAAGCTTTTATAACCTAGTCTATTGCTCTGCTTGGCAGTTTTACCCTCATGACATCAGGGCTGTGACCACCATGAAACCCATTCTGACAACAAGAAAGTGACTCCTGAAGCCCCACTTGCCTCTTTTTCCCCCCAAAAGCATACTGCTTATTCAGTCATCACATTCTTAATGGTTTTGTGGTACCTTAAGTTTTCCCCATAACTCTTCATTTCAAAATACCCCAGCTCTCAGCTTTCATATTTTATCAATTGGAAAAAAAGATGAATGAAAATAAAACAATAAAACCTTCTTGGTCTGTAGATTTTTATCACCAGCATAACTGAACATTATAGCCAATTGGGTATTGATGGAAAGCTCTGAAGCAATACAGCAATCATAAGATATTAACTATGCAATGAAGTTACATCAAAGATAGAAAAGGAATTGCAAAACAGGACATATATAAACACAAACTACATACGTAAATATGTATGACTAAAGCAATACAGGATATATCAGATTGCAATGATGTAGATGGAGAAAAATAGGGCTCATGTAGCCTGGAGCTCTCAGAGAAAGCTTTCTGAAGTAAATATAAAGCATCGTAGAGGTTTGCTGTGGTTTTGGAATTTATGGGCAAGGACAATACCTGTCTTACAGAAGAGAGGCCATCATGTGTTGGCAAAGCTGACAGCATTGGCCAACACCATGAGAATGGTCCTTTTGCTCTCATTCTCACCACTCTTCTCTGCAATTGATTGAAGCTAGTGTGCACTTTATTCTTATCATTCTGGGTTTTTTTCACCTTGCATTATATCAAAAAGGTGTTTCTAGATCTCTGTCTTCTTCATAATTGTCCATCTTAATCGCATTTTACTATTTCATTTTGGTTTGCTTGTTGTTTTGGTCCAGCACCAAGAGGAACCCCCAAATGTGGGTCCTTTCACCAATGCATATCTGCAACCCATAGAATTGAAAGATACTGAGACCCTGAGAACTTGCCCAGGGTCAGCTTGGCAGCCACTATATCACTGATAGGACTTGAACCCAGATCTTCCTGACTTAGCCACCAGTCTTCTATACAACGTTAAATTGTTCCTGTTATATTAATGTCCTGTGAATTATTCAACTACTCTCCTGTTGTTGAACATTTAGGTTGTTTATGGGGGTGTTAGATTATATATCAATATTATATATTCAATAATATATTAAACAGAAATGTATTAATCATTGACCAGCTAGCCCTGGGTTTTATTTGTTTTGATAAGATTATATTAAAGTGTATCATTTTAAAAATTAAAAGACAGAGGACAATAACCCTCAAAGTAGAAACTAGGAGAAACCAGGAAATTTCTTATTGATGCCACAGCACACTAAGATGTCAATGCATGGCTTTTGCATTTGACCATGCCAGATACCTATAAGAGGCCTTAGGTCTTGAGAAAGAGTTGTTATCTAATGAGAAGAGCTCTCAATTTGAGGTCTAGAGACCTAGCATCAGGTGCTAGCTCCATTTTATTACTCTTCTAGTGAGTGACCCATACAAGTAATTTTGCCTCCCTAAGGCTCAGTTTTCTCATGTGTAAAATGAGTTGGACCTGATGACCTCTAAGTTGACCTTGATGACCTGTAAATTTAGGATCCTAAGGTCCTGTGAAAACAGGACAAGAAGCACCCACATGGAATTCACCCTCTTTACAAGATGATTCAGAGTACTAGAGCCCAAGCAAGACTGATGAAGATGGGCAAGCTGAAGCAGGAGGTGGATAAAAGCAGACTCTAGCTTAGCACAGATCAATGAACGATGATTCCCAAAGTGAACACAGAGCAAATCTTTATTCAGATGAGCAAGGCTCTAGTTTTACTTTCTACCTTTAGTCGGGGGGGAAATGTCCAGTACTCACTCAAAATAGCAAAACTGGTAACAAAGCATGGCAGCTGTACTACATATGCTGATCTTTGTGCTCAAAGTTAGCTGGGCCTCCATCAGTAAGACGGGCCTTTAGAGGGCTTTTCTCCAAGTGGTGATAAGCTGTCCTGAGTCATCCACACTCTCCTGACTATGCTCAATGGCACGTATCTGTAAGGTGATTAGCCAGGGCAAAGGATATAGTCTCACTACAAGATGATTCTCCCAGAACATGCAGGATTAGAGGTTTAGTTTCACTGTGGAACAATGGAAAGAGGCCTAAATTATGAGCTGGAGCATCTCAGTTCAAATCCCAGCTCTGACACCTATGCAACCTTACTTGCTGTTGTTGTTCTGGCTGTATCATTTTCAATTGTGTCCAACTTTGACCCCATTTGGTGTTTTCTTGACAAAGATTTACCATGTCTTTCTCCAGCTCATTTTACATATGAGGAGACTGAGGACAACAGGGTTAAGTGACTTGCCTGGGGTCATAGAGCTAGTAAGTTCTGAGGCTGGATTTGAACTCAGGAAGAATCTTCCAGACTCCAAGCCTAGCATTCTAAACACTACACCACATAGCTGCTATATGACCTTCACCTCTAGCTTCTGTTTCCTCTTCCATAAAAAAAGAGCTCCTCAAGAATATGAGAAGAGCTTCCAAAGGTCCCTTCCAGTCCTCAGGACCAGATCTGATCGTTGGATTCTATTATCTTAGTTTTGTTCATTTGTTTTAATAAGAGCCTGGTGTTCTGTTTGGTCTCCACTCAAATCCCACCTTTGCAGAAGTCTTTCCTGTCTCTCTCTGCCCCCTACTAGGGTCTTCTCCTTTCAGATTCCCTTCCAGCTGATTTGTAGATCTAGGTATTTGCATGTGGTCTCCACCATTAGAATATGAGCTCCTGGATGGTAGAGGCTGTTTTCACCTTTCTTTGCATCCTCAGCATTTAATTTAGCACATGTAAGTGTTTATTAAGAGCTCGTGGCCTGGAGCCCTATTTCTGAAGAGTGGTATGGACACTCTCTATGGAAAAAAATTACAAGGGCAAAAGGCTTGAAAAGTAAGTCTGCTGAAGTTACAACAAAGAAATGATTAAAAACATAGGAGGATCAAGAGTAATACAGAAAGTGTGTCAGTGAACAGGACCACAGGAGAGAGATTTTGGGCCAGTTCAACTCATCAAGAATTCATTAAATGACTACTTGGCATTGGGGGTGCATGAGGAAAACAAAAAAGCTCCTTCCTCAACGAGCTTGCATGACATTGGGGAGACAATATATGTGTAGATAAGTGAAAACAAAGCCTATGCCATGGGACCAAGTAATTTTAAGAGAAAGAGAATACTAATAAGTAGAAGAATAGGGAAAGGAGGGGGCATCTGAAGTGCACAGTCTATAAGAAGGAGAATACTTTGATAAACGGATTTTAAAAATCCGCTCTTGTGGCCCCTCTGGGTCTAATCATCTCTTCCCTTAGTTCACACATACAGATCGGGATCTTTGCACAAATGGTCATCACATATTTGAGATTCTCTGAGGTAAAATCATAAAACTATAGCTCATGAGCCCCCACTAAAGTGCACATCTTTAATAGGTAACAAATAGACACAATTAGCTCTAAGCAAAAGTATCTCCTGAGAAGACAAAAAAAGAACAATAGTAAGGAAACATTCCCCAATTAAATCTGGGGCACGCTCAGCTGTGACTTCAGTTAATGTCAATGAGGAGAATGAACACATACAGAAAGTAGAGAGAGACGCACATAGGGAACACCAATGGCCCAAGCAAGTCACACATCCAGCAGAGCAGAGCCCCTCGAGCCTTCTCACGATCTCCTTATACTTTACCCCCAGGAGCAATAGCATTGCTGAGAATGGTGTTCACCAAGCTCCCTGGGCCTTTTCCTTTCTACAATGCAACATCCAAAGGCTCTCTTCTTGGTGCATTGTGGTCACTTTTCTCAAAATGTTCTCTTGCTCTATCTTTTGGGAATGCTTCCTGCTAGGGGTGGTGTCTCTTAAGGGCAAATCCTTCAGGAAACTATAACCAAAAGGGAGAGTAGTGGGAGGAAAGAGAAATCAAAATTTTCCCTTTTCCCTGAGAAGCAAAAAAATGACAACAACAAACAAAAACCAGTTCAAGAATTGGATTGAACCTATGGTCCCATTAGTATAGGGAAAACCCATTGAAGAAACTCCGTCTAGCATTCCATCCACTTGCTGAGTAAGTTAATGTTTTAGAAAGCTTTCTGGGATTCTGAAAGGCTAAGTGACCTGCCCTGGGTCTCATGGCCAGTGTGTGTTAGAAACAGAACTTGAATCCAGGTTTTCTTGACTCAGCCAGTTCACCATGCAATATATCATTCTGCCTCTTGACCACTCACAGAGTAGGCACTTAAAACATGTGTCCAATTAAATGGTAGGTATTGAGGCCTCACAGAAGGGGAAAATGATGCCCTGATATAGGAGACATTTAGGGGCAAGTGGGTGATGGTACATCCCAAATCATGGCCCAGTGAACATGAAAACTGCTCCCGGTAATTGTACTGGACAAGATGCTCTGTGTAAAAATGAATCTACCTCATTTCCCTTCTTGAGTAGCCTGAAACTTACATCAGGAGGAAGGAAAAAGGACACCAGGAACCACCCAAAGTTATTTCATTTCTGGTTAACAACATGCACTGAGCTGAAAGGGGCTTACTTAATGACATATTTCTTTGGATAGTAGATCAACAACGGCTATTAGGTAAGGGTCAGAAAGCAGTTTGAAACTTTATAGCCAATTAAAAATCCATTGTACCTTATACAAATAACATGTTTTGCTTGTCTGTAGGCTCAGCTGTAAGCACCAAGCTGAAAAGAAAAGCCATTCCCACTAACTCCTTTTCACAAATAGCACATGCAGCAATCTTCACAATGACACTTCTTTACTGTATGTAAGGGCTGCCCCCAAACATGATTTCAACATTGAAAACCTGCATAGCTCTTAAACACCAAATATTACCCTTCTTTGAAGCTTGGAATCAGGATAGGAAGAGAACTGTGAAAGATATCGCGCCATGCCAATCTCCTGTGACCCTCCCATGCCTGAAGACATAACCCCATTGTGTGGTATCTGTAACCCACTAGAAGGGAATCTGCATTGGGGAGAAATCATTCTTAGCTATTTATAAATGAGGGAGATGGACTAAAATGGCCCCTGAGAGCCTTTCTAGCTCAAGAGCTTGGATCCCACACGTCAGGGCACAAGAAGCTGCCAAATGGGCGGGCAATATAAAATATTTCTTCTTCCAGAATCCCCAAGGAGGGGCTAAAGGGCCCTCAGAAACCTTCTAGTGCAATCCATACATGAATGAGAATCCCCTCTCCTAACAGGTGGCAGTTAGTCTTTACTCCAAGACCTCCAGTGAGAAGGAAGTCATTCCATCCTGTGGTAGCCTTTTCCACTTTTGGTTAGCTTGGGTCAGGAGCGGCTAATGTCTAGCCAGACTTTGCCTTTGTAATTGCCACCCATCTCTCCCAATTCTGCCTCTGGGGACAAAGAGAGTAAATTGGATTCTGTCATGTGACAGATCTTCGAACCCTTGAAGTCAACAATCTTGTTTTCCCTATTCCCCTAGTTATCTTTAGGTCAAACAGCCAAAATTCCTTCAACCAATCACCATACGGCAGAGGATGGTCATCAGAATGCTGGTGATTACCATCCTCTGGTTTCTCTTCAGTTCATCAAAGTCCTTCCTACAATATGGCAGCTAGATGGAATATGGTCCTGAAGATGTGGCCTGAGCAGAGCCTCCCCAGCCCCACCTCATTCTGAACACATGCTCTCTCTCATTACTTTTCTTGGCAACCACAACTCAGGTGACTTCTATTGAACTTAAAATCCACTAAAACTTCCAAATCTTTTCCTTTTCCAGATTGACTGAGATCTAGCCACATCTAGTAGCCTTGACTTGTCAGGTTGGTTTGTGGAAGTCAAGCTTAAGAATTTTACATTTCTACCTAATAAATTCTATCCTATCAAATTCCATCAACATTTCTAGCCTCTTGATTTTTGACACAAATACTCATGAAACCTCCCTAAACTGCAGTTTCCTTCTCTACTAAAGCCTAAGAATTAAAGCTGATATAAAGTTTTCCTTCAGATTTATAATTCTATGAGTCCATGCCCAGTGTTATATTTTGTTGTTGTTCAGTTATGTGAACTTACTTGTTGTTGTTCAGAGATTTTTTCAGTTGTGTCTGACTCTTCATGACTCTATGTGGGGTTTTCTTGGCAAGGATAATAGAGTGGTTTGCCATTTCCTTCTCCAGCTCATTTTACAGATGAAGAAACGGAGGCAAACAAGATGAAGCAATTTGCCCAGGATCACAGTTATTAAGTGTCTGAGGCTGGATTTAAACTCAGATCTTCCTGACTCCAGGCCTGGCACTCTCTATATTTTTTAAACATTCAGTAAGAGAATCTGAATGTAAGTTCATTGAGGGCAGGGACTGGCTCAAATTTGTATTAATCTCTCCAGCTCAGGTCCATCAAAGATGCTTGAAGATTTCTTCACTGGCTCCATAACCTAAGCCTCCTACCCTGACAGACAGATTTCCCAATCTGGGTTTAGATTAAGAGGAAGGAAGAGATGATGAGTTTTTGTCTGTTGGCTTTCTTCTGTTAAAGCACTAGTCCTTCAGGTTCTAAATGGTATTAGATTCCCCTTCAATATGTCTCTAAGACAAATATATTAAGAGAAGATAAACTTTCTTTAATGGATTACCGAAAAGCTCTTGTAGCACAGCAATGACTTTGAAAAAGCCATGGGAGAATCACACTATACCAACACTATTATTTCTAAATCCCCTTTATTCCACAAGCTTTGGTAGCTTCACAAGGCCTTGGTCAGTGGATTTTTCCAACCCACACAATTATATCAACTGCAAACCTCCTCTTTATAAAGAGATTTAGGAGCATCTATATTTAGGGACAGAACTGCCAAGTCAGGTTCAGACTGATTCTAACTTGGGCATATGCAGACATAACATACACCTGCACAAACCACAAATTCATAGTTCCTCATATTAGCATTAAAATCCAATCAGTCTATTACAACTCTATGGAAGGAAGGAATGAAGAAAGAGAAGGGAAGGAGAGAGGGAGAAATACAAGAAAAGGAGAAAAAGAGAGAAAGAAAGAAAAGGAGATAAAGAGAGAGGGAAAGAAAAAGAGAAGGAAGGGAAGAAGAAAGGAAGGGAGGAAATGAAGGAGAGGGGAGAAAGGGGAAACAGAGAAAAAGGAGAAAAAGAGAGAGAGAGGGAAAGAAGGAAAAGGGAGAAAGTAAGGAAGGAAGATGAGAAAGA
>CM053591.1:187479979-187571186 GCA_028646515.1 Pseudochirops corinnae
ATTAAAAAAGCAGCCCTTATGGTAGCCCTCATGGCCACTGAACCAGGATCAATCTGTATAAGTTGAAGAAATGAAGATTTTGGTATGGCTGTAAGGAAAAACCTTCCTAATGATTCAAGGAGTCCAAAGGGAAATACAGATTGATCCTGGTTCAGTGGCCATGAGGGCTACCATAAGGGCTGCTTTTTTAATGTGACTCCCTAAAAAGCCACACATAATGCTGTACTCTTCAGCATGTAGGCACTTATTCTGGGGTAACAATAATAATGATGACATTGCAAATGATGATGATGGTGGTGATGATGATGATGATGATGGTGATGGTGATGATGATGGTGATGGTGATGATGGTGATGATGATGATGGTGCTGGTGATGATGATGATGATGATGATGATGATGATGGTGATGGTGATGATGATGGTGATAATGGATAACATGGGAAGGCAGTCCAAAGGGAAATGAGAAGCTTGCTTTTCTGAATGTCTTCAAGCACAGACTAGACAGTCCCTTGTTCACAATGCTATAGAAGGGTGTGTTTGTTCAGGTATTGGCTACTGTGGATAATTTCAAAGTCTCCTTCCAGCCATGAGATGCCTGAGTTTGTGAGCTTGATGAGTGGCCTCAAAGCCAATGGGAGGCTGGGCCATGGAGTGATAGCAGAGACAAACTCAGACACTTTGGTTTTCACAAGGCCTAGTAACCTCACTTCCCATTACCCTAACCCTCACCCTGACTCTTACCTTTGCTGGACACAGACAGGAGAGGAAACATGAATTTGGCCTCCTTAGGAATGAGGAATATGAGGTTTCTGCAGGTCCTAGAAAGCCTGGGTCATCAGGGGCATGACCTAAACTCCTAGCTGTCCCCACTGCTTCTCTGGAAGGAGACTCCAGGGACACTCTGGGGAGCTTGGAGGAGTGGGGCAGCCCTCAGAAACTGTACCCTATACCAAAAAGAGTCCTGAACCACAGTGGTGATGGAAAAGCCCTTCACCCAACACACTGCCTTGAGATAAGCAGTGGTGAGATGAAAAAGGTGATTGTGGAATATCTTCAGGTAAACACGTCCCTGAATTGTTGCTAGAACTTTACTTATATGTCTTCTATTGACTTGGCTGACCTAGGCGACAGACAGCATAATCTAAAATGGATTATCTTCCTTTATATCACTATTCTATATTCCCAGATGAAACCATAGCCTCCTTAGGGACAGAAGCCATCCATGTTTTACTCATAAGAGTATCTCACACAGTCTCTAGCACCAGATTTTTCACAGGTTTCGACTTACCAAATATTTATGAAGTTTCTACTATCAATCAATCAACAAACATTCATTAAGCACCTATTGTATATTAGTCCCTGGGAATCCAAAGGCAGGGCCTGCCTTCTAGGTGTTACCATTCTAACTATTAGGACGGAGAGTGGAGATGACACAATTTGAATACATACAAGAAAATGCACAAGCAGGACAATGGACACACAAAGTTATTTTGAGACAAAGAGCACGCTAACCACTGGGAGAATCAGGAGAGGTTCCTGCAAGAAGTAGCACCTGAGCTGCTGTTTAGCAAAGGTTAATGGAATTGAACTGAATGCTGGGAACAATAGGTTCTCTAGCCTTCCCAGAAGCTACAGGTCTGACATAGATTTTCATTTCAAAATTCCTTCACTCAGATTGTAAGTCTTTGCAGAGCAAAACTCTTAAAGTGGGGCTGGGAAATGGGCTATTAGGTAAAATAGTTTCCTTCTCTTTCTTTCTCTCTTCCTTCTAGTCTCCCTTCTCTCTTAGCATTTTCCATTTCATGTGAATAGATCACCATCATTTTTCTCAAGATGGACTTGCCCAGGCTTAAAGATGACCACTTGACCTGATAGACCTAAGACTTCTTTTACCTTCGTGGTCACCTTCAAGCCTAGACACGTCCATCTTGAGAACAAGCATGGTGACTTACTCACAAAAGGAGATGTGAGATGGAAAAGGCCCCCAGACTAGAATCAGAAGATCTGAGTTCAAATCCTGCCTTTGACACTTCATACTTACTAAGTCACTTCATATCTCTGGGATTAAATTTGCTTATTTGTAAACAAAGTCCTAGAGCCTGAATGCTGATGACCAGCCCCTCATATATTTGGTGGAGAGGGCAAGACATGGTGGCTCAGGTGCCTGAGGCATTTCTCTTATTAGAGCAATTATTTTTGCTCATTTCAGAAGTCAGGAAGCAAGTGCTAAAGCTTCTTAATGACCCCAGAAGCCATTTTTCTAAAACACCAAATAATTCTGCTGGTATGACCTCAACCCCAAGAATTATGGCCTTCCCCTCCCAAATATATGAGACTGAGGCAAATGGATTGGCAAGACCATTCAAGAGAGCAGCTAGAACAATGTGACTAGAGACTGAGGGGACACTTGACCCATGTCAAAAATGGCAGATTTGGAGGCAAAGTTGTCTTTGATGATGTCATGGCCAAGGAAATGTGAGGAGGAGTGAGAGAAAGAGGACAGAATCTGTGGAGACTGCTCCTGTCTGAAGAGACTGCTGGCGATGGAGCTCATTTTTTATATACTTTCAGACATTTAAAAGGAAGGCAAGAGTGATTGTGTGTGTGTGTGTGTGTGCATACACATGTGTGTATGTGCTGCCTTTTTAGCACTGAAAATGGTTGCCTAGCAATTTGTCCTTATATTACATGATCCCCTTATGATTTCCACCTGCTGAAGATAAACACCAATAAAACAATATTTTTGGAAATGAGAGAAATAACAAAATGAAGCCTTTCCTCACCATGAATTCACACCACACTTGCAAGATGAGGAATCCCAAAGACATGCATGCACTTATTAAAAGAAAATATATATATCTGGATTCACATACACATATATGTACATATATATATATATATATATATACATTTATGCACGCACACACACACACACACAATGACTCCTACGATGGTGCTACATCATAAAAGTATTGAATTTCAAGTGTCAATCCAGTCAGTTGACCATGAGTGTAGAAAAGAGAAAGCAACACCCGTGTGGTACATCTGAGAGACATGACAAAAATGGTGTGTGCTCAGAAAGGCTTCCCCTACTGACCTGCCACTGAACCAGAAATCAGCAGCATTTCAGACACATCTCAGGCTCCCAGAGGCCCTGTTGAACGGTTGTTCCTGGGAGAGGTAAAGCATATGAAGGCCTGGTGACATCAGATAGCATCATATCCCATGTTTAAGTTTATCCATTGAACTTCCAAGAGGTTTACTTCTGGCTGAGAAGAACCTCCCTTTGGGCATGCTGCTACCAGGAGGTAGTGACTTGTTAGCCATAATTCCATGATTAAAAGAACAGGCTCATGCTACAAGCACGAATGACCTAAAGATATTTAGATCCAGCTGGCAATTTTATATATTCACATTATGCATTAAATAGAATTTCGTGGCTTAACTTGGGTACTTCACCATTATGGTGGTGTGATGAAGCAAATAAAGAAAAAAAAAAGATCCTCGCATTTGACATTAAAGGATCTATATTTAAATCCTGCCCCTCCTCCCTCCTTGGTAGCTGTGTGACCTTGGGCACATTCCCCATCCTCTCTGGGTTTTACTTTCTTCATTTGTTAAATGGGGGGAGGGTGAAAAGGATAGAATAGATGACTGTTCATAGATGATCCCTAACAGTTCTAAATCTATTCCCCTGTTTTGAAATATCAATTCACTACAAAAATATATTCAGAGTTCCAAAGACCCAACTTAAAAGTTAAATTTTAGAACATAACTTATTTATAAACTGGGGATTATATGTAGGGTGGGTTTTTTTAATTTTCAAGAAATAACTACCATGGTATAGTTTTAGGACTTTACCACTACTTCTTATCTTTAATTAACCACAGTAAAGCTGAACCTGGTCATAGCCACAGAAGTGATGTGAATGCCTCTAAATTCACCTTTGCGCTTTCTCTCAAAGTCAGAGCTGTGAAGCATTTTCCAGGAACTCCAGGACTTCAGTCCAGGTCAACTTCAAAAGCCTTTGTGAAATCTCACACTTGATAGCGACAGAATTTCCTTAATGAGGTCTCTCTAATTGCCATGAATAATCTTACTCAATGGGTGGTATTCAATATCCCAGCTATCTATTTCCTGAGGTTTTGTTTTTTTGTTTTTTCCCCAGCTATAGCCCAAAGAAGAAATGACCAGAAAGAAGAAAAAAAATCTCTCATTCTCTAATCCTATTTCCTGGTCTTCAATGCACTCAAGAGATTGTTATTGTTCAGTTGAATCCGACTCCTGGTGACCCCATATGGGGTTTTCTTGGCAGAGATACTGGAGTGGTTTGCTGTTCCCTTCTCTATTTCATTTTACAACTGAGGAAACTGAGACAGAAAGAGTTAAGTGATTTGCCCAGGGTCACACAGCAAATGTCCAAGACCAGATTTTAACTCAGGTCTTCCTAACCCCAGTCCTGGCACTCTATCCACTGCATCGCCTAGCTGCCCTCACTCAAGAGGAAGAAGTATAAACAGGGCACAAAATATGGTTTTCTTATCAGCAGCATGAAACTGATCTGAATGTCTTTATGTTCTTTCACATGCCTTAATTCTTCCAAAACTTAGGTTAGACCTGAGACCTAAGAATTCCTTCCATCTGGCTGAAGAGGAAAATTATAATCAATTTTGGAGTCACTCTGTTGAAAAAAACAAAGGCCTACGCATCAGTTATGTAGAGAGGATTCTTATTAAGATATTGATTAATCTAGATGGCCTCTGAGATCCACTGAAATTCCATGAAGATGTGAGGAATTATTTTTGATGAGAAGGGAGAGACTTTTCACTCACAAAGCAGAAGGAAATCTTTCCTTTCCCAATAGGAATCTTCAGCATTACTTCCAGAGAGCTGCTAGCTTGGATTGGAATCTAGCATTTTATTAGCCTTTTCTAGTTGCTGACTTAATTCTGTAAGAGAAATTCTTGGGCTTGATTTCCAAAAAGAGGGTTCATCTTTTCCATGGAGTATTATGTTTTGAAGATTTTTATTTTTTATTTTTTAATTTGTTTAGTATTTTATTTTCCCCAGTTGCATGTAAAAACATTTTAACATTTGTTTTTAAAACTTTGAGCTTCAAATTCTCTCCCGTTTTCCCTCCTTCCCCTCCCCCCACATTGAGAAGACAAGAAATTCCATATAGGTTATGCATGTGTAGTCCTGTAAAATGTATCTGTAATAGTCATGTTGTGAAAGAAAAAAAAATCAAGACAAATAAAGAAAGTTTGAAAAAAAGTAGTCTTCAATCTGTTTTCAGATACCATCAGTTCTTTGTCTGGGAGTGGACAGCACTTTTCATCATAAGTCCTTCAGAGTTGTCTTGGATTGTTATATTGCTGAGAATAGCTAAGTCATTCATAGCTGATCATCCTACAATATTGCTGTTACTTTGCACATAATACATTTCACTTTGCATCAGTCCATGCAAATCTTTCAAGGCTTTTCTGAGAACATCCTGCTTATTATTTCTGATAGTACAATTGTTTGAATATTTTAAAATAGAAAGCGTAAGAAACTCTTTTTGAAGAGTTAAAGTAATTTTATGACATACCCAATATACAACTGGCAGACACACAATCCCATTTTCTGTCATCCCAGAGTAGGTCATGTCTACACCCTCCAATACCCAAGCAGAACATAAGCTCCTTGAGGAAAGGTACTGTTTTGTCTCTGTGCCTTGTGTATACATAGGCACTTAACAATTAGGTATTGAACGGATGACTTCAGATAGTTTAACTCATCAATTTGTCTGCAGAAAAGTTTTGCCAACTTCCCGATTTTGCCTGGAAACTTTATTAGATTTTGGGTTTTTTTTACTAAAGAGGATATAAAATCTTCTAGAAGTCAGGACTGTTATTAAAAACAGACTTGTACTCTTCCCTCGGCTTTCTTTGTAGAGATGGGAGACTGGTTGTAGAACGTGGCATATGTTAGGGCTGGTTTTTCAGAGCTGGTTTTTTACTTCCTTTTCATTCTTTGTTACAAACAATGGCTCTCAGGGGAGGAATACATATGGATATATTAGGAAATGTAGGTGATGTCAAACCAAGAGATGTCAAAAATAAATTTTTTTGAACACTTGTGTGGTGGTATCTTTATAAAGTTCAAATTCAAAGTGTTTTTGTTTTTGTTTTTTTAAGAGAGTTACTAGATCGTTCATTTTTGAGATAAATGGGAGCAGGCTGACTGAACGGTGAATGAGCCCTGGCCCAGTCTTAATTACTGTATCCTACATGTCTTCCAGCTAAATCCCAGATCCTAAGGTTTGGGAGATAGCTCAGTGACCACCTAATGGAGCTGATGTCTGCAAAATACTATCCTTTGCATCTCAGACGAATAACTTGCTTTTTCTCTTTGATTTCTAATGAGAAGCTCACTCATCATAATATGAAATAAAATGGAATTCTGCCATTTTGGGACAGCTCTCATTTTTAGGAAGTTCTTCCTTAGGTCAAAGCTAAGTTTACCTTTTTGCCACTTGCCCCCATTGTTCCTTTTTCTGTCTTTTGGGGTCAACCGGACCAAGTCTAGTCCCTCCCTTAAGCTTAATCCCTCCATCACATGAGAGTCCTTGAAATGCAGCTCTTAGATCATGTGACCAACTCTTAAGTGTGAGTTAGCTTTCTTCTGATACCAAGGACCATGCCGCATCTCAGTTTCCCCCTCTACTCCCATCAATGCCTCCCCTCTCCTCCCTATTTTCTGGCCATTGTGTACTCAGAAAATGCAGACTAGTTTTTATATTAAACAAGGAAAATATAGCTAGGAAGGTAAATCTTCTGGAGAAAAGATAATCAAATACCTGACTAAGCCAAATAGGAATGACTTTTTGATCATTTGCTCTTGCAAAATATCTCTTCTGTGACCCAGATAAGCAGGGATTGGTTATAAGCATTTCAGAGGAGGAAATTGTCCCTATAATCCATGTAGGTGCCCTTTAAAACCTTCCCCAGCATGTCTCTTATTATGTCTCTCCTGGCCCTTTTTGGAATTTCAGCATATTCCTTGTGAGTAAAATATGCTAGCAGGAGCAGCAAAGGATGGTGGGAGAAGTGCTGGATTCAGAGTCAAGAGAACCCTGGGTTCAAAGTCAACTCAGGCATTAGTTGAGTGACCACAAGGTAAATCCCTTAATTTTCCTCAGTCTCCTCATCTGTAAGCTGAAGGTAATAAGAAAGGGGGAAGGAACAAAGACTTATGAAGAGCCTACTGTATTACAGGAACTGTCCTAAGAACTTTACAAATATTATCTCATTTGATCCCTATGGTGGTAGTGGTAGGCATTCATTCTAAAGAAGACCAAAATGGCATCATTATGTTGGGGTTTAAGGTACAGTGTGTCCAACTGTGTCTGATCAGACCAATATGAGCTTGTGGTAGAACCTTAGTTCTACCACAGTAAGTCAGGCACAAATAGTCCGCAAGAACATTTGGAAAAGAGATGTCTCTAAATTTGCACATCTCATGTTTCTATCTCATTTGATCCCCATAACAATCCTGAAAGGTAGACGTTGTTATTGTACCAACTTTGCACTTGAGGAAATGGAGGCAGTCAGAGGGTAAGTTACTTGACCAAGGTCATAGAACTAGTGAATGGCTGAGGTCAGATCGGCACTCAGGTCTTTTAGGAGATCTACAAGCTAAAAATTATTTTCATAGTAATACTAAGATGCTATTTGCCTATTAAAATACCCTTCCTTTCCCAATCTGTGTCCAGTCAGATTTTCTTCATATCCATCAAAGAAAACAATACATTGAATGCAGAGCAGATATGAAAATCCAGCTGTCTTCTGTTTACTCAGACATTAAAGAGATTCACAAAAATAGGCAAAACAATGACATTCTTCTTACTAATTTTTTTTACAAACATGGCTATTTTTTTCACAAAATGTCCTATTCATGTTAACATACAATAAGTTTATTACCATTGTTTTAAATGAATTCATAATTTTTTTAAAAATTATCAGTTTTAATTTCTAAGATGGCAAATATCAGTAGCTATAGGAAACTACATAGACAAGAGATTAGGGGGATCCTCAATAATTTTTAAAAGGGCAAAGGGGTCCTGATAGTGAAAAGCTTGAGAATTGCTGGTCTAGATAATGGTTAAGGTACTTCATACATCTACACTGATGACCCTACAAATCTTAGAGAATGATCTAAGGCATAGAGAGATTGAAAGCATGAGAGGGCTATGTTTGAACCCTGACTCTGAATCCAGCTATTTTATCACTAAACGCTTCCTGAAGACATAGGAATCCTCTTAAAATTAGGAAGATTGGAGTCAGATATAGAATGATGGAAAGACCACTGCATTGGAAATCACAATATCAGCATGGAGGGCTCAGGTCTGTCTCTTTCTTGCTATGTGACCTTGAGTTCCGCTTATCTGACCCTGAGGGTTTTGTAATCTGTATAATGTTTCAGTGGTCTATAATTTCAGCTAGCTAGCATTTTTAGAGCCCTTTAAGACTTTGAAAGTGCTATACCTTACAAAAATTATCGCATTTTCATCCTCAAAACAACCCTGGAAGTTTTTATTATTATCTATTTTATTTATTTTTATTTTCTTTTTATTTATTATAATATTGTTATATTTATACATTATTATATAATATAAACTTTATTATTATTTATGTATTATCATTATATTATCTATTATTATCTCCATTTTATGGATGAGGACACTAAGGCACAGAGAGATAAAGTGACTTGTCCAGAATTCCTCATCTAGTAAGTGTCTGAGGCTGGATTTGAACTCAGATCTTTCTGACTCCAGGCTCAGTACTCTATTCCCTATGCCACCGAGCTGCCTCCATTTATTGAAATTAGAACTCCCCTATATCTTAAATTTATAGGAGGAAATTCAAGAGACATTGTGGTCAAGACATCCATGCTGCAGCCAGTCTGGTGATGAGCACCTCCAACCTTAGCTAAGTTGGTCCTTGGCCAATAGACATATAATCCATCACCAGGCCAGTATGTCTGTAAAATAGAGACAGTAATTGCTTCCACAATCTACTTGACAGGGTTATTGTGAGGCCCAAATGAAACAATGTGTGCAAAGTGCCTTGTAGACTGTAAAATATTACATAAATGTCAACTACTATTTTCATTTTAAGATTCAGGAATATTCGTAGGCTAGAAAATCTATCCATTCATTCCCTTGCTCAACATGAGCATGCTATGTATGCAGAGCATTTATATTGTTAGAGGGAAAGCTAAGGAGACAAAGGACCTGGTTGTGACTTAGGAAGAAATTACCAGATAAGTTGGAAGAAAAAATAAATGCACAGAGAAGCAACAGAGAAAGATTCCAAAGCAACATGATATCAAATGTGGTGCCTAGTCAGGAGAGACATCCTGGAATCTTAGCCCAACTGCTTACTAGCCATGGGACAATGGACAAGTCACTTGACCACTGCCAGCTTCTTCTTCTGTAAGATAGGGACAATCATAACTACTTGCCTTTTTGTGGCAAATGGGCACACTAATGAAGGTGTTCTATAAAACATTAATTGCTGTATATGGGATTTTCCACATTGAAGCTCTCCCCCTCCTTCAAGATAATCATTGACAGAGCGTCTCCCCTACTGCCTACAAGAGAAAATAAAAATTCCTTTCTACATATTACACACACACACACACACACACACACACGATACATACATACACACACACACAGCACAGTAGATGGAATGATAGAACTAGGAATACCTGGTTTCAAATCTGCCTTAGATACTAACTAGCTGGAAAGTGGGGAAAATAGTTACACTAACCTCACAGAATGGCTATGGGATACAATGTGATAATGAATGCAAAGTGTATGCAAATCTTAAGGTATTATAAAAACGTTAGCTAATGCTATATTGCTCTCACATTCTGTGTGTGTGTGTGTGTGTGTGTGTGTGTGTGTGTGTGTGAGAAAACTGGACCTGTCATTTCGTTCCCACAGGGAACCCCTGAATGACTTTCTTATGTTGTTTTCCCACATCTAGTATGAATCGGAGGGAAGGTTTGAACTTAAGTTTCCCAGACTCAAAGATCAGCTCACTTAGCCACTAGATCAGTGGTTCTCAACCTGTGAGTCGCAACCCCTTTGGGGGTCAAACAACCCTTTCACAGGAGTTGTCTAAGATCATCAGAAAACACATATTTCCGATGGTCTTAGGAACCGAGACACCGCTCCTCTATCTGTCCAGACAGGTCCACCCACATGCAGATACACCCACATACAAGTATCAAAGGGTCATGGCATTAGGAAGGCTGAGAACCACTGCACTAGACCATACCGCCTCTCATGGCCATGGACCAGAAGCCATATGTATGCATGTGTGCATGTGCTAGTTTGGACATGGATTGTTACTGATTCTCCCTAAAAATGACCTTCCTGGACGTGAAAAGCATCTGTTTTCCTCATGTTGTCAGCAGGACTTTATTGCGTTGCTCCAGGATCCAGACACAGATCATAACATGAGAAGAGCTGAGTAGGAAGTACTTGTATCCCAGAGTCAGCCTAACACTCTATTCTAACCATCCAGGATAAGTGTACCACCTCCCCATCTTGGAGAAACATGCTTACACTACTGGTTGGTCAGGCTAACCAGCAAGGGAGTGCAATACAATGCTGAACTTGGAGTCAAATGGACTTGAATTCAAATCCTACCTCACTCATTAGCTGTGTGATCCTGGGAAAATCACTTAACCTTCCTCAGCCTCAGTTTCTTCATCTGTAAAATGGGGATAATAGCACTTACCTCATACGGTTGTGGTGAGAATTAAATGATATAACATATGTAAGGCACAACCTTAAAGTATTCTATATAAATATTAGCAATGATGATGATGATGATGGTGATGATGACAAACTATCAATCAGACCTAACAGTTGACATTAAGATGACCAACATACTAGGGATTGTAGCCAACACTAAAAAATATACGATTCCAAAAGCAGTAGATTTTGGATTTCAACATTCAGTCCTACTATTTGAAAGGTACCTAAGTTAAACTGGCATTAAATCAAATGAGTAAAAAAAAACTTCTGGATCTGGACTAATGAATTTTTTGTTGTAGAGAACTCCCAGCACAGAAAGTCACTTCATCAATGCAGATCAGCTCTTTGTTTGTACTTTTAGAGTTAGAGAGTTGCCAATATCTGAAGAGTATTGAGAGGTTAAGTGACTTGCCCAGGGTTAGACAGCTAATATGTGTCAGAGCCAGGACCTGAACCTGGGTCTTATGGACTCCATGGCTGGCTTTCCATCTCTATGTCCTGCTGCCTTTCCAATTAAGTATGAAAAAGCAATTTGGATCTGTAGCTTGAGACCTGAATCATTCACTTGTTTCTCTATGCATCTTTTTTCATCTGTAAAACAAAAATCAAACAAATAACCATTCTATTTTTGAAGTCAACAACAACCCATTAGCAAGTATTTACTGAGTTGCCATATGGCTCATGCCACTCCACAAAGATCTTCTCAGCTTTGCTGCGCGCCTAATAAACATTATTGTAAAGTCTCATACGAAGCTGATGAGTTTTTATGAACTTTTTATAAACTAAATTTCTAGTTGCTTTCTGGAACCTCAAGTGATTTACAAGTTTCTGAAATGTTAGATATTGAATATTTATAAAAGTCCTAAGGAAAATGGTAACTACACTTGGGTACAATAAAATGAAAATAGACTGAAGGTGATTGGAAAACTCATGTAGAGTATTTATACACAAATAACAGTGGAGAGAGCAATAAAAATGAATAGTTCTTTCTTAAAACATTCTATAACTTGAGTACTTTTATAATCCAATAACAGAAATATATTATGGCAAATCAGTTTTAAATGAGTCAATAAACAACATCCCATATAAATTCTGACAGTGCATACAATAGAAGAAAGAGGAATCCACTGATGTGGGGCAAGAAGAAATGATTAGTTACCCTTGTCAACCCTAACACCAAAAGAAAGACAGAGAAACAGCTGGTGTAGATCAGGCCAAGGACTGGACCTGAGTGCATAATAAATGTTGTTAACTGGCTGAAAAATGAAAGAAATCTTTATTTTATCAATCACCATTACCTCATAAGAGGAGAGAGATATAAAATGTGAAAGAGAGATTTGGGAACTAAAAGTATTTTTAAAAAGTAGTCATTTACTTTAATCCTTTTGTATTAATTCAGTACGCAAAAATCAATCAATAGTCATTTACTGAGTGACTTCTCCGTGCCAGGCACTGTTCTAGGCACTGGGGGTATGGAGACCAAAACAAAACACAACACATACACATATAAGTAAGTGCCAAATTTGTACAAGTAAATACAATGCTGGATTTTTAGGTAGGAGGATCAGGAAAGGTATCATGTAGAAGACAGCACCTCAGTCCAGCTTTGAAAGCAGCTAATAAATCCGAAAGGGGCAATAAAGCCCTCCTTGAGAAAGGTAGCCAAAAACCACAAGAAGGTAAGGGATCCTGGCAACATTCTCCAATAGATAAATAGTCAGAGGATATGAACAGTTCTCAAAAGAAGAATTACAAACTATATAACCATGTGGAAGAATGCTCTAAACTACTAACAAGAGAAGTATGAATCAAAGCAACCCTGAGATTTCACCTCACATTCTGCAAATTGGCAAAAATGACCTCCAAATGGCAAGGTTAACTTTGGAGAAGTTGTGGAATGATGGGCACACATACATTGTTGGTGGAACTAGGAAATAATATAACCGTTTTGGAAAGCAATTCAGAACGATGCAAATAAAGCAGCAAAAATGTCCATAGCCTCTAACCTAGAGACTCCACTAATTCCAAGGAAGCCATGGAAAAGAAGAAATTTCCCAGTATTTATAGCAGCATTTTTTCGTGATAGCAGAGAATTTGGAATAAAATCGATACCTCTCAGTAGAGGAAAGGCTAAACAAATTGTAGTACATGAATGTAAGGGAATATGACTGTGCTATAAGAAATGTGTGATAAATACAGAGAAGCCTGGAAAAGTCTCTATGAACTGATACAGAGTGAAGTAGGCAAAACCCAGAAAACAATCTACACAGTAACCACAAAAATGGAAATAGAAAGAGCAGGGCACCAACAAATCCAAAGTGAATATACCAAAGTACAAAGACAAAGGACTTGAATGAAGAGATATGAGAAGACATCCACCACCCACCCTTTCACGGAGGCAGGACACCCAAGGCGATTACACACTGTACAGGTTTTAGGCCTTTTTCAATGTATTAACCAGTTATAGTAATATTTTTTCCTCTCTAAAAAATTACTACTTGTTATATGAGATGGCTCTTCAGGAGGGGGAGGGGACATCAGTATGGTGATGTAAAAACCAGAAGGTACCAATAAAAACTTACTGAAAATAAAATAAATAAAATTAGGAAAGAGTGAGGTAGAGATCTTGGCTCCTCATAGAGACTCTTCCCTAGAGCCTCGAGGGGTATTTTTAACGCAAACCATGTTATTGCACTGTCTTTAGAAAAGAAAGAGCAGAGCCCATGGTATTGAAAAGGACGCATTGGAGAAGAACGTAGACAGCGTATCTGCAAACAATCAGAGGAGCCCTGGTTGGTGTGGGAAGGTCTATCATTCTATGAAGAGGAGCAGGGCCACCATTTCTTTTGTACCTTACATTCATGTAGAGTTGTGCTGTTTTCAATACATTTTCATGCACATTATCTCACTTGATTCCCATAACATTCCTATGAGTTAGACAGGGAATGGGATGTGATCCCCATTCTACAGAAGGGACAACTGAGACTCAAGATGTTGATGGTTTCCTTCGAGATCAAAGAGCTTGCCTGAGGTAGGACTGGTACTAGAATCTAGCCCTGACCCAGGTCTCTTTCCATGATACAACAAATAGATGCTGCAGAAAACTAAAGACAAGTACGTGATTAGTTTTTCACTTCAAATATCTTTCTACAATGTTATCTCATAGTTCCCTGACTGCTTAAACAAAGGATCTTGAACAGAATTTAACCTTTTTTAGCAATTTGGTTGTTAAATATTAATTGTTATCACATATGATAGTGGAAAGAGCATTAAATCAGGAAACCTAAGTTCAGATTCCATTCCAGATACATTAGCTGTGTAACTTTACCTCTCAGGGTCTCAGTTTCCTTATCTGTAAAATGGAAATACTTGCACTACCTACTCTCAAAGAGTTGTTGTTAGGAGAACAGGTTGTATACTTCGAAGAGCTATGCAGATCTAGGTAATTATTGGTATTAGGCTGTTCTCCCCTTGGGAGCCATTGAAGTAAATTCACAAAGGCATGGACGGGTGTGAGTGTTCTTGGATGGCTTAGTGGAGACATTGGCGGACTTAAAACCCAGAAGACCTTGTTCAAATCTGCCTCAGACATGACCTGGCTATGTGATCACAGTCAAGCCATGTAATCTTTCTCAGCATCAGTTTCCTCAACTAGAAAATAAAGACAATCATGGGGGGCATCTACCTCAGGTGATGCTAAGGTAATACATGTAATACATTATCATAAAGCAAATATAGTATAATAAAGTGTATATACTATAATTATGTGATATAGGTATATATGGTATAATAAGGTAAGATATGCAGTATAATGAAGTAATATAATTCTGTAATAATATAACATGGGTACGTATAATATAATAAGGTAACTTATGTGACATAATAAAGTAACATATTTTATATACTATTAATAAGGTAACATGTGTATATATAGTATAATAAGGTAATATGTATAAAGCAAACCTTAACGCTCTATATTGACATGTCACAATTACAATTATTTTATTTCCTCCCTCACTTCAGCTATCAGAGCCTAGTTGTTAACAGGGTCAGCATGCTCACTTGTGTCATGAGTGCTTTCTTTGAACTTTCTCTTCCTGATCTTCAGTGCATGGGTTGGGAAGGTCACAATCAGTCCAATTAAAATACTTTTCAAAATAACGGTGAAAACACACCAAACAAAGGCTTCCTTGGCCCTCCTGGGAGGAAGGAGCATGGGTCAGAGATGGATGGAGCTTTAGCAGATGGCATTTGTGACTTCCCTGTGTCCCACTGTGACTCTAGCTGCTCACTCTCTGGGACCCAACCATTTATTCGCTGGTTCTCCTTTACATCCTAGAGAATGAGCTCACCCTATCAGTAACTTCCAGATAAGGGAGTTGTGATTGTTTTCACCAGCTTTCTGATTTGATTTCATTTTCCAAACAAGCAGCTACTGGGGAAAGAATGTGCTGACAAGGCGACATGGAGATTAGTTAGCTTGGTCATTCTCTTTCTCATGAATTATTGAATTGGCTTTCTGGCCCCAAATCAGTAATGAGAATACCTCTCTAACCCCATCTCTGCTGCCTGTTGAGAAGCTGTAATCAGAGCCAATGTGTGCCCACAACACTCCAGCTCTGCGGCTAATTATGCCCTCCTTCCTGAGGCCCAGAATCACAGCCTGGCTGAGGTGGAGCGACCTTAGAGAGCAGAAGAAATAGAAGTTCCTGAATTTCAGGAAATGCATGTGACTGTCCCTAAACAAGGAGCAAGCTGAGAGAAGCAGAAGGCGGTCCGCCATGCCGACATGACATCTAGAGAAGTGAGCACCCTCTCTGGACATCTTCTGGATACTCTCTCCTCTGTGGGAGGTTTTGTGGGGGTTTTGTCTTTGACACTGTCCTCTCCTGGTTCTCCTCCTATCTGTCTGATCTCTCCTCAGGCTCCTTTATGGGAATTTCAACCATATCCTATCCATTAACCATAGTGAGGGCTGGGGGGGGGGGTGGGGGAGTGGGAATTGAAGGGCACAGAGAAGGGAAAAGTTATTTCTTAAGCACCACACTAAATCCTTTACAAACATCATGTCATTTGATCCTCACAAAAACCTTGGGAAGTAGGTACTATCATTATCTTCATTTTCCAGATGAGGAAACTGAGGCTGACACAGTCTTGCCCAGGATTACACAGATGGTAAGTATCTGAGGCTAGATTTGAATTCAGATCTTCCTGACACCAGGTCCAACACTCTGTCACCTGAGCTGCCTACCTGCCTCGGGGTGTCTCCCAAAGTTCTGTCCTATGCCCTTTTCTCTTTTTTTCTCTATCTGTCTCACTTAGTGCTGAGGTAGGACTAGCACCTCTGGAGTGAGGGTTTGCCAAGCCCTTCTCAGGGCTGCTCATTCACCTTTGGTGTCCATCTGAGTTGTCCAACTCTCACCTCTGGCTCCAGGAAGCTGGAGCATGTGCAGTGATCAGTCACACCCTGGTAAAACCCATCTTGGCAAACAGGCTAAACCAGGTTGAGGGTAACCAGCAGCCTCAAACCTGTTAGTGAGTTAGGGGAATGTCTACCCCAGCCACATAAAGACTTCCCCCAGAGGAGTGGGCAGAAAAGAACAATCTGTTCAGATGGCTATGAAGGTAGCTGAAGCACATAGAGCTTGACCAGACATCAAAGATGCCACAATCTTCTACTGCTTCCCAGCTCATCGCCAGTCACGCTGACTTTTGTCGTGCTGCTGAACTTCAAAGCCTCAGGAAGAGCGAGGCTTTGTGCAACTTAATTCCAGTTTCTACACAAGACAAGACATCACCCATGATGTCATTAGTCCTCTTCTCAAGTGAAGGATGAGCAATAATAATGTCTCATATGATCGTCAGTAGCTCCTATGGGTTCGATTCTAATTTCTATGCTTATGAACCCCACATCTATTATCCTGCCCTGTTCTCTCTCCGAAGCCTGTATCATATCACCAACTCCTGGACAATTCAATCTGGATGCCTCATGTAAGCTGTCTCCAAATACTTGAAAGGTAGTCATGGGGAATTCCGCTTAGTCCCATAAAGGCAAATAGAAGCAATAAATTGTAGAGAAGTCAGTTTCAGCTTGTATGGTATAAGGGGAAATTCCCTTATGTCATTTAGAGGAAAGAGGTGAACAGCATTTATTATAAATGCCTATTGCATGCCAGGCAATGTGCCAACTTCTGGGATACAAATAAAAACAAAAGGACATTCCTTGCCCTCAATGAGTTTGCAATCTAATGAAAGACACCACCTGAAAGGAAGCTGAAAACCGGGGAAGGAAGGCAGCCACCAAAGAGCCAGGAGCATAGCATGGAGAGGAATGAAGGCTGACCAGCCCAGGCCCCTCCGTAAAAAAGAGGCCCTAAGAGCAAGTCACCAATGAGAGGAAAAACAGGCCAGGCAGTGAGATAGAGCACAAAGGAAGTCAAATGCTCCAGGATAAAAAGACCGCAGGTATTGCTAGATGTTTTAGGAGGAGAAGACCACCAGAGTGGTCAGCCACCCCACAGGAATAATTGGGTGTTCTGGTACAAGAAAACTGCAGGAGTTAAGGGAAGTTCCAGCATGAGACAGCAACAGAGACATGGTTTTGAAGTCCAGAATCTCAGGAGCAGAGCCAGGAGGGGAAGAGAGTTATCCCAAAGTGGAATTGACTGCTTCCTTGATAGTGGGTTTCCCGTCACTGGGAGGTCATCAAGCAAAGGCTCATTGGTCATTTTTTCAGGAATGGTATAGGGAACAGCAGAAGGCTTGGTCCCATAGACTAAGCAGCCACTAAAGTCCTTTGGAAATCTTAAATTCTGTGATTCCATAAAATAGGGATAGTCTATGCTTGAGTTACAGGATGGCTTTAGCCTTGGTGCTAACTAGCTCTTCACAACACAGGACCTAGTCTAGAGAACCCTTAAAATCTCATCTTATTCTCAAATTGTATCCAGCTGAAAAGTATGACTGTCTCATCTTAAAGTAGTCATTTACACTAAAATGCCTCTTTGAAGGCACCAACACATTCCAAAATGGCACCCCAAAAGTGACATTAGTCCAGACTGGCGAGCTTCCACGGATGGTTCTGTGCTCCTTCGCTGCCTTTCCAAGTAAAACCTCAGTATCAACCACAATATAGGCTGGTAATGTTCAGTGTTTTGTTGATACTATTGTGCCCAGAAGCATCCAGGAGTGGCTCTGAACAGAAAAGCCAGCCCATTAAAAAAATACCCAACAAAAAGGAAGCAGCAGGTAAAGCCACATGAAAGGTGTTAGTCGTCTTCACTATCTGAAAGAGCTAGAGTTTATATGAATAATTCAAAAACAGCTACAGACAAATGATCCTGGGTTTATATGGAAATAGCAAAACCTCCGGAGTCTGCCGCTCCTTTTATTATAGCCTGGTTCACATTGAGTACTGTTTTCTCTGAGGTTATTTCTTCTCTAAATGTGCAGTCAATAAGGCAAGCGCTCCCTCCGATTGCTCCTGGGTGACAGCCTAAAGAAGAATCATTTTTATCTTCTATTCATTTTCACCTTGTAAATTATTCATTTACATGGATTGGGCAATTGGGTGAAAATTAAAAATAAGCAAATTAGTCTTCATTTGTTTATGTTAATTATTCCATGGGCTCAGTAGTTTGTATTATGAAACATTCTAAGGGCTGAAGCTTGAGGCTGAAGATCTGTGTTGGCTCTGCAAACATGAAAGAAATGAGCGTGGCAAGACTACCTTTCAAGAGGGCTTTAGAAACAGGGCACTGGTGCCCAGATGGTGTAACTGCCATTATGGCTGACATTCAATGTCTTAATTATTGCATTACCTCAGGCATGTTTCAGTGGCATATTGAAAAAACTGAGTGCTTTGGTGTTCCTAAAACACAGATCTGAATTTGTCACACAGAGTACACATGCACCTCCCCCCAAAAAAATCTCCCATAGCCCCTTGTTGCTGTTAGGATTAAATACAAATCTCTCAGAGGGGCGTGTTACAAAGTGAATGGAGAACTTGGTCTTGAATCCAGGAGGGCATGGGTTTAAGTCTCGTCTCCAACATACATTGGCTATGGGACACTGGTAGTCTTAGTGCTCTAGGAAACTAAGCCTGTACTTTGCTAAGAAATTGATGATCTGCATTGGTAAAGGGAGTTTCCTCATCTAAGAGTTCCCTACATTAAAGAAATGGCAGGTCAAGTAGCTAAGCTATGTCCTCTCCTTGCATCTAAAACTCTGTACTATCTGTCCCCCAAGTACCTTTCCAGCATTTTTTATATTATTCTCTTCTACACATCCCCCATTCCAGACAAATTGGCCTCCTACTTCTTCCATGTGATAGATTCCATCTCCCCATATTTGGAATGTATACCCTCCTCTCTGCCTCACAGAATCGTGGTTTCCCTCAAAGCACATTTCTGGTGCCACTTCCTACAAGAGGTCTTCCCTGATGCCCCCAATTATTAGTATTCTCTCCTACTTAAAATTACCTTGCAGTACCTAACATATGGGCAGCTAGATGGCACTTCAGGGGATAGAGTGTTGGGCCTGGCACCAGGAAGACTATCTTTCTAAGTTCAAATCTAGCCTCAGACACTTCACAGCTGTGTGACCCTGGGCAAGTCACTTCACCCTGTCTGTCTCTGTTTCCCCATCTGGGAAATGAACTGGAGAAGGAAATGGCAAACCAATCCAGTATTTTGGTCAGGAAAACCCCAAACGGGGTCATGAAGAGTTAGGCACAACTGAAATGACTGAATAACTTGATATATATTTTTCATTAATAATAATAATAATAATAATCAAAGCTAGTATTTATACAGTGTTTAAGCTTTTTGAAGGACTTTGCTAATATCTCATTTTATCCTTACAACAACCCTAGGAGACAGGGGCTATCATTATCTCCATTTAACAAATGGGGAAACTGAGGCAGGGAAAGGAGAAGGGTCATGCTCTGCATCCAGACTTGGATCCAGATTTGAACTTGGGTCTTTCTGACTCCAGGTCCAGTGCTCTATCCACTGTGATATCAACATGCTATTTACTGACTTCCATATGTGTAGTATCCCGTTGAACCACCCTCACCCAGCAGAGGGTAAGCCCTTTGGGATCAGAGATTGTTTCACTTTTCTTTTTGTATCCCCAGTACCCAACACACTGTCTTGCACATAGTAGGCAATTTATAAACACTTGTTGAATTAAATACTTACATAGAAAGTCTGAAGTTTATGTAATTATGCCATTATTCATTGAAATGGATATAGTCAGAAAACTATCACCTTATTTCTATCCCATTCTGTACAAAATTCAATAGATTCCATCTTTCTTAACATATGTTAAGGGCCAGTATACCAAGGATGGGAACCATTAGTGTGGGAACTCTCTCCATCAATACAGATAGCAATCGGTCTATTCCTTACAGTAGTGAGGGTTGCCTCAGGTTTGGTGCACTTAAATGGCTTGTTTCACCAGTATGGAAGCAGGATTGGGATCCATCTCCCTGTCTCTAATCCCAAAACGTTGCTGTCTCTTTTCCAACATGTGTTAACAAAACCATAAAATCATGGCAGCAAGTTCAAAGCAGAGTCCTTTTAATAGCAGAGACAATTCCTTCCAAGCAGTTTGTACTGCCAGGAGGACATGCTAGAAGCCTGTCAGAGGAAATTAGGAATGATCGTTGGAAAATATTTGTGTTAATGGATTGCTTGATATATGTGAGAGAATGTGATGTTTAAAATTTCAGTCAAAACTAACAGAAATGTTCCAGCATATGTCTTCCCAACTCAGTCTATTCATAATTTATTTATGAAATTTCCACTTAACTCAAATTATTTTATAATTCTTTTGTTATTTTATACAGACAAATCCAATCTACAAGAAACAACTTGAACTAAAAACTGATCAATCATACAATCACTTCTCCTTCCTATTTTTTTCTTTTAAAATCTGTTCTTGATGCCTGCTTCTTTGTTCATGACTGGAACTGCCCAGCAATCATCTCTGCCTCTGAACTCTCCATTTTAACAAACAAGTAAAGTCAAGCAAACAAATGAACAAATTGGCCATGTCTGAAAATCATCTTTCTGCTGTAGGTAAAATACATGCTTCCTCATCAGTCCGATGAAGTCACAATTGGGTGCTACATTGGCTTTCAGTTTTTCCTTCCCATTTTGGTGGTTATTCTATAAATGGGCCTCCTACATCTATGTATTTCATTCCATATTGGTTCAGACAAGTCTTCCCAAGTTCCATTGAATTCTACATATTTAAAAGAAATAATTTGCTTATATATGAGTTCTTCTATAAGCACTTACAAACTATGTAAAGGATGTATGAATGCTTTTTGACTTGATTTTGCAAACCTTAACGTACTACATAAATGTTGTCATATCATTATTCCTCATTTCTTAGAGTGTAATAAAATCCCATTACCATCATATAATGCAATTCCTCAGTCAATGGGCCCCCAGACACTCTAGCTCCTTGCTATGACTAAGAGTGCCACTAAGATTATTTGTGTGTATATGGGACTTGCCTCTCTTGGACTCTCTTGAGATATGTGCCCAGCAGTAGAACGGTTCCCCAAATGAAGCTTCCATTTTTGCTCATAAAATAGGACTGGAATTTGATATTATTTTAAAAGGTATCATCAACCTTATTCTCTTGCTCATTTCAACCAACAGAGTCAGTGAGTTAACAGGAATATTTATCAGGTTAAACCATGGAAACTTTTGAAAGAAACACATTAGAAATAAAGAGCCAGTAGCACAGGGGATAGAGTATTAGACCTGGAGTCAGAAAGACCTGAATTCAAATCTTCTCTCAGACAGTTATGAGCTGTGTGTCTTAGGCAAGTTGCTTGATCTTTCTTAGGCTCAAGTTTCCTCATCTGTAAAATGTATGTAACAACCATCACAGGTTTGTTGTGAGGACCAAAGGTGATAGCATGTGGAAATTGCTTTGCAAACCTTAAATCACTGTATAAATGCTTTTGCTGTTCAATCATTTCATTTGCGTACAACTCTCCACGAAGGACTTTCTTGGCAAAGACACTGGAGTGGTGTGCCATTTCCTTCTCCAGCTCATTTTACAAGTACGGAAACTGAGGCAATCAGGGTAAAGAGACTTGCCCAGGGTCACACAGCTAGTAAGTGTCTGAAGCCAGACTTGAACTCATGAAGATGAGTCTTCCTTCTACTACAATGCCACCTAGCTGACACATATAAATGCTAGCTATTGTGAATAAAAAAGAATGTTGGAAATGGGAGGGATTGGCAAATCTCCAGATGGGTAAGGAGGTGAAACTAACCTTCTTGAGAGGCCAAAGGACACATTTTGGTTAGAGAAGCCTGGGTGTGAGAGTCGGGAGAAGCCTGTGGAAACTTCCTGGACCATGTCTGTAATGCCTAACATAAAATACACAGGATCACATAGGATCCTAATTATATTGAAGGATAGTTATCAAAGTATATTTTTAAATAAATCCAATTATGGACATCGGGTTAAGAATCATTTGGTTATAGCCATAGGACACCAACAACAATGGGAAAGACAAAAAAATAATCAAACCAGTTATTTGGAAGCATGGCGGGAGGAGCACTATAAAATGTTTAGATTTCTTTGAGATTTACTTAAAACCACAGTACAGGCCAAGAGAACAGTCACACCATCACTCTTGGCCTCAGTTTCTCCCATCTGTAAAATTAGGGACTTGACTGGTCTTACCTCCAAGGTCCCTCCCTGCTCTAAATCTTTGAAGGCAACAAGTTTCATTAGGGTAGGCACTGGGGGAATATTTTTTAAAAAGCAAACATCTATTGAATATTCAATCATAAATGACATTTTTATTCACCAAAGAAACTAAGGCGACTTAATTTTTAAAAATTAACAGCTAAACTTTGCTCCAAAAAATACTCATTCAAAATAAGATGCAAGAGGTTACATTTTCATCATCATGAATAACCCATAACATGTACAGACAATCTGTTTTCATGATTGTTATTTTTAACTTGATAATGCACGTCCAAGACAAATTCAGGTTTCTTCACCTTTCTATCCTAGAGAATTATTTATCACTCACAAGGTGTGGGCTACAGGCGTAAATTCTTCACTGTAATTAAGTGATGAAGCCAATTCTTGTTCAGTATACCAAAATGCGAGTCAAGGTGCCTCTGGGACATTGTGCTTTCTAGCTTGTTTTTTAAAAGTAACAGTTTTTTTTTCAGTTCTTTCACATAAAGAGCTGGCAAGAGGCAAGACTGAAAAGGCCCTTTTTTTAGAGACACTAAGCTGTCCAAGTATTTTGCAAACCTATTTCATTACTACCTAGGTACACATTCACAGCACATGCAGGCCTTTGATTCTATAAGTAAATCTAAGATAACCCAGTTATCTTGCAGAGCCAAAACTATATATACCCAGAGAAAATTCAGTTAAGGGAGAGGGAGGAAGCAGCTCCCTGATGTGGGGGATGAAGGCAAAGGAATTGGATAGGAAATGTACAGGGAGTGTGTTAGCAGAACTTTACCATGAGTACATGATCACCAGAACAGGGAAGATTGTCTCCCAGATAGTTTGCTAACTGGAAGAAGGGAGTGTGGTACGGCAGCCTCCCAGAGAGGAAGCCCAGTGTCTCCCCTAGCCCATCCCTACCATTCATGTCAGTGCCTTGAGGCAAAGTCCCATTTGTCTCATACCAGTTGCGTCTCTGACTCTAGACTCCACAAGGTCAGGTTCTGTTCTGTCCGATGTTTTAGAATATTAATTAAAAGGTTAGCTATACCTTCAAAACAAAACCCAAAAAAATATGAATCAAGTGTCCTGCTTGGTTTATAATATTGCTCTTTTCAGCGCTAGTAAAGAGCCTGTTATTCCCTCTCGAGAAGCCACCAGGAAGATTAGGAGCGAGAATGGAGACTGAAAAGTGAACCATTTCCTCAGATTGCTAGCTTTCTCACCTGCTGAAAATGATAGCCCTTTATGTCTTAATGAATATTTGAAGCACAGTCCAAATTCCAGGCTCAGACATATAAATCATACCCCTTTGGCTAAACAAGCAAAACTGTCTTCTGTCCCCCAAATCAGCAGATTCCCAAGACCTCTCTCATGAATGAAATGTTTCTAACTCAGACAAACAAATGCCCCCTTTTCCCCAGAAGCATTAAAGGGAAATCACATTCGCCTGAACAGCCAAGGAGGCACCTTCTATAAGAATATCCCCAGCCCGGACAAAGATCCAGTTCTAACAATTCACAGGAAATGGAGAAATCCCCCATTGACCAACAAGGACAAAAATATGGCACCTCCAAGTGCACTTTGTTTGCTCAGGTTAATAACTGACAGGAAGTTTTAATTATTTATGATAATTCTTAATAGTATCTTTTGTAATATCTATGAAGCCTTGGTAAGCTGAGTTCACCTGCCAGCTCTCAACTATTTAATCTTTACTGAAAAATAGGATGGGATCATGAGGCTGAGAGTAGAAACTCTGGGGCTTATGAATTAATAGCAGGAGAAGGTGTGTATTTGTTTTCCTGATGTTTCAAATGACTGTGTGGCTTCTTTCATCACAGCAGAATCATGCTCTATACAATGGGGTTCCTTTTCCAGCCCTAAGAGTCTCTGGTCTGTGATGGTGGAGGAGTAGCAGGGGGGCATTGGAGAGGTGGGAATACAGGGTATGAAAGACATTTTGCTGAGCTACTAGTTGGCCCGTGGGCAACTAGGTGGTACAGTTTACAGTGCTCCGGGCCTGTGGTCAGAAAGATCAGAAAGAACAGAGTTTAAATCTGTCCTCAGAGTACTGCTAGCTGTGTGATCCTGGGCAAGTCACTTAGCCCCTGCCTACATCACTGGAGGAGGAAACGGCAAACCATTCCAGTATCTTTGCCAAGAAAATACCCTAAACAACTGGACCATGGATTCACAGAGAATCAGACGCAACTGAACAATAGCAACAGGGATTAGCAAACAAGAGATTAATAAATATTGGTTAAATAAATAATAAATTGCTTAATAATTGATTGGTTAATTAGAAAAGCCAGCTAAGATTATCCTTCTTTGTTTTTATATGCGAATTAGATTCCTCTCGTGGATGTGAAATCCTCTCTGTATAAGGAAGGCACTCAAAATCCCCAAGACCTCCCAGACAGTGACAAAACAAAAGGATGTTGAGTCCCAATGGATGTCTCCTTTATTTGAAGTGACTTTTGATATAATAAAATCAGTACAGGCAAGTCTTTGGAGCTCACTGTAAAGAAAGGGAACTTAAGGAAGTTCTTCTCCAAGGGGAACCTTGGGCAAAGCACTTCATCTTTCTGGGCCTCCATTTCCTCATCTGTACAATGAGAGATTTGAACCTGGTCATCTCTGAGGTGACTTAAAGCTAAAAATCTATTTTAATAACAGGGCAACTTTCCACACACTATGAGCTGGAAAATGTTGCATGGGAATACTGGCTGTCAAGTCTCTTCCTAGCTATCCTGGCATTCCCACTTCCCCATAAGCCCTGATAGGTATAAACACACAGGAGGGATTTGTGATTTGCCCTACCCATTATCTGTGTGGTTTCTAAAAGCCCCCTGAATTAGCTGATCATCTCCAAGAGTTCTAATAACTGCAAAATTCATCCCTCTGTGGACTGTTCTGTAGACTAAATGTCCCTCATTCCTCCATATAGCGTTGGTTAAAGCCCCCATAGCATCCTCGATGGCCTCTTCTGATTCCCCACAAGTTTGCTACTGTGCTCCCTAAAATCCAAACACAATGTTATGCTCCATATGTGACCCTCTCATCTCTAGCTCCCTTAACTTTGGCCATTCCATCCCTGCATTTGGAGATTCTAGAACTTTAAAATCCCCAGATCTTGTTTTACCTGAACTATTGTCTAAACATGCCCATCCCCACCCCAGCAGCTCTCCCTCTCCCATTCCTGCACTAGAACCATTGGTCTTTTGAAGACAGGTATAAGACTACATAATATATGTGTCTATATACATACTTATACACATATACATATACATATATATATACATACACATTACTTTAATTTTGTCTTATTAAATTTGACCACCATTTTAGATCAAAGAGATCTTTCTGGAAACTGATTCTGCCATTCAGTATGTGAACTATCCCTCCAGACTTTATGACATCTAGAAATTTTAAAAGTGCACCATCTGGTACATTTGTCCAAATCATTGATTAAACACACACACACACACACACACATACACACACACACAGCATAGGGTCAAGAACAGAACTCTATGGTCCTCCTGAGAGAAAAACCTCCAAGTGGACATTGATACATTAACCAATATTCATGAGTCTACTCACTCAACTAAATTCAAATTTACCTATTACCCAATCTACATCTTTCTAGGCAGCCAGGTGTCCTAGTGGATAGGACAATGGACCTAGTTGGAATAAGGAAGATCCGAGTTCAAATTCTCTCTAGTTGAGTGACCTTGAGCAAGCCACTTGACCTATGCCTGCCTCAGTTTCCTCTGTTGTAAAATGGAGATAATAACAAGATCACCTTCACATGGTTGTTGTGAAGACCAAATGAAATATTACATGTATGCAGCATTTTGCAAATACTAAAGCATTAGGTAATCACGGTGATTATTTTAATGTCCACAAGGATATCACAACAGCTCTTGCCAAATGCCTTGAGAAAATCCAGATACACGATATTCATCGTGTAAATCCTAACCTTACCCATAAAGGAAGTTTCAACTGCAATGATTTGTAATGAATCCACCCTAAGAGCTCGCAGTGATTACTGCTGTCTTTTTTAAGGACTCCCAAAATATCATTTTCGTTATTAATTCAAGAATGTTGCCAGGCTGAAAGTCAGGTTCACCAGTCTATTCTTGGAGAAATCTGCCTTCATTCTCTCTTTTGAACTGTTAAGAAGATTTAGGGTTAAGGATTCACCTTCAACATAGTCCACAATAATTTTTATTCAAATAATGCATATGTGCAAAAAAGGACAATATAGGGGCAAGTAATTTAATCCTATTTGCCTCAGTTTCCTCATCCGTAAAAATGAGAAGGAGAAGGAAATGGCAAACTACTCTAGTATTTTTGCCAAGAAAACCCCAAATGGGATTATGAAGAGTCTGACAAGACTGAAATAACTGCACAACAATAATCCAACAAATCATATCAGTAAAGAAAATGTGCAAACCTTTTCATTCATGTACCAAAATTACTCCCTATGCCATCTTTATGGGCGCATTTATATGGATTGACTTTAATGGGGATAATGAGGAGCTTCTCAGTCCTCCCCTTCTGAATCAGCTTCTTCAAAGGAGGAAAGAACATTCATTTAAAGGGATTTACTTTGGTTTCTTAGAGTCATAGACCATTTACGTTGGAAAGGACCTCAGAAATCAACTCTTCTCATTCATTTTACAAATGAAAAAACTGAGCCCCAGAGAGGTAATAACAATGCTGATAATAGTCTTAATGGAGCACTTTAAATTTTGCAAAACAGTTTACAACTATTCTCTTGTTTTGTTCTTCCAACAACACAACATTCTCACAACAACAACTGGGGGATGGAGGCTATTATTATCCCCATTTTACAGATGGGGAAACTGAGGCAGGCAGGAGCTAAGTGACTTGCTCAGGGTTATACAGCTAATAAGCATCTGAGACTAGATCTAAACTCGGATCTTCCTCTCTCCAGGTCCAGCGCTCTCCCCATTGTACCAGTTTGCTGCCTCATAACTCACTCAGAGGTGAGTTCGGTCAGTCTGTTAGCACTTATCAAATATGTTAAGCACTGAGTATACAAACAAAGAGAAAAAAACAGTCTCTGCTCTCAAGGAGCATCAAGGTCACATAGTTAGACTTCAATTCCTACAAAGACAATCCTTCTATCTCTAGTTACTCTCTTTCATTTCATTCTTCCAACCTACGTCTCCTCAACCTGGTTTCATAGAGTCATTCATTTATCGCTAGAAGGGATCCCCTCATTTCACAGACAGGAAAGCTGAAGCACAGAAAGGGTAAGTGACTTCCCCAGGGTCCCACAACTAGTGTCTTCCTTGCTCCAAGTCCAGTGACCTATCCACTATTACCATACATACTATATCATAATTTTTTTTTAATGTAAACTATTTTAAATTGAAAAAGGAAAATAATTGAGGCATTGAAGAGTTTTCCAACCATGATAATTTCTTCTATAAATCACATTCATTATTCTAAATCCTAAGTGGAAAAAAGTGACACTCAAAAATACAATCTTTTGTACTTGGAATACCTCTAATGATGTCTTCTATCCTCCACATCCTAAAGCCTTTTCCTTGTTTCTTCCTGTGATTCACCTAGACTTTTCTTTGGTTACTTTGAATGAATTAATGCTGATCTACTTCATAGTCAAGAAGTGACCTATGGAAACCTTGATGCCTCTCACTTGGTCTGCCTCCATCCCACCAACCTCTCCATGACCTTCTTTTTTCCTTTCTTCAGTTTCTGTCTTTATTGGTAGGGAGTCACCATGGCAACCATCTGAAATAAATCAATTCAGCAACTGTTTTCTAGATGTTACAGCCCTGTTCTGAGGTCAGGTTTCAAAAAAAGCAGAAAACTGAAGTTTCTGACACATGAATGAAAGAGATTTTTTTTCCATTCACCTGAATAATATCCGTGAAAAGAATCAGAGGATGATCTCATCATTATATACTTCTTCCAGTGAGGCAGTTGCAAAAGAAAAACATCACTTAGATTTTCTTTTGAAGACATTTTTAACCATCTAGGATCAGAACTGAGAGCTTATCCTGTGCAATGACATTTTTAATAGACAGAGAAGGTTGATGTGGGGCAGGGATAATGTGGGGAAGAGATGTTGAGTTCAAATCCTGTTTTTTTCACCTCTGTGGGTCTCAGTTTCATCATCTGTAAAACAAGAGGACTGGACTAGGTCTCCTCCTAAAAATCCCATGATCTTACATTTCTCTATATTCGAAACAGCTTAGATAAGCAACCACTGATGGATCCAATGGGAGGGAACAAGAAAGTTTTTCTGAGGGCAGATAAGCTTTGGGAGTGCAGGGAGAACTATCCAGGAGGGCAGGGTTGGGGGTGTCCCCAAAATGTCCTGGCATCCAGGACAGACAGAAGTCAACATGTATAGTGAGGGATTATTGATAAAGCTCAGAAGGACCCCAATGGAGGAGAAAGAAATCCAAAGGTTTGTCCATCTGACCCAGGATCAAGAATATCCATCTCACTGTATCTGTTGAGTTTCATTCTGTACTACTTATAGGGGTCTGTTCACAAACTGGGTGAAGAGTGGTGAGGAGGGAATAGGATCCATAAGTGGAAGCTGCAAGGTGGCAAATTTCTACTTGATTTAAGGGAAAACCTCAAAACAATTAAAGCACCCCCAAAATGGAATGGACAATGAGTTCTCCATCACTGATAACTTCTTGATAATGTTTTAGAAGAAATTCCTGCTCAGGCATAGGCTAGACTGAAAGAGGGTACGTCCAGTTCTGAAAGTCTATGCTTCAGCATTGTGTGGATTCATTGGGATAAAGAAAAATAATTAAATTTATTAAGACACAAACTATATGAATTTTGACATCTGGAAAAATTTTATTCTGCACTATGTTCTCTTTTAGTTACAACCACTGATTTTAAATGGTCCAGCACATATTCTTTCATTCTTTATTAAGTCCCACTTTCAACATATTTGATATTAAATAAATCTTTGACAGACTCCATTTTCCCAAGTAAAGTCTTGCATATAGTAAACCAGGCAAAGTCCTAGACCACTGAACAAGTTTATCTCTACCTCTGATAAGCTTCTTAACTTTTCATGACATGTGTGCAAGGTCATATTTCAGTATTTGGGAATACTGCATTTGAGAATTTATAAATTCACAAAAAACATGCTTCTCAGTATATTAATAAATTTTTTCAGAGTTCAGCATTTCCTCAGTGGGGTTAAGATTTCCAGGCCCGCTGGAAGTAAGACATTTGCAAAACATTTGGGTGGGGGTTGAATTGCTTTACAGTCTGATGAAGATATCCAGATCTTATAAGCTTACTTGGGTTTCTTCTCACAATGGTTTTGGAATTGCCTTGAACGAAATGAATTCCATCAGTAAAAATTCCCTTTACTCAGCATTCTCTATTTCAGTTTTGATATTGTTTTGCACATGACAAAATTTCAGTTAGGTTGTTTTGCAGCAATAATTTGTTATTTCTTGGTATTGCTTTTTCATTTTTGACTCTATTTCAGTGCAGTTGATCCTGTTTCATTACAGGTTTGAATGGTCCTTGAAGTTTTTTTTATTTTCCCATACCAACAGCTGCTACATTATCCCTAACAGATAGTGAAGTGTGCTCTTGAAGAGCCACAACTAATGCACATTTCCTTGGAGTGATGAATATCCATTCTTTAAACAATAGAGTTGAAAACAGAGCAAAAGATAGCAGTGAAATATGTGTATGGCACAAAATCTAGCCACTCAACTGGCTAGGATTAAACTAAAGGTGGGAAAACCAGTTCAGTCCAGTTTCATCTGGTCAAGGTCAGACATTTAGAATCAGCCAGGTGTCAGCAGAAACACACATACACATGCCTATTGCTGTCACAAAATAAGAATATATAAAAATTATTGCTTGTTACAAGTAATTCACACAGAGCTGTATATGTTCCAATAAACTAACTCAATGGGCTACCTTGACATGTCTGCTATACATGTTTTTTCATTCACTTTATGCTTCTATTATAAATTGTTAGATGGATTCCATTCCCACTGCTAAAGTTTCACTGAGAAAAGACTTTGTAATGTTCTGGCCCTTGGGGTGGTTAAATATACTATCATCTATGAACAGGAACATTTGAAGCATTTCACAATCACTTGGGAATCACTCAGTTGTTGTTTTTATAGGAAATCTTTCATAATAGTTTGAGCTTACACTTAGAACATGCCTTAAAATGTTTTCCTTATAACAACTCTGGGAGGTGGCTACTATCCCAAATTCATGGATAAGGAAACTAAGAAACATGTAAGTTAGGCAACTTTCTCAGCATTGCACAGCTAGCAAGTTTCAGAGCCAGGTATCAACACTAGGCTTCTTATACCTAGGTTCAAGGACTAATCATGCCATATTTTAGGTGGATATACATGGACATAATTAAAGATTTCACCTCTCTCATCCCTCCTTTACAATGTATGATGCCAATATTCAGGGGAGAGTACAAACATCTCCACTCTCCAGGATGCGTTGGAGATTGTGAGAACCAAACATTATAAAAATGAAACTTATTGTATCTTAACAAACAGGAATTGACTAGTTATAGACAGAGTCATCTGTGTACATACAGTCAGATCCTCAAGTGGTTAGAACAAAGTCCAAGAAAATATCTAATTAGAAGAAAAGATAAAATGGGAAAACTCTGCATGAGATTCCAGCAGCAGCACGCCTTCCTCCTCCCCAGTCTGTTTAAGCAAGCTGTCAACTCGGGAAAAAATGAGAAATTGATTAAAGTAAAGCTGTTGACTCTATTATCATTTCTGAGAGAACTTTAGTTTTATGCCAAAGAGTCATCACATTAAAGACACTGAAATAGATCAGAACCTGCAGTGGCCAGCAAATACGTCATCTCCCTGACATAGCAGAGACATGTGGAAGGCATGGGCAAGGCAGCATCAGATCAGAATGTGAATTACAAACCATCACAGAGAAGACCGTGAGCAGGAAGACTTCACTAAAGGTTAAAGAATGATTGAAAAAACAAATATATCATCACAGTGCTTAAAGTAAGAACCAGCTGAGCCAAAGTATTCTGAGAAGATGCATAAATGAAAGCAGGAGGAAAACAAAGAGACACAAGATGGAACAGATCTGCCCACACAGTGATCGATCTTAATCAGTAACAATGGTGTTACTGATAGACTCAATTCCCTCAGTACAGATGAATTCCTCTGCAATTTGTCATAACAGAGGCAGATTACTGCATGAGGAAATGACATTTATGAAGGTGGAATTGGGGAGAGTAGCTGAACTGGACCCAAACCATATGGAAGAAATCCACAATGGAGGCAACATGATTTCCAAGATCTCCAAGGATTGATTTTCAAAATATCTCAAAGATATAAAGATATTAAAAGAAGATAAAATAGCGTGGATATTGCTTTTACCAAAATGAGACAACCAAGAAGACTTTAGCAAATTGTGACCCATTTACACACAAAATACAGATGGTTTCTAGTGAAAAAGATTTGCATTATCACTTGATATGGTCTCATCCAACATTTATAAAGTGCAAAGACTGTTCCAGGCATACCATTGGGTGTTAGGAACAGAGAAACAAAGATCAAATAGCCATTGTCCTCAGGAAGCTTACATTCTATTCTAGTGGAAATGTTAATACAGGAGAATACTAAGGGAGAATACTGACAAGGCAGAACCAGCATAGGTATTGTGTAGGAGGTAACACATAAACTGAGATTTGAAAGAATCTGGCCATTCTAATAAGAGGAGATAAGGAAAGAATCTCTCAGGAATTGGGGACTCTCTGTGCAAAGGCATAACAAAGGGAAAGAGGAAGCCTTGTGAAAGAGGAAAGGGAATAAGCATTTATATAGCACCAATTACATGGAAGGCATTGCACTAAGTGCTTTACAAATTACTTCATACGACCTTCACAACAACCTTGCAAGGTTAGTGTTATTGACCACATTTTTACAGTTAACAAAACTGCAGTGAACAGTTTAAGTGACTTGCCCAGGGTCACACAGCTAGTGAGGATCTGAGATCAGATTTGAACTCAAGTGTAACTGATTCCAGGCCCGAGGTTCTCTCTACTGAGCCACTTAGTTGATTAAAACAAAAAGAAATGGGCAAAATGAGGTATGCATGAAGTGGAATAATGTACAATAAGGCTTGAATATTTAACTGGGGCAGGATTGGGAAGGACATCAAATGCCAAATAAAGGAATCTGTATTTTATCTTAAATGCAATAAGGAGCAACTGAGGCTTTGGGGGCAAAGAAGTAACATAGTCAAGCCTGTGCTTCAGGAATCTCAATTTGGTAGCCTTGTAAAGGATGGAGTGATGAGTAGAGATATGAGGCAAAGAAGTTAACTAGGAAGTTAATGCTCATGTTTCCTCCAACCTCAAAAAACTCACCCTTGAGAAAGTCATCTTAATTCAATATCCCCACTCCTCAGTACCTTCTGCCTCTATGGTTGGATATTCTAATTCGAGGGCAGGGCCATGGGCTCCAGTGCCTCTATACAAAGAGAAGCCTCAGCACAATCTTCTCCTCATTTCCCACCAGTTGTGGCTTTTAGACTCTTTTTGTGCTGCCCTTCCCACTGAATACATAACATTTCCCCATTTTCAACTTCCTCTTATGTGTTGTCTTCCCTTATTAGACTGTAAGCTCCTTGAAGACAGGAAGTGCCTGTTTTTATTTGTATTTATGTTCCTAGCCCTTAACATAGTACCTGTACAAACTAGGGACTTAATAAATGTTTATTGACTGACTGACTCCATTTTTGCTCCTTTCACTCAATTTTAGCCGTCTTCAGTCAGACTTCCTACTGCATCGTTCAACTAAAACTGCTCTTTTCAAAGTCTCCAATACTCTCTTAATCGGCCTTTTCCAATCCTCATCCTTCTTGACCTCTCTGAAGGCTTTAGCGCTGTTGACCTTTTTCTCCTGAATACTTCTTACTTTCTTTAAGTTTTCATGATACTGTTCTCCCCCAGATCTCCCCCTACCTACCCAACCACTCCTTCTCTATCTCTTTTGTTGACTCTTCATCCAAGGCAAGTCCATTAACCAAGAGCACCCTCCACCAAGAATGTGTCCCAGACCCTCTTTTCTCCCACCATACTCTTTCACTTGGTGATCTCATCAGCATCTATGGATTCAATTTCCATCTCTATGTAGGTGATTCCTAGATCTATATGTCTCTCTCCCGACCTCCAGGCTCACATCACTAACTTTTCTTAGACATTTCAAATGGGACATCTCAAACACATCTAAAATGGAACTCATTTTCTTTGCCCTGTAGAACTTTTCTACTTCCAAATTGTCCTATTATATTCTTGTTGATGGAGCTGCTGTTCTCTCAGCCAATCAGATTCCCAACTTTAGCGCCATTCTTGATTTCTTACATTCATTCTACATATCCAGTTTCTTCCCAAGTCCTGTTGACTTTTCTTCTGTAAAATCTTTCCTATATACCCTTTTCACTCCTCTGACACTATACCATACCCTGGTATAGGCTCTCATGGCCTCATGCCTGGAATATTACAATAGCTTGTTGGTTGGTCTGCCAAAGTAACCTTCTTAAAGTAGAGGGAGGACCATGCTTCCCTCCACTCACAAACCTCCATTACCTCCAAGATAAAGTATAATCTCCTCTGTTTTGTATTAAAAGCTCTTTGAAACATGGACCCTTCCTACTTTTTCATTTTTCTCATATTTTACTCCCCTCCATATACTCTATGACTGAATAACACTGGCCTTCCTGCCATCTATCATCGATGGCCATAGTCAATTAATATTTATTAAGCATCTACTATGTGCCAGGCACAGTGTTTAGTGCTAGAAATGCAAAAGGAGGCAAAAGATAAACCTGCCTTCAAGGAGTTTATAATCTAATGGGGCAAGCAAATGACACTTCATTTCTAATCTCCAAACAAGGCATTCCATCTCCCAGTTTTGTATCTTTTCATTGACTGCCCTCCATGCTAGGAATTCTCTCGCTTAGCCTCCTAGGTCTTCCAAGCTTTCTTCAAAACTTAGTTGAAAATCGTCTTCTACAAGAGGCATGTCCTGGTCCCCCCCTAACATTCTTGTCTTCCCTCTGGAATTATCTCCCATTTCCACTGAACTTTTGGGAGACTTTTTTTTGTCTCCCCCACTAGAATGTAAGTTTAGCACAGGCCGGATACATGTGAATGTTTAATAAATGCTCATTGATTGATTGAATAAAAGTCCAGTAACAGACACAAGGGTGTTTGAGTGGTGTGACTCTCCAAAGACCTGGCTTCAAATGCTACCTCCAGCACTTACTTGCTGTGCAATCTCTGGAAATTATTTGCCCCCTTTCTCCCTCAGTTTTCTCATCTGTAAGTTATAGGTTTGGATTTCATGGATTCTAAGGTTGCATCTCATTCTAAATCTATGGTTCTAAGATTCTGTCAACCCTGTGGAGAGATGATATATTATTATTATATATATAATTATATATAATATATATAATATAATATATTATAGATATTATTATTATCATTTTGTAGATGAAGAAATTAAGCCTCAGAAAGAGTAAGTGACTTGGATATGGTCACAGAGCTCAGTATCTGAAGGGCAATATTCCAACTCTGATATCATCCAAACAATTCCAGATTTCTTTCCTTTATACCATGTTACCTCTCATTGGCTGTTTTACATATGTATTCTCCGAAAATATAAGAGCCCAGTTTTCTACAATAGACTATATCTCTACAGTCACACAACTGAAAGGCAGGAACCCACTCTGACAAGGTGGGGAACTCTGGATGTGAAATTGAGTACATGCTATTTGATTTGATTGATGTGTTGATTGCTTTTGCTGGAGTGTTTTCCTATTTTTTGTGATGGTGGTGATATTTTTTAAAAAGATATTGACAAAACTCTGCTTTCACTGATTTCTTTAAAAAGAAAGTATTTGACTAAAAGACCAATAATGAAGATCTAGAGACACTCCTCATACAGAGTGTCTCCCACATGTATGAAAATTATACAAGAAAAAAGAAGTAAATCAATGACAATACTAAGTTATTTCCACTGAGGAATGTTTTTTTCCTCCAACAGGGCAGAATGCTTCACAAAATCACAGAATTTAGAGTTGGTAGGGGCCTCAGCAGCCACCTAGTCCAACCTACAATAGAAAAGAGTTCACCATAACATTCTCGATGGATGATCATCCGGGCTCTACTTGAAGACCTCCAAATAGTATCAACCTACCACCTCTAGGGGGAACCCATTCTATTTATGACTGATTGTTGGAAGATTTCTGGACAGCCAGCCTGTATCTGCCTCTTTGCAGCTTCCACCCTTTGCTCCTGGATTTGTCCTCTGGGACCAAACAAAAAACTAGAAGATGGTTCTTATATCTACCCAAAGTTTACTCTTCTCTAGGACTGGGTCCTTTCATAAACACACACTCACAAAACTTACCACTCTCCCAGTCTTAAAGGAAGTAGAATTTTCAAACACCTGTTAGGCAGGTCCTGGAGTCAGTATATGAAAAGGGCCATCATAATTTTAAAACGATCATATTCTCCTACTATATATGCCATGGCTGACTTCAGTTTGACACAATTTAGCCAGAAGCTGTGTCTCCTTTGAGTCATTGGCCCAAATCTTTTATTTAAAGGCATTTAGCTAAGGGTTCTTCTGTACAATAGAATGAAAAAATGTTCTATGGAAAAGACTGCACTTTCTGGCTAGAATGAAAAATCTTTCAATCCACATTAAAGGAGCTTGAAGAAGGCAGTTTTGACTTTTAAGGTTAACTACTACATATGTCCCTCAAAAACCTTTCCAAGAGCTGCCTTGCTGGTGGACGCATCTGTCCATCAATTTCAGCCACTAAACAATCAGCCAATATTAAAATCTACATCTATGAGTAAAAATAAAGAAAATAATAGGGCTTACTGAAGTAGAGATACCATTACCAAGACATATGTCAGGTAAAACAATGACATCCAGGCAAGCATGTTTAACCACCCAAATATTTGGGGGCTTTTGTGTAAGCTGAGCCAAAGGATTCTTATAGAGTCAGGAGTAGCTTCAACTCGAACTATATCTATATATGTCTATATTATGTATAAAACTATGTCTATATGTGACAAATTGAAGTAATTGGTTGCAATGGTCTGTTGACTTGAATTGTCTAAGTAGTTGATTCAATTCACTTCTTAGTCAATCCTATTGATGAGGCTGCAATCAATTGTTAGTACAGACCAGAAAAAGAATTAGCAGTGTGGATACCCTCTAGCATGCCTTTAGTTCAACTCTGCTAATTATTGAATCTCAGGCTGGGAGGGTTCTTAGTGGCTGTGGAGCACAGGCTTTACTTGTACATCTAAAACTATACCCAACACACAATTATCTAGCCCTTGCTTAAAGATCTTCTGGGAACAGGAACCCACCACATCTCATGGTGGGCCATTCCAATTTTGGACAGCTCTCATTGTCAGGGAGTTTCTCCTTACCCTACTATCACCCATCCATTGTCTTTAGTTCACAGAATTTCCGAGTCAAAAGAAACCTGAAAGTAAATGAAAGTTAAATTCTTCTCAGCACAGTGTTTGGCACATAATAGATACAAAAATGCTAGCTGACTTGTAGCCTTTTAAATATTTTTGACAGCCATAATGTTTCCCTCCAAGACTTCTCTTTTCTAGTTCGATAACTAGACAACTGAGTACTAGAGTACTGGGGCTGGAATCAGGAAAACTTGAATTCAAACCTGCCTCAGATACTTGCTGGTTGAATGACCTTGGGTAAGTCATTTAATCTCTATCTGCTTCAGTTTCCATGACTGTAAAATAGATAACAACACCTACATCACAGGATTCTTGTGAAGATCGAATGAAATAATATTTGGGAAGTACTTAACGCAGTGCCTAGCACGTAGGAAATGTGTTATTAGTCCTTAATCCCTTCCGTCCCCTTCATGTTTTTGGAATGAATATCCTTAGCTCCTTGACCTAAACTTGCATGTCACTCTCTTAACTCCCCTCACCATCCTGCTTCCCAACCTCTAGACAGTGCTCAGATTGTCAACGTATTTCCTACTCTTGGGTGTCCAGTCCAAACACGATTTTCCAGTGGGATCTGTCACCTAATGGTGTCATCTGTCTTTCCCTTCTGCAAGGGGAGGTGCGTGACTTTGTCAATTGGCCGTGAAACCTTAGTAAGAGACGTTCAGGTTGGGTCTGCTCAGCTGGCCCTGAGACCTTAAAAAGAAATGTTCAGGTTGGGTCTGGATATGCTTTCAGGTGGCTCTCAAAGAATAAATTCAGACTATCAATAGACAATGTTTAAAATGCTCCCAATCACTAATAATTAGAGAAGAATTAGAATAATTCATAAAACAACTCTGGGGTTCCACCTCACATTCCAGTGTTGGAGGGGTTGTGGTAAAATAGGTATGTTCATTCATTGTTGGTGGGATTAGGGACTAGTCCATTCATTCTGAAAAGCAATTTGGAACTATGGCCCTCAAATTACCTTTGACCTATTGATACAGCTACACCTTCCAATAATCAACTATTCATATCCTACTCCCATCCAATCTCTGGACATGCCCCACACAATAGAACTTAGTGATAGCAAGGATCATTTTAATCCTAGTGAGATTGGCAGAACTCTGCCACCCTGTGCCCAGGGTATCATTTTACCTTTCTTCATAAGCTATGCAGGTAGATGATGCTGATAAAGCTGTGTGAAAGACTATAGTAGGCATAGGAAATGACAAATATGAAAGATTCAAAAGGAAATGAGAAGCCAGATGAACTAATGAAGAAAGAAGAAATAGGAGAACAGTTTACACAGTGAGTTTAATCATGGAAACTATTTTAAAAAAAACAACCCTTAAAGGAAGATGCGTGCTGTGTAATTACAATGACTACTCTGGACCCCAGGGAAAGAGAGTGAGAAACGTGTCTCCTTCCCTTCTTTGCAGAGGTGAGACCCTATGGATGGGGAATGTGACTACAAGGTCAGACATGGCTGGGTCACTTGACTTTGCTTCACTATTTTTCTTTGTTTAAGGAAAGGCTCACTACAAGAGTGGTAGTGAGGAAAAGGGCAAAAGGGAGCACATTATTAAGGGAGATAACTGCAACATAAAGAAAAAAGGCATCAATAAGCCAGTTTTTAAAAGCTGGTGCAGAGCCGAGCCATGGTCCCACAGTCATGAAGTGCCTAAAAGTTGTCCATAATAAAAAGCATATTTTCCAAGTAATACTCTTTTCACACTCTGCTTTAAAAAATAAATAGAAATATGTAAGTTCACTCCTCCTTTAATTTTGTTACTTGAACGCCCAAGAGTCAACAGAACAAGCTTAGGATTCATTTTCCCATTAATTTGTTGCAGTACCTATGTGCAAGCGATCACTCAAAGCCCATACAAAGTAAAAGCCAGCCTTGTTTTCATACCCTTTTCAATCATGAAAATCAATTTCTGTAAATGGGTGACTGTGAATATACAAATTTACCTACACATTAATTTGGTTTCTTAAGGAAATGAAGAAATGCATTTTGAAGCCTCAGCTATGCAAAAGAAAAATTACTATTTAGTTCAAGGCTGAATGACAAACAGATCCTCTAATCAAATCCTCAGGTCTCGGATTCAGGACTTTATTGCTAGAAGCAAGTGGCTGCTTTTCATACAAACATAAATCAATACTTTATAGGGAAATCCCAAATTGCTTCTCATAAAAGACAAACACAAAGAAAAAGGCATCCACGGTAACATATCAACGATCAGTTTGAGGGAGAGCTGGAGGAGAATACTAAATTAAACTCAGTCCTCAGAATCTGAAAGACTGAAGCAGACCAGGTGTGAGCTCAGGCCCCACTTTATATAAAATATCATCTGAAGTTTGAGAATTAGAAGGGCCCTTGGAGAGTACCTTGACTAATTCACCCATTGGGCAGATGAAAAAGCAAACCCCAGAGAGGAAGAAACCTGGTTAGTCATACAGGAGCAAAGAGCAGGAGCAGGAGAAAGCCATGTCCTCAGACCAGGGGTGGATCTAGGGATTCTTTCACCTGGTGTAAAAACAGCTGAGGGACAGACAGCATGGGGAGGGGAACAGGTCCATCCTCCACAGCCAATCAGTCCACAGGTACTAGGGGTAGCTGTCTTGAGAGGGCCAGTGATGGATCATGAGGGGAGATGTAGGGATGGTGATTACAAGAGGGAAGAAATACGCTCTTTGCAGGGGGAAACACGGCCCCCTCTATCATCAGTGCCCTTGGGCAAAGCCCCATTCAACTTTTGCTATTTATTGTCCTATCTTGGACTAGTTATATGGTGCTCATTCCACTCTACTATATGACCTCTAACCGTTTGTCTTCTATTTTATGAAAAAGGGACCAAGTTCCCTGGACCCATACCAGAGGCTAAAGAAACCATGCAAATAAATCTGCTTTATGTGGTCCCAATCTGGCTGTATTGGAGAATTTTTCAGTCTCATTCACTTCCATTCTGTCCACTGTTTCCAGTGCAGGTACCATAGCTTTCAGCCCTTTAGATAGAGGGGCTTAAACTTTGTGTGTGTTATAGACCACAGTGGTCCCCAATGAAGTCTATGGACTCCTCCAAATAATGTTTTTTTTTAATGCAGAAAATACAAAGATTTACCAAGGAAACCAATGATCTTAAAATATAGTTACCAAAATATTCATTCCTATCCAAGTTCCCAGACCCCCAGAAATCTATCCATGGACCCCTTGGGAATCTGTGGACCTTAGTTAAGGACTCAGGCCCTAGATGAGATGTAATCAATGAAAGCTTGGTAGGGGAATACAGAAATTTCCCTTTTCTAAAACTAATATGTATTATTTGGCACCAAAGTGGTTAATGCAGTATTTGGTATACAATTTTTACTCTTACTGAGCACACTTGTATTTTAATGATACATCCACTGGGAATATCACACCTCTAAAAAAGAATGTGGAACTCATTCAAACCCTTCAGCAAAGCACTTTTGTCTGGGGAAATTGGGTGAAGGTCTTTGTGCTTGGTTTTTCATTTGGGGGAATTGTGGGTGTTAAGAAATTAAGTAAAGCAAGGTCATATTCTAATTTTATCACTATAATTTTGATATTGACTTCTTTTGTTCCTATTCTTCAATCAAGAAATTGATGGGAAAAGAAAATGAATGAGTCACATGGAGGAGGCAAGAGATGAGAGTCAGATGGTGTCACTGGCATCCTTGTGATGACAGAGAGATTGCTGGAATGTTGAGTGGATGTCTTATGGCAAAATGATGGCAGATAAGGAACCATGGATGAAAGTCACACAAGATAAGCAGGTATAGACTAGCTCTAAAAGGTATTGGTGGAGGAATCTTTTTAAATGATGGGATCACAGACCCATTTTAGCATTTGATGCTGAAACAGAAATAGTAGCAACTTGGCATAGTTAGGGAGGGCTCATTTTGGAGGTAGGAAATTCTGGGATTGAAGCTGTGTCATACTGGGTGTCACTTAACCTCTATGTGCACCTCGGGCCATGTATGTATTAAGCATCTGTTAAATGCGGGCATTGGACTAGGTATATATAAAATACAAAGACAAAATAAAGCATCCCTTTCCCTCAAAGAGTTTACAATCTGATGTAGGGATAGTGGGAAGAAAAAGGAAGAATGTAAATAAATGTGCATACTAAATATGTATAAAATAAATACAAGGTAATTTGGGGGTTATCCCCTAGGAATTGGCTTGTTTACTTAGACTAGAAAGTGTTTGGAGAAATTTTATGCAAAAGAAGACTGGAAAGGTATAATGGGACCATTTTGTAAAGGCCAGAGTGGTATATATGTGGCCCTACAAACAACAGGGATCCATGGGAAGTAATTGAGTTGGAAATGAATTGGTCTCTGAGTCAAGGGCAAAACCACTATGGCAGCCACATGGAGGGTGATTTGGAGAGGGGAGAGATGTGAGACAGGGAAATGGAGTAGGAGGCCACCACAGTGGTCTAGGACAGAGGTGAGGATTGCAATTGAAGTCAGGATTTGAAGGCAGTGGCATTACTTCAAGGCCAACACCCTTTGTACCCTGTCTGAATGTAAGCTCCTTGAGGGCAGGGACTGTCTCTGTATCCTCAACACCTATTATATATAGTCCCTGTAGTAACTAATTACATTATTAGGTGACTAATAACAGCTTATTCAGTGAATGATTGACCCTACATTCAAACAGGCTCCCTCCACCATAAACGGCTTCAGAATCACCATTGTCTTTCTTTGGTGATATCATTCCTTCAGTGACAGTGTGATTTCACAGAAACAGCACTAGATTTAACATCTGGAGAAACCTGGGTCTGAATCTCATTTCTGACCCGTTCTAGCTGTGTGACCTTGAGCAAGTCACTTAACCTTTTTTTTATAAGCCACTTTTTTCTCATCTGAACTATTCCCATAATCAAAATGTAATAATGATATTATACCATCTACCTCACAGAGCTGCTGTGAGGAAAACACTTAGGAAACTTTTAAAACACTATCAAATCCAATAAACATTTATTATTGCTTCTTATGTGGAAAATACTATGCCAGGAGCTGAAAACAAAATAAGAATGCATGCCCTCAAGAAGCTTCCATTCTGGGATTGGAGGAGAGAAAATATGTGTGTGTGTGCGTGTGTGTGTTTGTATACAAAAATATAATATGTGGTCAAATGAAATGAAGGCAAAAGGGAGATACAGAAATAATACTGTAGGAAAACTGAGGAGGGGTGGAGTGAGGGGGGAAGAAGGATCTTTCAACTGGAGTGGAAGAGAGCCAGGCAGACAGGACCAAGGAAAATCTCACAAAGGATATGTCAGCTGAGCTTCCAGAAGGTAAATCATCTACAAGGCAGAGATCAAGGAAGCAATTGATAAACATTTAGTAAAAGCCTACTATGTGCCAGACACCTTGGTAAGTCCTGGGGATACAAAAAGAGGCAAAAGATAGTCCCTGGCCTCAAGGATCTTACAATCTAATGGGGGAGACAACTTGCAAACACAAAGCAAGCTATATAGAGGATAAATGGGAAATAACTGAAAGAGAAAAAGCCCTAGAATTCAAGGAGAAGAGAGTGTATTTCAGGCACTCTGTGACTGTACAAAGGTCAAAGGCAGCTCATGTATCTAGAAAATTTCAAAAAGGCAGTTTGGCTAGCATAGGTTGCTGTTGTGTTTGTCCTTGGTTTTCAAAGAGGATCATGGCATCAGGTAAATGATGACATGACTTGCTTGACTTTGATTTGAGTGAGGGAGATCTTTGCAAGGTCACCAGCCTCACTTTCTCCTCCAGAGCCATCTGGGTCCAGAGACCAGATATTCATCAGGAAGACTGGAGATGACCCAGGATGCAATGGCAGACCCTGGCGCTTTTAGGCTAAGGCTTTTTCAGATACTCACTTAAGGTGAGGTAACACCCATTCAATGAATAGACTTCTTTAAGAAGTGAGTCAAGGGATGGTCCCTTTAATTAGAAAAAAAAAACAAGCTGTGAGGGGAAAACTCTGGCTTGCTGTTCCAAAGAGAAACATTGACATTCATTCTAAGCCAAGAGGACCCAAAATACAGCCATTAAGTGGATATTGGGCAGGAATCAATCTGAGTTTCAGAGTGAACTGGGTTTAAGGTTTGGAGGAAAAAAGGAAGGAAGGAAGGAATTTAGCCAGTAAACCCCAAGTTAAGTGTTAAGTGGGCAACTTCTGGTCATCAAAATTTATCTTCCTTTAGGAGAAGAAGGAGAGGGGGAGGGAGAGGATGAGCTGAGTTACCCAACTTTCTGGGTCCCCATTCAAGCAGCATGGTCTACTCCCAGGCTGTGTTTGTATGGGATGGACAGGTAAGTAATGGAAGTCAGACAGCAGGGAATCTTGTAAGTCAGACTGGGGAGTTTGTTTTTTTTCTCTAGAGTCATTAAGGACACACTGAAAACTTCTGAGCATCAAAGAAGCATGGCATGACAACAAAATGTCCCCTAACACCGCTGCTCATCACTCCTGGGAGTCCCCAGCCAAGAACTCCCTCTGCTGTCCATCACTCCCACATACGCATGGAATATAATCTTCTTGAAGACAAGGACTGTCTTTGTATCTCCAACACTTAGCACAATGCCTGGCACATAGTAGGTGTCTAATTTTTGCATTCATTTATCCACAATCAATCCTCAGGGAGATTATTTTGATGGTTGTATGAAGGATGAATTGGGGTGGGGAGACTGGAGTCAAGGAGATTATTACAACAGTTCAGGTGAGAGGGGATAAGAATCTGAAAGAGTGCTGTGTGAGGACAGCAGAGGGGATGGATCTGAGTGTGGAGGTATGGTCACCACAACCAATTATGATAAACTATTTGAGGGAAAAGGCCATTGCATTTGGGTTTTGTAATCCTGGCATCTAACAAGGTGCATAGTACAGAGGGGGCACATAATAAATGCCTGTTGACTGGCAAGATATTGGGGAAAAGAAAAAGGGAGAAGGATGTATTTAAAAAAAAACCAAACATTAAGAGCCAGTGAGCTTGGGTGACTGCAAGGGAGGTTATTGGTGATAGAAACATGGTAGTTGAGAAGATGGGGAGATTTCCAGAGGAAAGATGAGTTCAATTTTGGCCAAGTTAAGTTTCTGCTGCTAGTGAGATATCACATAGAAATGAGTTATTATTATTATTTAAGCAAAAAATCACAGTCATAAAGAAACAAGAACCCTGGCTGCAACAGCCTCCCACAAATGTAATTAAAAGGGGGAAAACAGTGCTTCTGTGAAAAACATTGAGGTCTTGTATTTGGTGAGGGGGCATCATGGTTCTCATGATGCATCTGTGTAAATCTGAGGATTTCAGAGAAAGGTTAAAAAGATTGTGTTTTATCTAATCTTTTCTTTTTCTTTATAGATCAAAAGTGTGAAATACTAAAGGTCAGATCGCCAATGCCAGGATATTCCTTCATATCCTTGATAACCTTTAGTCATAAAGAAGCACGAAGGCCAAATCAATAGTTTTATGTAATATTTTCTGCACCAAAGTAAACTTTAATCATTTGTGGGATTTTCTAGGGCTCGATATATTTGTGAACTCCAGGAACTGCCAGCACCAGATTTAGAAGTGTTATTTGTGCTATCAGTCCTTAATACGTGAGAGAGACCAAGACAGCTCCGAGGTTAAGATCATTGAAAATTAACTTGTAGTCATACCCTGCCCTTCATGGATTGAATGGGTGCATACACATACACACACACACACACACACACACACACACGTTTTCACCCTCTTTGGTCTATAATTACCTGAGAAACTTGTGAGCAGCAAAATCATTCAACACAAAAGTAGTGATCTCAGAAACCTAGGATTTAGCCCAACATGACTTGTTCTCCTGACAAATTCCTGTATTGTATCACTTACTAGTCACTTACTAGGAGTATGCTAGTGAATATTTAACAACTAGCTCTCTCAGAAAACAAAATGTATGCATGACCCAATTTTAAATTTAATCTACCTTATTAACATCTTCTCTCATTTTTTAAAGTTTAGACAATCAACAAAATAGTCTGTTAAAGCCCAGATTTTCCACATTTGCAGTCTGAGCTGGTTTGCTCTTCTTAGTGGGGTTAGTTAACCTTTCAGGCCTTAGTTACTTAATCAGGGAAATGGAGATAATAACTTACCTGCCTCAAAGCAAGGAACATGAGGGAAAGGTATCTGAGTTCTTTTCACCTCCAAGGTTTATCTACTTTGATTTGCATTCATTAGCCAAGTCTTTTTATCTTCAATTATCTAAAAAGTCAGCCTTTAATGAAAACTCACCAAGAAGCTTTCACCACCTCAATTTGCACGTGGCACACCCCATTGTTGCTGTTGTTCCATTTACACAGCACTTAAGATTTTCAATGCACTTTATGCCTCATTTAAATCCAAGTCACTTTCAAGTCAAGACTTCACCCTCCTGACCTCCTTGGTCCTCTTTGAGAATGAAGGATGAACTGCTACAACCAATATTTCATTTCATCCTCACAGCAACCCTGGAAGGTAAATGCTATTATCAGCACCATCTTTGACAGGAGAGGAAATTGAGGCAGACAGAGGTCAAGTGACTTCCCTAAGTACCTGAAGCTAGATTTTAACTCAGGTCTTCCTAATGTCCAACACTCTCCACTTTTCACATCCAGCTGCCTCTGACCGCTAGCTGCTTCCTTTGAGGTAAAACTTTGGAAGCCTCCCTGAAATGCACTCTGAAAGAGTGGCACAAAGGTATTATTGATCACTAAAACTTTCTCTGGAATTGCTTGACAAGATGAGTTAGCCAGCCTCCTCTCAGGGCTCTGGTACATTTCGATAGGAGGATATCCACAGCCAAGTCTATGATCGAGAGTTCTGTTCAAGAAGGACACGTGGGTACAGCAAAAAGTAGGGACATGGGCTATTTAGTGACCCACATGACTACACGAGGCATATAATGATGGACTGCTGAAAGACAGCAAGAATCAGGTAGGCAGCAAGGAAGTCATTCACCTAGAACTGATTAAGCACCTTTTATTTACCAGGTGCTGTGTTGAGCTGGGGAGATCTGCTTCGTAGTGGTCCCCAGGAGTCCCCTGGATACCGAGCCACTCCTGAGATTCTCTTCTTTACCTCGGTCTATATGCACAAAACCATTTGACAGACCCAACTGACATTTCTTGGCTGATTTACTCAGGGAAATAAAGTCTTAGCATTTTATACTGCTATAGGCTGGTATATGTACAACAATTATTCCCACTTGGGTTGTAAATAACAATAATAGCTGATTTAGATGTAGTGTTTTCAGGTTACTAAAACACTTTAAATATGTAACATGTGGTCCTGCCAATGTAGCTCCTCCATCTCAGCTTCTCTCAGGTTCAGAGCATAGTTTTGGGTGATCGTTCATTCTGAAATTATGGCTCTGAACCCTAGCTATACGTGACTACACCAAATATACCAGGTAATGAGAGAACTCAGGGCAAAAGGCCCGGGAAGATTAAAATAAAGAAAAGGAAGTGAATCATACAGAAGTTATTCCCTGCATTGGACTGAATAGCTGCCACCTGCCATACCTTCAGAATGTATTTGGCTCCCCAGTTCATCACTGTTTCCCAGACTAGGTAAGAAGACATAATTCAATTGCTCCCATCACTGCTACCAAAGACTAAAGATCCCCATACGGAAGCATTTTCCTCTGAATTTTGGTCCCATAATCCAACTATCATGAACTTCTCTTGGCAGGGAACTGATCTCCTAGCACATTGGTCTAAATGGTGCTGACTTCTTATGAACCAGACAACTCTTGAAAGCTTTTCTGCTCTCAGAGTCATTGGCATGGTCTCAGTGGGATGTCCTTTCTTCTCCTAACTCCCATATCCATAGAAAAGAGAAATCCCTTTTCCTCTCAGTCCACATCTCACCATCTTTTTGATTATCACTTCTGTGGTGGTTTTTCCTTTTTAAATCTTGTATGTTTCAGAGCCTTCTCTCCAATATAAGTCTATACCAAGGAATGCGCCTATACTACAGACTCATACATAATCTCCTGGGAAATATAGTCCAGAGAATTCTCCCTTGTATGCACATATTTCTGCTAGTGCATAGAATGGAATTGAAAATACTCCAGGAATCCAAGCTGGGGGAGGGGTTGAAAGTATCTGTAGTAAAATTGGAAATAAACACAAATACCAGTTGCAGCAAACACCAAAGACACCCCCCAGTAGCAAGGAGGGAAAGGTCACCAGCCAGTAAAACTGATCTTCCCCAGCATCACCTGAACTCGCGATCAGATGAGTTACTAGACTGGAGAAAGAGAGTTGGCGTCTGTTGTTTTCTTTATTAAGAGCAGTTTGCTTAGTTATGCTGACCTCCTTGTCAAGGAAAGGGCTAAAGCAGAGGCTGGACACATCTGTCACAAATGGAGGGAGAGAAGGGATTTCAGTTAGAGGCCGGAATAGCTGCCCTGTAAGCTTACTTCCAACTCGAAGATTTTTTTATTCTAAGAAGCATTTCTGTCAACTGAAAGGGATTGTAAAAAAATCCAGGAATCACTAAACTATCTAAAGTCTAATCTTTAGCATTTTAGTCAGTCAAAAGGCATTATTATTAAGTGCTTGTTGTGTGCCAGAAGCCATACTAAGTGCTGAGAATACAAACAGAAAGATACTTCCTGTCCTCATGGAGCTTACCTTCTACTGGAGGAAGATGATACATAAAAGGGAAGGAGATAAAGGTTCCCAGCTCAGAGACCTGGTAGAGAAAGTCCAGAGAATGTCCTGGAGAAGAATGAAACATAACTGGTCTGGGCCCTTCTTTAAATGGAGGTTCTGAGAGGAGCCACCCTATCAGAGTTGTTAGTTTGTCATTCTTGAAGATGACCATGACATCATGAAGGTGATGTCATGATTTGCAAGTGAATTGCATTTTAGTGAGGTAGGGCTGTGCAAGGTCACCAACCTCATCTTCTCCTCTCCATCTGGGTCTAATGGCAAGATATAGATCAGGATGGCTGGAGATGGCCCCCTATCACAGAGAGAGAGAGAGAGAGAGAGAGAGAGAGAGAGAGAGAGAGAGAGAGAGAGAGAGAGAGAGAGAGAGAGAGTGATCACAGGAATACAAGGTATTTCCAATGTGTGGATTCCAGAGATGGAATAAAATTCAAGAATGAGGTTCTGCAAGCACAGCAGAGAAGGTCAAGAGGGCATCCTGGAGAGAAATAAGACATGGGGGTCTACTCAGCCTCCTCAAATGGAGGTTCATTGCATTTCATGCAAAATAACATGCATGTTAATAGGCAGTCCCAAAAGAGAATCATAGGATGAACCAGCTAGCTACAGAATATACCATCAAAGCAAGGTTGGCTAGTAACCTGCTCTTGCTTGGAATGAGACTACTATATGGAAATGCCACATGTGCTAGCCCATGGCTTTTTCTACATATGTACTTAATCGTAAGAAATGTCCATCAACAAGCATCAATTGAGAAGGACTAAGAATGCTAAGAAAAGCAAAAGACAGTCCCTGCCCTCAAGGAGCCCACATTTGGTACAGCCAAACTATGGGGAAATATTTGATCCTATGGAAGAAGAAACACAAAAGATACTGCATTAAATGAGAACAAACCTCCAAGGGAAAGAGAAATTCAAGAAAATAATGGAACGCTTCTCTACAATGTTATAGTTAATGTTAGCAGTGGTAAGCAGAAGCCTGTAAGATGGCTTTGGTATAAGTGGAAGCAGATTCTCTCAGGAAGCTGTAGATTGCCCCCAGAATAAAAATTAAAGATTTCTTGAAATCAAAAATGAATAGTAGGATTTAATTGAGTAACAATTGATAATAACTGAATTTAGAGCTAGAATGATTCCAGGTTGCACTTGGGTATTAGAAAGAGATCTGAACCACAAGGATATCCAGGTTCAAGTCTTGGTTCTGTTATTTATTAATTTTATGCCTATGGGGAAGTAGTTGTCATAAGATCATAGAAGCTGAGAATTCTGAAGGACCTGGAAGCACATGAACTCATATTAGGCTGATCAGGTACAGTGTATCCTACTGTGCCACAGCTGGATACACTATACCTTGATCCTGACAGAGTGATGGCATTTCGGTCCTTCTCAGTCATGAAGGACAACAGGCAGTCAACTATGTGACTTTGATTTGAGATCTATCTTGCTTCAGTTTCTTCATCTTCAAATAGAGAAAATAATAATCCTGTCTCTCTTGCAGAGAAGCTTCGAAGAGCTATCACTCACCCAATGAGCAGGTAGTAGGACCAGAATTTAAGCCCTCAAAGGACCCAGTTGTGCCAATTGACATAGTGTACTTGTACATACTAGAGAGAATAAACAGAAAATTTTGCATTGAACCCCAAAGGCAGTGGAGTCCATTGGACCTCAGTGAGTAAACAAGTGCAATGATCAATCCCAGGCTTTAGAGATGTCTGTTTGGAAGCTATGTGAATGATTATTTGGAGGGAGGAGAGACTTGAGGCAGGAAACCCAATTAGGAGGCTATTGCATCAATATAGGTGAGAATTACTATGGTAACCCTCTAAATAGAGACAAGGGGGAAGATGCAAGAGATAGAGTGGAGAAAGAATCAACCAACCTTTTCAATCAGCTGCAGTCAAGAATGTCACCCTACTTGTGAACCTGGGTGATAGAAATGAGAGTGGTGGGCTTGACCAGACATAGGAAAGTTCAGAAGAGGCAAGGAAATAATGACTTCTAAATTAATTAAGGACTTCTAAATAATGAGGAGGAAATAATGACTTCTCTTGGACACCCTGATTTTGAAATGTTTCCGAAACACCTTCTTCCAATAGGCAGTTGAGGATACAGGGCAAGAGATTAGAAAAAATCCCAGGGCTAGATAAAGCAGTCTGGTAATCACCCGTGTAGATGTAAAAACGGAAGTTATAACAGTGGATGAAGTCTTGGAGAACAAGAGCAGAGGACAAGTGAGCTTAGGACAGAGCTTTAGGGCATTCCCGATGAGGCTCCAGATCTAAATGAAGACCCAGCAGAAACTGAGGTGGACATATAGTACACAGGAAACCAAATGAGATCACATATGGGAAAGTGTTTTGAAGAAGTTAAACGTGGAATGCAAACCTGAATTTGCATTGCTCCTTAAGCCTCCCCAGCTGTGGGGCCCCCTCCACAGCCATCACAACTGTTTTGATGTCAAGTCTACTATTTGCCCAAGTTACTCTATATGCAAATTGTCTGGGATTTAGGGGCTTAAGGCTGCCAGGAAAAAATGCCAGATCCTTCCTGGTTGGCAAATCCAGTCATGCTGGAGTAGTATGATTGCTATTCACCTTAGACAACGTCACAGCAATCCCTGCTCACTTCCGTATCAGTATAGCTAGCCTCCATCCGGGGCGTATTGGCGAATGTTTAACAAGTGGCACTCCAAAAGAAATGTACACACAGCACATTTTTAAGATTATTAATTATTAATTTGGTTTAGTATTAATTATTAATAATTAAATTTATGTTTGATGTTATAATTATCTTTCATATTATTAACATTTGCTCCAACTTTCTTAAGTCTAGACAATCAACAAAATAGTAAACCAATGCAGGATTTGTAACATTGGCCAATTTCCAAGGCAGAAATGCTCGCGTTGAAAATTTAACAATCAGCTCTGGCAAATCCATGGGGACTCACTGAAGCATACTTCAACAATCTCACACTTACTCCTCTTTGATTCCCCTCTTACAGCAGGAAAAAAAATGTTACCTTCTAGCCTGGACATTGTCTGGAATGTTGTTACAGTAAAACTTACCCATAATACACTGCTGCTAAGTTAGGAGATGGAATTCATCACCATGGTAGTCAATATCAAACTACTGCTTGGGGGCTATTGTTCAGATTCTTTTAGACATACACTTTCTCCATATGGGAGTTGTTCTTGGAGAGCTGAGAATCATTTTAGAGAATGAGGAAACTGACTGTACAGGAGGGAAAGTGACTTACCCAAGGTCATAGCATCAAAAATTTTGAACTAAGAAGGAACTTGGAAGTTATTTCTTCCAGCCCTCCCATTTTACAGATGAGGAAACTGAGCCCCAGAGGAGTCAACTGATTGATCAAAGGTAACACAGCTGATAAGTATTTTCATTCCAAGTTCAGCAGTCTTCTACTGTCCTTCCCATTGGTCACATAGATGAGGTAGCCAGGTAACAGAGTGGATAGAGTGCTAAAGCTGGAGTCACAAAGATCTGAGTACAAATTTCACCGTAGATACTTACTAGCTACATGACCCTGGATGAGTCATTTAACTCAGTGATGTCAGATTCAAATAGAAAAGGGCACCACTAAACCAAGGATTCTTGAGGACTGTAAATTGACTTGGAGAAATACATATCAATATTACTTATGGTCTATTGTATTTTTATTTCATTTTTTAAACACTTCCCAATTATATTTTAATCTGGTTCAACCAATATTTGACACTTCTGACTTAACCTGTACCTGCCTCAGTTTCCTCATCTGTAAAATCAGGATAATAATAGGACCTATCTCCCAGAGCTGTTGCAAGGATCAAAATCAAATGAGAAAATATTTATGAAGCACTTAGCAAATCTTTGGCCACTATATACATGATTGTCATTGTTGATGTTGGTAGTGGCGTTGTTATAACCCAGGTCTCAGAGCTGCCCAGTTCAGGGCACTTTGCACTAACTCAGGCTGATAAAGAGCATAGTGAGTCTTTCCCCCTGTTATTAGAAAAGAGAAGGCTGATAGGTGAATGGGCATTTAGAGAATAATAAAAATAATAATGAACTTAAATGTCTGGAAAACGTTGCTGTAGCTCACACAAATCTATGCAAATTAAATCCTCACAGAGAGCTAAGTGTTCACCAGTCACAAAGAAAAAGATTGTGAATCTTCTTTGCATATTATAAGATTCAGTTCAATTCAACAAATCTGTATAAAGCACCTACTATGCACTATATGCAAGACCCTGGGAAGACCAAACAGTTCCTGCCCTCAGGGTTTTCTGATTCTATTCAAGAACTACCATCTGTACCCAAGTCAATATAAAATATATACAAAAGTATAGCAATTCATTTCTGGAGGGAGAGAGAACTAATAGCCAAGAGGATGTTGGGAATGCCTTGTGTAAGAGATGGCCTTTGAGTTATGCCTTGGGATTGCCAGAAGGGGAGTGAAAAGAATGAACATCTCAGACATGGGTAACCTCCTTCCCATTCAAAGGCACTGAGGTAGGAGATAGGATACTGCATAGAAGGAAGAGGTAACTCATCAATTTAACAGAACAGAGAGTGAGTTAAGTGGAGTGATATGAAGGGAGACAGGAGAGGTAGGTGAGAGTTATACTGGGAAAAGTTGTAAGTGCATTTCGTTATTAGTAGACTTTAGAATATAAGAACCAACAACCTCCCACTGACATGACCTTATGGACACTATCCAGGCCCTACCACCAACAAAGGTACAACCAATTCAACCACATCAAAATGGCCAGAAGACCTCAGAGTACCAGACATGCACACAATGTGAGTCACCAGTTTTGCCAGAGCGTAATTCCTGGTCTCCTCCACAAGTCCTGTTCCTCAGCCCCAGTCCTTGTTCTCAACCTTGGGTTCTCCTGTATTAGACACTGACTCATAGGCCTGCTTCCTCTCCAGTCAGATATCCACATAGGACTCATTCCTGAAAGCTGCTTCCTCTGTTTAATCTACTGATGCCCTCACCTCCAACCCACTGGGGACCAGCCTGGTTCACAACAGATACTATGTTTGAAAAAGGACAGCCTGGGAAATTCTCACATTTCTTTGAGGTTGATGGTTGCAATATTGGGTTCAAGGGTTCCTCAACTCTTCCAGAACAGTTTTATGGATCTTTTGTAGTTGATCAAAAGAGAATTTGTACTAAAACCACACAAGCCCTTGAAATAGAAGAGAGAAGCTACGTAAAGTGCTTTGTAGATTCTCAGTACAAAAATATCAGTTGTAATGATTGTTGTCTATTTTTCCCAATGCCCCTTAATGCTAGCACCTTCCCTCTGCTGATGAAGTCCAATTTATGCATCTATCTATAAACACATGCATATGCATAGGCATGTAGATACATGATCTACATATATGTATATACTGGTATATGTGCATATATGTATGTACATGTACACATATGTATCATTTGTTTGTACAGAGTTCTTTGCATGTTGGATATTCCATCAGCCTGTAAGCATTTTTTACCTTTTTCTGCATCACCAGTGCTTAGCACAGTGCCTGACAGATACCAGGTACTTAATCCATGTTTGTTGACTATCATTTTCCTTATTCTTCTCATTTTATATTTTTTAGGTAGATTTTAGGTAGAAATTACTCCAGGCAAAGTCATTATCTTACCCTTATTCTTTTATATTTAATGTTAAGCATAAATTGGGCAAATGGATCATTTTTATTGATACGTTTGGGACAAAGGCACCTAGGTGGCACAGTAGAGAAAGTGCTGGACCTGGAGTCAGTTAAGACCTGAGTTCAAATTGAGCCTGAGATACTTGCTAGCTGTGTGACCCTGGGTAAGTCACTTAATATCTCTTTACCTCAGTTTCCCCATCTGTAAAATGGGGATAACCCCTATCCTGTCCATTGATACTATTGTAGTCAGTGTGTATAGTATTTTTCCACCTCTACCATCTTCACGTTGCATCAGTTCATATAAGTCTTCTCATGTGGTCATATGTTCTCCAGTCATTATTTCTTAAAGGTCCATAATCTTCCATTCTATTCATGCAATCCAATTTAACCATTCCCCAATCAATGGGGATTTTCTTTGTTTCCAGCCATTTGCTACTGCAAAAAGTGGTGCACTGTCCCCTTTGTATCTTTTTAAATAAAGCCCAGTCTCCCAATATCGCTTGACCATTCCTCAGCTGCCACCTCCCATGCCCCACAGCCAATGCCTGGAACACTCTTCTTCCTAACCCCTGCCTCCTGGAACCCTTAGCTCTATTTGAGGCTCAGATTCAATCCCCCCTTTTCTGCCAGACCTTCCTGACTCCCCCAGCCCTTAGTGCTTTCCCCCACCCCCAAAAATGAATTTGGTATTTTTCTACATTTACATGTTTTCCTTCGAAAAGTATGGGAGCTCCTTGAGGGTGGCAACCATTTCATTCAACTTTTTATCCTTAGCATTATGTCTGTCAAAAAATAAAGGCTAAATAAACACCTGTCAAATGGAGGTGACAGTGGGAGAGAAACTTTTTTACTCTACCCATGATGCCATTGTCATCTTTCCTCCTTCATTAGTATTAAATATGTATACATGCATAGACATACACACACATACATATGTAAACATACATACACATATAGTCTAAATTGAAGCCAGACTGAGTTGTCTTACAGGTTATAATGATTGTGACCTATAAGTGGCAGTTTCAAATATTGCTCCCTGCATCCTCTCAAATAATTATAAATTTAAAAACCCTTGTTCTTCCTTTAAAAAGACACCAGTAATAACTTGTAAGAAATCAATGACAATAGTCAACCATACAAGCATGGCAGGATTATGGTAATACCAAGATTAGAGGAGTAGCATTTATTATTACATTTCTGCACTGCAGCAGGATCTTTGATATGCTCTGTGAAGAAAACCCCAAGCACCTCCCACTGGGTTTTAATTAAATATCTTTCCTACTGAGTTAATAGGCATGCTATCTATCAATAACGCGGCTTTCCCTTAATGCTACAATAATAATAATTCAAGCTGTGTTTAGTAATTACTGATAGAAGATTTGATAAAAATTCTTTCATTGCTACTCTCCTCTATCTATTATTACCTAGTATAGATTCCATGGGAGTCCATGAACAATTAACCTTTCCGCCACTAATGCTTTCACAAAACAGAAGTAGCTCAGAATCCAAATTCACCTGGTAAATGATGTCGCCAGGAAGATCTACAAAACATTCACTCATTTCTTTATAATAAGCATAACTGACATTCATGTCCACGTAGATCCAGGACCTCATCCATTTGGAAGTCCAATAATGATCCAATAATGCAGATAGTGACCTTTCCATTCATGTCCATCCTGTGTGATTCCTGTCTGTCACCATCATCCCATAAATTAGCCACAAGGCTTAAGTTAGTCACTCAATGAAGCCTTCTTCGCTTTCTCTTGACACTGAGAAGAGACCAGGAGGGCACTTGGATAATCCATCCATCATCCTTTACATGACCTGCCCATCTTCTCTTCTTAACATACATTTCCCTGAATCTTTTATACTTGTCCTTCTCCAAAGTACTTCGCTGGTAGAAATGAATGCTAAAAATTTCCTTGACATGTAACTGGGGAAAAAAATAAAATACTGTTTAAGAAATCAACAAAGTACTGCCCTGATACATGTTGCAGTCTGCGCACACCTGCCACGGGTCTCACTGTTTCCCTCTCTGTAATATCCACTTTCAGTTTTTCAGAGCCTGATGTATTCCATAATTCCTTGCTGATAGAATGTTGATATTTAAAAGATGAGTCTGGTTCCAGAAGAAGCTCGTAGTCATTAAAGAAGCTTTACAATTTCCTCAGAGCATTTTTACAGCTCTAAAGATAGCAAAACACTTTCTACATACAACAGCTGGTTTTAGCCAATAGGCAGACCTGTGAGGGAGGGACTCCAGATACCTCTAATCCCCTTCTGCAGATGAGATCACTCCTCTGATGGGTTTATGACTCTCCAGAATTCTCCCCACACCAGAAGACTGCTCTCCCTGGAAGGTGCTTCTACCTTTGCAGCCTTCTCACACTGGAAAAATCCCTAAGCTCTGATAGCCCTCTTTTCTCATTGGTGAGTTTCTCCTAATACTTCCATGTTGAGATCTGTGAAGGCCAGCCATGCTCACTCACTCCTTCATTCCTCTCTCAGCTCTACACCTGGCTCTCTAGATTCCTCCAGGCCTGGACTTGTACCCCAGAGCCCACTTTTCAATTCCCTGTTATGTGTTATGTTTCCCCATTGGAATATAAACTCCGTGAAGGTGGACTCTTCCTATTTTGCTTATATTTGCATTCCCAGTGGTCAGCACTAATGCCTGGCATACAGTCCTTAAGAAATGCTTGATGACTTGTTGACTTAGTGTCAAAATAACTAGTTTGTCCCTCAATACGGTAAGTATCCAAGCCAAGATTTGAGCACACATCTTGCTGATCTCGTGATCACTGATCTATCCACTGAGCCATTGTATTTCTTTCTCTTTCAATTCATGGGATCATAGGTGTAGAGATGGAAGGATCCTTAGAAGTCATGAAGTCCAGTCCCCTTATTTTATAGATGGAGAAATTGGGACCAAGAGATGTTATTAACTTTCCCAAAGAAAGTATCTCAGGCAGGATTTGAACCTAGGTTTTCTTGTCTCTGTGTCTAGTATTCTATCCACTTTGTTCCATTGTTTCCCTTCCATGAACATTTACCTGTTTCCTACCACATCATTCCAGACACTGATAAACAAAGTATCACCAAAGTTTGTTGCTGTTCAGTCATTTCCATTGTGTCCATTTTCTAAGACCATACTTGGGGTTTTCTTGGCAAAGATACAGGAGTGGTTTGACACTTCCTTTTCCAGCTCATTTTACAGAGGAGGAAACTGAAGCAAACAGGGTTAAGTGACTTGCACAGAGTCACACAGCTAGTAAATGTCTGAGACCAGATTTGAACTCAGGTCTTCCTGACTCCAGGTCTGGTGGTTTATCTATTATGCCACCTAGCTGCCTTTAAATTTACATGTAATTTATTTGGTATGAGGGTCATTACTTGTCATCACTGGATACCTGGTGGTATCACATAAGCATTGACTAGGACATGCAATTATAGGATCTGGAACTAAAAATGACCTTGAGATCAATTCATCCAATTCTGTCTTTCTAGAAATGGAGAGATGAGAGGTTTGATGCTTTTCCTAAGATCGTAGAAGTATTAAGTGTTTGTAGGGTTGGTGAAGTTACTCCCAACCTGGATACAAAGCATGCGCTCTGATTCCAAATCTGGGTCTCTGCTACACAGCACCATGATGAATTCCATATCACAGCCTTCTAGACTTAGAGCTGGAGAGGTCCTTTGATGTCATCCAGTTCAACCCACTCATTTTAGACATGGGAAAACCTGGGGCCCAGAGAACTAAAATTACCAATTCAAGACCATGTAGGTAGGAATAATAATCTCGACGATGTTAAATGTTTTAATGTTTTCAAAACACTTTACATGGATTGTCTCACTTGAGTTTCACAACAACCCTAATGAGGTAAAGACTACAGGTACCACAATGACCGATTTACAAATTAGAAAAATGAGGCTTTGGGGGGGTGTCTTGTGACATCCAGTCAATATGTTGAACCCCCAAATTCCTGACTCCAAATCCAGTCCTCTATCTACAGGCCCATGGACAGTGCCAGCTACATGCCGTATCCAAAGCGGGTCCTAGATACATGCCTGGCACCCTAGATGTTAATTTCCTAAATGCATGTTAAGTCATTAACCTGTCTATATTGATTCACACTGTAAATTATAGGTAGGGTGTGATCTGCATTAATAAAGGGAGTTCTCATATCAAGAAAGTCTCAAGTCTTTGATGCATTGATGTATTCCCACCCCCACCCCTGTCTCTCTCTCTCTCTCCCTCTCTGTCTAACTTATATACAGCACACATGTATACCTACATACACAAACACACATGCATGCATGCATGCATGCATAAGGCAATAAGGCTAGAGGCCAAGGTAAACCTGCCCATTAATTCTCCCCTGGGGCTAAGGACAATAGCCAGTGTTTCACTTACCCTGTGTCCTGTGAGTAATGCCAAGCTAGTCTGAAGGCAGCACATACTAGACTTCTGTGTGACAAGCATTTTCAATTAACTTGAAAGAATGGACTTTTTTTAAAAAATGAAATCCAGGGAGCTCACTCCTTGAAAGATAGCCCCCCACTCGGGCAGAAAGTAGCCTGGGAGTGTTTCAGGATAGATTATCAGATTTGAAAGACCTCCTGTCTGCTCAATTCTCCAGGCTAGAGACTCATGAAATGCAAAGCCAAGCACAAGCAGCTCTCCAGAGGATTGCTGCTGTGAACAGCTTCAAGGTTATGATTACATAGTATAGTGGACTCTCTATTTATTCAGTAGTAAATTAAAGCAAAACATTCACAGAAACCAAAGTACAACATTCACAATGTTATGGCATAACAAATTTTCACTAAAGTGGCCACATAGTTTTCACCAAAGTGGCCACATAGTTTTAAACAAAAGTACAATCATTCACTAAGTCCTTAACTCAATCATCCTTAAGGAAAATGCCTCCTTAAGGGACACAAAGTACAAAGGTCAAAGTTCTCCACCCCTAGGCCACAGTAAATAATTATCTTCTCACTCAGCATTAGGTACCTAAGGAGAAGTCTTTCCATATTGACTCGAGGCTGGCTCCCAAATTCCATGGTTCCTCTTCCATGGGTCCAGCTCCTACCTGAATCTACCCAACTATCAACTGGGTTCAAAGGCAGGCAGCTCTCAGCTCCACATCCATAATGGAATTCCCATTCCATATTGAAGCTCACAGTGTCCAGTCCACCTCAAGTCCTTCACATTTCCTGTTTCTGGGAAGACAAAGCTTAACAGAGACACAGTAACAGCCATGCACATTGCTGGCACCATCATCAATTCACTATCTGCCTGTGAAATCAACACAGACCCACAAACAAGGTCTGAGAGGTCAACACAAATCATCAGTAAAGTCCCAGGACCTGTGAAACCCTCCTCCAGGACTTCTGTAAACATACAACCAGAAAATCCTCTTTCAGGGCTTCCAGTAAGGTCCAGGGCTTCTATACAAAGTATCACAAACAAAAATCAACACAGACAGAACAGACAAACATAGAGTGCCAGGATACCACAAGTTTCCTCCTTCTAAACTCTGTTACCACAGGGGTTCACAAGTTCTGTTTCTTAAAGACAAGGCACTAAGTACTTCTTTGCTTGCCTTTGCATGAAAACACCCATCTTATTTGAATGTTGAGAGAGAGAAAGAGAGAGGCAGAGACAGAGGGAGAGAGAGAAAAAAAGAGAGAGAGAGAAATAAAATGAGAGAGACACAGAGATAAAGAGTGAGAGATCCAGAGAGAGACAGGTAGAGATGAGAGAGAATAAGAAAGACATAGACAGAGAGAATGAGAGACAGACATACAGAGACAGAGAGAGATGGGGACCTATCAATGCATCAATGATTTGGGACTTTCTTGATATGGGAATTCTCTTACCTAATGAAGATCCCATTCTGTCTGTAATTTACAATGTTACAAAGCTTGCTTAGATCCAGATCAGCTCAGTACAAACACCAGTATCCCTCAGGCTCAGCAAGGTCAAGTGATGTGCCCAGGCCTATGTAGTTCATAGTTCAGTAAAGAAGCAGAGATGGAATTGAACCTCCTGACTCAAAGTTAGCTTTCTAACCATTGATCCACACTGCTCCTTTTATCAGGAATATGAGAAATCAGATGGCAATTCAACAGGGACCCACCTAACTCCCTATTTTATTTCTACTAGGTCCCATTAGCCATGTGGTTGAATTAATTTAAGCATAATTTTTCACTTCCCGTCAAAATGAAAATTTACTGTTTTGAAAAGGAAAATCTACTGCTATCTTTCCTTCTGAATTCAGTGGCCAGCTGGGCTTGAGGCTGTTTTCTCTGTAATAGGACAAATTCCAATAAAAGACTATGATGAAGGAAAACCATAGTAATAACAGATATCATCAGCATTCATCTTAGGAGTCGTTACCCATTCATCCCAGTCCCTGTAGAGATTTAAGCTCTGCTTAAAATGCAAAAAGGGAAATAGATTGAAGAATTTAGTTTATTTATTTACTTTACAGTGGAAACTCTATCCTGCTACCCAAAGACTTTTAACGAGGTCTTGACAGCTGAAATTACTCCTTATCCTAGCAAAGAGCTTCGGGAGAATGAGACATTAATGAAAAATCTGGTTTTCCCTTTCCTTCTCGCTTAGGAAAGTAATGTTTACAAAAAGGGAAGTCAGGCCCAGAAGAATGCAAAGTCTGGGTAGAGCCAAGCCTAATGTTGTGGGTCAGCCCAAAGTGCGATTGACAGAGGCGACCAATTCAATAGCTTGTAAGCGTTCCAACAGCATGACACTCCTTGTATCATTTCATCCTGGCAGTAACTCCTCTGGAGGCACTACAGGCTGACATAATAATAACAACTAACATTGACATAATACCTGCTATGTGACAGGCACTGTTCTAAGTGCTCCGCAATTATTATCTCATTTGATTCTCACATCTATCTCTTGGGAGGTAGATGGTATTATTAAGCCCTATCTTACAGCTGAGAAAACCAAGGCAAATCAAAGTTAGGTGACTTGTGCAAGGTCACATAATGAGTGAGTGAGTGTCTGAGGTTGGATTTGAACTCAGGCCTTCCTGACTCCAGACCCAGCACTCTATCCACTGCATCATTTCATGCTACAGATGATAAAACTGAGGCTTAGAGAGGATTTGTGACTCTCCCAATCGATACATCAATTAACATTTAAATGACTAATATGTACCCAGCACAGCACACACTACATAGCTTAACAAAGCTACACAATATATGCTTGAAGGAGGATTTGGACCCAAATCTTCCTGCCTCCAGCTCCAGTACCTCTTCACTAAGCCATGCTGCGCAAGAGTGGCTAGCTCGGTGAAAATACCCGTTTCCTTTGAGTTAGATGGAAACAATAGTTTCTTGAAGTCGACAAAGTGCTTTACAAATATTATCACATTTTATCCTCCCAACAACCCTCCCTGGGAGGCAGGTGCCTCCTCTACTCATTTTATGGATGAGGAAACTGAGGCAGACAGCTTTTTAAGTGAGTTGTCCAGGGTCTTCCTGACTCTAGGTCAAGTGTTAAATCCACCAAGCCACCTCATTGTGCATTCAGTGCTGCCTAAAATGTATGCAGAATTTCTTGGAGTCGGCATGTCTGAATCTGAGCTGTAGCTTTAGAATTTACTAAGCATGAAAATTTGGGAGGGTCTCCTAATCTCTCTGAGTTTCTGTTTCTTCATCTTAAAAAAAGGAGGTTAGAAGTCTCTTAAAGCTTATAGCATAGCACACAGATGCTAAAGGAGTCTTTGGGTACAAAAAGGAAAGAACACGTGGGTGGTCTAGGGAAATCCACCCTAAAAGTGGGTCTGGGAACTCTAGCAAAAGCCAGGGAGTAAGAACACTGCTTAATGGAAGCACCCATGGAGCTAGGGGAGCTGACCCCCCTTCCTCTCTCGATGATGATAATCATGCCATATCTGAACCCATCCTATGTTGGCCTGAGCAAAGCAAGAACAGATTCTGGTTGGGGAGTGGGGAAGAAAGGGAGGGATCCGTTACAAAAGAGAGACAAGAAGGAAGAGAGGGAAATCCCAAATGGGAAGAGTTGAGGGATAGGGGGTCATTCGGCTGGCACTGCTTTTCTCAGGTGGCCAATTATATAGAAAAGGTGACATATAAGTCAGGGACTCCTGTCACTAAAATACAAGGCCACAAGAAATGGGATAAGTGACTCAAGAGGATGGACAAAAGTAATAGAGGAGTACACATATGGGAGGAATTACTTTGGACTGGGATATCTTCAGGGGAAAACTGAAGGAAGGAAGTACTGAGTTCAGATTCTGCCTCTCTTATAAACTACCTGTGTGACATAGGGTGAGGCCCTTCTGCCCATCTGGCCTCAGTTTCCTCCTCTCTAAAACCAGGCCCCTCGATTGTGAGATCTCTCAATTCCTCTCCAATCTGAAATCCTCTAGTCCAAGGAAGTGGAATGTGAGCGGGATTTGGAAGGGTGGGCAGTATTTAGGGAGCAGCACATGGGAGACAGACATTATAGGGAATGGTTCAAGCCAAAGTCCAGAGACAGGAAAGTAAGTACTGAAAATTGGCAAAGTGAAGGGTGTGTGTAGGTGAGAGTCAATAGATAGGGCTGGACAGGTAGGTGGGGATCCAATTATAAAAAGTTTTGAATTGTTTCACCAAATGTTTCTTAAATATCTGCTATGTAAAAGCACAAAGTTAATCACTAGGGGTAGAAAGATGAACAATAATACAATCTTCACCCATTAGGAGTTTGCCATGTACACAAATAACTGGCACCAGTGTGAATGTCACCAGTGCACAAAAAAGATCATGGAGAGAAACATGAAGATTGGGAGAGGGAAGAATCCTTTTTAGCTGAGGAGATCAGAAGAGAATTCATGAAGGAATTGGGAGATCTGAGATGGACCCTTGAAGGAAGAAAAGGTTAAGGAAAGGAAGAGATTAACTTGGTAGGCAGGGGGATCCCCCTACATTCTAGAGCATGGAAGGGCCACAGCCACGAAGGTTAACCAAGAAAGAGTGGGCAGGATGGATTGAAGGAAGCATGGGGCTAGCAGCCTCTCAAGCTCAGAGTCCAAAGGAAATAAGAGATTGGAAAATGGTATTGGATGTAGTGGTTGAAAAGACACTGGTGATAACTGAAAGAAGTATCAAGCCAGGACTGAGGACAGATCTGAGATTGTAAGTACTCAGGGAGTAGAGGCCCTTCCCAGACCCCACCTCCCAGTGTCTCCTCTAAGATTACCTTATATCTACTTTGTATGTCTTTCTATGTACCTGTATATGTATATGTTGTCTCCCCCATTAGAATGTAACCTCTTTGAGGGCAGGGACTAGTTTTGCCATTTTTTTTTGTATCTCCAACAGCTGGCACATAATAAGTACTTAATAATTCATTAATTCATTCCTAAATATTTGTTGATTGGTTGACAATGAAAGGACAGAGACACAATGGCAGCATGAGCTTATATTAAAAAAATTCAAAGCAAATTCATTTCAGCAAACTTTAAGCACCTACTGTGTCAGCTTTGGTGTTAGAATTTCAAGTACTTGGGCCTCTCTTCCCCTCCCCTGCGGAAGCCCTTTCTTAGGACAGCAAAGTCAGCAGATTTTATTCTGGGGGGCCATCCAACCTACTCTATCAACATTCCTTTTTTCTCCTTTGGCATCTTGATTCCACCAAGGATGTTACAAAGGGAGCTGGGATCAGAGGATGTGGGCATTACTGTTCTATCTGTGTGACTCTTGGGATTATTCCCTCTCTGAGTCTCCATTTCTGACCGATGCAGGGAATGCACTATTTTGGGCACTTGGGGTTTGTTTGCTTGCTTTTTACTATAATGGAAAAAAGAGAAGCATGAGACAGGACCAATGCTTAGGAAAGAAAGACAAACAAAAGAACAAAGGAAGAGCTGCTCAGCTCCTCTTTGGCTTCTGTTTTCTCTGCCAAGGACAACAATCTCTGGACCGAAAGGAATGGAACCCAAATGACTGATGGGGAATTGAAATCCATATAAGGTGGAGAGAGAATTAGAGAACCTCTTCTTGCCTGGATTGAGTTCAGAACATCACGCATGGATGAACTCCATCCCAGCATCAAGTGTGATTACAGCCCCCACTACCTGTGGTCTTAGCATGTCAGATGGATTATGCCCAATCAGAGACAGGTCACAGAACTGAGAAAGAAGAATGTACTTATGTTGTCATTGTTAAGGAAAGAGAAAGGAGTCTGCCAATGACTGGCCTGTGTCCTTGACTTTGTTGCATTACTAAAAGGCATGGCATCTGGTCAGAATGGTAAGGCAGCAGGCAAGAAGGGGGAGGGAGAGGGTGTAGTTGTTCCCAGGGCTGTTGACATTTAAATTCTGGACTCCTGAAAACTGATTTTCCAGACAAACAGAATGAAGTCACAAAGATGAAATGAGAGGCCAGAGGACAGAAGCAATTTTTGAAGGCAGGGATCATAGACTGACACCCCCTCAAATCACTGAGGAAACATGCTCCCATCCCACCTACCAGTCAGGCCAGTCCTGAACTCCTCCATTCATGGCAAGGAGAAAAATGTCACAATTTTTTATCATTTCAGTAGTATCTGACCCTTCCTCATCCCATTTGGGGTTTTCTTGGTAGAGTGCTAGAATGGTTTGCCATTTCCTTCTCTAGCTCATTTGACAGATGAGTAAACTGAGGTAAACAGGGAGGACTTACTCAGGATCACATAGCTAGTATCCAAGGTCAAATTGGAACTCACAAAGATGAGTCTGACTTCAGGGTTGGAAGTCTATCCACCGTGCTACATAGCTGCCCAACGTTGGCATAATTCATAGTAAAATTGACCATGCTGTCTAAAGAGAGACCTGAACTGTTGAGGGATATTGCTCCAGGGAGAGACACCTATTCCCCACCTGGATGCTCCCCTCCCCTTAATTATTTACATTAACCTTCTTTTCCTTCTTCAATATTATCTAAATTAAATGAGTGTCAAGTGTAGATCCACTGACCATCACATAACAAATGAAAGCCATGCTGGCCAGCCTGATGCCAGTCGTCAGCTCAGCCGAGCATTGATGACAGGAGAGGGAGGTCCCCAACTCATACCCTGTGATGTGACTCAATTATTTCTAATTTAACCTAAAATCCCTACATACTGGGCAGTTACGAGGAAAGCGCTTTGTAAACAGTGGAGGACTAGACAAAGTGAGGGATTAATTATGATTATTATGGGCCTAATACAGTAGGTGCTTAATAAATGCTCGCTCACTGACCATTACTGAAATACCCCTCTCTGACTCAAGCCAATTTCCATTAGTAACTAGAAATGTAGACACCATGAAGACATGATTAGGAGTAGATGCTTTTTTTACAGTTTTATTGTTGCCCTAATAGAGTCATCCTTGTACTAACAAAAAAAAATTAAAGAAAATAAATGGGGGTGCCAACCATGTCTAACAGCATACACAGTATTATGCACCCATAGGCCACCCCATCTCCACCAAGAGGGGAGGATTCTGGCTGGCTATGTGATACCATGGACAGAATACTGAACTCAGAGTCACAGAGCCAAGTCTGAATTTCAGCTCTGCTACTGTTAAGACCTTGGGTTTCACCACTGTGGGAGTCGGGGTTCTCATGTATAAAATGAAAGGGTTCAGTGTTGTTTTCCTTTACATAACTGTAATCTTTGTGTCTGTCTGCTGTTCTCTTGGTTTTCCCTTCTTGTGTGTATCAAGTCACACTTGCCTTCCTCTATTTCTCCAAATTCACCATATTCATCAATCAATAAACATTTCTTAAGCACCTACTATACGCATCGTAATGGATGCTGGATTCTTATGGTGCAAAGGTATTCATTTGCATTCCTCTATAACCATTTGCTCAATCAATTTTCAATCAATTGACACCCAATCAGGGTCCGGTTCTGGTTTCTGTTTGTTGTGTTTTGGGCAGGGGGGAGGAGAATTCTGCCACAAAAAGTTCTCCTTAGAATATCTTGCTGTGTACCAGAATGCTCCCACTTTTTTGACCTCTTTGAGGTCATAGCCCCTAAGAAATTGATTTTTCAACATTCAACATTCTTTCTCTCACTTGTGAATTGTTCATTCACACACTAGTCGGGCCAGAAGTGCAAACAACCACAGGGCCAGAACCCCTGAGCCTCTCTGAATCTTTCATTTTCATTTCAACTTCCAGGACAGAATAAAAGGAAGAGAAGGAAACGGAAAAACTCAAAGAAAGAAAAATTATATGAGCTCTTGATGGTCTACAAATCAGAAGTCATTTTAAAGCTTCAGTCAACAAGCATTAATTAAATGCCTACTGTATGCCAGGCACTGTATTAATTACAGAGCACTGAATTTGGAGTCGAGAAGCCCTAAATTCAAATCCAACTTCAGATACTTACTAATTGTGTAACCCTGGGCAAGGCACCAAACCTCTGTCTGCTTCAAATTTCTTTAACTTTAAAATGGGGATAATAATAATTTCTACCTTGTAGGAATGTTGTAAGGATCGAATGAGATAATTTTGATAAAACACAACACAGGGTGTGCCACACAATAGGGTGCTTAATAAATGTGTGTTTCCTTCCTCCTTTCCTACCTCCCTCCTTTCTTCTTTCATCCGTCCTTCCTTTCTTCTTTCCTTCCTTCCTTCCTTCCTTAACTGCTGGGCCTTCTACTCTGTGGATTTGGGGAAAATACCACACGTAATACCACCAGGGCAAAGGCACATGATTGTCTCCTATAATTTCCATGCTTCTTTCTCTTTGGATTGAAGGAGCAAAGCAGCTCCAAATTTAGCCCAAAGAAACTACATAAAATGATTTAGAAACAAGAAGTCTTGCGTGAAATTAAGGCTGGTGATAAGTGTGAAATGCCTAAGAATTATTCCTATAGCAGAGAACAACAGAGCACTCAGCATCCACTTTCCCTGCAAAGATGAGCCAAGGTCCTGGTGAGCTCATCCAAAGAATATTCAGATGCCACTTCTCCTCATCCATCTGAAAAGGATGCCCACCAATGATCGTGTGTAGATAGCAGCTCCAAAGGGGCTCAATGGCGTCCTTTGGATTTGGGAGGGGTGTTGGAAGAGAGAGAAATCATATTGCAATGATGCTTGGCAGCCAACTTTGGCACTGAAAACAATCATGGGTTCTAAGGGCTCTTCTCTCTATTGTCTCTAGCTAGCTCATGCTGTCAAACATTTACATCTATTCCTAAACGATTAGAGCCTCTTCATTTTACAAGGTATAAGAAGAAAATCTTTCAGACTTCTTTTCTCCCCAATTATGGGACCATTAATCTTACCTGCTACTTCAGGCCTCAGAGGTTCAATACAATTTATGTTGTCAGAGATCATGGAGTAAGTTGTAGTTAATTATAAATGGAAGGTTTGGAATTACAGAATGCTTTCTTCCAGTAGGTCCCTCCTGCCACCACCCTCTGAATTCTGACAGCTATCAACAGTAGAATTACTGTCTCAGCCTGTTTTATCTTAGTGACCAAGATAGTGTTTCACAAGCTAAATATTGTCAAATTGGTCGCTATCTCTAAATTCCATGCTACTTATCAAACGAACATAAAGCAATCCCATAGGCAACAAAACCCAATATTTTACATTATTCCTGGAAGAATATTCATGGACTTCTTGGCAACGAGATCTGTCACTAGAGTCTATATAAAATTGCTTCCTCCCCCCCCCCCCCGAATATGTTTGCTGTCCTCATGATAAATCTACAGTCGATTCCATGCAGAAGAAAAATGGTTGGGACTTCTCCACTTGCCGGAACTGGAGGCAACATCCATCATCCCCCCAGTGACTCTCTTACTTCTAATTACCACACTTCACTCAGAAATTTGACTTCAAATCATAAGCCTAAGGAGAACCTAGGTTTTCATTTACAGAGCTCCAGCTAAATATCATTTTTCCTGAACCATATTTCACAGTCAAGTGAAAAAGTCATGGGGGCTCTTTAAACCAACCAGAAAACACAACCATTTGTCTTGAGACTGAGATTTTTTTGCTAAAAATCAAACCTAAGTTCACCTCCATCCCATCCGGCCATAAGTTACTGTAAGATTACATTCACCAAGCTGCCACACAGCATACCCTGGCTTGAATTAATCACACATTAGAGAGAGATTTTCTTAAATGGACCATTTCCTCAGGAACTTTTGACAGTTGATTTAAACCTATCTTTTGGGCTAGATAGATCTTTCAATATAGTCCATACTTGACTTCAGTGTAGAAAGCTCTCTCTCTCTTTCTTCCCCTTCACTCTTCCCCTCCTTCTCTTGTTCTATCACTCTTTCATCTCCCTGTATCCATCTCTTTTCTCTGTCTCTCTCAGTCTTTTCCTTTCTCATTCCTTCCTCTCCTGCCTTTCTGTTTTTATTTTAAAATAAAAATAGCAAGCACACACATAGCACTTTAAGGTTAACAAAGTGCTTTAAAATATCATCTCATTTTATCCTCACAACAATGCTGGGAAATTAGTGTTATTATTGCCACCCCCATTTTACAGATGAGGAAACTGAGGCAGACAGTGGCTACATTATTTGTCCAGGGTCACAAAGCTAGTAAATGTCTGAGGATGATTTAGAGTTCAAGTCTTCCTGATTTCAGAGCCAAGTCTTTATCTAATGTGCCAACTAGCTACCCACTGTGTCTCCCTCTCTTCTATTACTTCTATCTTCCCCAAGTCCCTCCCACTTCTTTCTTTTTCTTCCACTCCTCTTCTTTCCTCTTGCTTTTTCTCATCCTTCTTTCCTCCTCTCTAATTCAATCTCTTCTTTCCACAATCCCTTTTCCTCTCTCTCCTTCTCACCCTCATTTTCTTTTTCAACTCTACCCTAACTTCATCTTATCCCCCTCTAGGACTCACTCTAGTGAGACCAAGGAAACTACTCATCTGGGGTCCTGTATGAACTTTGAACAAGCAGACTTGTTCACTAGGCACTGAAGACAGGATGGTATAGAGCTCATATTGAATACAACTGAGCTGTCAACTCCCTGAATGTAAAAAGTGAAGAGTCTACATGTCAGCATGTCAGTGTGTAAGACAGACAAATTTACCTGTGAGACTTCATACAGGCTAAGGTAATGTGTGGTTTCTAGAATAACAGCCAGGATGGGCTAGCTGATGCCTCTAAATCAATGGCCAGAATGGTCTAGCTGATGGTTCTAAGGCATGTTGTACAGTAGGCTTTCACTAGCAAAGTGAAAACCCTTGTGACTATGGCCCTGGGAGGCAAGATTTTAATGTGTCCATTTTTTTTAAATCTTTCTAAAAAATTTTTACCATTCATTTTTATAAGATTTTGAGTTCCAGATTTTCTCCCTTCCTCATTCTTCTTCTCTCTTCCAAAAGTAGTGGGCAGTTTGATATAGGTTATACATGTACTATCATTTAAAATATATTTCTATAGCAGTCACAGTTGTAAAAAAAGAAACAAATCAAAAAGGGGGAAAAACATAAAAAATAATAAAGTAAGTGGGAAAATATGCTTCAATATACATTCAGAGTCCATCAGTTCTTTATCTGGAAATGTATAGCATTTTCTTTTGTGAATCCTTTGTACTTGTTTTGGATCATTGTGTTGCTGAGAAGAGCTGAGTCATTTGTAGATCATGTCACACATTTGTAGATCATCACACAATGTTGCTGATACTGTGTACAACACTTTCCTGGTTGTGCTCATCTCACTTTGCATCAGTTTATACAAGTTTTCCCAGATTTTCCTGAAATCCACCTGTTCATCATTTCTTATAGCACACTAGTAGTCCATTACATTCATATCCAACAGCTTGTTTAGCCATCCCTCAATTGATGGGCATTCCTTAAATTTCCAGTTCTTTGCTACCACAAAAAGAACTGCTATAAATATTTTTATACATGTGGGTCCTTTTCCCTTTTTTTGCAATCTCTTTGGGATACAGGCCTAGTAGAGGCATTGCTGGATCAGAGGGTGTGTACAGTTTTATAGCCCTTTGTTCCCTGGAAGATGTGAACTGTGAAAATGTTTGCCATAGGAAGAGGCAGGTACTGATGGCTCCTAAGGCTGAGTGCTTTTGAATGACTTGGAAAATAGAAGGAAAGTGGGAAAATTGTCCATGACCCTTAATGGAGTCCAGTGTCAAATGTTTACAGAGTTACAGGTGCTAATAGATTTTTCCTGTTTATCTTTGTAGTTAGAATGTGAAATGGCCCTTTCATATCAGGAGCTCCTGCTAGCAGTGGGATAGAGGGTAAAGTAAGGAGAAGAATAAAATAAGGCATCCTCAAAATAACATTTACAATTCATTTACAAGTTTGGAGATCCATGAGATACTGTTGGCATATATGCTGCTTTTCTTTAAACACATATTCACTGAAATAAAAAAAAATTGTGGTAATTTAAAAAAAGAAAACTAAATGAGTTATGTTTTACAAATGTTGTGTTGGAGATGTCTTTGGGATATACAGATCAAAATGTTCAATAAGCAGTTAATGCTGTGAGATTAGAGCTCAGGGGGGATACTAGAGGTAAGTATATAGATCTAAGAACACTCTGCACTGCAAACCCATAGGAACTAATGAAATCACCAAATAAAAGAGCACTGAACAAAAAAAAGAATTGATGACCCATGATGGAACCATAAGGGAGACTCATGGTTAGTGGGCATAGCATGGATGAAGATCCATCAAAGGAGACTGAGAATGAGCAATCAGACAAGAAAGAAGATCCAGAGAGAACAGTATTATGAAAACCCAGGGAAAAGAAAGTATCTGTGAGGGAAAAAGTTTATCAACAAAATCAAGAGCTACAGAAAAAAGGTCAAGAAAGAAGATGGGGAAGAATGCATAAATAGAACCTGAGACGAACATTGTCTCACTTAATGTCCACAATAGTCCCATGAGGTGAGCCCCAAAAGCATTATTATTCCCATTTTACAGATGAAGAAACTTGGGCTCAGGTAGATTGATGGATTTGTCAATGGTAGGAAAACTAGAAGGGCCAAAATCAGGATCTGAATCCAGGACTCTGCTGATTCCAGGTCACAAAGTTAGTCAATTACAGAGTAGAAATTTTGAAGCAGGTCTTCTGACTCTCACATAGCAGGGCTGTTTTCACCACAGGCTACCTCTTCAAGGGCAGACTACCTCTTCTTTGGCAAAAAGGAAGTAGCACTCTGGTCAGCTCCTCAAATTGCACTGTTCTAATGATATACAAAGAGTGAATGGTTCATGTAAAGTCTCAAACATGGACTCTAGTAAGCAACGAAACTCCTCTCTGCTCTGCTCTCAAAGCATTTTCAATTACAAGCTTTGTTTGTGGGGGGGGGGGAGAAATTGTATTGATGATCTTTTGATTTTCTGACTTCTAGGAGGGGGAGGTTAAAATAACATGTTGTTATTCTTTTGAGATAGTCTCCCATTTGTGAGCCAACTGATTTTCCTAAATCTTAAAGCAAGTAGAAGGTCAGTAATTCAGTGATTGACACACAGAAACTATCATGGTTTATGAACACCCTAGGAGGTAAGGAGTTCTTAGTTTCTCTGCCCACCCCAACAGCAGGAAAAATGAAATAATGACTTCCTAAGGAGACAGGCAAAGGGGCTTGAGCAGAATGCTTGATTTCCTTTAACTTAGGCCTGCTTTCTTGACTGAAGAACTATATTGGCCAATATCAGAAATGTGAGCTTCCACCTCTTATGGGTTTCTGAAAGGGTCAGCAAACACAGATTCCTCTGCATTGACTCCTAGAAAACTAGGCACAGAACAACACACACACACACATACACACACACACACAACACAGCAGTTTACAATGAACCCCTTTGCCATTTTCCTAATTTCAAACAGTAGGTATTGAAGTTATCAGCATTGTGGCATGTTTCTGCTGAGATAATCTTGGGGGATCAAATACCAACAAAAGTTTTTAATGCTTTTTGGAAGCTAATCTGTAAGTTAAAATGTAAATCCTTCTTTGGCTTTCTTCTTTTCCCTTACAAAGACCAAGGTCTCCCACTGCATCCAGGGCCATCTCCAGTTGTCCTGATCTATATCTTGCCACTGGACCCAGATGGCCCCGGAGGAGAAAGTGAGATTGGTGACTGTACAGCCCTTCCTCACTTAAATCCAATTCTCTTACATGTCATGACATCATCTCCCTGATGTCGTGGTCCCCTTTGAGGACAAAGAACAAACAACAACCTTTTCCCAACTTAACTAAGCAGAGGAATAGAACATATTTTAAAATCTAGATAAATAGAAAAATGTTCCTTTATTTCTCTGTTACCTATTTCACACAGGAAAGAATAAAGTCCTCGGATCATAGATTTTCAGTTAAAAGAGACCACAGGGCTCACCTAGTCTAATCCCTTCATTTTGAGGGTCATAGGATTACAGACTTAGAACTAGAAGTGACCTTCAAGGCTCCCTTGTCCAACTTCCTGGATGTTCAGATGACTTGCTCAGGACCACACAACCAGCTAGAACTTGGTAGAGCTGGATGAGAAAACCATACACTCTGACACCAGCCCTAGATTTCTTTCATCTATACCACAAAATAAGGAAACCAAGACCCATCCTAAATGCCAAGGCCACTCAGAAAATCAGTGATATTTGGGACTTGAATCTAGGTTTTCTGACTCCAAATCCCAAACCACTATATCACCTATTGGGTGTGTGTGGTGCCACCTCTGAGATGGCATAGCAGCCATGCCATTTTAATAGAGGCATTTTAGTAGAGTGCATAGGTCAGTGGATGGGAAGTAAAATGACTTGACTGACAATCACATGACATCCCCAGACCTCAGTTTTCTCATCTACAAAAATGAGAGGAGTGGATTATCCGATCTATAAGGTCTTTACCAGTGTTTGCATGGCACAGAGAACAGATTATTGGACCTGATGTCAAAAAGACTTGAGTTCAAATCTCACCTCAGAAACTTACCAGCTGTTACCCTGGGCAAATCACTTAACCTCTGTTTCCTGTAAAATGGAGATAATAGTAAATCCTATCTCCCTGTGTTGCTGCAAGGATAAGATGAAATATTTTTAAGTGGCTTGGCAAACCTTAAAGCACTATGTAAATGCAAGCTATTATCAGCACAATTATAATCTGTGATTCTATGAATAAGGAAAAGCACCAGGCCAAGTCACAGAAGCCTCTGGCTTTGTCTTTTCTTACTCCTTGGAATCACCTTGTCTTCTCCTTTCTTTATTTTAAAAGAAGGAAGTTTGAGGTTTAACCAGGGGTGATTAACAAAATACTTGCAATAAATCCAGGCATTCCTTTTAACCAGTTTCTCCTTGACAGTTGCTGACCAAGGAGGAAAGTGCTGAATTTCATCTCCAGTTTGTCAATATTTACACACTGTAAATAAAGCAGCCATCTCACCATCTAGCTTGTTCAGGCAAAAGAAGGGTCCCTGGATTACAGGCGATCTCATTTCACTAGTGTGAGCCCAAAGTAGTTAATATCCTTAAGACCCAATGCTGGTCTTCCATTTCTCTAGGTCTGTTCTTCTCTAGGACATTTATACTCATCTATTCTGAGAGTAATGACAAAATCTAGGCCAACAGTGCCCAGCAAGATCATAGGGGGATTCAGAAAATGCCAGGAGGAGAAGAGGGAGTCTTTCTCCCTGTGTGCAAAGATAGTCATTAACTTGGGGAGAAGTTGCACGTGCCCAGCTCAGGGTTCCCATCACCAGAACCCAGTGGAAAGAGATAGTATATGTGGAGTCAGAGGACCTGGGTTCCAACCCTGCCACTTAATGCCCATATGACCTTAAGGAAGTCCTTTCTCCATCCTGTGCTTCTGTTCACTCATCTACAAAATGATAGAGGAAGACAATGCTTCTATGATCCCTGTGAGCTCTAAACCTATGATCCAATGAACCCATCACCCCCACCTTCACTGAACTTACAATCCTCAATGGTTACCTAGAGCACTGAAAGGACAAATTACTTACCCAAGGTCACATAGCCAGGACATGTGAGAGGTGAGATTCAAACCCCAGCCTTCCTGGCTTCAAGGTCAGAGTCTTTCCTGTTGCCACAGCCTTTGGGTGTTTTTTTTTAAATGGCAAAGTCCTCTAGAGCAGAGGTTCAAACCCATGGGCCACTACACTCCCATATGCCACTGGAACTAGATTAAAATATAATTGGGAAATCTTTAACAAAATAAATAAAAATACAATATAACAGAGATAACATTACATTTTTTAAAACTAAGTCAATATGCAACCTGTAGGAATCCTTACGTACTAATTAGTGACCCCTGTTTCTATTTGAGTTAGATACCACTGCTCTGCTGATTTTAAAACTGACACTAACAACAAACAAGAAGTTGTTCAATTGTATGTTCATTCTGAGGGAAATGACTAGCAGGTACTTCCTGGATCTCTCCCATCTCATTTAAGGGCCTGATTAGCCAGAGGCAATATGAAGCTTAAAGTCTATTGATAGAAGAATATCAAATCTATGGAGATGCCAGCCACTCTCTTCCTCCTTAACACACACATATAAAGGCAGTGGCTTCTTTCTGTATTTGGAACCCACTTCAAACCAGTGCTCCATTTATCAAATATACCACACCTCCTCTTATCAATTTAGCACAGAAGTTGTCACCATTTTGGTTTGGTCTGATTTTTTTCAATATATCAGCAGATTTGTCACCTCATCCACATGGATATTTCCTCCTGTGGTACAGATTACAATCTATCCATGCCCTTTCATCTTATACAGTTCCTGTCCATATTCCTCCAAGGCTCCTTCAGAGGGGATCCACTTGAGATCTTGTTGAGATACATACTTGAGATCTTCTAGGTCTTTTTACATTCTGAAAGTAGAATTGGGCTATGAGGCTGGCCATTTATTACCCTTCACTGGCAACACATGACCAGTTAACTCTGCTTCTAATCATACATTTTCTCAAGGACATTATCAAAAATAATTGATTTTCATTAAATAGCCTTATTTGAAGAACTTCAAAAAGTACAAAATGTATTCACATCAGTGAAAACTTAATATCTAAACATATACATGACACTCAAGTAGAAAACTCTAGGCCATTGGTTCTCAAACTTCCTAATGCCGTGACCCTTTAATACTCATATATGGGCGTATCTGCATGTGGGCAGATCCACCTGGAGACAGATAGAGGAGCAGTGTCTCAGTTTCTAAGACCATCGGAAATGTGTTTTCCAGTGGTCTTAGGCAACCCCTGTGACCCCTGTAAAAGGGGTCATGAACCACAGGTTGAGAACCTCTGCTCTAGGCATATGATGTAGCATGCCTTGTTTGAAGAGCTTGGTGCCATTAACTGCCGACTCATTTGTGCTGGATATTGTGCAATAATACATAAAGAAAACACTCTATTTGCTTTCAAGACTTGCACTCAAAATTCTTTTAAAAACCTATATCTCCATAACAAAATTCACCTACTTCAAATGTCATAGAATCTCAGAATTAGATGAAACTTTAGATTTTCTCTGATCTAACTACTTTTCCAATGTATGAATGACCTATGATACTCTCCAAAAGCAAGGCATCATCCACCTTCTATTTAGATACTTCCAGTGATGGGGAACTTAATATCTCCCAAGGAAGCCCATTTGGCTTTTGGACCATTCTAATTGTTAGGAAGTTCTTCTTTATGGTAAATTAAAATCAGTCTTTATAAATTTGTAAATCTGAAGATGATTCATTTTGCAAGATATGATGTTTCTGGGTCAGATGCCATAGAGATGTTATCATTATGGAAATCAAAAACCTTTTTAAGAAGCAAGTCTGAAATGTTTCATAAATATTTTATTTTAAACGGCAGGTTAAGTTTTGATTATTTTTGTTGCTCAAAATTGATCTGCAAAATCAGCATAAAACATCTTGATTCTGGAGTTGATGAGAGTACAGGTTCTAAAATGCTCCCAAATCAAACCATATGCAGTGGTAACTGCATTTTTCTGTGTAATTTACTCACAAAGTACTCTGATGGCAGAATATCGCATGCTTCAGCAAGCTTTTCAAAATGTACACTAGCACACTTGTTGGCAGCCAGAAGAAAGAAAACAAAGGTCATCACTTTATCTATGAAGGGTAGAATTCTCCAGGTGGGATATCTTATTTCTGGTATCCACTGGCAAATGCCCATCTGTGCTTGCAAATAAGTAATTATGAATACAATTTGCAAAAGAAAAACTAATGGTCTATAATAGCAACTCCTGCATGAACAACTTGGGTGACATCTTGTGTGACCCAGTGTCTAGCATGGTGTTGTGCATATATGACAATAAAATGTCAAGGACTTATTATTTCATAAGTGTGGCAACTCCTTCCATGAATGCATATCACAACAAATTACAGTCTTGGACAATTGCCTAAGGCCCAAAGAGGTTGAGGTAATTTTCCCAAGGTCATGTCTGCTAGTAGATACAGAATCTGGATATGAACCCAGATCTTCTGGCTTCCAAGACCAGCACTTTATGCCCCCAGTCTGCTATACACAAGCCACTTAATAAGAGCTTGTTGAGTTTCATTGAACTACTTGTAAATAGCCTCCTTATAACCAAAATACTGACACTGATGAAAGTCAGTGACAAAATTGGGTTCCACAACTTGTCCATGTAGGAGAAGGACCTTAATGGCTTCTCTAGGCCATTAGTCTCTATTTTACAAATTGTGTTCATAATTACTTATTTGTGAGCACAGACTGGCATTTTTTCATTGGATACAGGAAATAAGATATGCCACCTAGAGAATTCTAACTTTCATTAAGTAAAAATGATGACCTTAGTTTTTCTTTATTCTGGCTACCAACATGTTTTAGTAACCAAACCGAAAATTCATCCATGATCTCAACTTTGGCAGAAGGGGAGAAGGCAACAAGAAGTGGACAGCTTCTACTTTCAGGTTCTAGGTAACTTTTTTTCTTTCTTAGCAATAAACTTTTACCGTTAAGTAAAAAAACAGATAGAGGCTCTGTTTAGTTATCATGATAAATGAAGTTGGATCAGTTTAGTTAGTGATAGCAATTGTTATATAGGGAACAATGACATTTTAGCATGACACTCAAAAGCCTGAAGCCTGTTCTGAAGTAGAAAATGCAAGAAGTCACCAACATTTCAAATTTCCTCATACCTTAGAGATAAAAACTGTGGGGCATCAACAGTGGAGAAAAATTAGGTGATTCATTAAATATAGTCCTGTGTGTACTTTGGTGGTAATGGCTAATTATTTATTTATCTGATGTAAGAGGTTCTTGGTTTCATTAAGGTCACTTGTGTCAATAAATAAAAATTGCGTTTCCAGAAGCCTTACACTTCTTGGCCAGTAACCCAACGCGGAATTTGCTATCTCTTCCATAATCCTTCTCTTTACCTATAGTCTTGCTAACCTGGAGGAGCCTCTGCCTTGAGGTCCTCCTCTCCACATTGGTAACTCTCCCTGCTCACCTTATGTAGGAAGGATTCTAGACATGATTTATCACACATTAGCCTGGCCTCTCACTTCCTCTTGCACTTCAGTAGGCAGGCACCCATTGTGCTTTCCAGATCTCCTATGTGCGAGGTCTGTTCACATTAGAATATAAGCTCCTTGAAGGTACAGATTGTCTTGCTTATTTATATTTTTATCTGGAACACTTAGTATAGTGGTTGGCACAGGAGTGTACTAGCAAATATGTAAGAGGTAGTTCTCCAAGAACCACCAAAAAATGTAGATGACCCACCTTTAGGTTTAATCTGAATTATTTATATTTTCTCTACCATTTTATTGTGCTTAGACAATCAACAACAACAAAAAAATTAAATCCTCATTTCTAGTGTGTGCCAATTTCTAAGATGTAAATGCTCACACTGAAAATTTCACAATTGGCTCAAGCTGGAAGGAGCAGGTCCACAACGTCCTTGGTTCAGGGTAAGTACTTAATAACTGTTCATGAAAAATGTTCAAAATAACTATTGATTAGAGAACTGCAAATAAAACAACTCTGCAGTATCACATCATACCTTTCAGATTGGCTAATAAGATAAAATAGGAAAATGATAAATGTTGGAGAAGATGTAGGAAAATTAGAACACTAATGCATGGATGGTGAACTTGTGAACTGATCCAACAATTTTGGAGAACAATTTGGAACTATGCCCAAAGAGCTATAAAATTGTGCATACCATTTATTCAATAATCCAAAAAGAGATCATAAAAAAGGGAAAAGGACCCACATATACAAAAATATTTATGCTCTTTTTGTGGCGTCCAAGAATTGAAAACTGAGGGGATGCCCATCCACTGGAGAATGGTTGAATGTAATGGAATACTATTGTACTATAAGAAATGATGAGCATGTAGATTTCAGAAAAACCTGGAAGGATTTACATGAACTGATGCTGAGTAAAGTGAGAAGAACCAGGAGAACACTACACACAGTAAGAGCAATATTGTGCAAAGATCAGCTTTGATAGATTTACATCTTCTCAGCAATGCAAGGATCTAAGACAATTCCAAAAGACTCATAATGGAAAATACTATCTACATCCAAAGAAAGAAGTATGGAGTCTGAATGCAAATCAAAACATACTATTTTCTTTTGTTGTTGTTATTCTTTTCTTTCTTGTGGTTTTTCCCTTTTGTTCTGATTCTTCTTTCACAATATGATTAATACAGAAATTTGTTTAATATGATTGTTCGTATATAGCTTGTATCACATTGCATGCCATCTTGGGTAAGGAGAGGGGAGGGAAGGGGGAAATTTAGAAATCAAAATCTTATAAAAGTGAATGCTGGAAACTAAAAATAAATAAATGAAGTCAGGAGAAACGTAACTGTTGATCTTGATATCTTACTTAGTTAGCTAAGACCCCACCTCACTCATGAGTTTTCTACAACTAAAGTATACCAACACACTCAAGATAACAAATGATTATCCATTGAAATAGATGTATAGACAGAACCTTAATTCATGAATCTGGCCATTATTCTCCCACCCTAAGGGAGAAATTACAGCATTTGGTCAGAAAGGAACCTCAGAGACCATCTAGTAAAATTTAAAATTATGAAAATGAGGAGAAAAATACCTTACATTTCTATTGTATTATAAGGTTTAAAAGGCACTTTGAACTCTTTAACATAAGTAATAATAACAGTTCATACTTGTAGAGAGAAATAAGGATTGCAATGTGTTTTCTTCATAACCCCATAAGTGGTAGTATCTCCATTTTACAGATAAGAAAACTGAGAACCCAAGAGATTTGCCTAAAGTCTCATAGCTAAGTAAATGGCAGAGTTAGAATTTGAACTGAATTTGCTCCTGACTCCAAACTCAGCCCTCCCTATACTACACTTTAACACTAAAGTCTTTTCAAACTCTCATAGTCTATGAAATGATCGATATAGTCCAGGGGTCATAGAAAAGTGAAACCTGAGGTAACACAAGAACAAGCTCTGAGATAGTTAGTGTCAGCTTTGGAGTCTTAAGCATCATCATTATATACCTACTCTGTAGTACAGACTTCCAAATTTCTCTATAGATTTGTCCTTTATCACTCTCTCCCTAGGTGCTAAGCAGGAAAAATACTATTATCCAGGTATGCTGAGGAAGTGAATATATTTTAATAGGATTATGATAAGAGAGAATTTTTATCCTGTGACTTTGACAAAGAGAAAAGAGAGAGAACAACTTGTGTTTTAAGATCAAAGAATAGACATTCAAATGAAAAGAGGATTATCTGATTAGCATACTACCTGATGGAACACTCTCAATGTCATGTTTCTTGTTTGGAAGGAGGATGGGCTGCAGGTGGATGCCTTTGCAGAACTGCTGGCACAATAGGCATGTTAGCAAAAAAAAAAAAATTTAAAAACCTGGTCACCGACAAAGCCATCATTTGCATAAAGAGTGATAGAGAACTCTAGGCAAATCATGCCAGATGTGATTACTCTTTTTCTGAAGTTGAAAGGAAATCTAATGGACCACTAGCTAAAGGTATACAGCTGCTAACGCATCTAGAAAGCATATAAATAGTCTAGGAAAATCTAGCCCAAAAATCTGCTTGCAAAAGCTCCTTGGGAGGAAGCATTTCGAAATGGACCATGAAACCATTAAGCAGGCACACCCTTTTCCACCCTGAAAAAAGAAGAGAAGCTAATTGAGCTTAGGGGAAACCAGCTGGCCACACAGGAGGGAAGAGGCTGGGTTTGGGGCCAGGGGTGGGGAACCTGAGGCCTTGAGGCCACATGCGGTCATCTAGGTCCTCTAGTGCAGCCCTTTGACTGAATCCAAATGCCTCGAGGCTGCAGTTCTGCACCCCTGTTTGGGCTCCCTGAAACCTCTTCATCAATAGTCTTTTAGTCTGGGAAAACAGCACTTTCCCTAGTAAGTACTCCAAAACACACATCCAAAGGATTTGAAGATACTCCAGGCAAGAGAATAAGTACAGTCTTAACTTGTTTCAATCATTCTCAGGGAAATTTGGGGGAAGGGGAAGAGAATTATGAAACAGACAGTAGCATGGATTTAGCCTTCTGCAGTTTGCAAAGCATTTTGCAATTTGATCCTCACAACCACCGTAGGAGGTGAATGCTATTATTATACCCATTTTACAGAAGGAGGAAACTGAGGTAAATCATGGTTAAATGACTTGCCCAGGGTCAAACAGCTAATGTCTAAGACTGGATTTGAACTATGGTCATCCTGACTCGAGGTCCAGCTCATTGTGCCACCCAGCTGCCTCTATTTTTAATAATGTCATCATTGACCAGTATTTAGCAATAATGGTAGAAATCTATTATACTGTAACAGATTATTTGTGGTTTGGACTAGATCCTATCTCCCAAACCATAAATAATTTAATAAAAGCTTCCATTTCTGACAAAATGGGAGGAGGGTGAACTAGAGAATTGGCACCAAAGATCTCTTCCTGCTCTAAACTTCTGTCATATCCCAATTTGAGAAAGTTGGCTAATAACACAGGTTTAGTCATGTCTTCTGACACCACTGTTTGGATAGCTCCAACATCTCCATTCTTCTCAAAGCCTGGACCCCATTTACAAAAAAAAAAAAAAAAAAAGATGGATGGCAGGCTTTGCTACTTCAATTCAACAAACATTTCTTAAGCAGCTACTACAAAGAAGGCCTCATACTTGGTGATGGAGATACAAGGATAAAAATTAAAACCTTCCTGACCTCAAAGAGCTTATATTCCACTGGGCAAATATACATACAGATAAGTAATTATAGATTACATACAAAATATTAGAAAATAATTTCCAAAAGGGAAGAGCATTAAGAATTGGCAGAATCACCTGAGCTGGGACTTGGGGGAAGCCAAGTTTTTCCTTTCACTTCCATGCCCAGGATAAGGAAAAGGGTAAAAGGAAGTGAATTCTGGGCTTCTCTGTGATTTATTGAAACTTCTCTCTTTCAACCCTTTGTAGGAATAGCAAATTAGATACTAACCAGAGAGCTTCCATTAGAAGCCTGGGGGTAACACAGTGGCACAAAACATTCATGAATTCAATGAAATCATTGATTTCTCCTAGAAAGACCTCAAATACTACACCCAAAATTGAAGGCTTGAAGACTAAAGAAATGTATTATACACATTCCTTCCCTTTTATTTCTTTTCTTTTTCCTATATAGTTAGCCAAAAAAAAAATTAAATCTAAGAAGGAAAAGTAGACAATGTGACTTAACACCCCCTGTAAAGGGAAGGGAGGCTTGTATAGGCTGGATAATAGGAGCTGAGCATTATGAAGGATGAGCAAAGAGATGAAGTTAAATCTTTAGAAAATTATTCTGTACAAGAGAACCATTTAGAAAGCATTTGCAAAAGACCATCCTTTGAACACATTAAAACCTAAGCAACCGCAAGAATGGGGAAGGAAAAGGAAGCTAAAGCTAGGAAGTTTCAATCCTATAATTTCTCATTTCCATTGATTATCCTGTAGTAGTCACCACCTAATGAGCTGGAGAGACTTCTGGGGATGGGGGGTGGCCGGGTAGCGATAGTTTATGTTCCACCTGCAAAACTGTCATAGATGACCAATAAAATGGGGTGGGGGGAATCATGCAGGCTGACTCTCACATTGCAATGCTAGGATGAGAATTTGGGAGAAAGTCTCTGAAGGGCACAGAAGATTAAGAAGAATCCTAGAGTCTGCTTCTCTATCACTGGGGAAGAATTAAGTTAAGAGACAGAAGAGCCAGGAAAACAGGAGAGACAAAAGACAGACTACCTCAGGCTAGTTCTAAATGAAGCAGCTTGATCATTTGAAATGAGAAATGGCCAGACAGATAGCTGGGAAGTCAAAGATCAAGGGAGATTACATCTACATGGCCAATCCAATTTCATTTCTGTAGATGTCTACCCAGTTATTTCTAATCGAGAACTTTATCATATTTGAAAAGGTGAGACCCAGGTAAACTGCAACTCCTAAGACGCTGGATAAGAAGAGAAATTCAACACTTCAAGGATCCCCGATTTTATCAGTGAGGGCTCTCCCTTCTACTTCTTACATTCTATTCAATTGAGCAGGCATTTATTAAGCACCTACTGTATACCAAGTACTGCTAGGCACAAGGAATGTGAAATCACACACACACACATACACACGCACACACACACACATCCCTTCCCTCAAGCCGCATACATTCTACTGGAATTTATGTTCCCTATGCCTTAGTAGGCCATCTCCACGAGCTGGGAGGGCCAGGCCTCATTCTTGAAGCCTTTCTAACTTGGAAAATGTCACTTGGCTGGTAAAGCCATCCAGAATCCAAAGTCTAATTTGTGCCAAAAGGAAACACTGAAGTATGACTTACACAGAAGAAAAAAATGACTTACATTAACAACCTAAAAATAATTTTGAAAATGACCATAAAGCAATCAGATTCGAAGGTATTTTATTCAAACAAAAAGTAATAATAATTCCACCTTATATTATTATGGTGGCAAAAATCTAAATAACACCACTGCCCAGATTTTTACTAATTAAATATGAGATGATAGGTATTCCAAACTCAGGATCTCTTGAGAACAAACTCCTAAGGAGAAAAATAAGAATTTGGTTTATCCTGGATCATCTGGAAATATGAAGCTAAAAGTCTTTGCAGATTTCCATTAACTATAGTTCTATATATAGTTTAGAAACTACGACAGCTATCCAAAATCATTTGGGGAAAAATCAGTGCACTTTAAGGGAGAAACATTACGTTGGTTCGGTTTCCTGAAAAGTAGAAAGGTAAGATGGCTTTTACAATACATGTGCATGAGCCCAAGCAAGATGCCAACTAGAGTAATTTGAACAAACTGGTAAATTTACTTGGGGGAAGGAAGATGTTTATGGAATCAGGCAAACAAATACTTTGACTGCATTGATCATTTTTTAAAAATAGAAATGGTCTGTCTTTCCTACAATTCCAGACACTGGTTGTTATTGTCGTTAGTCCTTTGATTTTGAAAAGGACCAGTGACATGTTGATGTGATGGGTGATGTCTTGAAATGGATTTAAGTGAAGCAGAGCTGCACAAACATCATCCTCATTCTCTCTTCCGGAGTCATTGAAGTCTGGTGGCCCAGGATGAGGGTGATGACCTTAGTGTCTTTGATGTCTGACCAGGTTCTAATTGCTCCACAGCATCTATTTCAGATGCCTTCATGACCCCTAGGACAAATTGTTCTCAACTGCCCATATGACAGAGGGACAATTATACCAGACCAAAAAGAGGCACCAGAAATTCAGATGAGCTTAGGTTGTACCACTAACAAAACTTCAGTGGGATCAAGTCCATGGTCTCAGAGTCACAGAGTTGGAAGAGAGCTCAAAGACCATCTTATTCAATCCAAATCAAGAAAAAGAACCCTTCCACAATACAAAAGACAAGCGATCATCCAGATTGTGTTCAAAGACTTCCAGTGAGGCAGGACCCACAACCTCCCAAGGCTACCCTTTACATTTTGACAAAACTGTCATTGTTAGAAAGTTGTTTTTTCTCCTTGTATCAAACCAAAACATGTTTCTTTGCACTTCCTGTCTAATGTTCTGGTTCTGTCCTCTGGGTCCAAGGAGAGAAATTCAATCCCCTTTTCCATGGGATGGCCCTTCTGATACTTGAGGGCAGCTACAATGGATGTTCCCTCCTCCACCCTCTCCTTTTGCAGATGAAAGATCTCCAGTTCATTCTATTAATTTACATTTGGCTCAGTTTTGAGACTTGTCACCACAATGGTAACAATCCATTGGATACCCTCTAGTTTGTTGATGTCCTTTCTAAAATGTGACGGCCAGAACTAAACACAATACTCCAGAGTCGATCTGATCAGGGCAGAGTCCCTATCCAACTGCATTGACTGATTTGCAGTTCTTTGCTCCATCATGTTGCCCATATGGGAAATGTTCTGCTTCCTTATCTTCACCTCCTAATATCCCTCACTTCACTCAAGACTCAGTTCAAAAGCCACCTTCCAGAGCCCACTTCAAGCTATTTATTGACATGTTATCTCCAGTTCTTAGAATATAACCTCCATAAGGGCAGAGATTTTTTTTTTGCCTTTCTTTGAGTTCCTAATTCTTAGCACAATTAGCAACTTTTTAGCACAAATTTTTAGCACAATTCTTGAATGGCTAGACGATATACTTGTCAATACAGTCTAAAATGACATTAGCTTTTGTAGCTGCCATGTCATTGTTGACTTATATTGTATTTGAAAGTCACTTAAACCCCAGATCTTCATTTTTGGATGAACTGTTATGTGTTCACAGGTTTACTGGACCAACTATTTTAAGCATTCCAATGAGGCAACTGTTTTGACTGATATTTTTCACAGAATTGACCAGCTGCTTTATTGAATTGATCACCTTGGCTAAAATGTGCAGAGAGAGCCTCCAAGGGAAAATGATGCCAATAGCAGCCAGAGGATGAGTGGCTATGCTGTGGAAAAGGAGAAACCTAGAACTTAATGGTGAAAGAAAATCCATGAAGCACACCAGGTATGCTTCACACCAGGGCATTGACATCTTCGGTTTCCATGGAAATGTGTGTTTCTGCACATCCTCTCAGTACATCAATGAGGCATAGAGGAGAAGAGATGAAGAGGGTTGGATAATTTGTTGAAGAGTGAACACGCATAACTCTAGCACAGAAGGGTGGCTAAAGTCACGATGATAGCAAGGTTTACCTTGTTATGGACTATTCTATGGAAATACTATGGTGAGTTTACAAAGTTGTGTGTTCACTTTACATCAGTTCATACAAGTAACCCCAAGTTTGTTGAAATTACCCCTTTCACCATGTACCAAAATAAAAATGTTTTGAAGAAAAAGAAAAAAAAATTATGGATTGAGTTATAATATGTGGTCTCTTTCAAATGTTGCTTTTTAGAAAGTACAAAGGAAGAATATAATTGTCATATCAAAACCCTTCAAAATATAGATGTAACTAGCAAGAAACAAAATGGCTTCTTAACATGCTCTTGAAGTAGATTGGGAAAGATGGCTTTGTATAAAGTGCACATTAGACTAGGAGTTCAGAGATGTGGTTCCAACTCAAACCTCTGACATTTAACCAGCTAAGTGGCCTTGAACCAGTCACATGACTTACACAGAACTCAATTTCCTCAGTTTCCAGTGCTGGCTGTGTGATCTCTTTAGTCCTTGCCTAACTTAACGTAATGTAGTGGGTAAAAATAGCTAGGTGGCACTGTGGAGAGAGCACTGGGCTTGGAATCAGAAAGACTCATATATATATATATATATATATATATATATATATATATATATATATATATATTCCTAAATTCAAATCTGCCCTCAGACATTTACTAGCTGTGTGACCCTGGGCAAGTCATTTATCCCTGTTTGCCTCAGTCTCTCATCTATTAAATGAGCCAGAGAAGGAAGTGGCAAATTAATCTAGTATCTTTGCCAATAAACCTCAAATGGGGTCACAGTCAGATACAACTTAAACAACAACAAAGTAGATAGAATGCTGGATTTGAAATCAATGATGAAGACCTGTGTTCAAATCCTGCCTCAGGCACCTATTAGCTGTGTGACCCTCCCCAAGTCACTTAAACTACCTCAGCCTCAGTCTCCTCATCTATAAAATGGGGATGATAATAGCACCAACTCACAGGGTTTTTGTAAGGGTCAAATGAAATAATAAATGTAAAGTGCTTTACAAAACTTAAAGCATCATATGAATGCTGTTTTCCCATCTGGACCTCAAATGAAGGGCTTAGGTCCCTTTTCTATGCTACAGTTATGATCCCATGTAAATGTTCACATAGTAAAACAAGCAGCCCAGGTTGGAATACCTCTTTAAGATTTCCAAAGCACCTGCCTCCTGGCCACTTGGTGAAGTACTTAAAGATGAGGATAATTATCTCCACTTTGCTGATGAGGAAGCCAAGGCAAAGAAAATATAAATGATTTCCCCAAAGCCACATAGCTTAGCTGGGAAGGGGCAGGCCAGAGCATGAGGAAAATCCAGTGCTCTGTTCACTGCACCCCACTGGCAGGAAACCTGCTTTCTAAGTTTAGAGAGCTGATCTCAGAGCAGGAAGTCCTGAGTTCACATCCTGCTACACACACACACACACACACACACACACATACACAGAGACAGAGACAGAGACAGAGAGAGACACAGAGAGACACAGAGAGAGAGAGACACAGAGAGAGAGAGAGAGAGAGAGAGAGAGAGAGAGAGAGAGAGAGAGTATGGCCCTACCCTGTACAAGTTATTTAGCCACTTGGTACTCTGGACAGCTCTCCAAGAATGTAAGTTACAGATTTAAGGTTGCTTTGGTAAAGGGCACTTTCTTGCTTGGGAATTTCCTATACCAATGAAATCATGGATAACAATAGCTAACATTTAAATAGTGCTTTGATTGTCACAACAACCCTGGGAGGTAAGTGCTATTATTATCAACATTTTACCAGTGAGAAAACTGAGGCAAATAGAGGTGAGAAGATTTGCCCAGGGTCGCACATTTAAGTGTCTGAGGCAGAATTTGAACTCAGGGTATCCCAGCACAAAGACTGGTGTTCTTCCTCTAGCTTCATCTATCCATCTGGCTCCCTATCCTACACCTTGAAGAATTCAAGTTCCCCAAGGGCAGGAATTGTTTGGTTTTGGTTTTGGTTTTGTCTTTGTAGCCCTAGCATCTAGTACAGAGCCCAGCATGCTGAATTCTGTTGGTTGAACTGAATTGTTCTTCAGAGGAGGATATCAGAATTTGGTTTGCTTTAAGTATATTAGTGCTTGCGTTGACTATGGGAGAAGACAAACAATTCAGTTGGCTTCTGCTCTGGCAATTCCTTTCCAAGCTGATAAATACAGTCATTCAGGTCAGCGTTCCATTTCTTCAGGTGAACGCATGACTTTGTTCTCTATTTCCCATCAAGAAACTTGCTGGCAGAGGTGGAGGTGTCATTAAGACTCATTTCTACTAAAAAAAAAAAATGTTCCAAGGTGGATATTTCTGGTATAATGCCCAACATGTCACAAGAAGGTTTGGACTTGGTTTCCTTTGTCTAGAGAGAAAATTAATGCAAAGTAAAAGAGCTAATAGACCCTGGATTGTTTTATACTGACTCCTTAAAGACAGCAGGAGGGTTGGGTTCATGGACTGTGTGTAACCCATTTGTACTGTATGAGTTTCTATTCCAGATTCCTCCAGTTTCAATTATATTCCACCAAAAGCTACAGACTGTCTCTTTAAAGGTTAAGTATATTCTATGGGTTGAATTCTTTCCCACTTCAGGAAAACTAAATTGCCTGTGGCACTGTGAATGCATTGTTGTGTTGAATGAAAATATAAACAAGAAGAAAATATTTTAAACCTAAAAAAAATGAGAACATAGCTATTAAATCCCTATTCCACTGACATTGCAAAGTGATTGTTTACCTGAAGTATTTACATTTAAATTCAGTTCACACGTATCAAAGGTCTGGATATGATATGAAAATTTATGAAGCAAGTTCTTACCTTCAAGAAACTTCCAAGCTAGCTAGGGAGAAATAAGGCAAGAGATATAGCCAGGTTGAGTGGAAGGAGAATTGGGGGGCAGGAGGACCTCTATCCAGTCCTTACCCTGACATCACCTCACTGAATAAATCTGGTCAAGTCACTGTACCTCTTTGCCTCAGTTTCCTCACCTATAAAATGAAATGCAGAAAATATGATCTCAAATGTCCACTCCAGATCTAAGATTTCTAATTTCCTAATTTCTCCAACACTGCCATGACCCTGGGACAGGCTCTTACTTCCTCATGGCTGGTCTAATGCAATAGCTGCCATGGGTCTGCCAGCCTCAAGGCTCTCCTCACTCCAGTCCATCCCTCCACTCAGCTAGCAAATTAATCTTAAAGGGCAGATCTGTCCATATCACTCACACCCCCATTCAATAACCTCCAATGGGTCCCTATAACCTCAAGGATCATTTTTTTTTAAAATCCTCTGGTGTTGAAAGCTCTTCATGATCTGCCTCTCTCCACTTTCCAGTCTTCTGACACACCCAGGTACTCTGCAGTCCAGTGACATGTCTCACAAGGGACATTTTCCCTGGCTGCTCCCATGCCTGGAATGTTCTCCCTACTTGTCTCCTCCTCCCAGACACCAGGGCTTCCTCCAAGTCTGGACTAAAATCCCATCCTTTGCAGGAAGTCTCTCCTGATCCCTCTCAATCAACTGCTTTTCAGCTGTTGATTATTTCCCTTTTATCCTGCATATAGATTGTTCATACAAAATTATTTGAGTGCTGTCTCCCTCCATTGGATTGTGAGCTCCCTCAGGGCAGGAATTGGGTTTTGCTTCTTTTTGTATCCTCAGCACTTAGTGCATTGCCTAGCACATAGTAGGTGCTTAATAAATATTTCTTGGCTTGGAACTACTGTTAGGTCCCCATTGTTTCAAATGCTGGATCCCCTGAAGTGCTCGTGTTATCTGAATTTACTCACACATTCGCATATTTCCATTTGGGCTGAAGCCAGTGAACATATTTTACATAATTATTACTTCAAACAGTGTGAGTTCAAATACATGCATTTAACAAACTAAGATAAGGTAAGTGTATGGGGACAAAGATGGGGCAATAATCAATGTGATGAGAATTTTGAAACAGGAAAACATCAAAAGATTTTGAAAGTAAAATGATCTCAATGTGCAGAAAAGGAACTTGAGAGAAGATACTTTACTTCTTGGGGCTTTCATTTCCCCATGTGTAAAATGAGGGGGTTGGACTTGATTATTTCCAAGTTCCATCCCAATGCAGGACCTTTGACCCTTTGATTTTATTCATTCCAAGGAAGATAGGAAATAAAACACAGTAACATTTACTTGGCTAAAGTATGAATCTGACCTTTATTCTGCCACAAGGGAGCTTTATAATCAGGGCACATTTTTTTCCTTTGGACCAAACCTTGATTTCGCTAGCCTGTAGAACCCTAAATAAAGAAACTCCCTCCACCAATGGAGATCATCACTTGCTTCAGAACTTTAGAGTCTAGGAAAATTGTCTATGGGTATCAAGGTTAAGAGAATTGCTTAGTCACACAGCCAACATGTATCAGAAGCAGAATTTTAACCTGGTTTTTCCCAACTCCAAGACCACCTTTCTATTCATTACACCATGCTACCACAAAAAAGGGAACATTGATGTCGTTCCAGAATGCTCGACTCCCTTCTCATATGTAAAATCAAGTGTTGAACCTCTACCAGCTGAGGAAGCAAACACTGCAATACCTCAAAAATTTGAGAATCAGTGCTTTCATCTGTGTTCACCAATATAGGTCCCGATCTCTCCATGACTTAGAAAATGGCCTTCAATACTAGCTATGGTCAAAAACTTCATCATCATCAGTCACTCCAGTGACAAACCTCTGTAGACTTAGCCACACTGGTTCTCAGATGAAAGATACATAGTCTTTAAAACTTGGTAGGACATTCTAGAGCTTGGGGTCCAATCTTATAGCCTTAAGAACCCAGATTATTCATGTTCTCATCAAGGATCATAGTAGGTATGTAGTAAAGATCATAGGATCAAGAATTTAAAGCTAGAAAACTTCAAGACTAGAAATCTTCATTTTATAGATGTGTGATTGAAGCCCATAGTCTCCTCTGGGCTAAATATCCCCAGTTTCTTTAACTGATTCTCATATAGCATGAGCCTTAGGAAGTAATTGGAACACCCACAATTTAAAGCCATGGCCTCTTACTCCAAGCCAATGCTCTTTCCATCACAGCCTCCCTGTGTACTATAAAGCAGGTTATACATGTCATTTCAAGTATAATCTGTATGTGGATTCACTCTAAGAGTTTCAAGTGGGGAAAGACATCCCACGGGAATGAGGTGAGCTATGTGGCCCAGTGGATAAAATGCCACACCTGGAGTTGCAAAGACCCAAGTTCAAATATAGCTTCAGACACTTAACTAGCTGTATGACCCTGGAAAGCTCACTTAATCTGGCTACCCATCAGTTCTCCAACTGTAAAATTGATCTATATCTCAGGGTTACTATGAAAATAACATTTGTAAAGTGCTTTGCAGGCCTTAGCATTACAATACAAATGTTAGTCATTACTAGGTAAATGGAGAGGAGAGAGAAGCTCTTAGTGAATTGGTCTCAATATTTTAGTTAAGTATGAAGCAAGGTTCTTGGTTGAGACAGTTGGAAGGACAGGTACTATGAGGGCCTTGAAAGTGTTGAGAAAATTTAGAACAGCAGCTGTAGTGAGTGGGATAGTGAATCAATTAGTGTAAAAAGGTTGCCTTGCAGGGGGGGGGGGGGGTCCAATAGAAATCTTGAAGAAGACCCAGTTTACACAATTTCATAATTTCCTCCAGCTCCAATCAGCAGCACAGTGTATGAGGTTGGGGTTTGGCCACTCCTTATCTAAGATATACAAACAGGTTAAGGATTCAAGTGTAAAGTGAACTAATTCTGCAAGTGGTAGAGATAGGAAAAAGAGGAGAATATTGCCAGTGCAGGAATGATGACCTGGGAAAGAACTCAGGAGTGGAAGGATTGAAGGACAGGGTGAGGGTGAACTCAGCTTCTGCTTCATTTCTGTCTGAGACTTTGCCTTATTGAGGATATGTTTGAAATCTGATGTAGCAGCTCTGAGGTAAGCAACAGATTCAAACCATTTTGGAGGGAGTATTTAGTGGAATGAAGAGACTAAAACCATCTCTGCAATAGCTGACGGTGTAACCTTACACAAATGAGAACCCCTCTAAGCCTCAATTGTCCCATTTATTAAATGAAAATAAAGTACCAGTCCTACCTACCTTACAGAGTTTTTATGCCAATCAGGAGAGATTAAGACGATGAGAATATTTTGGAAAATCTAGCTGTATAAAGTGATTGCTGTTGTTAATACATTACATGCATATCATACATGATACAAAATATATTATAGAATATATTATGTTAATTATATAATAATAAATAATACCCTGTAAGCTAAACTTTTCAAAGCAGTCTCATATTTTAATCATATGTGATTATATTTATGTTTTATATCATGTTATGATGTAATATATGACATATTACATATAACAATTATCCCTTGTACAGCTATACTCTCCAAAGTACTCTTGTCTTCTTAATCTCACCTGATTTGATATATGCATGTATGTATGTATATTATTATTATATCATACTAGAACATGTCTTATATCATGATATATAATATTATATATAATATAATAATACATAATACATTGTACAGATATACTTTCCAAAGCACTCTCATGA
>CM053591.1:187571686-187615093 GCA_028646515.1 Pseudochirops corinnae
TCATGATTTGGGATATATTGTTATATTATATATAATATATTAGGCTATAACATATGATGTATACTATAATGCTATATTATAATATGTGATATAGGAAAAATAATATAACACACAAATTGTTTTATTATTAAATTATACTACCATGTCTAAGTCACTTAAGCTGAAGACTGGAACACAATGAAACATTCTCATAATATTTTCTGAGGGATTGTAGGACTGAAAAAAGAATCTCCATTCAAGCCTTGACTGTAGTTTCCCAACTCAGGTGAGATGTCTTCTCATGTTTCACATTTACTTTAGTAAGCCCTGAGAAGGTCATTGACTTAATGCTTCTCTCTCACGACCTTGGGCTCTGATTTAATGCTTCTCCTCAAAATGCATGAACTTTGTAAACAACAGCAATTTGAGTTCCCAGATTTCCAATTGCCATGAGACTTGATGTAAGAAAATACCCTTCATCACTCCCATTTCTGCTGCAGGAGATTGGGAGGTGGGAGGTGAGGGAGAAACTCTCTGGATTTTTGTTTATAATGGTTAGCTTTGCTCAAATGCTTTGCCAAGGCTTAAGTTTGGTTGCAAATGGGACAGATAGTTTAATTGGCCGGCCTTATGTTAAAAGTCCTCTGCTCGCTAGGATTCTAGAAATGTATTTAAAATGTCAAAACCAATCTTCCTCCAAAGGCCTCCTGACGCTCCCCATCGCCCTTTTCTCAGGAATGCAGTGCTAGGCTCTGGATCTGAAAGCTGCTTCCATTGTCAGATGCTACAGCTGAGATGGGCTGATTTTCTTTGCTGTGAGTGAGATTTCTATTCTGACCAGGGATGTCGGGAAGTGACAGTGATGTCCAAAACAAAAATCGTCAATGAAACTTTTTTAATGTGTTTAAAAAAAACACATGCACACACATAAACACATTCAACCTAGGATGGATGTTGACACTCATTCATTGAATTTGGAATCTTGCCTTAAAAATTATTTCCCTATTCCATTCAAATAAAATTAATGAATGTCACCTAGTCTAACCTGATTTTACAAAGGAAGAAACTGAGGACCAGAGAGATTAAGTGACTTGCCTAAAGTCATAGAGCTAGCAAGCAAAAAGCAGAGCAGGGATTTGAACTTGGGTCCTGTGCCTCCAAGGTCAGCATCCTTTTGACTGCATGTTTCATCTGTGAAAGTTGTAAAGAGTCAAATTTAGGCCCAATGTCAGAAAAAAAAGACTTCCTAATAATTAGAGTTAGCCAGTAGACTAGACTACCTCAGGATAAAGATTAGTCCCTTCCCTCCCCTGTACCGGCCATGGAGGTCTTCAAGTAAAGAATGAGATGGCTGACCACTTGAAATTTGTGACATTGAAGAGATTCTTGATCAGGTCCAGGTTGGACTAGATGGTTTCTGAGGTCCTCTACAATCAGAGATTCTGAGGGTCTATGATTTTCACTAAGACCCATCCATAAAATGGGGTTAATTACATTATCTTCCTCTCAACATATTGGAAGGGGAGAGTTTCAAAAGGCTACATAAATATGACTAGATATGATTACTAACTCTCATTCAGCAGGAATGGCACATAAAGAAATCATGGTCGTGTCAATAATCACCCTTTCATGACTTTCAAATACATCCAACATTCTTGCAACAGGTGCCTTTTTAAAATTATTAAGTCAATTCAAGATACATGGGTTGCAGGAGACAATTTCTAATTTTCTACAAAGCTTTCTTCAGCGTTAAACCATGGGCTCTGCTGTACACAGCAGCTCTCAGACCCAAGGTGACTTCCTCTATTTTTTGAGGGGGCAAGAAGGGAACAGTTTCAGGGTAATCTGATGAACCTTTGAGTTATGAGGCCATGAAAATTCAAGAGGTTCATTTTAAAACGGTACTCTGACCTTTCTGCTCCTTCATAACTCAAAACTGTCTGCAGTTAAAAGTTCAGGCTTGTCATGTGGCTAAACTTGAAAAGGACAAGCTCATGGCATGCTTGGGGGAAATGCAGAGACCCAGAGGTTGGCATCCTTAGTGTTTCTCCATATGTAGGTGGGACCCACAGAGCTATGATCCCATACACACCATGATAGCGACTTTCTGGGCTCCAACCTGGGAGGCAGCATTCTGGGAGGGTACTGAAGGGGCCTCAGAGGCCATCTGGTCCCATACCTTTATTTTAGTGATTGCAAGCTGAAATCAAGAGAGTTAAGAGGCTTCAGGCCAAATAGGGAATAAGCATCAGAGGTAGGGCTTGAATGGAAAGAAGAATGAATCTGGAGTAAGAGGATCTGAGTTCAAATCCCCATTTTGCCACTTACTACCTATATAGTCATTAGCAAGTAATTTCACTTCTGTGAAGCTCAGATTCCTTCTCAATAAAATGAGAGGTTTACACTAGATGCCCTCTCTGGTCTATCCAATCAAGTCTATGATCATATGATGGGCATGGCTAATCTATTGGAAATGCTGCAGATGAGATCATGGTATGGGGTAGAAGGTAGAATTAGATGAACTCCTCAGTCCCTTCCATTTCAGAGCTTCAATGTATCCCATTAAATCATCTAGAAGGAGAATGACCCTTTCCCAACAAAACATGTTTGCCAATGTCTTCTCTAATTCATTATCCAGCCAACTCAAATATCAACTCTCAATTCCTCCCTGCACTTCCAGTTTGGTTTCTCTCTGTTTGGGTTGGTGTATGTTTAAGGAATGCAAATGTATTTAAATAATATTTATTATTACCAATAAATTATTCATTAATATAATTTATTAATGACTTTATCAATATCAAATAGTTTATGGAGACAAAGCTGCTACTGAGAAAAACCATCTAATGCCTCCCAAAGCCAAATATGAATGTTTTTTTTTATTATTCACTTGCTAGCTGTGTGACCCTGGGCAAGTCACTTCACTTGTTTGCCTCAAATGTAAAATGGGGATAACAAAGTACCTAGTTCTCAGGGTTGTGAGGATCAATTGAGAAAATACATTGAAAGTGCTTGGCATGATATCTGACACACAGTAAACACTTAATAAATGCTTATTTCTTTCTTTTCTTCTTTCATCTGCTCCTTCCTTCCCCCTCCCTCCCTTCCTTTCATTCCTTCCTTCCTTCTTCCCTCTCTCCCTCCCTCCTTTCCTTCCTTTCTTCCTTCTTTCCTCCCTTCCTTCCTTCCTCCCTCCCTTTCTTTCCTTCCTTCCTTCCTTTTCTTCCTTCCTCCTTTCCTTCCTTCCTTCCTTCCATGCTGGTCCCACCACTGAAGTCTTGCTCCAGTGCCTCACTGTGGTATGGAGGTGGTCCAGGGATCTCTCCACAGTTATTTTAACAGAGTAAGAACAACAGAAGTTTTTTTTTCCAACCGAAAAGACCCTGAAAAGCATATAGGTCCAATGACTGACATGGATGCCACTCCAATGTCAGTTTAACTGAATCAAAGAGAATTATCACCAGGTTGACTAAAAGCTGGGGATTTTTAAGCCACAACAACTTTCAACAACCAAGTACTAGAGAGACTTTGAGCTGGAGAGTATATAAAAGAACAACTAATTAACTTTCCCATTTTACAGATGCAGAAAGTGACCTTAGTTTGCATACAGGTAGACTTGACTTGATCATGAGCACGAAATGTGGGAAAAGCACTAGATTTGGAACCAGAAGAGTCGAGGTCAAATTTGATCTCCATTACTTTGTACCTGAATGGTCTTGGCCAAATCCTTTCACCAAAGGGGACCACAGTTTCCTCAGCTGTAAAACTAGGAAGCTAGACTAGATGATCTATGATATCACTTCCAGCCCTGCATCCTAGAACCATAGAAAACAGGTCCCAAGTATCTTACCTAAAAACTAGGTGCCATGACCACTAGGCCAGTTTTCAGACTGGTCTTGGGGTTTGACTTCACCCCGATATTAGTTGGAATCATGGATCCTAGAGCTACAAGGAATCTCCAATGATCATGAAGTCCATCTTCCTCTTTGACTGCAGTCAGGTGAGATACTGTCATCTCTGTTCTCCTTATAAGCCAGCAAAATTGGGTAGAGGCTAAGAGGAACCCAACACCACACAGCAGAAGATTGGCATTCAAGCCTCCTCCCTCCATCCTTCCTGCTCTGCCTGCCATGTAATTCATCCCAAACTGAGCTGAACAAGACCTATACCAGAACAGATGTGACAATTCTCATCTGGCTGAAGGCAAGGAAAGTGGGACCTCTTTCCAGACTACTTTGGAGAAGGGGGGAAAATCTAATGCCAAGAAAGATTTTGAGGTTAAGTTTCACAGGCTTCAATATGCTTCCACTGGATCAGCTGAGAAAAGAACCAAGAGTGGTTTCTGTTTGTGTGCTTTGTGTGTACCTTCCTTTCCCATTCCTCATCCTCTCAGATCTCTCTGCCTCACCTGACACTGTTGAGGACTTTCCTCTTTCTCTCTCTTTCCTTTGGATTTTCACGACTCTTCTCTAACTGGTTTTCCTCCTACATGTTTGACTGACTATTCCTTCTCTGCCCCTTTAGCTGGCTCACCATCCATTGTCATTCGCCTTAACTGTGGGTATTAGCCAAAGCTCTGTCCCAGGTACTTTTCATTCTTCTCTCTCTACCTTCTGTATAACCTTATCAGCTTCATGGGGCTTATTTATTGCCTCTGTGTAGACAATTCGCATATCAATATATCATGGATCAACATAGCCCATCCTGGTGTGAGTTTCAGTCCTGCATCATGTATTGGTCATTTTAAGCTGGATGTCCTGTAAGTATCTGAAACTTAACACATCCAAACCAGAACTTCTCTCCTCTTGCCCCAACCCTATCCATTTCCAAAGTCCCCTATTTCTTTTGAAGGTACTACCATCTTTCCAGTCTCCCAAGTCAATAACCTAAACATCATCAACTTATTCCTTCTTACCCCAAATCAGTGGCTAAATCCTGCCATTTCTTCCTCCATATCTCTAATATCAGTCTCCTCTCTACTCACACACCAAGTTCATTCAAGCCTCATCACTTCTTGCTTAGATATTGCAATGGCTTCCCTCACTCAAATCTCTCTTCACTCCAATCTGTCCTTCACATGTCTGTTAACATGATTTCCCTTAAGTAAAGATCTGCCTTAGTCACCCCCTACTAACTCCCCTACATCTTTCTCCTTTGCCTCTAGGACAAAAATTAAATTCCTGTATTTGGCTTTTAAAGTCTTACACAGCCTAGCCCACCCCATCTTTCTATTGTCATTACAAATGACTCCTCTTCCCTCACTACACAGTCTAGTCAAACTGGCCTTCTCTCTATTCTTGACCCATAAGACTTCGTCTCCCATACCTGGAATGCACTTCCTCATCACTGCTGCCTCATGGAATCTTTTTCTTCCTTCATCATGAAGTTCAACCTTCTGTTTAAAGCCCTTACTGAGCCTCTAAAATGCTAATACCCTGCATCCCTACCTTGAATGGATTTTGTATTTATTCTACACAGCATTCCCCAAAAAATTTTAGTTCTGTTTTAAATTTTAATAGATTAAAAAAAAACCCTACATGTACTCAGAGAGGACAGCACAAGCTCCTTAAGAATAGGGATTGTTTCAAATTTGTATTTGTATCCCTAGATCTGGCACAATGCTTAGCAACCCATAGGATTTTAATAAACACTTACTGATAGGATGACCTATGACTTCATTGGTGTGATGAATTTATTGTTGTTCAATCATTTCTGACTCTTCCTGACCCCATTTGGGGTTTTCTCGGCAAAGATACTAGATATGTTTGCCATTTCTTTTTCCAACTCATTTCAAAGATGAGGAAACTGAGGCAAACAGGGTTAAATGACTTACCTAGGGTCACACAGTTAGTTAGTGTCTGATCTGAACTCAAGAAACTGAGTCTTCCTGACTTTAGGTCTAGTGCTCTATCCACTGTGCCTCCTCCTTGCCCTGGTGCAATGTATACCTAAGAGTATCCTCAAGTGCTACAGGTTTGGAAATCTATCCTATAGACTGCAGCATTTTGTGGACTTTGAGAGCTTAAGTGTCTTGCCCATGGTTATATGGCAAGTTCACAGTACCAAGGGGTACATAAGTAAATTATACATTTTACTTTCTTTTGTGGTGATGTGGTTTTGTCCTTCATTCTTGAAAAGGACCATGACATCAGTAAGATGATGCCATGACTTGCAAGTGAATTGAATTTAAGTGAGGGAGGGCCGTACAAAGTCACCAGCCTGATTTTCTCCACTGGAGCCATCTGAGCCCAGTGGCCAGATATAGATCAGGACAACTGGAGATGGCCCAGGATGCAGTGGGAGATGTTGGCCTTTTTAAGCCAAGGTCTTTCCCAGTTCTCACATTGACTGAGGCAACATTCATTCAGTGATTACAGTTCTTTAAGAAGTGAATCAAAGGATGATCCCTTTAATAAAAAAAATAAACAAACTGGGAGGGGAAGACCTACAGGGTTTCCGGCCAAGAAAAAAACAATTACTATTAATTTTCACATTTAAGTGAGGGAGGACTGGACAAAGTCACGGACCTCACTTTCTTCACCAGGGCCACCTGGGTCCAGTGGCCATATAGAGATACCTTTTCTAAATTCCACTCAGTGGTCTTCAAGGAGAAAAATTCATAACTCCCAAGGGTTCCAACAATACTCTCTATTAAAGAGGTTAAGTTTTCAGGAGAGGATTGCCAGGTATCCTAGAAAAGTAAGTTCATCTCTTATTTATTGCCTTTTCTTGTTTTTTGTAGCTGTCAGGATGACTAATTATCCCACACAGGATACCATCAGGAAGTCAGCTCCTATACATGATGCATGACAGTCTCCTACCTACCTCACCATTACACACCCTTAGTTAGAAATCTTGTAGCCCCAGTTAAGCATAGAGAGTCAACTGCATGGCTTGGTCAAGATGAAATATACATTGCTGGGTCCCTGGTCTTACCTATTCTCAGGGAATTCAACCCAGGATCTATCTACACTGCTACTAACAGAATGTAAGTGAGATTCTTACTTTAAAATTTCCTCTTCTTATATACCACATACGCTAATGTAGAGTCACTTCAGTTCAAATGATCAATATGCTTCCATATTCTATAAGCAAATTCTTCAAATTCAGGAAATTCTGCCAATACTTTCACTGCACTGATTCGTTAATCTATTTTGCAGCAAAAATAAATAGGTTTTTGGTCACCATGTTGCAGAGCATACCCATGTATAATTAATTCACTATCCATTTCTCAGGAAGGACAAGATAATAAACGAATGGGGGTGGGAGAAGTATGGACAGTGTTATTATGCAAAAAAGATAGTTGAGAGATCATAAGCAACTACCATTCCATAACCATACTTTCTTCAGCTTTATGAAAATCTTTCTAAGAATGCTCTATATTCATATCAAAGGAACTGAAGATGAAAATGTCAGAAGGAAACTCATAGACTTTAATGAGTCATTTTCTACGGCAGACCACAGCTTTACAATCACACTGAAAGGTGCAGAAAATCCAAGATTCCACTGTGTTTGTTACTGGGGTAGAGGGGGAAGGGGAAAGAAGCATTTAATGTCATAGAGCAAAATGCTACCTTACAGGCTTTCCTCTGAAGAGGAATGTGTCGTTCACATGCTACTAAAACACAAGGTTCCAAGATAAGTTCAATTACCCTCTTATTATTCATGTCAATAAGACAAAAATCTCGAGATGTAGGCTTGTCAAAAGTGTGTGCCACTGTGGAATTCATGCATGGGGTGCAAATGAAAAAGGCAGCTTCTATTGTTTTTTGAGACTGGGCTAGAAGTGCAACAGCCATTCATGGTCCTAAACCAATGATGATAGATATGAAAGCTTTAATATGCTCTGTTTTTCTAACAACCCTTCCTTGGGTAGTCTGGTGCCACAGGTATTTATTATATTAGTGTCTTGCTTAGTACAAACAGCTAATCAGCTTTGGCCCTATTGCAGCTCAGAATTCTAGAACCCAAGGGATCTAGCCTCTGATTTACTGATTTATCCCCACCTCACACACACACACACACACACACACACACACACACACACACACACACACACACACACACCACTCACACACCTGGCAAGACATCCCCTATTGATGGTGAGATCAGATCCTCCAGATTCTCCTGTTGGGAATGACAATTGGATTGAGCTCATTGCAACAAAGCCCAGAACATTGTGAAGCCTCCTTATTGAGAACCACGATTGCAAACCCAACAATACACATAAGAAAAAACTAAATGAGTGAAAAAGGCTATTTGTCCAGTTTATGACACATGACTTAACCAATCGGAGAACTGAGCACAGCACGTGACCTCCAATACCTTCTAGTCTGACTTGACCTTGAACAAGAATCCCCTCTCCAAATCCCCCATTGAGTGGCCACCTAGTCTTCTTAAAGACCCACCTTTCCTCCAGCAGCCTACTCCACTGGGAAACAGCTCAGCTGGTAAGAAGGGCTTATCCCTTAGATTCAGCTTAAATCTACCTATCTGCAACATTCTAGACACAGTGATGTCATCCAACTCAATTCATTCCACACACCTTTACTGAGGGCCCACCTGGTGTAAGAGAGACAGGAACAGAAGGCAAGAACAAAACAACGCCAGCCCTCAAGGAGTTTACTTGATCCTTAAGTGATATCTGCCTGGGTAGGAGTTAAATAAATGCAAAGTTATTTCAAGAGTAAGAGAATGCTAACAATAACATCAGAAGAGATTTCACATGAGAAGGGAGCCTGGGATTCTGAGAGGCTGAGATGAAGAGGAAAGACTAGAGCTGGAAGGAGAGTGCCATATAGGAAAAGGAGAACAATAAGTGGAAAGAAAGAAGAAGAAAGAGGAAAAGGGATGATAGGAGAAAAGGAAGTGAATGGAGGGGAATGACGGATAGGGAAAGAGGGAGAGAAGTAGAATAGAGAAAGAGGATAGAGAAGGGGGAAGGAAATGGAGAAGAGGATAAGGGGAAAAGAAGAGAAAAAAGAGAGGGGGGAGAGGAGGAGAGGGAAAGGGAGGGAAGAGGACGGGAGAGGAGGAGAAGGGAGGGAAGAGAAGGGGAGGGGAGGGGAGAGGAAGGGAGGGGAGGGGACAGGAAGGGAGGTAAAAGCAGAGAGGTACAAGATGACTAGGGCAAAAACATTGCCCATATTTCCACACATATTCACTTTATCAGCTGTTTTTACTTAACTACTTTTCTTTCCCACAAATGATGTTTCAATTTCTGGGTGGTGTAGGGGGGAAAGGAAAATATATCCAGAAATGACCATAATGTTCAAACAAAGGCATCAATAAACTTCTTTAAGGGGAGAGAGAGAGAGAGAGAGAGAGAGATGATTGATTGATAGATAGATAGATAGATAGATAGATAGATAGATAGATAGATAGATGATAGATAGATAGATAGATAGGCAGATAGATAGGCAGATAGATAGACAAATAGATAGATGCTGAGGTCAAGCTCCACAGCAGGGGCTCTTACCCTGTTTCGTGTCTACGTGTGACTCCAGGCTCTTCCAGGGCAGGAACCATCTTTTGCCCTTTTGTTTGTATCCCCAGGACTTAGTGCAGTGCCTAGCAGAAGGTAGTACTTATTTTTAAGCACTTGCTGTTGTTCATTCATTTGGGATTTTCTTGGCAAAGATATTGAAGTGGTTTACCACTTCCTTTTCCAGCTCATTTTACAGATGAGGAAACTGAGGCAAATAGGGTAAAGTGATTTGCACAAAGTTACACAACTAGTAAGTGTCTGAGGACAGATTTGAACTCAAGAAGACGAGTCTTCCTGACCCTAGGCTTGGCACCCTATCCACTGTGCCACCTAACACCTAGGTAGGTACTCAATAGATGTTTGCTAACTTGACTTTACCAATCTAAGAAAGCCTACGCGCCCCTCCTGAGAGAAAATGTTTTTAAATGAATAAAATAAAATCCATTAGAGTAAAAGGAAACCAATATATTGAAATATGGATATTGAGATATTTCTTTAAGAAAATCAAGCTGAAAGAGCCCAGTTTGAGAGGACCACAGGCTGCCCATTCAATTGCATTTCCAAAGCTAAACAATAGCCGATATTCAAGGGGAAAACCATTCTTCCATTTCCAACCTCCCAAGTTTGGTTGCTATAGGGAAAGTGCTTAATAAGTTCTAAGGTGTTCTATAAATGAGAGTTATTCTTTTCTTCCCTTGTTTGTAAGTGCCTGGAGGGTGGGACTCATTCTTCTTCATCTTCCCCCACCCTGCCACCTCTGTCACCTTTGGCCTAATTCCTGGATTCCATTAGCTCCTGAGTGCCTATGTGTTGATGAATGAGCTAGCTCCCCCAAAACCTAAACCCATGGTCTCATGGGTAGCTTTTCTTTTGTTCTGTTATTTTTTTTGGGGGGGGGGGGTTTTGTTTGTTTTATATGGTTTTTTTAAAAGCTTTGCAACATAAAGAGAACATCCAAATTCAGAATGCCCACCTGCTCCAAATTCAGAGGGAGCTAGCTTTTTTAGCCCATGTCCTTGTGGCTATTTTTAACTCAGCTACTCCAGAGTGGGTATAGTTTGAATCCTTTGAAGAGGTAGCAGGATTGTTTCTGGACCTCCTGAGAAGAGGCAGAATGGTGTCCAACATCACCTTGTCCTACTTCAAACCTGATTGAATGCTTGTAACCTAAGAAATCACGAATCACCAAACAAGAATGAGTCCTTTTTTCCTGATTATTTTATGGAAAGAAAGAGTTCAATTAATCAATCAAGAAACAAGTAATTGTGAGCAAACTATTCTATACTTAGCACTGTGCTAGGCACTCTGGAAGATGTAAGCAAAATATCAGAAAACCACTGCCTTCAAAAAGCTTAAAATTTATTTGGGGAGGTGAGCCTAAGGTAAATGAAAAAAAAAAGCAATAATGATAATAACTACAGAATTTGGGAGTGAGAAGGGACCTCTGCTGCCATCTTAACCCTGTAAGCATCCCTCTTCCAGCCCACTCAACAAGTGGCTTTTGAGCCTCTGCTTGGAACCTGCCAACTCCCAAGGCAGCCCACTGGGCTTCAGATGGCTCTAAGGAGTAAGAAGTTTTTTCCTGCCTTCATGATTTAATTGCAGCTTCCCACACACTGCTCTTGGCTCTGTCCTCTTAGGCCAATGAAACAAGCCCAGGCCCTCTCCCACTGGCAGTTCTCCAAAGACTTGAATAAAACTAGCATGTTTGTCTTGAGTTCTTTCTTTTCTAGGCTAAACATTCACAATCCCTCCAAATAATCCCCTCTGGCATGGACTCAAAGCATAGAGATGCTACAATAAAGAGACCATTGAACCTGGCATCAGGAAGACCCGAGTTCAAATCTGACCCCTGACACTTACCAGCTATGAGACCATGGGGAACCAACAGTAACATCTGTGTGCCATCTGTAAAAGACAATGAGGAATAATAGCATGTACCTTGCAGGATTGTGAGGACCAAATGTGAGAGCTGTGAAGCTCTTTGTAACATTCTAAACATGCTAACTACTATTATGCTAACTCTTCACCAATCTGATCACCCTTCCCTGTAGGCTTTCTAGCTTTAATTAACAGCCTTCCTGAACTGTAATGCCTAGAACAGGGACTTAACAGGGCAATAGTAAAAATCAGGAAAAGAAAGACAATGTGATAGAATTGACCTTGGCATCAAGATGGGCTGCATTTTAGCCTCACTTCTGACACCTACTGGGTATATGACTGTGGGCAAATCATTTAACCTCTCATTGTCCCCACAGGAGTTGGTAAGTTGCAGAATACTTGCAGATGTATATTTGTGGAGGGGATGTCCTCACCTGGGAGTTCCATGTATCAATGAAGTTGTGTGTCCAGTTCAATAGATAGATACACAGATACATAGACAAAAATAAATGAGGTCTAAGTTGTATGGTACAGATTCTAAGTGCCAGGGTAGCTTACAGAGGGAGAATGGGAGAGTGAAATGGGTACTGGCCATGGAATTGGGGGTACTGGGTTTGGATTCTGGCTCTGCCTCTTCCCATCCATGAGAAATGGGACAAATCATGCTATCTGTGTGAATTGGTTTCCTTGCCAATAAAATAAAGGACTTGGACCACATGATTCCCAAGTTGCCATCCTGTACTACCAAGTCTTTGAACTGAATTCTGCCTAGGTCTGACCCTGCTGAAACGGATCGCAGCTGCTTCTTCTACCATCTCGCCCTTAGTCAGTGCGGGATTTAGAGCTGAATAAATACTTGATGACTGTTCGGTCCGCTGGCTGGATTTGCTCTCATCTAGTATACACCTCCCTCCAGAGTCTCTGAGTTTGGTCCTTCACTTACTCCCAGGTCATGACCATCCAAGAGTCCAGATCGTTATTATCCCCATTTTACAGATGAGGGAGCTGAGGCAAAGCGAGGTTAAGCGATTTGCTCAGTATCACACAGCAAGAAACTAAGGCAGTATTAAAATTCAGTTCTTCCTTAATCCAAGTCCAGACCTCTATCCATTCCCTATGTCGCTTAGCTACCTAAGTTGCCCTCTCTAGGCTTTAGTTCCCCTACCTGTAAAATGAAAGAATTAGATAAGATGACCTCTAATATCCCTTGTGCACCTAAGTTTTAGCATCCAGTGCATAGGGTTCCTGTTCCCATACCTCCCCATGGCAAATTTAGGTCTGGATTTATGTTCAATAGCTCCAAATAAGCTATTCCATAATTCATGATAGTTTAGTCTTATAACCAGCTGGTCAACAGCTAGTTCTCTTCCCAGGGCTTAGCTTTGCTCGGGATCATTTAGCTGCTGGGGTCATTCAGCGTTAGGGTCTTGGCCCATGGCCCAAAAGGCTGAGACATAGGAAGGGCGCTCAGGGAGAGAGATTCTGGGAAGAAGCTGGGGTGGGAGTGGGGTGGGGCAGGGAACTGGCAAGGTTTAGTTTAGGTCTGTGGGGTTGGGGCCAATGGAACACCAGGGCACATATGTCTCTTAGGCAATTGAAAACAATGAAAGTAAAGCATGGATGAGATACTAGGGCTGAAGGATTAGATCTGGGGAAAAGAGGGGAGTAGATTTTTTTAGTAATATATGCATACATATGTGAATGCACAAGCATAGCTTTATAGATATATATGGCTTCACAAATATATGGGAACACAGGGTAAGGATTTTTTGTTCATTTTTCCATGAAATTTCCCAAAGTAGATAATTATTAGGCTAATAAAGTTTAATTGAAACATTTTTAAATTACATTGGTGTGTTCCTTAACTATCTTCTCATTATTCCACAGTTTGGGCCCACTTCGCTAGTTAAAATCATCTGGCAAGGTTTAAGCCTTCCCATCTCTATTCCTTATTCTGCACAAACTGCTCCATCCAGCTCTCTCTCACCCTTCCCCCTTTTCTCCATCAGTCTATCACCAACCTTTGACAAGCTACATGGCTTATTAACAAAAACAGTCCTGGACCTGGGAGTAGTAGACCTGGGTTAACCTGATTCTTCTTCTTCTTTTTTTTTTTTTTTTTTTTTTTTTTACCTATTTATTACCTGTACGACCTTGGGCAATTCATTTCTATTTTCGGGTTCTCTGCGTGATCATCTATAAAACAGGAGGATTGAATTAAATGTTCCCTAAGGTCCCTTTCAGTTCTGAATCCTAAAAAAAGATCCAAATCTTCAAATACTGGCTCAAAATTTAGCTCTTGCAGAAAGCTTTCTCTAATTCATGCATCTAACTCTGTTGACTTCTCTGCTTTACACTCATCTCAAGCACATATCAATCAATCAATACTTATTAAGCTCCTTCAGTTTACAGGCACTGTGCCTGGGGGGAGGGGCATTTCTAAGTATCTGCTATATGCCAGATATTTTATCAAGCATTTTGCAAATATTATCTCACTTGATCCTCACAACTCGGAGGAGCAGATGCTTTATGATGCCCATTTTGCAGCTGAGGAAACTGAGGCAGTCAGGGATTACATGATTTGTCCAGAGTAACACAGTTTGGGAGTATCTCAGGTTGGGTTTGATCTCAAGTATTCCTGAGTCCAAGCTCTGTGCTCTATACTCTGTGGCACCTAGCTGCTTCTGGGGATATAAAGGAAAAAAAGAGTCCCTGGCCTCAAGGAGCTTATATTCTAATAGACTAAGCAAGGATATAAGATTTTGTACCTAACAGGGTCCCAAACTGCAACCTCAGGAAGAGCTACCAGTCTGGAGCTCCAAAGTACTCTCAATAATGTTTCTGGTCCCACTCACTCAATCTCTCCCTTTTGACCAAGAAGAATGTACCACATGAGCTTCCATCATAGTGAGAACACGAACAATTTATTTAAAATAGAAAACATCAAAATCTCAAGAAAGCCTCAAAAGACAAATAGCATAAAATGTATCAAACAGAATCACTGTCCTGAGATCACTTTCTTGTATCTTCCAAATGCCCAGCCCCCAGCTAGCTAGAGCCAGGAGTCTGCAGTTGCATGCCTAGGCTATACCTGTTCTAAACTGATGGGCATAGGACTTGCCACTAATGACTTCTAAAAGGGTGGTAGCTAAGTGTTGTCACTAGCTGGGTCTCCTACCATTAGATCAGTGAGGTCTCTGCCCTACCTGCATAATCCTGCAGCCTCAGCATGGCACTCAGAAGGGGAAGGCTCAAGTACCATGTGCCCACATCAGGCTCTTAGATCTGGCATCAGCAGGAATGAAAAAAGCCTGATTACTCTGTCATGGCATCTCTGAATCAACCTTCTACCCAACCACTGGCTTGAATAAGAAAATGCTCATCACTGAAATGCTCCCCACAAGACCCAACAAGGCTGACAAATATCTGGCCACAGCTGGAATTCCTTTCTCCCCACTTCTATCTTCCTCTTCCTGCTAATGTTAGAATACCTTCTCCCTTCTTCATTTCCACACAAGATTTACACCATCCAACATGGCTGAGCCCATGACTTGTGAGCCCTAAATTTGTACCAGAAGCTTCCATTATTGGCAGCTACTGGAAAGTGACCTGGGAGCTCCATCAACTAATACACACCCACCAAGTGCCTTACAATTAGGTTGCTTCATGTGTGTAAATTATCTCCCCAAGAAGTGGCAAGTTTCTTAAGAGCAAAAGACTATGGTCCCTATTTATTAGAAGCCTGACTTCAGAACCAGAAGAAGTAGCCTCAAATCCCACTCCTGGAACTGCCTTGTGATGCTGAGCAAGTCATTTGACCTCCATGACCTTCAGTTTCTTCACCTATAAAATGAAGTGATTAGATTAGATAGCCCCTCCCATCTCCTCTAGCTCTGCAGCTCTGAACCCAAGATCCTGTGTGCAGCCTGTCCGAAACCCTTTTATTCAATGTTCTGCCCTGGTAGGTACTCAGTAAATGCTTATTGGATAAATGGTCTCCTAACATTGATATGTGTTCAGTTGCATGGTATATTTCTCTACTTCAGCCTAGGAGATTTAAAAAATGAAATATTTGGAAAGACATCCTCAGGCACAAGAAAAAGTATCATATCTGATCTGTCCAAGCATCACTCATATCATAGGGAAACTCTCACATGGGGTAAGAGACAGTGATTGCAATACTTTCAGGTATTATGTATAATAAAAACTATGAGTTTTTTTTATTGTATTTTTAAGCTGGCAGAAAAATCTCCATTGGAAACATATGGCAAATAGACCATCTTTTTCCCTCTCTAGTGAATCCTTACAAAATTCCCTATAAAATGGCACCAGACTTTTTCCTGTAACCAAACAATCAGGTGTGAGCCTGAAAAATAAGATTCTTTTTTTGTGTTGTTGGTCAAAACATCAACTTTTAAAGTCAGAGGCGGGGGAGAGAGAGGGAAGGAGAGAGGGAGGAAGAGACAGAGACAGAGAGAGAGAGAGAGAGAGAGAGAGAGAGAGAGATTTGGCATTCTGGGCTAATGTTGCTTAAAAGTCCTGCCCCAATTGACACCTTCACTACACATTAAAATTGTCATATGTGTCATTAAGTCTTCAAATGCTCCTCTTTCACAACATCATAAACTCTCCTTGAAGCAAATTTGCTTTCTGTCTCATCACCACAGCGTGTATTTTATACTATTGGACAAGAACAAGATCTAAATGAAGATGTTACACACAGAGAAATCCATGGATGTCATGTTAGTATCTTGCACCAGATTTTCATGGCTACTAATGGAGCATACCATTGCAAAGAACCCTCTCTAGATCTGAAATGTCTTTACCTTTGGATAGTTCTTAATTTGAAAACAGGTTTTGAAATTGAAAGTTAGCTAGGTGATAAAACAAAGTTACATGACATTTTAAAGCATTAATAATCACTTCATTTTTAAACACACGGCTGTAGAAAGGACAAATATCAGAACTTTTAACTCCTGGAATAAATCTAAATATTGTATACAGCCTGAATCCCAGAGCATGAATTTTCACTGGTGCTGATCAGTTTTTATAGTTTGCTAGTTTTCTTAGTCAAAAAGTAGTTGGAAACTAATGAATTATTAGTGGTAACACAAAGTCAATATGATTAATTTATAACCAATAAAACATTTTGACCATATCAATACCTATTTCTTAAATACGGAATGTCCCAAAAAGTCTTAGTGCAGTTTTAAGCTTTTCAATGCTCTTTTTAAAAATTGTGTTAAGGAACTACTGTTGTTGATGAAGTATCTAATATTAATATCATCTGCATGATTTTTAAAAGTTAATACTTAAAGCTATCAATCAGCAAGCGTTTATTAAATCCATACTGTGCCTCCGGACTGTGCTAGGCACTGTCCTGTGAGAATTAGTCTTTTCCAAATGTACACACACCCAAGACTGTTTGGAGAATTCCATCTTAAATCTACCATTTTCAGTATCTCAGAAGCCCAACCCCAATGAGTTCCGCCTACTTCCCCTTTTAGTGTTCTTTGGCTGGCTACGATACTTCAACATCTTCATGATAATTAGTGACCATCAATCTCTCAGGGAACTAGTGGGACATGATATTAAAAAGATATCATTTGCTATTAATAAGAAATGAATAGAATGTAAAAGTAGATAGAGTATTTCTATTATGCAAAGATGAGAAATCATAAAAATCAAAAGAAACCTGCTGTGGATTATTTTTTTTTTCCCCAATAGCACACAGTTCACTGTGTTTCTAAGCACTCAGCCACTCCAGATTTGAACATGTTTTAATCTGTAAAAGAAGTCTTTTAAATAGAATGGAGTGTGTCCATGGAGCATCTCTCTGGCTGGAGGAATCATAACCTCATTGAAGTCTGAAATAGACTTTGGACCACTAAATCATTACTCTCTACTGCTAACGATGCCAAGTCCTGAGAATGTAAATCTCCCTAAATGAGAAAAGGGATGCTGGATTTGATTATTAATTGCTAAGTGTTCTCTTAATTTTAGACCTCGGTGGCACCCAGGGGAAATGTGATTTAGTAAGCCCACATTTTCACAGGACCTTCTGAGTTCAATAAACACATGCATGCCATATATGTACAGAGTTTGATGTGATTGCTACATGTCAGAAAATGTACAGAGACTCGGCTACAGGCAATCTACCCTGATGTACTTATTATTCAAGGACTAGTATTTAGAATACTACGACAATACCTACACTGCTTGCTGAACGCTGCAGCTCAAAATCCCTATGGGCTTACTGTGAACCATAACCACATTTTTTTTCCCCCCTCAGTGATTACTGAGTTAAAAAAGAAGCGGGTAAGGCAGTATAAAAATTCTCTGCCAGCAAAAAGCATAACTCTTCTGCCACAATTTTAAACAAAACCCTATTTTTTCCCATCCAGGAAAGAGAGAACAGTGGTTGTTGTTACTGTTATTTTTAATAGGTGTCTAAAACATTAGGAATGTGTAAAACTGGGGGGGAAGCATGCCTTTGCTCCTCACCCTTAATTTGTAAAATGCTTGCCAATCTGGATTGTGAATACTGTATCTATACATAAAAGTACTATTTCCACCAACATTGCATTAGTATAATCTGCCTATGCACACACATGTTTAGAGAGATGATAGACAGACAGACCACCTATATGTACCACAGACATTTATAGAGATGGAAATATACACAGACACAAAACCCTGGGCTGGCAACTAACATGAGGCTGTGTTCTAGCCCCTCTGGATCTTTTTAAATTCACTTTATTCCAGAGACAGTAAAAACAAAAACAAAAAGCCAGCAGACAGCTCTACACTATGAACAGCAAAGTAGCTTATTTAGAAAATGAAATACGTTACCAGACGCATCTTGAAGTTTCTGGAGCACCTGCACGTCAAAGAAAGCTGTGGATCTGCTGTGGGTACCGGTATTCCGTAATCTCACAGAGAGGGATGTGAGTGTTGGGGAATATCTGGCGAGTGTGAGGCTGAAAATCCTTCTGAGTTGAGCTTACTCTAGGCATCAGAAAGCCTCAAAGAGGGAGGGAGAAAAAAAAACCCAGCAACCCACAGACAGCTAGATGAGAAACTTCTGGCATCTCTCCAGCTCAGGAATGAATTCTCTGTAATTTGGAGATGGATAGTGATGGAAATAAAAGGAAACCTCGATTTCCAGATGAATTGGATCGTGCCTTAGTGGCCATGCAGAAACGTGTAGGTAGCGGTCCCTGGGCTCATTTTAAAACAGTCATCAAGGAACAATACTGAATGGGGGGGGGGGGGGGTAGGGGTTAACTGGCATTCTTTTTTAAAAGGGGAAGGCTACTGTAGCCATCTCCCCAACATGACTGTGGAAACTTCTAATGCTTCACTCCATCGGTTACACATTTTTATTAATCCCAGCACGGAGGTAAACTAGAAAATCTAATTCCTTTTATGTAGAAAATGGGATTTATTGCTTCTTTTATAATGCACTTCAGACATATAAATACGTAGATTTATTTATGGGGTTTTGGTTACTTATGTAAAATTACCACTGTACAGCTCAGATAAAATTCAAAATAAAGCTAATTCGCAGCTTTTCAAGCAAGTGGGGAGGGGTGTTTTTAATACTCAGAAGATGAACAGAGTCCAAATATTTAAATTTAGAGCTGGAAGCAAAATAGGATGTAAAGGAAGAGACCTGAACAATTGACACATGAGAAATATGGTCCCACATGTGAATACTGAGTGTGCAGGTGGGTATAGTCTATAAATACATAAATAATTAAGGGCAGGAAGAAAACAGCTTTAGCAAATTAAGTTTTTAGAACAACAGCTGAGACCTTGGGGGGTAAGTTTGCAAAAAGGTTAATGATTTATGGAAACAACCTGCAGTATTTGCAGTTACTAAAGAATCCCTAAAAATGGAGTTTGCCAGCCATGTCCCAGTCTCCAATCGTATAAAACGATGCCAGGTGTCATCTCATGGAGACAATGTGGACTCCAGCACTGGGGAAGACAGTGAAGGACCTTCAAAAAACCCTTGAGTTAATCACAATAAGCATTCGCTCCTCCAGACTAATACTGAAGCCACCACATCTGAATAAAATGAGTTGGGGTAGAGGAACCACGCCCAACAAAAACCAAACCATACCTAGTAGTCAGCCTTATCAAGGACCTAGAAACATGAAGGACACTAGAAATCGTTTAATCCAAACCCTCGACACTACCACCACCACCACCCATATAGAATATATGCTACCTGAAATCCGAGACTATTCAATTTTCATTTTAGTTTCTCCAGCCCTTAGCATCATGCCGGGTACATATTCAATAATTTCAGTTGTGCCCAACTCTTTTGTGACTCCATTTAGTGTTTGTTTTTGTATTGTTTATGAGAGTGGCTTGCCATTTTCTTCTCCAGATCATTTTACAGATGAGGAAACTGAGGCAGAATTAAGTGACTTGCCCAGGGTCACACAACTGGAGGCTGAGGTAGGTTTGGGGATCTTCCTGACTCCAGGCCCAGAGTTCTATCTACTGAACCACCTAGCTGCCCTGTGCTGGCACATAGTAGGCATTTAATGAAGGCCTCACATGTTGTTCATTTCCTACCTGGAGAGCACTCCTGGACTTCAGCATGACTTCCAGAAACTCATGATTCTGAAAAAAAATCACATCAACTCTAAAACTCATACCTCATCAGTACTCTCTCCCCTTGGGGTCCACCTCTCTCTGATTGCAGAGGGTAGATGACAGACATCAGAGAGCTCCTCCCCAACCCTACATTAAGAAGGGTGCCTACCTAGCTGTAGGACTTCATCTACCCTGCCTCCCACCACCCCTCCTTTATATGTGCTGTATTCTCCCATTAAATTGTGAGCTCCACAGACTCCAAGGACTGTCTTTTGCCTTTCTTCATGTCCCCAGTGCTTAGCACAGTGCTTGGCACATAGGTGTTAATAAATGCTTTTTGACTGTTTATTGTTGAAAGAATTGACCAATGAAGAGACTTGTTTGCCAAAAGTATGGTCCATCATCTGAAATTCATAGCAGGAATGGACCATAGAATTCATCTTGTTCAGGAGCTCTTAACCTGGGCTCTATGAACTTGTTTTTAAAAAATATTGTGAGAATTGAACATCAGTATAATTAGCTTCTTTTGTAACCCTATCTATTTTATTCTGTTTATTCAAAATTATTCTGAGAAGGGATCTATAGACTATCACATTGACTGTCCATGAGACAAAAAAAGACTAAGAACCCCTAATTCAGTCCAACCTTCCTCTTTTGAGGATGAACAACTGAGGTCTAGAAAAGAGAAGGGAATTGCCCAAGGTCACATAGATTGTAAGGAGCATTCAGAATTTGAACCTAGATGCTCTGGCTCTAGATCTGAAACCTATTTTCATTACATTTTTCTATTTTCATTACATCTTTAGCAGATGACTGGTTCCATTTTATAGATGGGGATAATCAATTTCAGGAAACTTGTGACTTCTTTGTGACTTATTAAAGTTTCAGAGGTAGATTGAAATATTTCTGACTCCAAGTCAAGATCGTCTTCCCAAAACCCAAGTCCTCAAACAAATGCATAAAGCTAGTAACTATTTTCTTTCTAGTCCCTTTAAAGCCTCTACACAATCTTATCCAGCAGTTTCTTGACCCTTGGAACCATATGTGGCCAGTCTTCAGGATATGATCCATGACTGATGACTTCCTGGGCTGGGAGGGAGAGGCCAACATCAAGCTCCATTGGGAATCATCCACCCCTTGCTCTATCTCATCTTTACCTACAATGAAGTTCATCTCCCTGGAGTTGTTTCCTCGTCTGCAAGACAAAGACCATAATATTTGTACCACATACCATACAAGGGAGTGACAAACAAATGAGATGATGCCAGCATCCTACTGACATAAAAATATTTTACATAGTAGGGAACAAGATTCCCAGGTTTTGGTTGCTTCCTTTACCCTAGAGGATTGTATTCCATATTTAGTTTGGTATGTGTATATGTGTATATATATATATATATATATATATATATATATATATATATATTAGATCGATAAACAGACACATGTATATATACATACATATACATATATTAACGGTGTGTACATATATGTATATTTGCCTAAAGACATGTGGATATGCATGTATATGCACATATATACATGAAAGGATCACTTCAGTTAACAAAATCTTGCCATTACTCACATTCGAAGATGAAATTGATTTGGATTAGGTAAGAATTTTCTGGTACATATTGAAAGTCAGTGAGGAAAAGAGGAAGTAACAGATTCTGAATGGCAACCCTAATAAGAAAGAAGGAGAGAAGTCTTACTAGAAGCCAAGAATCATGACAACATCTCCTTAGACATAAATGACATGTGTAGCAGCAGTTCTCAACCTGTGGGTTATGTTCAATTTGTAATAATGAAAATACATCCTGCATATCAGATATTTACATTATGATTCATAACTAGCAAAATTACAGTTATGAAGTAGCAATGAAAATAATTTTATGGTTGGGGGTCACCACAACATGAGAAACTGTATTAAAGGGTCGAGGCATTAGGAAGGTTGAGAACCACTGATATATAGCATAAACCTAATGGTGCTAAAGTCCTTCGAAGTGTCATCAACATGACAAGTAAACATCAAAGACCACAACAATAAGTAAAGTGCTTTTTCGTCTATCCTGCTACTATCTGTAAGGATCACTGGATCTATCCATGTGTCCCTGCAGCTGGATCCTACTACATGTTTTGTCTCCCTTAATTAGAATGGGAGCTCCAAGAGAATAGAAAATATTTGGCTTTTCCATTTGTATTCCCAGCACTCAGTATAGTGCTTGGCACCTAGATAGTACTTAATAAATGCTTTTTGCTTGATTCATTCACAGACAAACAGGAAGAAACAATTTCCTTCTTGTATTCTGACAGAGGCTAGTTTCATGCCATTTTTTTCATTAGCACCCAAGATCAATTTGAATATGCTTAGAGCCCCTACTCTTTATTAAAGATAAGATTATCATCAAGATAAACTACCACCCCATCCTTATTCCAGTATTTCATGAAATAACAAATCCATGAAATCTGAAAAGCTTACACAGGCATGACATAAACCAACCAGAATAACAAAATATCCATCTAGGACGAGGAAGGCTCCCAGTTGTTGCCCACTGATATTTGAACCTGTAGGTCTGATGGCAAGTGGTCTATCAGGTCAGGTAGTTAGGGTGGCTGGTATTAGTCCCAGATGTCAAAAGTATTCAGAGCTATTGTCATCATCTCATTCTTCTCATCTTTTTTGAGAGAGTTCAGATAAAAATCATTTGAGTACAAGATGTCATCCTATTGGTCTTTCATATTTAATGTTCTCTAGATTCTTGTGCAGAGAGATAAAATAAATTGCCTTTTGTAATTTAGTGAGAATAGAGAGATATAAGCTCATCTTCGGTAGTCTTCCTGAACACTTCTTTGGGACTTTTTAGCAGAAGGGATGATGGGAATGATGTGTTCATCATTCTCCCATATGGCTCTAATTTCTTTCACTATATCCCTATATTTTGAAAGTTCTTCATGTCATGTAACTTGGAAAGTATAAAAAGTCAGTATGGCAACATCTATTTTAAATGTTCCTAAATTTTTTATGGATAAATGTTATGACCATATAATTACAGGTAAGTTTTATATGTGATACTGGTTTTAATTCAGTGTTTTTTTTTAACTCTCCAGGATATCTGGTGGGGTGTATTTATACTGTCAGGATTTGTTGTTTTAGTTCATAATGAACTAATAGTGAGTTATTGGCTTATTATTCTATCATTACTATTATCATTTTTTCTTTTTATAGGCTGGTCACATAATCAAATGGTCTGTGTAGAGGCAATTCTTCTTTCCTGACACCACAAAATACACCCCAAGATTCCTGATAGAAGGGAAGGAATTCCAGCTCAGGGTGCAGCTGGGAACAACAGATGAGAGCAGTGCCCATCTATTCTAGCCAAAGCAGTCACTAATACTAGGACTAGAAAGTGACTGGGACCCCTTTGCTCCAGGCAATGACCCAACCCACCAATATCCATACTCCTGAGAATAGAGGAAAGTCTCTAGTTAGATGCAGTACTTTGTAATATTTCTTCACTCTGCCCCACAGAGGGTTGATCTCCTGGGATCACCGGTTCACAATGAAGTGGGCACCCGATGGATTGTTTTAACTACCACTGGATTAGTTTAACTATTCACACTGAGTAAAATCATAGCTGGAAACCACAATGCTAAGGGGCCTGGAAGGTAGAGATTTGTGGCCTGTGAGATAAAATATGAGGAGTAATCAGTCTATCGATAATTTGTATCACTTTCACTCATTATGTGACAAACTTCTACTGACTGATAGAGGGCTCAAGGTACACCCCAGTTTGACCTGTAACTAAAGGCAGGACATGATGGTCACACATTGCCTGAAAAAAATCAGCAGGTCAGTAGCTACGTCCATACGAATTAATTCATCGTGGATAGGCATGGCCAAGATCACTGATAACTGATCCATTAACTTGGGAGCAGTATTCAATGACAAGTCCTGATTTAAAGGACAGAAGGAGATGGGATATTCTAGAATGGCCTTTTGTCCTAGAAGAAGGATTGTAGAACAGACAAATCTGTTTAGTAATCTCAGAATTAAGAGCAGATATGAGAAGTCTTCTTGAACTCTGAAGGAATCCCTTCACATTGCCCCTAAGGGACTGTTTTCTGTGAGGCAGAGAGATGCCTGATGGGTAGGAGACCACAAAGACCACCTAAACCCAGTCCATAGGTAACCCTTGGCAAGGACATCTATTAGTAATCTTTGGTGGGCCAGGAATGCTAGGACTCATTCCATACAGTGAAATATTAATCTAGAAACCTCCAGGTACTATCAGTTCAAGGGTTCCCAAGCTCTGGTTAGTGGTGGATCCTCTTGGAAGCCTGATGAAACTTAGAAACTCTCCTGAGAATACATTTTTTAAGTGCAGAAAGTGAAATACATAAGATTTCAAAGGAAACTTATTATATCGAAATAAAGGTATCCTTTCCCCACACAAATTGGTGGATCTCTGAAAATCTAGCCATTGTAAATAATCCCTGTATTAGGGTTTAAGGGACAGCACTGATAATTCTAGTCACTGGGGAAAGGACCAGAAGTCTGGTCCTCTCCAAGTAGCACATGTACTACACAGCAAAGCCTGTTCCTCAAGTCTATGCTGACTCCTCCATCTCCAGTATCTGCTCAAGGGAGACTTTGAGAACAGAAAAGAGCTCTGCCACTGTGTGCCAAGGTCTGTTTAGGAAGCCTGACAGTACTGTGCAGGATAGGTACATAGACATATGCCTATGATTTAAGCAACTGCTAGGTATGAGGAGGGTAGGTCCCTCTTAGAGAACAGGAAGAGTGTGAATGCTCCAAGAGAATAGGGTCAGGTCAGGACCAGGGAATCTGCTGAGTTTTCAAGTCCAAGGCCTTTAGAGGGAAATAGAAATAGAAAACCAGTTGGAAGAGAAAAAGGATTAATGCTAGGGTGGTGATAACCTATGGATCAGAGAACAACACACAGCAAGAGTAAGGGATTTGAGTATCTGCAAGACTCCACCTGTCTCCCACAGTTTTAGCCTTTTATGGTGGCTACATGCTTGGCATGCCGCCAACCCGTGCTGACCTGTCAGTGGAACTGTAGGCCTGGTCTCCTGTGCCCCTCCTGAGTCATGTTAATCATGCATGCACATACTACAGCCATCCATAGTATAATCACAAAAATATACTTTTCCTACTTAAGTCTTATCACATGGACACCAGGTAACTTCGCACCATTTTTCCTAACAGCACTGGCAACTTCACTGTTTCCTACCACTACTCATCATGAAACTCAGAATTCATGATTCCATTTGGAGTTTTCTTAGCAGAAACCAATTTTATAGATGAGGAAACTGAGGCAAACAGGGTGAAGTGACTTGCCCAGAGTCACACAGCTAGTAACTGTCTGAGGCCAGATTTGAGCTCAGGAAGATGTCTTAACTGACTCCAGTCCTGGCACTTTATCCAGTTGCCCATTCTACATATAAGCAGTCCTAATTATTAAGAGTGTTTTTCCTGACCGACCTCAAAACTAACTGTCTCTTTCCAATTTCCATTCATCATTCCTAGTTCTCTCCTAGGGTCTTAATTGAATAAGTCTAATCCCTCTTCCCTATGACATTCTTTCAAGTACCTGAGGAGAACTGTGATGGTTTCCTTGAGCCTTTTCTTCTCCAGGCTAAATATCTCCCATTTCTTTTACCAACCATTATTCTGATATGGACTCAAGGTCCTTCTCATCTTGCAAGCCCACTTCTGAATGCTCTCCAGCTTATTGACGGCCTTTCTAAAATGCTAAGATCTGATCACAACACTCCAGATGCGGTCTGACCAAACATTCATCTCAACACCCCACCTTTTCTGCCTGTCACACTTCCTAGATTTTGAGGCTTCCTTCAGGTTAGAGAGTAGACCTTCAAAATAGAGGGAAGAGAGTGACCTCAACACCATCCATCGCTGCACTATCTCAGAGCTCCTTTTTAGGAAAAATCCACATATGGAGACCAAAAGGAAAATTTAAGTGTTTTGTTCCTCCTCCAATGGAAGGTAGGCAATTGGAAGGCAAGGATTATTTTGGTTTTGTATTCTCAAAGCCTGTCATGGGACCTAGCAGATAGCAGGGGCATGATAATGGTTGTTTTTGTCAAATGAATGAATGATTGAATACCTCAGGGAAGAGAATTTACTGTCTTTGAAAATATGTCCCCCTTTACTTCAAGATTCTACTAGTATCTACACTAGTACAAGTACACACATATATACACATATATGTATGCACATATACATGTGCATATACATGTGTGTTCATTTACATGCATATTATACTAATATAGATGCTAGTAGAATTTTACATAGTAGAATGCAAGCATATTGTAGATGCTAGTAGAATATATATATACTGTGTATATACATACACATGTGTATATATACATGTATGTTCTACTAGTAGAAATACTAACAGAATATATCTAATATATATGACTGTTATCCCTTTCACATTGTGACTTTCACCCATTGTAGTTTTGATATATCATGGGTTAGCTTAAGAAATTAGGAGGGAATTTTTGGAGACTTGTGTGAAAGCTGAAGACAACATATGAAAGCCAGCAAACGACCCAGAGCCTGTGCCCAAATACTCAGCCCAAATTTAATAATAAGGTGCTGTAAACATCCCATAAAAGAAAAAGAAAAAATTCAGATTTCCACAATGTAGAAGGGACAACTCTGTGTGTGTATGTGTGTATGTCTGTGTGTAAAATAGTTATCTCTCAATAGATAAATAGTGAAAGGATGTACACAAAATTAACAAAAGAACTTCAGAGTATCCATAACCATATTTTAAAATGTTCCAGATCACTAATAATAAGAGAAACACAAATTAAAACCATTCCGCAGATTACAAAAAAAAAATGGCAACTATTTTAGAAGGCATTGTTAGAATGTTAGAGGGTGTGTGGAAAATAGGCAAACTAATACATTGTTGGTGGAACTGTGAAATGGCACAACTATTTTGGAAAGCAATTTGGAATTGTGCAAATAAAGTGACTAAAATGTCCGTATCTTTTGTACTAGAGACTGTGTTACTGAGCTTATGTCCAAGGAAGCCATTGATAAGAAGAGTCCCCATTTGATCCAAAATATTTATGCGATATTTTTTGTGATAGCTAAGAATTAAAAATAAAATAAATTCCCATCAACTGGGGACTGGCTAAACAAATTGTGGTGCATGCTATAATGGAATATTATTGTGCTTTAAGAAATGACATGTGTGCCAAGAAAACAACCTACACAGTAACTACAACAATGTAGATGGAAAGGACACACCAAAAAAATCAAAAGTAAATGTAACAAAATTATAAAGATTGATTAGAACTTGAATGAAGAGATGTGTGAAGATTTCTCCCTCCTCTCACTTGGTCCACAGGTGTCACACATTGCATGTTTGGGGACTTTTTCAATGGATCAATCAGTTGTGCCAACTTTTTCCCCTCCAAAAATACTATTTGTTATGGATCTCTGGGAGAGGGAAAATAAGGGATACCTGGGATACTATGATGACATAGGAAATAGAAGGAATCAATATAAACTTATTTAAAAAAAAAAAAGATTCCCTTAGCTAAAAAAAGCTAGTCTCTTTTCCTTCAGTTTTCAGGCTTGAAAAATCAGAAAGTCTTCTTCTTGAATCCCAGGTAGCTAAGGGCAGGCTGCCTAACGTAAATAAAGATGGACCCAGAACCAGACGCAGAAATCCAGATGAAAATGATCAAGTACTGATTTACTCTTGACATCTCCTTCCCAAGAAAAGAGATTGTGGTTGTGGTTGTTCTTTTTTTACCAGTGTGTTCAAATCAGCCAAGGGGAACAGATAACATAATTAGATGGAGTCCATTTTGACTACTTGGGTTATGTCCCATTGTATCTTCTACTGTTACTGAGCTGCAAACCTGTTAAGGAGCTGGTTCTCCATTCATCTCTGTAATCAGTCCACTGAAATCTATCAGGGAGTCTTTGTCCCTTTTTTTGGCTTTTTAAAAAAAAATTATTTTATTCTGAGCTTAAGAAATGAAGCAAGCATTTCCATAACATAATAGAATAGGAAAAAAATGATTGTACATGAAACTGCAAAACTGTTATGTTCAGCTTCCTGTTCTTATCTCTTAAATATATAATATCTCTTAAATAGATAATAAAGTTAACTTGTAACTTTTTTCCTTTTTTTCTTCCCTCCCCCATACCCACTATCACCCCACCCTAGAGATGACTACTATTAGACACAAATGTGTGTGTGTGTGTGTGTGTGTGTGTGTGTAAAAGCATTCTCTGCATACTTCAATTCAGTTCTTTCTCTGGATGCAGATAGAATCTTTCTTCATACATCTTTTGTATTTAATTTGTCCCTTTTACAGACATCCTAAGATTTTTCATCTCCTAACAGGGAATGGTTCCCCATTCATTTCCTCAACTGTTTAAACTCTAGGTCACTCAAGTCCAAAGGTATCTGGCTTGGTTTATATTTTTTTTAAACACAATGAGGTTTTTAATTAAAGTTTCAGTGATCTGGCCATGGTTATTTTTTCTGAAAGAGAAGCAATATGAGTTCTCCCATTCAGAATATTCCATAACAGAGGCTTCACAGCCTGCTGTGACTGACAGTGGTAGAGGTGATCTCCTAGCAAACCTTCCGTGTTTATTTTTTTACTCATCCTGCCCTCACCAGACCAAGCCAGGAGGATGAATGCCCTCTGGTTAGATCAACTGTTTGGATATCTAAAGCAGACCGTTAATGATTCAGCACAGAGCCTGGCTGAATAGTTTAAGATTAGTAAGTTTTCCATCATTCAGTTTTGGTTTTAAAGTAGGTTTGTTTTCAGATCATGGGCAAATTTATTATGAGGTAACAATCCCAATGCCCCATGTGCAGATGTCTGCACTACCCCTCCGGTCAAGGACCCTATGGAAACACGGCATTTCTGCTCTCCCTCACATGCATGGGGAAATGATTTTGAATAGAAAATGAAGGACTAAAATGACAGTTGGTAGGTTTGTCAGGTTATTTCACAGATGCCATTTCCCCTCTCCGCAAAGTTGCTTTTTAATATACTTGTGTTACCTGATTATCCAGACCCACTGAGTGAGCTCACTCCTCTCCTCTACCTGCTAGCTTCCTTGGCTTTCTTCAAAGTATAGCTCAGTTACACCCCCTCAACAAGGCCTTTTATTCACTTCCTTGTGTGCATGACTCCCAGTGGAAACTAACTCCCTGAGGGCAAGGATTGTTCCATTTCTGTTTGGTATCCTCAGTACTAAGACATCCTAAGCACTTAATATTTATTGTATTAAATTCTGTTGAACCAAATTCAATCAACCAATGAGTGTCAAATGCCTACTATGTGCTAGGCACTGAATTCAATCTATTGTTACACAGAAGCCAAGAACAGCCACTAAACCCTTGATCAATCTGAAAAGCATGTGTCTGCTTTGATACAGTGTGGGCACATGGATAGCTTAATTCGCCACAATCCCATATGGGACTCACTTTATATTCTGAAATAGAGGCATTTGTGAGTGACCCATTTAGGAGCTGGCAAGCAACAATGGCCAGAATGACTCTTAGCATGGAGATTTCTGGTGGCTAGCTAGTCCCAGAGGCAATAATCCTGTGATCGAGCCAGGAACCGCAGATGTTAAACAACCCAGCCCCTCCATCATTGCCTGAGTGGCAGAAAGCCATGGAACTGTACCTGAAGCCTTGGCCAAGGAGCTACTTGGATGGCTTGACAAGCCCTCTATATTTGGCACAAAATCCAGAACTGAGGACAACAGACTGGGATTGGAATTGATGATGCCCCGCCACCAAAGCTCTTCAGAGAACTCCAACACCTGGAGGTAGATTTCTTTCATAGAAAATAAGCATGTGATTCTTCTTCCTTACTGACTTGGCAGTGAGAAATTCCACATTTCTCTGGATGGAACTGGGTCTGATTTTTGTAGATGAAGAGTCTGAGGTCCAGAGAGATGAAACAGTAATTGGCAGAGCTAGGGTTCAAATCCAGGTTATCTGACTCCAAAACAACTCTCTTTCCCTTGCACAAGACTGCCTCAATTTATCTAATTGTGTCCATGTGAACATGAATGATTACAGTGACAATAATAATAATGGGATAGGACCAAGCCTATGATTTCATTGCTGTAGGAACTCCCAGGGGAGGAAATTCTCTCTAACAATGCAGGTAAGCACTTTTTTCTGAGAGAGTTGCCTAAACTGACCAAGTTGTGGTATACGAACGTAATGGAGTACTATTATGCTATAAGAAATGATGAACAAGCCAACTTCGGAAAAACCTGGAAAGACTAATATGAAATGATGCTGAGTGAAGTGAGCAGAACCAGGAGAACACTGTACACAGTAACAGACACAGTGTGTAATGACTGACTTTTATACACTTAGCCCTTCTCAACAATGCAAAGACCTAAAACAATTCCAAAGGGCTCATGATGGAAAATGCCAAACACACCCAGAGAAAGAACCATGCAGCCTGAATGCAGAGCAAAGCAGACTATTGTCTTCTTTGTTTTGTTTTTTTTCTTTCTCATGGTTCCTCCCATTCATTCTAATTCTTCTATACAACATAAGTAATGTGAAAATATGTTTAATAGGAATGTATACGTAGAGTCTATATCAGATTGCATGCTGTCTTGGGGGAGGGGGAGGAGAGGAAGGGGGAGAAAATTTAAAACTTATGGAAGTGAATGTTGAAAACTAAATATAAATTATTTAATAAAAAAAGGAAATAGAAAAAGAAAGTTGCCTAGAACATGGACAGAGAAGTTGCCCAAGATCACATGACCAGTACCTTTCAGAAGGGAAGACTTGAATCTAGGTCTTCCAGACTCCAGGCCTAGCTCTCTATCCACTGGGGCCATGCTGCTTCTATAACAAAAACCATGAAAATAATAGTAGTGGTAGATACAACAGCTGACATTTATATAAGAATCCTCTGTGACAGCCTAGAGAAGCCGTTGAATTGTTGGTGTGGATGACTGAGTCTGCCTCCACCTCTGGCCACAAGGGAACTGGAGACCAGGTCGACCAGGTAGGGATTCTTTACCTGAGGGTTATCTGAGGAAGAGAGAGCATCAGTCTTGATGTCAGGGTCCGATAAAACTACCTGACTAGAACCCTTTCAATACCTTGCAAAGTTGGCAGTCCATATGTTTGACTGTAACCCTCAATCAGTGTCACAGAGGTCAGTCACCAATGGTGCAGAGTTGTTTTATGTAGCTCTCTTTACTGATAGCTTGTCAAAGAAACATAGACTTAGGACTGGAAGAGACTTTATCTGATGACCTAGTCATCTGGTCTAATACCCTTATTTTACAAATGAAGAACTAAAACCCAGACAGGAGAATAGATCTGCCCAACATTGCATGGGCAGTTAGTGACAGAGCCAAGATTTAAACCTAGGTCTTCTGATTGCAAATCCAATGTTCATCCCATTGCAATATGCTGCCTCCCTAATGACACATTTCTTTTTGTTTTTCAATCAGGTTTGATACTTTATGCTCCCATTTTGAGTTTTCTTGCAAAGATACTGAAGTGGTTTGTATTTCCTTTTCCAGCTCATTTTACAGATGAGGAAACTGAGGCAAATAGGGCTAAATGACTTACCAGGGTCACACAGCTAGTAAGTGTCTGGGATCAGATTAGAGCTCAGGAAGATGAGTCTACCTGACTCCAGCCCCAGTCCCCTAGCCCCAGTGCCACCTAGCTACCCAAATGCCACATAGGTAGTATATTATTTTCTTGCAAGCCTATATATAGTATAGATAAAACTTTCAGGTCCCTAAAACTGCTGTTTGGAAAATGAAAGTTAATCTGTTACTCTCTATATCCTAAACCCAATTAAGACTCAACAAACTAAGTCACAACTCCTTTCCACTCAACGGATCATTTAGAAAAGAGAAAGGTAAACAGTAGCCACAGAACTGCAAGCTATGGGACTTCATAGTGTTGCAGATACAGTCAGCCAGAAGGGATCTCGGAAGCCTTCCAGACCAAACCTCTCTTTTTGCAGTTCAGGAAACTGAAGTCTGGGGAAATAAAATGACTTGCCTAAGATCACTCAGGTGGTAAGCAACAGTAGAGGCTGAGTTTGAACTCAGGTCTTCTCATGTCTCTCTCCCATGAGTAAGCCAATGCCACTGAGTACCAACCTCCAAAGGCAGAGTCTCCAAGGTGACTCTCTATAGGTCACTAGCCCTTCAGACTAGCAACAGCACAGCATTGAGGTCATAGCAACTGACCCTCCTACCACAGTCAATGAATGTGTTGAGCTTAGCAAATATCCATGTGGATGTGCAGCAGGCAGCACATTGCTCATGCTCAAAGGGCGGGACTTTCCTTAGCTGGTTCCCGATTACTTTAACCAGCATAATCAATACAAAGACCATAACATGATCCATAAAAAGGAACTGATCAACTTGTATGACAAAATGCCAATTTCTACAATTAAATACTGGCTGGTTGGCACCCCTACCTGGGTGCTGATGACTCCAACCCCTCTTTGGTCATCTTCATCATAGGAAATGCCATTCTTGAAGATCACGTGTGTCATATGTAACCAAAAGGATTTAGACGTTTTCTCTTGAGGAAAACAGCATCTGATTTGTGGTTCTCACTCCATGGAAATGAAAAGTCATTGAGATACAAAGGAAGGCTGTTTTGTTTTGTTTTTTTTTAACTAAAGGAGAAGATATAGGAATATACCAACAAAGGACACAATAGAAAATTAGTTTCTGTTTTACTGAGATGAGTGAGGGCATTGTGATGCAGTAACAAGAGCTTTGGTGTTAAAATCAAGTTACCTGGTTTCAAATCCTGACTCTCACCCTTTTTACCCATGTGACCTCCTTATACGATTTTCTGGGCCTCAGTTTCAGTATCCACAAAATGAAGAGGTTGAATTCATTGACCTCTAAGCTCTAAATTCTAGGAACATACTTCTCTTTTTTTTTAAAGTAAGAGAAAGGTAATATTGTATGAGGGGTTTTGTTATAATAAAAGTGGAACAAGGCAAAGAAATGGTCTTTTAAAAAGAAAAGGGAGTCCAATTAGCAATTTCAAAAGTGACAACCACCTGAGAAAGCATGATTATCAAAGAATGTAACTGTGTGTGAACAATTACTAATGAAATAAGGAGATTTTGTTTTCAGAAAAATCCACTCCTGCTTTGTATGCTAACACAAAAGCTTATCAGTGATTAATGTCACTCCAGCGATGGCCTGTGAGAGTCCCAAACTTCTGTGGCCAAGAAGTCAGAACATTATGGCTAAATTCCAAGGTGGAAAGCATATATTCCCCTTAATTTATACGGCTTACATAATATCAATGTCAAGGACAAATGTAAATCTCAAATTACAGAGGATTATGGCAGGACTCAAAGTATAGATAACATTGTCCAAGTGCCCCTTTGTCAGCAAAGATTAATTGAGATTAATATTAGGTCTAGTTTTATTTAACATTCATTAATGATCTGGAAACCTCATGTTAATTAAATTCACAGATGAGTCTAAATTGAGTAATGCAGTTAACAACTTGGAAGTTAGAAAGAAAAAAAAAACCAGAAGCCTGGAAGACAGCAGAAATTTAGGCAAAAATATGAAATAATTTCCATCTTGGAAATTCAGCAGAAAACAGAAAAAAAAAACTGAGCTATTTCATAACATACCATGTTTTGAATATAGTTCATGTGTGCTCTGAGGATCTTTGTCTCAAGTCCTTTCACAGAGGAGTCTCCAATCCCTAGAGGTGGGTTGCTTGATTGCAAACATCTCTCCTTAATGGCTCTAGGGATAATCTCTGATGAATTCAAGATGATGTTTTAATGACATCAGTTTGAGCCCCCACTGGTGTTCCTCCCTCTACGGTTACCAGTTGAGAGTCATAGTCAGAAAGAGATATTTAAGATAATACAAAAATAATAGCCAGCATGAAACATCGTTCCAACTCCTGGGACTAACATTCAAGAATCTGGGAGCATTCGAGGCAGTTAGGTGGTATAGTGGACAGATTGCAGAATTTAGAGCTAGGAAGACCTGAAATGAACTCTTTTTACAGACATGTCCTATTTATCTGAGTTTGGGCAAGTCATTAAACCTGTCTATCTCAGTTTCTTCATCTGTTAAATAAGAATAATAATAGCACCTGCCAGAATAAAATGAGATAATCTACGTAAAACACCCTTTGCAAACCTTAAATGTTAGCTATTGTTATTAGAGATTTCCTAAGTCATCTTCTATTTGATGGCAATATTTTTGTTTGTTTTGTTGCTTACAAAGACAGGCAAATCATTAAAGGTAAAAGCAAACTGGCAAAAGAGATGTCACGTGTTTGAGAGCGTAAATAATAATAACTTGCATTTACAGGGTGTTTTACATTTTTCCAAGTGCCTTATACATATCATATCACTTAATGCTCACCATAGCTCTGTGAAGTAGTCACTATTATCACACCCATTTACAGAAGAGGAAAATGGCCTATGAGAGCTTAATACATATCATATGCCTGGCCCAGAGTTGTACAAGAATCTGAGGCAGTATTTAGCCTCAAAACCCCATCTCCATTGACCCCAAATCCTGTGATCTATCCATTGTACCTCACAATCTCTCACAAGTAAAGTGATCACAGCTCCTTTATGGCAGAGGAAAGTATTCTACATGATGTGAATTGGATTGTTTCAGTATAAATTGGGCACCAAGAAGAGGCTGTACCTCCTCCCTTTCCTTCCCCAAGGTGGTCTCTGGTATAACTTTCAGTTCTATCTTCTACTATCTGGCTTTAAGAGCTTGTACTGAAAACATATGACAGGAGAAAGGAGATTGTCCATCTCCAACACCTGCCAGGAGCCATATGACCTCTTCCTACCCCACCCTTGTCCCACAGAGAGTTCCATGACCCTCCAAAACAGTGCTTCTTAATGTTTCAGTGTGATAAGAGGCAGGAGGAAGCTACTTGCGGAAGAAGACATTCTGTGTTCTCCCACGTGGGTGGAAGCAGTCTCTTTCCATTGGCTGTGTAGCCAGAACAGGCTGCATCTTTAAAAACCACCAGAGAGAGTCAGAGTGTCTCTTGTCTCTGTCTGTCTGTCTGTCTCTCTCACACACATAAAAACACACACATACACACACACACACGCATTCTGTTCACTTGGAAAACATGAGTGTCATGAACTAAGCTGGATGTGGAGAAGGTCTATAATCCCACACCCCTTAAATTCTGGGCCCCCATAAAACAAGTTTTTGGACTTGGTCTGTTTCACATGTACTTTTCATTTCTAGATATAGGCAGTGGAATCCCAGGACTTGAGAAACTCAGAACATGGTGACCTATGATGATTTTAGATAGATAGATAGACAGACAGACACATAGATGAGAGAGAGACAGACAGACAGACAGACAGAGAATTGTTTACATTTATGATCACAAGGATACTAGAAAACCTGGGGTGAGGGCTGAAAGGTAACATACCTGGGCTTCAGGCAGCAGGGGCCAGGGTAATCACTGTCACAAGAAAACAATTGAATTCCATGAGTATTTATTGTCTCCTATGTGAAAAGCACTAGGGAGCCTGGCAGTGCTGGCTCCAGGTCCAGGAAGGTGTAAGTACAAATCCTGCTCCTGATACATGTGACCCTAAGTCACTGAAGCCCTAAGTGTTCTGGGCACCTCTTTAACACCGAGTTGCAAGAATAGTTGGTGACCTGCATTAACAGAGGTTATTCAGGTACCAGGAATTTCCCTAAACTAGAGAAACTACTGATACCGATCCCCAAATTTAATGCATAAACAAGCATGAGACACTGTGCTACATGCCTGAGATGCAAAGATAAGCCATAAGCTAGTTGTTAGCTTTAGGGTCCTTAGCATCAATCAGGGGATATGACATTACCCATATCAAAGGATTATAAACTTTGAGTTGGAAAGATCCATAGAGGTTACTAAATCCAAATCCTTCTTTTTACAGCTGAGGAAACTGAAGCCTACCAGAATAAGTACAAGATAATTTAGGGGGAGAGAATGCTGACCACTAGGGAGAACAGGAAGTGCTTCCTAGGAAGAGTGGCAGAGGAGAGGAGCCAAGAAGGAAGTTAAGATTATAAGAGGAAAAGGTACAGGGGGAGAGTATTCCAGGCATGAGATACAGCCTGGGCAAAAGGCAGAGGTGGGATGCCATTTTATGGCAATAATAAATAGGTGAATTAGGCTTTATATGCTAGTGTCTGTGTTTTTTGAGATTCTATGTGGCTCTTTTCACACTGAGAGAAAATGTGAAAGATGTCTCAAGAAAAGTTTGGCGATCCCTTATCTTGGGGAAATGCTAGTGGCCCCTTGACTGACCAGCAGGTTGCCTCAGTTAGTACTGAGCTCCAGGTTCATTTTAATTGGGCACAGCATCGTAGAATATTTACTCAGAATTCTCAGATGAGGAGAGATACCATCCAAGGAATGGCAAGTAAGTGGACTGTGGTGAGTTAGAAATAAATCATTCCCAGGGCACTATCAGAGCCCCAGCTGCTCAGTGCCTTGTACCATGTTCTCTGTGTGTGATACTCTGAATATATCATGGATTTAGAGAAATTAAGTTTAAACCAGCTATCTAATCTCAGTACAAGGATCTAAGTGGAAAATTCTGAACTCTAAGTATCTGAAAACTCGATGAAGGTCCCAGAAAGCAGATAATGAAAGAAGGAACATAGGAAGTTTTCTTCATTGTTGGGTGTGATTATTTTTCTTTATCACAAAGAATTCCATTTGAAAGAGAGACAGAAATGACTGCTATAAAGACAAAAACCATCAATAAAAATGATTTCCCTGCTCTCAAAGGCCCTTTCCAACTCTACCATTCTATAGTGTTATGATCACTAACCTTTACTATTATTGTCTTAACCTCCTTACAATGCCTAGTCAGTCTCATACTGACCCAAAGATGCTAACATAACAGTAGCCGACATTTCTACAGTTCTTCACATAGATTGTCTCATGTAATACCAATAAGAACCCTTCAAGGGAGGTTCTATGGATATGACTATCTCCACCCTACAATGAGAAGACTAAGGATTTTCCCAAAGTAACACAGCTACTAAATATCTTCAGTAGGATTTGAAATCCGATCTTTCTGTCTGCAGGTCCAGCACTCTATCAGCTACACCAAACTCCCTGTCAATTATCTTTAAATAGTTTTCTAATTGCTTGCCCAACTGGATTTGATTACCTTTGCATCCTCAATAGTAATACAAAGGTAATGACTCTTGAATGGATGTGCATGTTCTTGTTCTCTAGTCCTGGAACCTATGGCCCTGGGCAAATTATTTAATCTCTTCCAGTTTCCTCATATGTGAAATGAGAGCACTGGACTCAATAACTTTTAAGATCTCTCCCAATATCCAATCTAGAATAATAATCATTACTCTTATAAACAAATCACCCAATTTAGGGGGATGCCAAGAGGCTCTGAATTTTCACTTTGCTTCCTTGGCTCTATTTTTTTTTTTACCTCTAGTGTCCAACAGGTCTAGAGAATAGAATAGAATCAACCTTATCCAGTCTAAGAGCTTTACTGGATGCTTGAATGTTAGAGCTGGAAGAGGCCATAGAGTCCAAAGAGGTCAACACCTTTATTTTACAGAATTATGCAATTAGGTCCCAGAGAGCTGAAACGACACACCTTATTACCCAGAAAGTTAGTAATTGACCTGGGACTGGAAGCTAAGTCTACATTCTCTGAGGCCTGGCCTCTTTCCACTTTGCCACAAATAAAACCATTTGGACAATGATCCCAAAATTGTTGGTGTGTGATGTAGACCTATGTTGCAAGCACACCCCAGCGGTGTGACACAAATGACACAAATTCTGAAAAGGAGCAGGAAGAGGCAATAGGGAATATGGTGGCCGTAGTCTTAGAGAAATTGTGACCAGCATGTGGGTATAGTATTTCTGATATGGCTATTACATAAACAGGTATTTCAAAGACAGTGGGAAAATGTTCAGCAATGGAGTTTTTATCCACTGTCTTGAAGGATACCATCACTAATCAAAGAGGTTTCAAATAGGACTTTCTTAAAAATCATCTGGAATATTTCAGTCACGTATATAACTCAAATCACAGTAGTATAGAGATAAAAAAAAGCCCCATTGGGTCATGGGCATGACATGACTTCAGGGGACATCATAGTGTCTCCTTTTAAAAAATCATTTGCCAAACTTCAGACTGTAAAATCTCTGCAATCTTCAATGACCTTTCTGTGAAAATTCAGCTCTGGTGAGGAAAGAGAAATGGAGGTAAAATGCCCTCAAGACTTGCTCTAATCTTTCCTTAGGGGAAAAATAAGTACATGAGAGTAGAAGGGGGATGGGTAGGAAGGAGGCTGCTTCTTGTTGTGTGTGTATGGGCATTTTAAAGACACTATTTGGGGATAATTAGGAAGATGAATGATTTCATTATTGAGACAGTAACAGACCATTAAAGACAGAGTACACGGATTTCATTCTTGTTCCTAACTTTTCAATTTAACTACAGTTTTGTGAGATTGTAACAAAGGCCATGTGTCTCTTGAGCACTATTTTATCCACTTTAATGCCCTCCTCCTATGGTATCAAAAGCAAAATATTTCAGAGAAAGATCAGAAAAAACCAGCATGCCACAGGGCCCACTGTGTTAAGCTGTATTTGGGGAGAGAGATTTTCTTCCTCTGGCAATCAGCTTACACCCCAAAGTTGTAAAGAGTTTCATACCTCCCTCTGTATACTGGGAGGTAGATCAGCCTTGGAAATGTAGAGGTAAAATATTTAGTCATTGGAAAATGGGCAGCATCAGCCAGTAGAGACTACTGAGCGTAATGGATGCATTTATTACTTTCTCAAAATGAGGAAATGTGTGATTGGACACTCCCTAGTGCATGGTTGACTCACAAAATGCATTACTGAGAAATAGGAAGCACAGATCTGTGTTCCCTCCAATTGAATTGAGAAATTCTTATTTTCATTTCCTTGGAAAGCTTAGGAAGTAGGATCCCAATTTTATTTTTAGAATCTCAAATTCATTGTTAAAGTCTCTCTAGCTGTCTTTGGAAACTCTAACCCCAGTTTGGGGCAATATTTTATCAATTTTTCCAATTTTTTCCTTGGTATGAAGCAACTTTTTAAAAAAGTCTACATTCTGCCTTGATTTTCATATGTATGTATGTAAGTATATTGATATACATTTTTAAAACTAACAAACACTCATTTTCTCTCCTTCTAGGAAGACTTAAATGAACTGAAACATAGTAAAGTGAGCAGAGCCAGGAAAACAATTTATACAACAATATTTCATATTGATTTTTGGTAATTTTTTCTTATTATTCTTCTATTAATGAGCTCCTTACTGTATTTTAAGTTCTATGGCCTCTGGAACCTATAACTTTGGTGGGGGTAGAGAGAGTAAATTAATAGAGAATGAGAAATTAAGATTTTTTTCCAATTTATTTCTCACATTTAAATTTAAGCTCATGAGGTAGGGTTATCTTTCCCCCAGACTGGTTTCTGGTGTTCCTCCATGCTTTTTATTCATTAAAATAATGTGGGCGTATTGGAAATTAGAATGCATATCAGTTACCACAACAGTGCAGGGGGCTTGATGCCTTCAGACTAGGAGTAGGAAAGTTTGGAATGTAGGGAAATTTCAAAGCAAGGAACCAAATGCAAAATCCTCTAGACTGGGAGCTCTTAAATTTGGGTCTACATTTCATGTAGAGATTTCAGGGGATATGTTAAAATTAATGAAGAAAAAAATACATCTTGATCTTTGCTAACTTCTAAATGAAAGTTAGCATTTCCTTCAATTATGTAAGGACATTATTCTGAGAATGGGCTTTCAGACTCTCCTGGACTACCAAAAGGGTCCATGACACAGAAAAAAATGAAGCATCCCTGCCTTAGACCATTCCAGAAAGGGGTCTCTATATGCTCTTCAGAGATTTCCATACTGGGCTTCAGGTGTCTGAGATCTATAAAGGTTAGTCCACTCTGGACTATAGAAGTGTCCTCTTTTTTTCCCATCTTAACTTATCCTCTCTGTCCCAGTGAATTTTCCAAAAGGGAATTCACCAGTCATATATGTGACTGCTTTGGCACTTGAGGTGGCTTGGGTTCTCTCCTTTATGCTCTAGGCTGGCAACTGTACTCCCTTTTCACTGATGGTCATGTGGCTCAGTACTATGAGGTTAGGGCTACCTCCTACCTTTTCAGTCCTCTTACACCTTACTCCCCAATATGCACTCTGCAATCCAGTGACACTGGCCTCTTGTCTTTTCCATGAACACAACATTCCATTTCTAGGCTCCAGGAATTTTCTTTGTCTATTCCTCATGCCAAAAATGCTCTCTCTTCTCCACTCTGATGACTGACCTCCCTGCTCTCCTTTCAGTCCCAACTAAATTCCCACCTTCTAAGGAAGCCTTCCCCAAACCCTCTTAATTCCAATGGTTTCACTCTTTTAATCCTTGATGGTGTACTCTCCATGTGTATACACATTGATAATGAGGTTGACACATGCATTGCCAGAACTAACTCAGTGCTTTGGAGGCTCTGAAGGAAAGTATGGGAGAGAAGAGTTATTAGACTGACTACCAGACTGAAGGTCTACAGAGTAATTGTGCTGACTTCATTGTTGTAAAGTATAGAAAGTATACTTTCTATAGTGAAAGAAGAAAGTATACCAATGCCATGCCGGGAAACAATTGCTTCTATTTGAATTGTCTTAGGAAGATTCTGAACATCACCTGGCAGGATAACATACGAGACACTGAGGTCTTTTCTTAAACTAAACTGCCAAGCATTCAAACTCTTCTTCAGAGAATACAACTCCAATAGACTGGTCACATTGTTCAAATGCAAAATGTACGTTTGCTAAAAAGACAATTACATGGAGAACTCACACAGGGCAAGCGCTCACAAAGTGATCAGACAAGGACTCTCTCAAGATCTCTCTTAAGAACTTTAGAATTGATTTGTGACATGGGAGACACTGGCACAGGACCATTCAGCATGGTGTGCCCATATCAAAGAAGATGCTGTGCTCTATGAGCAAAGCAAATTGAAACAGCTCAAAGGAAACATCACGGACAAGAGACCCTTCTTCTAGACCTTTAAAAATTTTGGACATACCATTGTATTACCTAGGTAATCTAGCTGTCATCTCTTACTCTCACTAACTGACCATCCTGGCTCCTTTTCGGATCATACCTTCCCTGGATATCCCTGATTCTAGTTCTTGCATATAAATCTCCACTAGTAATATGATATAGCCAACTGAAATCCACCAAACTTCTCTGTACCCTATTGGGGACTCTATAGTTTTGGTTCTTCAGTTTTAGGTAGTTCTATTTTGAATCTAGAAATGATCACCGGAATATTGTTGTTAAAAAGAAAAAGAAAAAAAATGGCTTTTGTGCCAGAGAGAAGCTTAGGATCATTTTAAGTATCATGTAATTTTCTAAGTGAAATTCAGTCCAGAATTTAAATGAACAATGGGACAAGCTCATAGTCCATCTGTGATGCCTATGCCAGATATGTGCACCAATGTACAAATTCAATGAACTGTTCATTCAATGAACTGGGTGCCATAATCCATGGGAGACATTTGTCATCCATTTAACTTTTTCCCAAGAATTTTTAGGTCAATTTCTTTTTAGTGGTTGGGGACTTCATTGAAAAGACTCTAATACTCTATGGGTTTGAAGCAACTAGCATAATGTTATCTACTCTCCAATAGGAGCACTGAAACACTTGTCCACCTACAGGGAACAACTCTGTTGTTCATTTGAAATCTACACTGGGCATCTTCCATGAAAGTAGAGCTCACCTTTAGTGAGTACTCATTCAATACTGATGGGAGGACTGGTGACTTCAAAGGGGGGCTATTGTATCCTCTATTTATGCTTATTAAAAAAAGATTTCACTTGTAACTGGTATTGAGATGAACAGTAGACACTTAAAAGCACGTTGTGTTTTAGACAAAAGAGGAACTCCACAGCACAAAACCACTATGAGCCAAGAACATTTAAGCCAAATCTGGTCCTTTACACCCACTACAGAAGATAAATCATTTCTTCAATAGCCTTTTATTTTCCTAACACTACTAATTAACCTAATGAGAGGGATTTAGCAGAGTTGGCAAGTGCAGTACCAAATTTGGAGGAGGACTTTTTGTGTCTGACATTACTCTGGAACAGCAGGGTAGTAAATTCTCCATCAATGTGTTTAATAGGCTCTTCAGCCATCATAATGCTGTTTTCTCCAACTTGCAGGGCTTTTTGTCTCCAAAAATCTCTCTCCAGCAATAACTGTACAAAGAATGAATGCACAGAGCACAGAACGAACCATAATAGCATTGAGACTCGTCTCAAATTCCATTTTTCAAATGTCACTGCAGATTTTTATTAAGGAAAAGGAAATTATAGCTTCATGATTCTAAAGCCTTTTACCCAGCATAAGAGTTAATAAACAATGTGTCGTTAGCATAATCTAGCTCTTTTGGAAAGAAAAACAAAAGTCCATTTTCATATACCACACACATTCTACCTTCCATGTAGTATTTTCATCTTTCATGGCCACCAGCTCCGTCTTTGGATCTGAAACGATATCCTCCCTGAATGCCAATGGGAGGCCTACATTGCTGGTTCCCTTTGTTCAAAGCTGAACCCAGAACAAAAAAAAAGAGAAAGAGAAAAAAACCTTACCTCCTGGGAGCTAATTAGTGCAGAGATGCTTGCTGACAATCCCAGGGATCTCAAAGCACCCCATATGGGATCATTTAAAGCTGTAACTTACCTATCCAGATTGAAGTCACTCAACAGCTCAGAAACAGCTGCATTTTGTTGTTAATAGAAATCAGTTCAATTTTAAAATGTTTTCTTGGCCTATCTAGGTTATTCAGATTACATGATTATAGCCATTAACAAGAAAGGGGAAAATAGAAGGTGAACTTTATTCTTTCTCTGAATATCCTTCTTATTTTTACTTTAAAATAGCAATGAAAGTAATACATCAAGCTGATCCTTACTTCTTGTTGGGGGAGGAGAGGAAGGGAGGGAGGAAGAGAGAGAGAGACAGAGACAGAAAGAAGAGAGACAGAGAGAGAGATTGAGAGAGAAACAGAGAGGAGAGATGGAGAGACAGATTCAGAGAGAGAGACAGAGAGAAAGAGAGTGAGAGAGAGAGAGAGAGAGAGAGAGAGGGAGATTTACACTGTGGAGAGATATATATATATTTATATGCTGCTGTTGTTGCTGGTCCTTCATTCTCTTTTTTTTTTAATTTTTTTTTTAATTTTATTATAGTTTGCATCATTCATTTCCACAAGATTTTGAGTTACATATTTTCTCCCCCTCTTTCCCCCACCCACCGCCCCAAAACAGCCATCCCAGTGTGTCC
>CM053591.1:187615593-187679109 GCA_028646515.1 Pseudochirops corinnae
GGTGCAAAACCTCCACCTTTTGCTTTTCTGCTCTGGAGACCTTTCAGCCGGATGCTTATCTCCCCCTTTCGCAATCCCCACTCGCTTATCTCCCCCTTTCGAAATCCCCACTCGCAACTGGTGCTAATCCCCCCTCGCAGCTGGTGCTAATCTGCTCACCTGAGAGCTTTCTCTGCTTCTCCAGCCCAGCCTCCCCTGGGGCACAGCCCCAGCTTCAGGCCAGGCTGGTTTCGGTTTGCAGTGCTGATATGGTTCCTCGTAGCCGAGCTGACTTTAGTGGGAAGTATCTTTGTGTGCGTTTTGAAGTTCTAGGTTGGTCCAGAGTCCTATTCCATGGGTATTTTGGGGTGGCTATGTGAGAGCTGCGATATATTGCTGCTGCTACGCTGCCATCTTGGCTCCGCCCCCTGGTCCTTCATTCTCAAAGAGGACTAATGACATCAGGAAGGTGATGTCTTGACTTGCAAGTGAATTGGATTGAAGTGAGCAGGGCTGTGCAAAGTCACCAGCCTCACTCACTCCTCTAGAGCCGTCTGGATCGAGTGGGAATGACTGAAGAAGGCCCAGCACAAAGTGCCCTTTTACCTACACAGAAAAAAAATAAGTCTGGGAGAGGAAGACCCTCAGGGTTTCTGGTCAGAACAAAACAATTGGTATTTACACTCACTCTGAGCCACCAAAACCCAAACAACCACCAAGAGAGACTTGGGCTGGGCCTTATTGTTGGCCAATCAGTGAGAACCAGAGTGATCTGAGTGTAAGGTATGGTCAGGTTGCTCCATTTGATTCCCAATTCCCTTTATCAAAGCCTGGTTTTCCACTGCTGTATTCTAAGAAATCATAAATGAAACTACATGGGGTAAAAGAGTTTATTGTCCCACTCTTTAACAATAGAATAAATATGGATATACAAAGTAGTTTGTATGTTGTCTCCCTCTGAGAGAAGGGATGGTTTCTCTTTTCATTTTTCTTTTACACATCTGGGCATTCCCATCACAAGATGAGCACACAGTGAGCCCTTAATGAGGCATCGGGAGGGAGAGGGAAGGGAAAGTGGCAAGGATTTATTTAGTATCTACTGTATGTCAGGCACTCTACTCAGTGTTTTATCCTTACAACACTGGGAAATGGATCTTATTGTTATCTCAATTTTTCAATTGAGGAAACGGAGACATACAATTTCAGTGAGTTGCCCAGGGTCACGCTACTAGTGTCTGAGGCTAGGTTTGAACCCAGGTCTTCCTAACCTCAGGCACAATTCTCTATCCATTATACCACCAAGCTTCCTCTAAATACTTGTTGATTGACTATATAGGGAGATAGAAAGATAGATAGATAGATGTATGTATGGGTGGGAGGGAGGAAGGAATGGTATATGTGACTGCTAAAATAGCACAAAACATCCTGGAAGGTGATATGTAGGCCTGGGTCTAGATAAAATAAAATAAAACAAACATTTACTCCTCAGAACAGCATCCATAGGGAAAAGGTAGGGGTCAGAATGAAAGTCCAAGCAGAAGCCAAATGTCATGGAGCCTCCTTCTTGCAATAAATCAAGATAATACCTTCACGATGTCATCAGTTCTCTTCAAGAACAAAAAATGAACAGTTGTATCTGCCCTATGATTGAATAAAAAAGAGTCAAGTCTACTTGCCGTTGACCATTACACAATATGGTCACCTTGAGGTGGAAATGACCTCATTTTGCTGACCTTCAGTCAGACCTACCCCACACCCAGCTCAGGCCAGAAGAGATCTCTCATTCTTCTTTGTATATAATTGTATGGGGAGAGTGAAAACCTAGGCAATTTGGGATTGGTAACTTCCCTCTTCCTCCTCCATTGCTGCCATCAATCAGCAGCAATCCTCTTCAGGAATCTTTTGACTCCCATTTTAATTTCTTTTGTCTGATTTTCCTGCCTCTGGGGGCCCCTCCTCCTGGCCATTGCGAGTCAGGGACAACCCAGGATCACTCCTCCTCCCTTGCTTTGGGATCTTTTCCCCCACCCTTTTCCCTTGCTGTCAATCAGCATCCTTGTTCTTTGTAAACCTGTTTCTCAAGCCACTGAGAGATAGTGGCAGGCTTCCCTTTGGGGAAAAATTTGGTGCCAGACTTAAGTCTGCCTCTCAACCAATGAGAAAGGAGACAGTGGGGAAGGGGGGGTTGACTGCATTAGGGTATAAATTCTTGCACTGCCTTTTGTAACACGGCTCTCCTCCATGATGAGTCATGGGGAAGACCTCCCTCTTCTCCCAGGGAAGAGAATAAACTCCTGTTCTTATACTAAGAGATTTCTGTGTTTGTTTTTTTATTAAATTAAGGATGAGGTTTATTTTTCATCCCAAACATAATCTACCCATGTGTATTTCACACTCTCATTTTATCTTTCTTTGAAACCCCAGCACTTAGCACAGTAACTAGCATTCAGTGGGTACTTAATTAATGTTTATTGACTAATTTATATCTATAGTGGATAAGAAACTTTGAGGAAAATGGTATAGCTTATAGGGCCTCATAAGGGTATAGTTTTAGAGCTAGAAGGGACCATGGAAGTCAATAAATCAAACCCCTCATTTAACTGAGGCACAGAGAGGTTGTGTGATTTGCCAAGGGTTATACAGATCATAAGTGCCTGACTCCAAGACCTATATCCTATCCACTGGGACATATAACTTCAGTTTAATACTCCTAAAGAATCTTCTTAGATCATTTATCAGACTGTACCTGATTTCACTATCATCTAGAGATCCTGGTAAGGAAACTCTTTGCTAATTCGCATCCATTTTGTGATTATTAGAGATTTAGAGAGTTGCCTAAAGGTGATGAGGGAGGGATGATGGAGGACAACTTAAGTGACTTGGCCAAAATTAGTCAGTATATATCACAGGAAAAATTTGAATCAGATATCTCTGTCTCTGAGGCCAACTCTCTATCCCCTATGTCATACCTTTCATGTATAGAAATGTTAAAATAATAATTTTCAAGAAATTAAAAATACTTTTTATCAGGACATCAATAGTAGTGCTATATCAATACTCCTAGGATCATGGTGGATCATTCAAACCAATAAATGTTTATTAAATATCTACTATGCACAAGGCTCTATACTGAGTGTTAAGAATACAAAACCATGATAATTCGTGCCTTCAAGGAAATGATATGTTCCCAGAGAGATATTATATTTATATATATACATGCATTTTATAGGTGTATTATACATATACACATTATTACAAAAAGACACACTATACATATACACATTTTATTACTATATATAGTATTATATATGTGTATACATACACACACACATACACACACACACACACATTTTCATTAAACAAGGGAATGAAGGAAGGGGGTGAAAGAGATCTAAGACAAAACACTGCAAAAGTAGCTGAGAAGAAAGAAAATGTGAACAGCTGAAAAGATGAGACCAGAGGTGAGCTTTCAAGGAAGATAGACCATCTGAAAATCAAAAGAGTGAATGCCTTCCAGGCATGGACAATACCTGTATAAATCAATAGGACATGAATGACTAAACTTGGGAAAGAACAATAAGCCAATTTGAATGCAATACAGAATATTTCAAGGGGACTGCATGAAATAGACCTAGAAAAGTAGACTGGGCCCAAGGTTATACAAAGTTGGAGTTTGTATTTTATCTCAGAGGTAATAAAGAGTCATTAAAGGGATTTGAGCAAGGGAGTGGCAAGTCCAGAACAGTGCCTTAGAAAAAACTATTATAGCATATTAACAAGGGAGAGACTGTTGCGAGGAAGAACAATTAGTAAGCTATTGTAATAATCCAGGCAAGTTTGTGCTGAGAGCCTGAACTAGGCAGCTGTGAGTAGAGGAAAGGGCATGATGATTGGGAAAAATTTTGTGGACTTGGCAACTGAGTGAATGGGGGGCAGGGAGGCTGGAATGAGAGAGAGAGAGAGAGGAAAGAACGGAGGAAAATTTTGAAGTTTCTAACCTGGGTGGCTGGAAACATGGTGGTACCATGAACAGAAGCAGGACTGACAGAAGGGACCTGGACAATTATCTGATCTAATACTCTCAAATTAAAACAGAGTAAACTGAAGTTCAGAGATGGGGAGCCATTGCATTGTTATTATTGACTCACAGGTTTTGCCCTTCTATTGAGTGACTTCAGGTCCTTACTAACTGGCTCAGTACTGCCCACAATGAGTGACATGCATTTAAAGATTTTCCAAGTCAAAGGAAATCAATGACCCCACAACTTCATAACTCTAGAGAAAATCTGCACTTTTGATGAGTTGCAGAAATGGATATTTATTTCTCTAATAATGCAGGGAAACCCATCAGAAACTTTTCTGATGAATTGAAATATAATAGGAAAGGTTTTTCCCTATAAGACCAAAATCATGACATATGCAATATCCTAGCCAACATGGACTGCAGTTATTTTTCTAATGAGCTCATAACAAAGGACAATCCCCTTTGTTAGGACTCCCAATGTCCTTTGTCCTATTTCTAATATTTATTGCTCCAAACATATTTCAGTGTCATTTCAAAACACAAATTTCTTTCACAAACACTCCAAGCCCTAGAGCATCTCTGCATTCTTCAAGGGCAGAACTGTGAGCACAGCCAAATGACTCCCTTCCAGCGGCATTGTTCCTGTTCTCATCCATTTGCTAGGGTGATAGTTAGAAATAATTAAGATCCTCAAAACCATTTTGCTTGGTACACAGAGTTCTGCCACTCAAACCTTTAATTATAAACTGACAGCTAATAAAGGAGAATGTCAAGGAGCTAAGGCAACGGCACTCCCGCCTAGCAGTTTATCATGGACCTTGGTTTATAAAAAGCCTACAGTGCCGATCATTTTTAATTAAATAAAGGCAAGGCTTCCCAGAGCAAGAGTTACAATAAAAGTAGGCTTTTCCAGGGGAGCAGCTGTGTAAATGTGCTCCAAAATTAATCTAGTCATTGCCAAGCTGGGTTTTACAACTTTAGTGTCTTCTCTAGTCCACATCAGGAAGAGAAAATGAATTTTCTCAAGAACTTCCCATGTGGTTTCTGTTCGGTTCTTTTTAATAATGCCATCACTACCTTAAGCTTATCAATCCAAGGGCAGGGGGTAAGGTAGGGGGCAAAGAAAAGGGTGAGATCAAAAGATGCCATTCAAGTATATTTTTTAATGTAGTGTTGATAGTCCTGAAATAATAACCCAGTCCCTGCCCAAGGGATCTGTAATATAAACAAGACAAACAAAGACCTAATGAACAACTTAAGCGGATAATCAGAAGCTGGCATCTAATTTTGACTTGTCCTTATTGCTTCTTCAGACTTTGAGGGGAAAATATTTTGGGAGCAGTAGGACTGGGTTTTGTCAATTCCTACCTCCAATTGTTCTCCATTCAGGCAGGTCAGTGGCAAGAACTGTATAAATGGCTTCATGAAAGATTTAAGATAGGAGAAAAGGAACTAGAAGAGTTCCCTACCCTTTCCAACCCTGCCTTTGTGTTTGGAGCAGGCAGGGAGAGAAAAGGGTATAAAACTAAGACATATCAAGAGGGTATAAGGATAAATTAGGTATATATTTCATGGTATGGTGGAAAGAGCCCTAGACTTGTAGTTGAGAAGCCATAGTTTGAGTCCCAGCTCTGCTCTAGGCTAGCTATGTGACCTTGGTCAAGTCACTTTAATCAACCTGAGCTTCAGTTTCCTCATCTATAAAATGAAAATAATAATGTGAATTCCTGACAACCTTACAGAGCTTTTGTGAGAATCAAATATGATGAAGCACATACAGGGTATCACAAAAGTCTTAATGCAGTTATAAGATTTAATGACTTAAATAACCTTTAGTCTTTTAAAACTGAACTGAGGTTTTTCTGACCCCCTGTCTAAATACCTTGGAGCTACAAAGATATATAAATGTAGAGTATGACCATACATAATTAACCATTTCTCTGCTGCCCCTCTACTAACATAGATAATTGGTCATTGAAAACACATTGTGGGGAAGGTAGAGGCAAGATAGTGTAATAAAGGCAGGGACTCACCTAAGCTTTCCCAAATTCTTCTCCAAACAATATTAAAATAATGCCTCAAAAAATTCTTGAGCAGTAGAACCCACAAAAGGAGGGGTGAAATAATTTTCCAGCTGAAGACAACTTAGAAGGTTGGCAGGAAAGGTCTGTCTCACCAGGATGAGTGGAGTGCAGTTGGCAAGTGATCAGCAAACCTTGAGGACCACTTAATTGGGGGCAGTTAACAGAACTCTTGGACCACAGAAGGTAAGGGAGTCAGATGAGTGGTCAGAAGGAGATTATAGGGGACCTTTTGCTGGTACTGGGAGCAAGACCCTGTTCATTGCCCATAGGCAGTTCCAGATCACAGCCCCAGGGTAGAAGGGAGGACTAGCAGTGGTGGGGACACTATTCACAGTTCCAAGGCAGAAAAGAATGCTTGTGGTTGCTCACAGACCAGAGGGCAGTCAAGGAGAGCAATGATCACACTTCTTCTTAGATTATGTCACCTTGGAAGAACTAAAAACTTGGAGACACCCAGGACTAACTCTGAAAACAGCAACACAAAGAACCTGAAGCTTAGGACATTGCCTTCTATACACTGGGAGCAGAGGCCAACTTTACCATAAAGTTAAAAGTCAAGAAATGGGCTAGAAAGAATTAGCAAACAACAGCAACAACAAAAAGAATCTGACCATGGAAAGTTACTACTGGAGACAAATACAAACTCAAAAGAATACAACAGTGTCAAAATAGTCACATTCAAAGCCTCAGAGAAAAATGTGAATTGGTTTCAGGCCCTGGGAGCACTCAAAAAGGACTTTGAAAATCAAATAAAAGAGGTGGAGGAAAAAATTAGTGAAAAAAATGAGAGTGATGTAATAAAATCATGAAAAAAGTCAACAGTTTGGTAAAGGAGGCACACAAAAAACCTAAAGAAAATAATAACACCTGAAAAAAAATAAAATAGGCCAAATGGTAAAAAGAGGCACAAAAATCCACTGAAGAATAGAACTCCATAAAAAGCAGAATTTGCCAAATGGAAAAGGATGTACAAAAGCCCACTACAGAAAATAATTCCTTTAAAACAAGAATTGGGCAAGTGGAAGCTAATAAGACATCAAGAAACAAGAAAACAAAATCAAAAGAATGAAAAAATAGAAGAAAATGTGAAATATCTGACTGGAAAAACAACTGACCTGGAAAATAGATCCAGGAGAGATAAATTTAAGACGTATTGGACTACCTTAAAGCCATGAACACAAAAAAGAGCCTGGACATCATATTTCAAAAAATTATCAAGGAAAACTGTCCTGATATCTTAGACCCAGAAAGTGAAAGAATCCACTCCTGAAAGATATCTCAAAATGAAAACTTGCAAGAATGTCATAACCAAATTCCAGAGCTTCCTGATCAAGGAGAAAATATTGCAAGCAGCCAGAAAGAAACAATTCAAATATCATGGAGCCACAGTCAAAATAACACAAGATTTAGCACTTTTTGTGTTAAAGAATCAGAGAGCTTATAATAGGATATTCCAGAAGGCAAAGGTGCTAGAATTACAACCAAAAATCACTTACCCAACAAAACTGAGTAAAATCCTTCAAGGAGAAAAATGGACATTTAATGAAATTGAGGGCTTTCAAACATTCTTGATGAAAATATCAGAGCTGAATAGAAATCTTGACTTTCAAATATAAGACTCAAGAGAAGCATAAAAAGGTAAGAGAAATCATAAGGAATTCAATAAGGTTAATCCATACATTGGAAGATGATACTTGTAACTCCTAAGAATTTTATCATCATTAGGTCAGTTAGGAGTGTACAAAGTGCATGGGTGTGAGTTGATAAAGTTGAGATGATAGCCAAAAAAATAAAATTTAGGTGTGAAAAAAGGAATTCACTGAGAGAAGGGAGAAGGGAGAGATAGAATGGGGTTAATTATCTCATATAAAAGAAGCATGAAAGGGCTTTTATAGTGAAGGGGAAATGGGAAAGGAGGAAGCAGGCAATGCTTGAACCTTATTCTCATCAGAATTAGCTCAAAGAGGGAATAATATACATACTCAATTGGGTATTGGACTCTATCTTACCTTATAGGGAATTGAGGGGGAAGGGACTAAGAGAAGGCAGGACTGGCAGAAGAGAAGGTGGATTGGGGAGGTGGTGGTCGGAAGAAAACACTTCATGTTTTGTTATCCTCAAAGCAGGCAAGGGTTCTTGGCCATTCAATAAAGGTCCTAAGACAGACTTCCTCACAACAGCAGTGTGAGGAAGGCACTATTTTTTCCCTCATTTTACAAATGAGGAAAATGAGCCTGAGAAAAGTAACATGACTTGTCTGGGGTGATATATCTAGTAAGTGTCTGAGCCATGATTTGAACTCACTTCTTCCTCACTCCAAATTTGGCATTCTCTCTCCTGTGCCAGAGAGTTATATTTTCAGGGAGAAAAAACTTTTTGATACAAGGAATTAAAGGAATTATTTTTGAGATGCATAGTCTTAGAATCAAAAGACTGGTCCTTTTTAACTCAATAATTCTATAATTCTGTTTTGTGCTTAAATACAACATCATGCAATTAAGTCCTTCCCTTTATATCTTGAACACATGGATTTTTACAATATAGTTCTGTCACGACAGTTACATTTTGTTCCACAGATACTGCTTGCCCTGATTATTCTCAGCTTCAAATGCTGATATATGAATTTCATATTAAATGAATTGATAAGAAGATTCTCTAAATGCATAAGTAGCTGAAACTATGAAATTGTCCAGCCCACCTGTCATTTATGCTACAAAGGGCATTCCTGATAGATTGTACTGAATGAATGAAATATTATGCCATCCTGTAGGGGTGAAAGTGAGGAGAGGATATGGCAATAGAGAAATGCTCTATTAATATACTTTCTATCGAAGGCCCATTGTAAATTTAGATGCTTGTGTACCTCTGGCAGGAAGAAGGGAGGGGAAATGGACCATGAACAGTACTCTATGGGAAAGTACGAGAAGCAGGTGGAAATAGCAATATGTATACAGTATCCATTAAATTTAAAGGAAGCCTACTTCCATGAGCCTCCATTTCCTTTTCTATAGAATAGGTTTTTCCTAGATGACCTTTGAGATCATCTAAAGCTCTAAATCCACAACTGTATGATCCGACCTCTTCCAGTGAGTAGGAAGATAGGGATAGGAGATAAAAATCATGCAGCAAAAAAAGAAAGAGAAAAAAAAAAAAGAAAGAGAACTGGCTTTGACATCAGTGGACCTGGGTTTTAAAACCAAGTCTAATGCTTACTGTGTGGCCTTCAGCAAAATACTTGGTAAGGCTCAAGTCACTCCCTAAGCTTCAATTTTTTAATTTGTAAAATGAGGGGTTAGACTAACTGGTCTCTAGGGTCTCTTCCAACTCTATATCTATAATCTTATAATAACGGAGATCTCAGCTTGGATGGGAACCTCATGCCAAAAAGAGCACAGACTGAAGCAAAGGAATCATGGCAACCAAGCCTTGATGGGTCCAGGCCACTAAATGTAGAGTGAGAGAGGTCACTGTGCACTCCAAAACTGCAACCCAATATTAGTCTAAGGAGACAGCAAAATAACTACTAAGAATAGAGTCAGTTACATCATAGTGAAGGGAGTATAAGGCCTAGGAAGATAGCTAGACTCTCTCCATTCTGTGCTGACATGGAACGGGGGCATTGCTTTTCCCTGGTCAATAACTAGCAAGTCCAGAATGAGGAAAGACATAAAAATCAAGAGGAAGGACTTAGCTGTGAGCTCCTGGGGGCAGTGTCTGTTTCATTCTACTCTTTATATCCAGGGTCCTAGCACAGGTTGTTGTTTCTCCTTGATGTCAAAGAGGATCAATGGCATCATGGTTGATGCCTTCACTTGGGGGATTTGTATTGAAGTGAGGTAAAGTTGCACAAAGTCATCAGCCTCACTCTCTCTTCCTGAGTCATTGAAATCCAGTGGCAAGACAAAAGGCAAGAGGACTGGCAATGATCCAAGATGCATTGGATGACTTTTGGCATCTTTGACGTCTGAGCCAAGCTCCAAGTGGTTTGGCTGCATTCCCTGTTCTCATCTGCCCATTCCACTGGGGAATCTTCACACATACTCCCCTAAGTCATCGACAGGTTACCCTCAACCTGGTTTAGGCAATCTATGGAGATGGTTTTCTGGGGTGTGAGTGCTGCATATACTACGGCTTCTTGAAGCTTCCCTAGCACAGGAAGAGATTAGTTGAAGAGTGGTCCAAAGGAGAGAAATGCCTACTAGAGATCCTGAGTGTCTATACCCAGAGTTGGTTGGGGAAGAGGTATTAGAAGTATTGAGCTACCTTTCTCTATCTTCCACATACCATATAATTCTCTGTAATATGTCTAGTAGTATCATAAGGTAATCAATTCAGAATTGGGAGTTTAGAGGCCCATAGTCCCACCCCTTCATTTTACAGATGTGTGAAGTGTCTTACTTGAAGTCACCTAGATAGAAAGTAGAAAGGATAGGTTTTAGACTCATATCTTCTAATCCAAAATCCAGAATTATTTTTTGAAGACAATTTATCCTGAAGAGATATATTCTATCTCTAGGAGGCAGGACAAAGATATGGGAAAATAGAACTTTTCCCTCTAGTCATTCAGGTTTGGAGATGGGAAGCCCAAGATGCATAGAAGATAGCAATAGGGACTCGAGCAAGTCAAGTCACGGCTGTTGGAGGGCCGCACAGGGTGAAGATGTGTCCCAGGCCCTAGGATGATGTGACTTCTGAGATCTCTGCCAGCATGAAGGTTGGAGATTCTCTTGCATCTGTAATATTGAACAGTTGTGAATAATTAATATGTCCCTCAAGTTCTGCTTAAAAAATGTGACTATTATTCAAATGCAGTTTGTTTCTATTAAAGTATTTAAATGTGACATTCTCCTTTTTTCAACTGATGTAGAATTGCTCTGGGAATTAGATCATGTGTAATTTGTTTGATGCAAATCTCATTTTAAATATGCATATACCATATTTGCATTTTTAAAAGAAATTTCAAGGGACAGACAAGAAGAGAGGGAAGCCAGATTGAACTGAAACTACTATAGTAAAAAATAAATGATGCCTACTTTGGCATGAAGACACTTGGCAGCTATGTATATCACAAGGAAGGAGGCCTTAACCAGAAGCCTTAGGTCAGGAGTGAGCCAAAAGCCATTATTATTCCCAACAAGATCTCTGGGGGTCAAAGAGCAATAGATAAAAAAGTACAGATCCTAGTCTGACTCAAGGAGATTACCCAGACAGATGGAAATCACCTTTGCCTTGTCTTTTCTCAGCATGCTTCCAAGGCTCATGGCTAAGTCCAGCTCCATGAGAACAGCATGGCCTCTCTGCTTTTTTTAAGGATATACCGAATATACTACAGAGAACTGTGGAGACTGAGAGAATCACCAACAAATTAAAGGAGAATTTTACAATTGTCTTTTGAGAGCAAATCTTAGACCTGCTTGCCAGCTAAAGGAAATTGGGTCTTGATATCATAAGATTTAGAGTATAAGGGACCTTGGAGATCATCTAGCCCACCCAACTCTCTCGGAAAGGGGCACAGCGGATATGGCACTGGGCCTAGAATCAGGAAAATGTGATATCCAGTTTCAGACACTTACTAGTGATATGACCCTAGGCAAGTCACTTAACTGCTGTCTGACTGTTTCAGTTTCTTCAACTGTTAAACGGTGATAATAATAGAAACTACCTCCCAGAGTTCTTGTGAGGATTAAATAAAATAATCTCTTTAAAGCATTTAGCACAGTACCTGGCACATGGTAGACCCTTAATAAGCATTTGTTCTCTTCCCCAATCTCCTCCCCCATCATTTTACAGAGGAGGAAACTGAAGTGCAGACAGGTAAAGAGACTTTCCAAAGTCATACATCAAATAAGTTCCAGAGTTGGGATCCAAAGCCACATCCTCTGCCTCTAAATCCAATGCTCTTTCCACAATAAGACATTGGTCTTCTTAGGAATTTCTTCTCTGCTGTTTGAGCCCCAATGCCAAATTCTTCTGCATCATCATCTACCCAAAAGATATTGACAGCAAAAATGTCAGTTATCAAATACAAAAAAAAAAAGCCATAAACAAATGAAAATGCATAACACTTGAAACAAGGCCAGTAGACCAGAAAATCAAAAACTAGCTTCAATTCAAATCCAATATTTATTAAGAGCCTACTATATACAAGGCTCTGTGCTTCAAAAATTAGATAGTCTAGGCATGTAGAAAGAGAGGGGATTGATAGTCTGAATGGTATACTAGTAACTACAAAATGGGGGTAGGGGAATAGAGTTGGAGGGGAAAATCTACAGAAAGGACTTCAATTGTCAGTGGGGATGTGGAGGTTTATGGGAGACCATGAACAAAAATCACACAAGAGGACCCTCAAGCTTACCATCAGCCTCTTCCTCTTTTCACTTTTACACTCACAGTCCTCAAAAAAGTGGTCTGTGGTCCTTGCCTCCACTTTTTCTTCTCTCACTCATTTCCTGAACCCTTGAAATCTGATTTGTCACCTCAGATTACAATCTCCAAATCTGGTCATCTTTTCTCAGTGCTCATATTTTGTGACCTCTATGCAGAATTTTGCACTGTTTACCCCTGTCTTCCTCCATAGCCTCTTCCCTTTGGCTTTTTATGGCATTGTTTCCTCTTGGTTCTCCTCTCACCTGTCTAACCACTCCATAGTCTCCTTTCTAGGAGCCAAATTAGTCTCCTTACCCCAACTGTTGGGTATTCCTCAAGGCATATCTTGTGCTTTTGTTCTTTAGATACTCTTTCAGGACTTCATCAGTTGCTATGTGTTCAATTATCATTCCTATTGCAAGAATTCCCAGATCTATATATCTAACCCTGGTCTCCCTAGGAGGAAGATATTCTGTAGGTATCTCAAATCCAAGAGAGTCCAAAACAGAACTCATTATTTCTCCCCAAACTCACTCATTTTCCAAAATTTGCCTAGTCTTGTCAATTCTTTCAGTCATTTGGGTTCATGGTCTCAGAGTCCTTAACTCTCACCCTCCTTCTCACCATATATTTACTCTGTTGCCAAATATTTTTCAGTTCTATCTTGACATTATTCCCATTATTCACTTCTCTCCACTCACACAGCCATTGCCCAGGGCCAAGTTCTCATCACATGATGTAATAATCATCTGCATGGTTGCAATAGCCTCCCAATTGGCCTCCCTGCTTCAAGTTCCTCCCCATTTCAATCCATCCTTTACACAGCTGCCAAATTGAAGGGTCTGACAATGGCAATTTCCTCTCAAAAAACACTAGTGGATCCATATTGCTTCCTAAAAAATACTGACTCTTTTATTTGGTATGGGAAGCCCTTTATAATGTAATTCTAGCCCCTTTCTTAAGATAATTTATTTTTAGTTTTCGACATTCATTTCCATAAGTTTTAAATTTTCTTCCTTCTCGCCACCTCCTCCCCAAGATGGCATATGATCTGACATAGGTTCTACACATACATTCATCTTAAACATATTTTCACATTAGTCATGTTGTATTAGGAGAATTAGAATGAATGGGAGAAACCATAAGAAAGAAAAAACAAAAAAAAAATAGTCTACTCTGCTCTGCATTCAGACTTCATGGTTCTTTCTCTGGATATGGATGGCATTTTCCATCATGAGTCCTTTGGAATTGTTTTAGGTCCTTGCATTGCTGGGAAGGACTAAGTCTATCAAAGTCAGTCATTGCAAACTGGGTTTTTACTACCCCTTGGTACACCCTCGTGACTCTCTATTGTCCATCTTCCTGAATATCCACAGGATGTCCCCCCTTCCCTGGATATACTCCTCCTCAGTCCTTCTTAGAACTACTAGCTTCCTTCAAAGCTCAGCTCAATCAAAAGGATTTACTGATGTCCATCAACAGTTAGTATCTTCATACACACATCATCATCACCATCATCATTACCATCATCATTTCACATTTACAATTTTTTAACTGTACCTATAATTTCATTTTTGGCACAGTCAGGTTGCACAATGGATAGTATGCTGGGCTGGAGTCAAAAAAACTCATCTTCCTGAGTTCAAATCTGGCCTCAGACACTTACTAGCTATATGACCCTGGGTAAGTCACTCCAACCCTATTTGCCTCAGTTTCCTCATCTGTAAAATGAGCTGGAGAAGGGAATAGCAAAGCACCCCAGTATCTTTCCCAAAGAAACCTGAGATTGGGTCATGAAGAGTCAGACAAGACAGAAAAATGACTGAACAATAACAACAACATGACTTAAGATATAGGAATATTAGGTATAGGAACTCCCATGAAGAGAAAGTTTCCTCTTCCAATGCAAATCCAATAAAAATTAGCACTTGCTTGGCAAATTAGAGTCTTAGAGAGTTGTCTGAGGCATTGAGGGGTTAAGTGACTTGCCTGGGGTCAAACAACCAGAAACTCAGTGGCAAAATTTGAATAAGTCTTCCTGATGAGTCCAGGTCCTTATCATGTATTGTATGCCATCTCTCTGGTTCCATATGTATTTTTATGTACCTATATTCCGGTTATTTCTCCCAATAGAGTATAAGCTCCTCGAGGACAGGGATTATCTCAACTTTATCTTTGTATCCCCAATGCCTAGAATACAGTAGTTGTTTAATAAATGCTTATCATTTAATTGATTCATGAGTCAGGGACCAAAACAAGTTTTTACTTGGTGGCCAAGATCCTGATAAGGAGTTTCTTTGAAGTTGACTGTCCTGATTCTCTGTTATTCCTACTTCTTTTTCTGAATGGCAGGAAGAAACAGAGAATTGAAGGACTGGAAGGAACCTCAATCCATACCCATCAAGTGATCGCCCAACCTCTGCTGGAAGATGCCAGAGAAAGGAAACTGTCACCTCTTGAAGCAAATCATTCCATTTGAAGAAAGTCTTATCATTAGGAAGTTTTTCCTGAAACTGAGTCTAAATTTGCTTCTTTGTACCTTCCACTCATCATGTCTGCCTCTGCCCACTGAGGTTAAAATATACCAAATCCAGTCCTTCATCCTCAGGACAGCCCCTTGAATATCTGTAGCTAGCTCTTGTGTCCATTGTGAAAGAATCTATTCTTCTGGCTAAATGTGCCCACCTTTTCCAACCCAATCCTTATGGAACACAGAGCTTTTACCATCCACATCACCTTTCTTTAGAAATTTTCCAGTTTATCAATGCCCCTTTTAAGGACAGAACTGAACACAATGCCAGGCAGTGCCTCACATATACTAGGCTCTTAAGAGACACTAGTTAACTGACTGATTGACAGTACTGTAAATGAGGTCTGATGAAAGCAAAGAACAATGAAACAATAACTTCCCTATTCTTGAAAGCTCTGCCCCTCTTTACACACATGATCACATGAGCTTTCTGGATGCTACATTACATTCTTGCTTTGTATGGCACTTACAATTCACCATATGGCACAAATTTACCAAAAGCTCCAGATCTTTTTCAGACTTGCTTCTACCTCTCCCATCGTGTGTGTGTGTGGGGTGTGTGTGTGTGTGTGTGTGTGTGTGTGTGTGTGTGTGGGTGGGTGTGGGTGTGGGTGTGTGTGATTGATCTTTTGTACTCAAGTGCAATACTTTACATTGATTCCTATTGAATTTTTTCATCTTATTATATATTCAGTCAAACGTTCTCTCCTGTCAAGATTTCTTTGGATCATCCACTTTTATCATACACTCTGTTAGCTCACCTCCCAGATTTGTGTCATCTGCAGAACTGATGAGCACAACATTTATTCTTTTATCTGAGTCACTGGTAAAATGAAAAACAGCACAGAACCAAGCACAGCTCCAACAATGCCCCACTGTTGATCTCCTGCCATGCTGACACTGAGCTGCTAACAACTGCTTTTCAAGTCTGGCCATCCAGTCAGTCCAGAATCCATCTAAACATTTCATTGTCTAATCTATATCTCTCTGCCATCTCAGCAATGATAGTAAAAAATGATTTATCAAAAAGCCTTGCCAAAATGCAAACTGTATTAACAACATTCCCCTCATCTACTAGTTTAGTAATCCTGTCAAAAAAAGGAAATGAAGTTTGTCTGGCACTCTCTATCTATGATGAAGTCATTCTGGTTCTCTGCAATCACTATTTCTCTTTCTAGGCATTTGTCAGCCATCCCTCTAATTAGAGAGAGAATACCTCCCACAAATACAACGCTGAGATCCCTGGATTTTGCAAAGGTTGACATTTTAATTGACCATTTTCAGCACCAGGTAGTTTGTCTTTTAATCATTATCATAGCATTCACTTCTAAAGAGTGACAAGATCCCACTACTCAGAGTTTGTTAGCACCTGCCAGAACTTGTTCTCCACTGGAATGGAGTCCCTGTGTCAACCCCATGACATGATGTTAAATCAACTAAGTAGGACTTAAATGTGTGTGTGTGGGGGGGTATGTTAAGCAGTGTTTCTACCACATGGAAAGTGTTGTGTTCAGTTCTGCACAGTACATTTTAATAAGGTTATAGATAATCTAGAAACTATCTAGACTAGAAGACAACCAGGGTGATAAAGAGTTTTCCTTTCATGCCAGGTGAGGATTTTTTTAAGGAACAACACGTATTTAGTTTGGAGAAGACAAGAATCAGAGAATCAAAGTCTCTCTCAGAGCAGAGAGATAGAATTGTTTTCTTTATTATTTGAAGAGTTGTCATAGAGAAGAACGACTCTCTCTCCTTCCTCAAGGTTCAGAAATAAGATCAATGGGGGAAGTTAGAAAAATGCAAACTTGGGTTTGATACAAGAGGAAAACTTTCTAATAACAATTAATGCCATCCTAAGGTAGAATGGAATGCTTTGGGAGATCATGGTTTCCTTCCCATTGGAGTTGTTGTTCAGTAAGTTTTTCAATTATGTTTGCCTTTTTATGACTCCATTTGTGGTTTTCTTGGCAAAGATAGTAGAGTGGTTTGCAATTTACTTCTCCAGATCATTTTTTAAAGATAATGAAACTGAAGCAAGTATGATTAAGTGACTTGCCCAGAGTCACACAGCTAGTAAGTGTCTGGGACCAGATTTGAGTTTGAAGATAAATCTTCCTGACTCTAAGCCTGGCACTCTATCTGCTGTGCCACCCAGCTGCCCTCTTTGGAGATCATTATACAAACTTAGTACAGATGACTACTGGCCAGCTATGTTCTTTGTGAGGTATGAACTGGACTGTACATATACAATGTGACCTGTTTCAAATTTTGAATTCTTGTGATTCAGGTTCTATATGGTATTTTTTATATTTTATTTTTAAATGGCAAAACCCAAATCTTTTGAAGGATGAATATGAAACATAACTCTTGCTCCTTTAAAATAAAACCAATAAAAATTACAAAAATTCATGACAGACACTGAGTTCTATGAATTATTAGCCTTGGCAAGTTGACTTCACATGCAGATTCATAGGCTTCTTTCTCCAAATTCAACCCTGTAGAAATCCAACTACCAGATTGAATTGATTAAAAGAAAGACACTGCAACAGTAAGCTGCCAGTACTTGGATAAGCTGTGTTTGGCAGGCAAATCAAAATGAGAGAATTTTGGCTCCAAAGGAAATTAAAGAAAGTCCTTGATCCTGGACAAATTAAATGAGAGGGGAGGAAGAATTTCATATTTTCTGTGTGCAAATGGATGACCACTTGAGAAAGCCCACTCCAGGGCCATGGTTCTCCCTGGGCATTAGATTCCCAATTTAGGACTTACAGGAATCTGAAGTGAAGCAAGTTCTTGCTTGTGGTGTAATACAACTTCAGATGTTCTCAAAATATGTATTAGTAATTAGTGGCTGGCACGTCTTCCCCCAAGATGCTGGCATCCTTTCCCAAAGAGTCTAAGTGTAATATATTCTATTCCTTGCCATCTGTAGTGTCAGTGCTGCTCTCATTAGACAGCCTCCAGCTCCTTACTAAGCAGGATCAATATTCAGCTTGAAGGCAATGTTGTTCTAAGCATCACCAAATCTAACTGCAGAAATCAGAACCATGGACACCGCCCTATGTTGCTCATTGAAAATATAGCTCATAGTCTATGCCGTTGAAGGAATGAGGCAGCAGGGCTAAGCAGGGATCTGGTGGACAGTTCTGAAATGCTTATGGTCTATGTCATAGGTCCGGTGCAAATTGACTTGCCTCTTTCCTTCTACATGTTTTCTTTTATTATGTTTCATTTTTTTAATATCTCTTCCTAGGCTTTTCTCCTTTAAACTGCCATTGTTGTTCATTTTAACCTGATTCCAAAAATACTGGTGGAAAGAGAAGGAGAGATACAAGGATTTCAGCATAATTTTCTAGGCCCTGTGCCCCCTTCACTTTTATGGCCTGGAATTGAAAACTGGAAGAAAATTTTGAGAGAAAAGAATGACAAGATGGTGATGATAGGCATTTATATTGCATTTTAAGACTTGCAAGGTACATTCATATACATACATACATTATGTATACATATATATGTGTGTGTGTGTGTGTATATATGTTATACATATATGTATATCACCATCTGATCTACATTTATAACCCAACAACCTCTCGGCCTTGCTATCTACCCAGCAGCTGTGTGTAGGGTGTCTGGGTCTTTCCATCTGCCTTGTAGAATTTTAAAAATATGTTATATCCTCCAAGTAGAATGTGAACTCCTTGAGAGAGGAGACTGTCTTGAGTTTTTCCATTTATACCTCAAGAGCTTAGCACAGTACTTGGCACATAGTAAGACCTTACTAAAAAACTTTTTTATGTTTGCTCTTCAATAAGCCCCTGTAAGGTAGATGCTATTTTTCTCTCCATTTTATAGATGAGGAAACAGAAATGTTATGTGACTTGACCAGTATTGAACAACCAGTAATTATCTGCAGCATGATTGCAAATAAAGTCTTCTTTACTCAAAGCCAATGCAACCCACTGTGCAATGCTGTTAAGGTTCTGTCTAGCTCTAAAATAATATTACCTCCTATGATGCATCCCAAAGCTACCACTTCATGGGTAGATAAGGAACCTGTGGTCCAGGGAGGGCAAAGGACCTGCCCAAAGTGATAGCAGTAGTAGGAAGTATCAAAGTCAGAATTTGAAGCTAGCTCTCCAGTCCTAAATGCAAGGCTCTTCCCATGATGTTGAATTGCTTTCCACTGACAACTCTGCCTCCAGATAAACTGTCCCCAGAATAACCCAGAATGAGAAGCTATAAAAGAATTATTGCACGGGTCTCTAGAATCTTTCAGGTAAAATTCACAAAAATAGGACTAAAGCATCCTCTCAAAATAGGATATATCCTTTTAGCTCAAGAGCAAAAGAAAGAAGTGGGGAAAAAATCTCCCAACAACTCAGAATGCAGCAAGAGGCTTCTTTTTTCCCCTGTTACATGTTGTGAATAAAAATGATAAACACCAGACAGAATTCCCACTGCTCAGTAACAGGGCAGCATTCTTCACTTGAAGCCACAGAGCTCCCATGTCTGGGCAGCTATGATTCCAGTCAGGGTTGGACTTGGCAGGTAGCTAAAAGGAAAAGATGGGATAAGAGGATTGTGGCAGTTCAGGCAGGGCCAGCCCTTGGCAAAGCCATCCAATGGGGAATTTGTCTCCCATCTGCCCTTTGAGATTGCCTGTCCCTCTTTGTGGGGCATAGCCAACCCCAACGCTATCCTCCTCTCAAGCACCCAGGGCCATTTATGTTCCTTTTGCCTGTCCTTTCCTACCAAACCCTGCCTGACTTTCCAGGCTACCCTCCTAGCTGTCCTCCTAAACTTTCTCTGTTATATTCCAGAAGTCTCTTCACCTTAGGAGCCCACTCTAACCCTGGACTGCACACACTGCAGGTACCTTTACCCATAAAGCCCTTCTCTCTGCTTGGCTGGCTCATCCCAGAACCTTCATTTTATTTTTTTATTTTTAATTGATTTGTTTATTTACTTTTAGTTTACAAGATTCAGTTCCACAATCCCTTGAGTTTCAAATTTTCTTCCCTCCCTCCCTCACCCCCCCAATGGCAGCATGCAATCAAGTATAGGATCTGCAAATACTTTTACATTGGTCTGGTTGTATAGAAGGGTTGTAACTGATGGAATGAACAATGGGAAGGAGGAAACAAAACCAAACATGGAAAAGAAAGAGAGCATGTAGTTTGCTTCGGTCTGCATTTAAACTCTGTTCTTTCTAGATCATTCTCTCAATGTAGACATCTCCTTCCATCCTGAGTCTTTTAGAGTTGTCTTATAACCTTGCATTGCTGAGAAGAGTCCAGTTTATCAAAGTTGGTCGTCACACATACATTATGTCTGTCATTGTATGCAAATTCCTCCTGCAGAACCTTCATTTTAAGGAAGCCACCCAGGCCATTTGTGCTTTAGTTCTTCTCCAGGCTACAAGCCCCATTCTCTGCCCAGCCTTTCTCTACAAAGTCGCCATGAGAGACACCTTCCTACTCCCTGCTGTCTCATTTTTTTAATGGGATTTCTCTTCCTTCCAAAGTAAGCTCTTTCAGGGCAAGGACTGTTCCTTCTGCTTATATTTCTATTCCCATCACTTAGCACAGTGCTGGCTTATTGTAAGCACTCAATAAATACTACTTGGCTTGACTTGCCTCAGAGAGTCATTCAATTCTGTTATGAATTCACTTGTTAGATTCTGCTATGGATTTAAGGAAAAATACCTGGATAAATCTGTTACCTCATCCTAATGGAAATCCTAACACACCCATGCCTTCCCATCCTGTGCAAACCTAGTGCCATACTAGTCCATGTATTCCCATAAATACAGGGGCCATCCTCTGAATCCTTGGCCATGACATGGAAATGAGCTGTCTGTAGCTTATCTCTAAATCACATTCTTTGCAGGCCCCACATTTCTCTAATAACATCTTTTGGACTACTTCACCAGTGCTCTACTTGTTTGTAATGTGCTGCCACCTGTTCTTGCCAACCCTGAACCTTTTCTTTGCCCTTTGAGTAGGGCCCAACTTCAACTCTTCAGAGACCATAGCTTGACTAACAGCCATATATCACCAGAAGAATGTCAGTGTTAAAAAAGATGGACTTTGGTCTCAGGAAGAGGCCTGGGATCACTAAATGCATCATGCACTATCACCAAAGCAATTCAGACTGCTGTCTACCTTCTGTTCCAATCTGAAGCCACTATGTGATGACAATGTCTAGGACTTTATATGCTGATGGTCACTTATCCAACTGCACATATTAGTCAAAATGCTTTCTTCTAAGTATCTTTATTGACTGACAGTTTGCTCCATTTGAGGAAGAATTCCTGGTAATACTATTCTCTCTTAACCCAAACCATACTACAGCTTTCTGGATGACTTCTCTCCCTTGCTCCTGAATGAATCCCTCTCAGCTTTTCAGCTCCCTTTTACATGTCATCTGCCCCCACTAGAATGTTAGGAGTGAAGGGAGAATGCTCCTTGAGGTACACAGTACCTGAAACATACTTAAGTACTTAATAAAGTCTTTATCTATCTTAATATTCCTCCCACAGTACTTAAATTTTAAAGGATAGAATCTATATTAAAAGGGAATGGAGTGAGGCAATGTAGTATAATAGACAACAAAGGTCCTGTATCTGGATTAATAAGATTAATCATTAATTAATTAATTAATAGTTAATCAGATTCTGTTTTTGCCACTTTCTATGACCTTGGGCAAGATAGCAGAGTCTCAATTCCTTCTCTGTAAAATGGGCAAAATAATATTTGTGCTGCATCCTAGAGAAGATGAAATGAAATCATTTGTGGGAATAACCCAAGTCCATAGGTTCCAGAGCTAGGAGGGGCCTCAGAAGTTAAGATACCAAAGACTTCTGGTGACTTGCCCAAGGCTTTACAGATAGCAAACAAGGGTTTAAATCCAAATGCCCTGACTCCAAGACACCAGCAGAATATTATTATCATCAATGACTGAATTCTGGGCATTGGACAGTGAGCAAGAAGAGGAGATAGTTCTGTGTAGGAATGGAGTAAGTGCAAAGCTGTGCTTGGTGCTTCTCAAATCAGAACAAATAAGCCACCACCTCTCTGTCTTAGTGTAACAAAGATGCCTTTAGGAGTTCGCCAAGGGAAATCATCATGAGCTACTCTGTGAATATGTAGCCAGTCTACAGTCTTAAGAGGTTCATCTTGCAGTGAGCCAATCAAGCAAACTGATCCAGACTGGGGAGGAAGAAACCTAGATAGGGTCAGCCTTCATGCTTCTTACAAATACCTATTCTAACTAACATGGCAAGCTGTCTATTTTCCAAAGCAACCTGGTGAACCCAACTCTGGGAAAAGAATCAAACCCTCCCTTCACTCCCAACCAAAACCATAAGCAAGAGTTTCCATTGTCAGAAATTCAGGAAGCATTATGGTGTCATGGGGATGGGGAGAGGGTGCTGGTATGTCTGGCCACTTCTCAGGCATCTCCCAATAAGGTGATACCCTCCAACTGTCTCTGTGTGTTTTCTTTCATCCTTTCTTCTAACCATTTGCATGCTTGCAATTGACCAACCAAGAGAACGAAACTGAAAGAGCAGAGGAAGGGAATGATATATTTTGATAGCATTTTAAGGTTCACAAAGTATATCACTCCCAAATGCTACCCTTCAAAATACAAATTAGAGAAAAATTAATATTATGCTCACTTTATAGAAGAAAAAACCGAGCTTCAGGAAATTCTGATGACTTGCTTTTTGATCATATGGCTACTCCTGAGTCAGGACTCAAACCTGGATGTCGAGTATAAATTCGGCTCTCCCAGGATCACAGACCTAGAACTAGAAGGGCCATCAAGTCAAGTCCAAACCCTCATTTTATTAATTAGGAAACTAATGCCCCAGGAGGTTAATTGACTGCAGAATCACCCAGGTGTTAGAGGCAAGATTTGAACCCAAGTTCATTAACTCCAGATCTCGTGTTCTTCCCATGATATAACAGATTGTGGGGTATGCTTTCTCTAGTTCTATCTGAAAATTTGAGAATGCTCTTCATAGCCAGAGTTCTTCCCATTATGGTATCTTCTGCCATTCACTGCCCACCCCTCAAGGAGGGGTGCTTACAATCTTACATTCTATTGGGGAGGAAGAGAACATGTGCATATGTAAGCAAATACATTGTACTTAGGTGAGATATACAAGCATTTACCACAGGTGACACTTGGGTGGGGAGAGGTTCCTATATACAAAAATGAATGAGGATATAGCCCAGGTAGTGTTTACACAGGAAGGTCACTCCCCTATGGAGCACAAAGGGTATGTTTACCAGCAATAAGATAGCCCATTGGCTATCTGAGAAGTCACACATATCCTTCTTTACTGAGTCTGGCTGTCTTTCACCTCAAGGGATTATCTCTACTAAATCTAGGATTACTTTTACACCTATGTCATTCACCTCTCTCAGTTTATAGACTCTCTTATTTATAGAAACTGGAACTTAATAGGACTATGAATGCAATGGGCTTTCATTTCCTTGGTGACTTTGGAATGGAGTCACTGTGAGACCTTCCTCAGCAGAGACCTGAAACTTTCACCAAATTTCTACCCAAGGTAGCACTAATCACAAGGACTAGTGGCCAGTGAACTCTTCCTTTGTATAAAGGGGAGAGTGAAGTGACAGCAGTGAAAGGACAATGAACAATGGGAGGGAAATTTTTGTTTAGATGGGAAGATGGCTGTGGCTTGCACTGCTGGCTGCAGAGACAGAAGCAGTTTCTCCTTCTGAGTTCAACCTTCTCCAAAAGAGAAAAAAAATCCTCCACCAGCCTCACAAAACAGGAGCTTTGAGACAACCATGCTTTAGCAGCCAGATGAGGGGGAATGCACACTTCCCTTTGGCATTCCAATAGTCTTCAATGAGGGGAGGGTGGGGAAGAACATCTAATGTTTCCCACCTTCTGGTTGCTACTGTCTGCTTCTCAGAATTTGGAGGAAGAAGGAGAGCTGCATCTAAAGATCAGGCACCCCTCTAGGCCCCAAGTCAAATAGTTGCCTTGAACAATGGTCTTCAACTCAGACCATCTGCTCAGGGGGAATTGTACCCTAGGTAGAAATATCACTAATTATATTTCTGACAGACTCACATCCGAATCTTCCCTATAGCTTCCACGTAGGGTAGGTAGTGATTCTGTGGGAACAGTGGTGACCCATAGAGCCTCATTTCCTTCTCAGCTGTGCCCCTTTGGACTAGGCTCCATAATGCCTCCAGGATCAGGATGATCAGAAACCTAACACTTCATCAATATCCTCTGCCTCTATGACTGGAGGATTGAAGGGTGGAAAAAAAGAGCTCCTCCTAAAGCCTCCATGTGAAGAAGGCTCCCAGGTCGGCCACCTTTTCATTTCCCACCCAGCATCATACCCCCACTGTATACCTTCTCTTCCCCTTCCCCACTTCTCAGCTTCCTTTATTGTGTTGTTTTCCATCATTAGACTGTGAGCTTCCTGAGGACAGGGACTATCTTTCTTTTTGTGCTTAGCACAGTGACTTGCATATAATATGTGCCTCATAAATGTTTGTTGACTGACTGACAGCTGCATCTCTTTGTAATAAGTACATGGAGATAAGACTGCTGGCAGGCTGGTTCTAGCCCTTATTAGATGCTAAGTGATATCTGAGGGCAGGCACTATTATTTTAAGTCAGTGGGTACACATTGCTAGCCAACTGTCTCTCCGTGTCTGATTGCCTTAATTCTCTGAGCTTAAACTGCAGTGATAGTACAATTACCTGGAAGGACCACAGGACACTTAGCAGACTACCCCTGAAGTTTTAGGGGACTTACTCCATATTTCCTTGTTGTAGGATTTTCATATCTCCTACACAGGGTATGGAACATTCATATTCCCTAAAAAACAGGACACTTTCAGGAATCCTGTTGACCTATGTGTGGTATCAGGATTCAGTGGTTCTTAGGGTCATAGTGTCATAGAGCTAGAGCTAGATTACAACCCCTTTATTTGACAAGTAAGGCAACTGAGGGCCATAGAGGTAAAGAGACTTGCCCAAAATCATACAGGCAGGAAATATCTCAAATGGGATTCACACTCAGGATGTAGCATCTGATGGGGCCTGGCTCACAGATTCATGTTTGAAGCCAAATGGTTCAGGTTCCCACCTTTGCTCTGGTATAGGTAAAAGCAGAACAGAGAAGGCAACTAACCATGACACATCTTGTAATTCTACCTAATCTATTCCAAGGAGCAAGTTGGACTTTATCAGCATAATTAGCAGTTTATGAAATAATACCTCTTGGGTGTCCTTCCAATATGGTGCAGGTCATGTTACAGTCATCATAAAAGGCTACCAATGCACTAAATGGCACCCAAAGGGGTTGAAAGAGTTAATTCACCTCCAGAAGGTGAGTAGCTTATGTTCCAATTGCCAATAGGGCTAGGTTCATTAGGTTCACCATCCAGAAATGACATTTGTCTAATAGAGATATTAGCAGGCTTAAGACATGCAGCTTTTCAAAGCAAATTAAATTCTTTTACTTAATTCATGTTGTTGTTGGAGTGAAAAGAGAAAAAAGGAAACATTCAGAATAGTAGAAGCAAGAGGTGAGTGACACAGCTTTCCATCAAAACAACCTCCCCTTCATTCAGCTGAAATCTTTCAACATCTTTCTGTTATTGTTAGGAGAAACAACTAAGCCTGGTTCGAATGATGAGCTTTTCAATCTTTCCAATGGTTTTTCATGAATTCTAATATCTTGAGGAAGAAAACACAAGATAGAGATTAGAAACAACACGTTGTGAAATGCCACCAACATAAAATGCACAATGGAGACAGGAATGCTAATTCATTTCTAGTAGAGATATGAATTGGACCTGCCATTCTGGAAAAAAAAAAACCAGCTTGGAATTCTATAATACAAGTTATTAAAATGTCCAATATTTTGACCCAGGAATCCCACCACTGAGATTATACCCCCAAGGGGGTTATTGACAGCCAGAAAAAAATTCATGAGTACAAATATATGCATATTATTATTGTTATAACAAAAAGCTAGAAGCAAAATGTTTGCATAATCATTGGAGAATAGTTGTACAAACTATGGTATATGAGAGTAATAGGATGTTATTGTGCCAGAAAAATAAATAAATATCAAGAATTTGAAGAAACATGGGAATACTAGTGAGAAATAAAGAAAGCCCCCCCCCCCCCCCAAAGAACAAAATTGACATAATTTGTGACCCGTGCTCTTGGTAGGTTCAGTCTATCCGATAAAATTCTCTCTTTGGCTCATCATATCCTCAACCAGAGTTTGTTTCAGGAAATCTAACAATATAACTTGTGTCAACAAGTCCACAGATGTGGGTAACAGGTTTCTCAGGTCTCATATTAGCTAGCATAAAGCACTAAATGGAACCATGCAGATAGTACATAAAAGACCAGCTTTATTTCACTTCCACCATCCCGCAAAATGCAAAATGGAGCCCCTACACTGCCAATGGAATTCTCCCTCTCCAATGACATTCCAGTTCTTTTCCCAAGAATTACATCCTCCTGGCTCATAGTGTCATTGGCAATTGGAATTATCCTTGAAAAGTAACTGAACTTGGGTTTTCTAGACAACACCCCATACATGCCCAGTTTCCATAAGGATACATGTGGTCCATCAGACACAGAGGTAAACCCTGCACAATTTTAAAGAGCAAATTAAATTCCTCCACTTAATTCATTTTGTTGCTCTCCACTACAAATAGTCATCCCCTTCCATAACCTAACCCAGAACAAAAATTCACTTGAGGCTATCAAAGAGGTAAACTTCAGTAACTCTGACCATTTGGCCACAATTCTCCTCTCCCCATCTGCCAAGTGGTTGAGAGATTACACCACCTCCAGGTCAGTACTGCCCCAGGCCACACAGGTAGGAAACCTGCCAATACTCTCCAACAACCAGACATAGTTCACAAGTATGGAGAAATATGCTCCTTTTCTGGATCCAGTGTTCCTCTTAGTTATGATAAGCTCTCAAGATCTCTTTATAAGAAAGGAAAAAGGGCTGAACCTATGATGAAGATTCCCTTCTATGGGCCCGCATAGAAATGGCACCTCCTAGCAGAAGATCAAAACAGAGGAATAACGAAAGCCAACCATGAAAGAGATCATTAATAATGCACACCTTTCAAAAACCACTGTGGGACATGTCCATACTCTCCTCCAGAGGGAGTTACACTCAGAGTCTAAAAAAAAAAAAAAATCTCCCCATCATGTGTCTTATTACAGGGAACTCTCCTGATCAACGCCAGCATTCGTGATGGCTCCAATGGTGTTAAAAAAAAAAAGAGACAACCCTGAGGTAATCAAACCCGAGTCAGAGGAAACTGGTAACCTTTCTATCACCAATGAGAGGCAGGTGGCATGATGGACAGAGAGCTGACCTCAAAGGCCAGAAGATCTGGATTCTAGTCCTACCTTGAATACTTATTGGCTGTGTGAAATGGAATAAGTCACTTAACTTGGCAATACTTTGGGCCAGACATATCAAGTACACAGTACAGGGGCCACTTGAGTGTGGCCTATGCCAGATTACGCTGTAACTGGAAAATATTTAACACAACAAATAAAAATACAACAAAACATAGATAATATTACATTTTAAAGCTAAGTCACTATGTGGCCAGCAGTGATCCTTATGTATGGATTAGTGGCTGCCATCTCTATTCGAATTTGACATCACTGCTTTAGGCCATTCTCTATGACTATGTTGCAGAAAGGTGGCATCCTGAATTGGTACAGGGAGTTTCCCTTCCTGCAGAAGGAAAAAATGAAATCCAAGATCCAGACCCTATCCCATGTCAAAATTAAAGTGCATATCTTTTCTTTCTATTAACAATTAGTCAACCAGAAAAGTGGAAAGCGTTGGTTTTGCTTAAATGTTTCCATAAAAATCTATGTGATAAAAATATGATAAAAATCTAGGTGATAAGTCTATTTCTATTCACTTTAGTGGGAAACTTCTAGAGAATTCCTGGAGCTTCTTAAAGTCGCCCTCTTTTCCACTCTATTATATCCAAATTATAAACAGACACTTAGATGCCTGTCTATCACAAATAGTACTTACCCAAAGGAGAAAAAGTCAGTGTTGCGGGTGTGGGGGTAGCAAGAGGAGGGAGTCAGTGTATGACTGACAACAGTAAGTAAGAAAACAACGTTGGCAATGTGAAGGATGATGGGAAATAACTGTCTGCCACCACCTGTTCAGTCTTCAGCTTTGCTATGTGTTCTGATGCTATAGTTCTTAAGGATGCCTCATTATTGCTGAGCCTTTATAGGAACTTCAGGCTTGGCTACCCAAAAAAGCTTCACCTGGGAAACTCAGCCTAAGAGGCAACCCCTGACTTTTTGAAGATAGCCACAGGTGCCATTGAATTCCCAGTTTAAGTAACAGAAGCTGATAAGAGAAGCAGCCTCAGGGGCCAAAAAGTTCAAGCCATACACAAAAGGAATTCCCACTACAAACCTCCCCAATAAATCATCCATCTGAAGATGGAGGGGGGGGGGGCCTCACCTCTCCAGGCAGCCTGTTGCCATTTTGGACTGATCTAAGTTAGCAAGTTTTTCTGACATGGAGTCCAAACTTGCCTCTCTGCAATTTCTAACCTTTGTTTCCATCCATCCACATTGTCTCCCTTGTCTATAACTTTTTCTATTTCTCCAGCAATGGTCAATCTCCTGACTACCAAGGGAACGAATTTGTCTATAATGGGAAATGGAGTTGCTAGAGAACCATCACAGGGTCAGAAAGAAAGAACTTAAAGGAACATCAGAGACCATGAAGCCCAGGCTGGTAGTTTTACAGATAAGAAAACTGAGGATCAGAGGGGTCAAGTCATTTGGCAAAGGTCATAAAGGCAGTAAGCGCTGGAGATGAGATTTGAACTCAGATCCTCTCCTGCCATAGCTGCTGCTCTTTGGGTTGCATTGTCCATTAAAGTAGACATTTGTAGAATAAGTGTCTATAAAGTAAGAGATGGATTTACTTTGTAGGGTGTTTGCTTGGGTGCTTGTTGGGAAATGTATTTTGTTCAAATAAATGTATCGATGAAAAATGTAGTGTCTTGCCCTGGGGTCATACAGTTGATCGAGCATTACTTCATAAAGTCATAACACCTTAACCCTTCAGAAAAGGGACTTAACCAATGAGATAGGAGGTGGAGACTGAGGGCAATGTTCTAGTCATTTTCTTGCTGTAGAGGGAAGTTTAAGAAATCCAAGAAGTTCCTACTTATTGGATTTCTTAAACTTCTCTCCACAGCAAGAAAATTAACTTAGCACATCACCTTGGCATAAAGGTAGGGTGTGACAACCATATCAGTGGCAGGAATTATCATAGCCACCTAGACCAAATTTACTTTGGGGTCATAGAAGGAACATTGGACTGGGAATCAGGATACTTGGGTTCTAGTTCTTAGACTAGATCACTGTGTGAACTTGGGCAATTTTCATCATCTCTTTGGGTTCAATACTGCTTCCTGAGAGGCAGTGAGGCAAAGTGGAAAGACCATGGCTTTTGGTATCAGAGGACCTGAGTTCAAATCCCACTTCTGACACATCTGAACTGTATGACCCCAGGGCAAGACACTTAACCTCTCCAAGCTCTAGGCAATTCTCCAAGACAATGAGTTTCAGAGATGGTGCTGACCTATCTTGGTAGGGAACCTTTTTTCCATGGAGGTTTCACTTCACTGATGAAATCACAGGTCTAAAAAAATATCAATTGCTCATGGATAGGCTAAACTAATAAAATATAAATGACAATTCTGTCTAAACTGTCTAAACTATTCAGTGCCATACCAATCGAACTACCAAAAAATTATTTCATAGAGCTAGAAAAAACAACAAGATTCATCTGGAAGAACAAAAGATCACAAATATCAAAGGAATTCATGGAAAAAATACAAAGGAAGGCAGTCTAGCAATACCATATCTCAAACTATATTGTAAAGCAGTATTCATCAAAATCATCCGATAGTAGCTAAGAAATAGAATGGTGGATCAGTAGAAAAGATTAGGTACACAAGACGCAATAATGAATGACCATAGCAACCTAGTGTTTGATAAACCCAAAGACCTCAGTTTTTGGAATAAGAAACCACTATTTGACAAAAGCTCCTGGGAAAATTGGAAAACAATAGGGCACAAACTAAGTTTAGACCAAAATCTCACACCATATACCAAGATAAGGTCAAAATGGGTACACGATTTAGACATAAAGAGTGACGCCATAAGCAAACTAGAAAAGCAAGGAATAGTCTACCTGTCTGATCTACAAGGAGGGGAAGAATGCATGACCAAACAAGAGATAGGGAGCATTACAAAATGTAAAATAGATACTTTTGATTATATTAAATTAGAAAGCTTTTATACAAACAAAATCAATACAACCAAGATTAGAAGGAAAGCAGGAATCTGGGAAATAATCTTTACAGCAAGTGTCTCTGCTAAAGGCCTCATTTCTCAAATTTATAGAGAACTGAGTCAAACTTATAAGAATACAAGCCATTCCCCAAGTGATAAATGGTCAAAGGATATGAATGGGCAGTTTTCATATGAAACAATCAAAGCTATCTATAAGCAAATGAAAAAGTGTTCTAAATCACTATTGATAAAGAAATGCAAATTAAAACCACTCTGAGGTACCACCTCATGCCTACGCATGACAAAATATGACAAAAAAGGAAAATGACAAATGCTGGAGAGGATTTGGGAAAATCGGGACAGTGATGCACTGTTGCTAGAGTTGTAAAATGATCCAACCATTCTGAGAGCAATTTGGAGCTATGTCCAAAGGGCAACCAAACTGTTTGATCCAGCACCACTAGATCTGTATCCCCGAGTGATCATAAAGGAGGGGGAAATGTGTGCAAAAATGTGCCAAATATTTATAGCAGGCCTTTTCATGCTGGCAGACTACTGGAAATTGAGGGAATGCTCATCAGCTGGGGAACAGCTGAACAAACTGTGGTGGATAAATGTAATGGAATACTGTTGTGCAATGAGAAATGATAAACAGGCAGATTTCAGAAAATCCTCAAAAGACTTATACAAACTGATACAAAGTGAAATGAGCAGCACCAGGAGAACATTGTACACAATAACAGTGACATTGTGTGATGATCAACTATGAATGACTCAGCTCTTCTCAGCAACACAATAATTCAAGACAAATGCAAAGGACTCATGAAGGAAAATGCTATCCATATCCAGATAAAGAACTGATGGACATTGAATGCAGATCAAAGCATTTTTTTGCTTACTTTATTCTTTCTTGTGTTTTTTTTTTATCTATTTCTTCTTTCACAACAGTGACTAATATGGAAATATTTTTGCATGATAGTACATACATAAACTATATCAAACTGCCTACCATCTTCAGAAGAGAGGAGGAAAGGAATTAAAAATCTTGTAAAAAATGAATGCTAAAAAATTTTCTTGACATGTAACTGGGTAAAAAAAGAAAATATTATATTTTAAAAAAAGAAAGAAAACACAGGTCTAGTCTTTATGCTAATTGTTAGGAACTGTTTTTCATGTTACCAAGTCTATACTTGCTCCTTTGGAACCTCTGCCCATTGCATCTAGCTCTGCCCTGTTGGACCAATCAGAATATTTCAAATGCCTTTCCACATCCAACCCTTCAAATAACTGAAAATGCAGAGGCTTCCCTTCACCAAGCTAAACATTCCCAGTTATTTCAACTGACCCTCACACATCCTGAATTTAGGGTCCTTCCCTGGGCACTCTCCAAGCCTGCTTTCTGCCTACTCTGCCATACTGCTGTCCCAAAGTAGAGTGGTCTGCCTTGGGATGAAATTGGTGCATCCTTGGGAAGTCTTCAAACAAAGGCTAGATGACCCCTTGACATCACCTGTATGACCTCAAGCATGTCACTTCTGTAAACTTCAGCTTCCTTGTCTGTGAAATGTGCAGGCTGAGCTATTCATAGGCTCCTGAAGGCCCTTCCAGCTCTCAATCTTTGATCCTAATGATTCTGTGGCAGAGTAGTTTGGGGTGCTTGAGGGGGAGGGATAAATGGTCTAAACTAGATGACCTATGGAAGGACTTTTGGTCTTCCAACTCTAATAGTCTTTGATTCTGTGACCATGGAAGCTCAAAGCCTTCAGTAGACAGTGACATAAGCAGGGGTATAATTGCCCAACCTTGGCCCATATATGCTTTGTGCTAGTTATGGTTGGAATCAAGACTTTGTGCACACTCTGTACACAGTAGGCAATTAATAAGTATTTGTTGAGTGAATGAATGAATAAGGAAGCAAAGATGTGTGAGGATTAGGTTGGGGGAGACCACTTCTAAACAAAGCTGCCCTTCCCAGAAAAACGGAAACCATACAAGTCGCATGATTCTATTTCTTTTCTGAGCTGGAAATTTTTTCTCCCAGTCCCATCACAAACTTGCATTTCTCCAGTTTGTGGGTATTAGAAACCCTTTTTATGGGTTTTCTACCCCCAGAACAAGGCCTAATACCATATTAATTGCCTTAATTGAATACCCCAGGAAGGAAATTAATCCTAATTACTGGATGCCTTTAATCAAATCTCCTGCATAGAAGTAGGCTTTACCTCTAGGTTTTTTTAAAGAGTAGTAGATGGAAGGAATATCCCCAGATAACAACAGCACAAATAGAAATGCCTCCAGATCCTCCAGGCTAATTACCAGGGTGTTTATTCTCCAAATTACCCTCTGTTTAAAGTCATAAAAGGGTTGGTTGATTAACCTGAAACATAAAACAGCCAGGTCTGGCTCTGGCACTGTAACCTGACCATAAGCTTAATGACCTCCATTCCTCTTAAGCAGTAATCCATATCTTTGAATGGCTACACTGGAGACTAAAGGAGGTCCCATCAATTCTGAGTTGCAAGCTCCAGTCACCAGAAGCTAAATTTTATGTTGACATGGAAAGAGCCTGTCCAGTTTTTTATTGAATTCATGAGCAATTTAAGCCAACTGCCTCATAAGCATTCTACTTTTGGAATAAAACAGTAGTGAGACTCCAACACTTTGACAGTAAAGTATTCTGCAGGGGTCTGGAAAAGTTCCTACTTTCCAATAGGATGTCAGGAGCACATCAGTCAACCAGGATCATTGGGGTTGCTCTGATTAACTGAATTGTCCAGTTGCTAACTTGAGACTTATAGTGTCCTCATCTCTGAAATGGGGATAATAATAATGAACTCACAATTATTGTGAGGACAGTGCTTTGTAAATGTGATTTCAATTGTATGGATCAGTGGTGTCAAATTCAAATAGAAAGGCGGACCACCAAAGCATACATAAGAATCTCTAAGAACTGCTTATTGATGGAGAAACCACACTGTTGTTCTTCCTTCATTTTTGAGGAGGACCAGTGACATCACTGTGCTTAAATTGGATTAAAGTGAGGCAGAGTTGCACAAGCATCAGCCTCACTCTAATTTCCAGAGTCATCGAAGTTCAGAGGCAAGACAAAAGTTAGGATGACTGACAATGGCCTGGAATGCAATGCATGACTTTTGGCATCTTCAATGTCTAACCAAGCTCTAAGTGTTCCACAGAGCCAGTTTCAGCCACCTTCATGGCCACTGAAACAAACTGTTGTCATTCACCCATTCTTCACAGGCTCAGGGCAGATACCCCCCACACTCACCAATGGCTGTGAGGCTTGTTACTTACCCTCAGCCTGGAATCGGTTGAGATCATTTGCCATGGTGTGGCTGCTGTGTGCTATGGCTTCTTGGAGCCAGGGATAAGGGTTGGATGAAGATGGACACCAAAGGTGGATGAGAAGCACCAAAAGGGGTTTGGCAGGCCCTCCCACCAGAAGTGCTGGTCTTCCCTGAACACCCATACACCTTTAGAAACCACATGTTGATATTACCTATGTTTCATTATATTTTTATTTTGAAAAATATTCCCAATTACATTTTATTCTGGTTTAGGCCACATTCAGGAGTTGTGGGCCATGACTTTTCCCAATGTAAGTTGGGATCTTCTCTGTAACATATAGTTCCAGATGCCTAGAACTTTGAGAGGTTAATTGACTTACCTAGGGTCACACAACCAGTATGTAAGACGTGAGTGCTGAACCCATCTTTTTTGTTTTCTGCTTTTTGGAGGGATGAGGGCAGGGCAATTAGGGTTAAATGACTTGCCCAAGGTCACACAGTGAATGCATCTTTCTAGCATTTAAACCAGCCCTCTTTCCACTGTACAACATTGACTTTAAGTCACAGTGATATTTAACTCATTCGTTTAACAGTCATCTATCAAGGATGTGACAAGCACCTACTTTGTTCTAGGTACTGGCTCTGACCTGTGATTTTGCTGTTTTAGGGAGTTCCCAGGGAAGAAATTCCTCCTACCAATACAGACTGACATCTGGTCTTCAGCTTGTGGTTTTAGTTGCCTGGGACACAAAGGGATTAAGTTTTCATATCCAGCATCACACAGCTGGTATTAGAGGCAGATCTTGAACTCAGGATTTTCTGACCCCAAGGTTATTCTTCCCCTAAAGCAGACCTGCACAACTTGGCAGTAAGTAGGGGCCAAAATTAAAATAGACTAAATCTCTTCGGCCACAGAGAGAGTAGACTAGAGACAGACTGACACTGGTTAGTTGCTGGGAGTCACATGACAAACAGGAGAGTGAGCAGAGGCAACCCTACATTTCTCTGCTGTAGGGACCTGGTCTAAAGTAAATATTAATTTGCATGATGATCCAAGATATCTATCATTCACCAAAAAGAGAGAAAAGCATCTTTAATTCTTTGCAGGAAGACGTGTGGCATTTGGTCCCACGGGGCAGACCGGGAACAATAGTTGTAAGGTTCAGAGAGACAACTTTGAGCTCTATGTCAAGAAAACCTTCCTGAGAGCCATCCTACCTTGCTACTAGGAATTGAGGAACCAGAAAAGAAAGGGACCCTCCTCAAGCAGCTCCAAATCTAGTTAGGGACCCAAGAGGGCCTCGCGAAAAGCTGAGAAGTATATATTATCAGGGACATGGAAGTCATTTTGAGTAATAATGAGAAGCTATATATTATTAGTCACCAAAGTGAAAGGTTCAAATAATCCATACCTTGCCCCAGGATTCCAGAGAAAGGCCTCAAAGAGGGACAAGAACTTGAGCTGAACCACGAAGGATAGTTAAGATTAGAGAGGGGGAGACAATTCTTTGTTGCCATAGCAACATGTGCCTTTATCCAAGTCACTGATAAAATTTTTAAACAATAGAGGGCCAAGCACAGATCCCAGGAGTGCACCCCACCAAAGGTTTCCTATCATGTTGACATTGAACCTTTAGCAACTACTCTTTGAGTATGCCCAGCTAACAAGCTGTGAATCCATCTGACTGTGTGATCATCCACAAGAATAGGATGAGACCCTTTATTGAAAACTTTCCTAAATCTGGGAGGATAAACTATGTCCACAGCATCCCCCCTCATTGGCTAGTTCAGTAACTCCTGTTCAAAAAAGGAAATGAGATTAGTGTGACAGAACTTGTTCTTGATGCAGTCAGGCTGGCTCTTTATTAATCAATGTTCCCCTTTCTAGAGCAAAACTCACTGACCTAAAATTTGCAGACCTTATTCTCTTCCCTTTTCTCAAAATTAGGAGAATTTTTTGAATTTTTGAATCTTACAGGACTTCTCCCATTTCCTATGAACTTTCAAGTATCACTGATGGTGGCTCAGCAAAAAAGTCACAGAAGACAGCTATGTCCTCTCCTACCATCTCCTTAACTTGGCTGTCTCATGCCTGTTGGATCTTCTTGTTTGTCATTTCTTATGCAAAGATCTGCTCCCCATTGGCTGAGCAGTACCATCAATCCCTCTGTCACCCCTCTGTTCTTATCTTCCCCCCCATTCCAACAGCCTCTCCTTTCTTTAATCCAACATTTTCTCCCAATATTGCTTTTTTAAAAAACCGTTTTGTCGTCCCTGCCTTCCCTTGCCAGGCTCAGCTCATTCTGAGGTTCGGCAGTCTTGACATTGTTTTGATAGCACTGAGACATTTTCTTATATTCATATTGTTACTTGACCTCACTTCCATCATATGTGTATTTTTTAATCTAAGTCTGTTGGTAAGTTCCCTGTGCATCCATGCTGTTCTCTCCAGATGAATGCCATTTTTCTTTGTCAATGGAATATTTCCATTTGTGTCTTGAGATTTTCATTCTTGAGCATCTCTCATCCCTCCTGGGCTGACTTCCCTGGTAGTATTTTAGTTCATGGAATCCTACCTAGCTTTTGTTTGAAAACTTTGACATCTGCTTTCCCCAATTGAAGAGTCCACATAACATTATTCCCAGATTTCCTCTTTTTCTCTATCAGAAATGTTAGAAGACAGTGGTCCCTTCTCTCCCTTCCTCAGATTTCCCACAATTTCTTGTCCCAACAACCAGTTTTTTTCTATTAGTGAGAATAAGATTCAAAATAGTATTTCCCCTTGTTAGTTTCTACACCTTTTGAAGGATTAAATTATCACTAAGGAACATCAAGCCGCTGTGCTTTTGGCAGAGAGGGAGCGCCTGCAGATGTCTAGATAATTGAAACCTCTCATCACTTCTCTATCAGAGCTGTGGGAAATGCTTGTGATCTATTACCCAAACTACCCATCCAATTCCTCTGGTATCCTGGCGTATACTGCAGTGACAATAGCATTTCTGTTTCTTTCTCTCTTAATATCAAATTCCTCTGAGTGCTTCCCCTTCTGTTTCCAGGATTTCTTCCCATGTACACCTTCTTAGTATGCAAAGTCCCTCTACCAATCATGCCTTCTTCATAACATATTTCTTTTAAAGAAATCTTAGGTTTCCTGAGCCATGGTCCAGCCATGCATTTCATCTCACCTTGTCTCATTTGTAGCTTGAGGTCAAATTTTGCCACCCTCTGTTAAGACCTCTACTTCCTCTCATTAATTGATTAAACTTTGGTCATTTGTTTATAGAAATTTGACAGCACAGATTTTACCAACAGCTCCTTCCTTGGATTTATCTCATCTACAAATTTCTGGATATCTCAAAAAAAGGACATTATTCTTCCTTGGCATCCAACTTATGGGACATGCAGAGGACTTCTCCTTCCTCTATCCATTTTATGTTAGAGATCTTTGGATCAAATTTTCAAGACACCTAAAAATTTATCACCAGCCCTTTTAGGAGTACTCCATCCATGACTAGAAATCTCTCAACCCTAGATTTTATGCTATGGTCCAGAAAATTCCATTCTCAGGCACCAGACTCCTTGCTTGCTGTTCGCTTTGCAAATTAATTTCCCTCTTCTTTATCCTTTGCCTCAATGGGAAACATGAAAAAAAAATATAACTTGTGCCTTTAAGCTTCTCCATTTCTTGCCCAAGATTTCATAATTGTTCAGGATACTTTTAGGTTCCTTCTGGCACTGTCATCTGCACCCACACAAATCACCAAGCAGGGAGTTGTCATCTGTTTTGATAAGTTTGGGAGAGGTTCTCTATTCAATCTTGGATATGAGCCCCAGAAAGCTAACAGACCTCCCAAGTACAGCTATCACATCATCAGTATATAGTTGTCTCAGGGAACAGGAGGGAGGAACAGCTATTTAATAAGCTCTTACCTATTATGTGCCAGGGACTGTGCAGAGTGCTTTATAAATAAAGTCTCATTTGATCCTCATATCAACGCTGTATGGTAGGTACTATTATTAACTTCATTTTATGGTTGAAGGAACCGATGCAGAAAGAGGTTCCTCTGAGTCACACAACCAGCAAGTGTCTGAAGCCAGATTTGAACTCAGGTCTTCCTGACTTTGGGCCCAAAGCTCTAGCCACTGTTCTACCTGGTTTCCACTACTTTTCTTCTTTCTTTTACCAGATGGCCTCTCACCTGAGGATTTCTTGGACTCTGCTGTATCATTCTGAGGAGGATATGCAAAACATTTATTCTCAGGGTATTCAGCTCCCCACTCTTTGAAAGAGCCTCACACTAGTTTTTACCTTCTCATCATACAGCTGTCCTCCCCTTCTCTTTCTTCTTTGGGTAATTCTCTTCCACTCACCAACACCTTAAGAAGGATCAAATCTCCCCTTCTCTACTTCAGATCCCCCTTTTCCCACCGGAACTTTATGTTTCCTTTAGGAAAATATGATTCTCCCTAAAATCCTGGAGAGGTATTCTCTGAGTCCCTTCACCTTCTCCTTCTGAAGGGAGATGAGCCTATATTTGTAACACAGGTAACAGTCATTCAGCCATGGCAGAAATAGGAAGAACCAGTCAACACAAGTTACTGAACAAGTTCCCTATTCTCTGTACCAGTTTCAGAAACTATTGGGAAATCATAGACAAATGACAAGTATTATACTTTCCCATAACAAAGATGTTATATCAAGTTCAATTAAACCTTTAGTTATACCTTGCTTTCAGTTCAAATGTGTTATGAATTGGCTTCCTGATGGTTTTTTCTTTCATCTGAAGCTGGCTACTTTTGAGTTCTTTTAAGTCCTGATTAACTGGGAATATGTTTGGATGACCTGTCCCCATAACAGAATTATGTGACCTTCATACATTGGTCCATCCCTATCAGGAGTCAGTATTTGTTCTGGGGAACTGGCCAAGGTATTTGTGTAAGAAGTGATTAAATGCTCCTTTGCTAACACTGCCTTCCTTCAATATAAGAAGTGTCAGTAAGACTATAAGAAGAGAAGACTTTGATCCAGCAGGGGACACTAAATGCTGATGTCCACATCCCAAAGACTTTTCAATCATTTATTTTGTGTATGTAAGAAGTCAGAGGGAAAATGATCAAAATTTCTCTACTCAACAGGACAAGATCAAAATTGAGGTGGTGAGATAAAATGCAAAGAACCTTAGATCTGAAGTTGAAGATGCTGGTTTCCTTTCCCAGGTCAACTACTTACTCCTAGTTGACTTTGAAGCTGATTTACCCTCAGAAACCTTGGTTTCCATATCTGTAAAATGGAACAGTTGGATCAGATCACAAAATCACAATTCAGCTCTAAAGTCTGTGATCCTTTGTAGGCTCTGGTTCATCTTGGTCAACTAGTGGTGGTTGTTCCTGTTTTCTACCCAAAATTCCAATTCTTCAAAATTCTTGGTGTCTTTTGGGTAGTACACAAAAGTGGCACAGTAGACAAATTGTGGATTTGGTCTCATAGGTCTTCAGTTTAAATAGCAGCCCAGACACTTGCTACCTATATCAACTTTGGCAAGTCATATAATGTTTCTGAACCTCAGAAGGATTCCAGTCCGAACCCTCTCAAGTCAGCATAATAGTCCACCTACCTCTACCAATGTGACCCATGCAGCAGACAAGGACAAGGATAAAGGTTCCCAGCATTATATTTTCCATGATGGTTTGGACCCAGACAACATCATCCACTGGGGAAAATTCCCTGGGCTACTTTATCTAGAAAGCTATGTGCCTGGCAGAAGAGATGATCTCATGAAACAAGGACTCTGATTGGCAGGAAGTCCTCTGGGAAATAATTTAAAACAGAGGATAACCAAAGAAGGAGAGAGGTAGGGACTAGGTTGTTGTTGTTAGAGCCTATGTTGCAAGAAAGTCATGACAACCCTGAGCCCATGAATACTGAGAGAATCCTCAGGACTTGAAATTGGCTGAGAAGTTTTAGCAGATCACAATGAGATAAAGGGCAGCAAATCCTAAATTTTTACCACTGGGTCATTATTTCTGAAGTTACTGTATGTATGTATGAATACATTGGGGGAATTACAGATCAAATAGATCAAAACAAAGTAAATTAAATTAAAAATGTAAAGGGTTAAACCCTTTCTTATATGGTGGATGAGAATTTTTTTACAGCCTGATAATTTCTTTATTGTAATTCACACTGTTTTTATGTCTCAAATACTTTTTTGCTACTTAATGTTTTATATTTGTAGTTTGAAAAGAGCATGCACTGGTGGGGGCTCATCTATGAATTTGCAAAATGGAGTACTCAGAATATCCAAAAACAAATCTAACAGAGGGCTTCAGGACCAGAGTTAATAGGGAGACTTTCTGGGGCCCAGTGTTATTCCTAAAAAGGAAAGGCTTTTCACATTAGCACCACCATGTAGGCACTCCAAGAAGCAATTGGGCTCTGAAGCCTCCCTGCTCCCTAGCCCCTCTTCTACCTCATTCCCCCCTCCAAGAAAAAATAGTTAAATGAAAAAAAAAACTCACAAAGAAATATATGCATTTAATTACCCTTTGGTTATTCAAATTTGCTCAACCAAGATGAACTTTTATAGGATCCATGTTTCTAAGTACACAAAAAACTAGATTAACCCTGAAAAATCTGAGGTACAATTTAAAAGATACGCTGTTTCAGGCCAAGCCCAAGCAGAAGCAACTGCTGCTAATTCCGCAAGGTGAGGCCAGGAATGCAATGACTGATAGGGAATAGCAATCACACAGTGGAAGAGTAAAGAAAGCCAAGTCAGGAATTTTAGCACGCGGGGAGGCTAACACATCTATTGAAGGAAACACAGGAGCTACAGGTCTTCTCATCAGGGACTCATTTCAGTGTAATTTTGTAAAATTAGCCATAGATGTGCCAACAATAGTCATGCAATGTCATTCATCTTTGGTGAGAACCATTGTATACAGAAAGAGCCTAATGAACAGCAAGAAAGCAAGTAAAGGAAGAATAGGAGTGTCTTGCAGGCATTGGCACATAAGAAGCAATGTCACTTCCCAAGCAAAATTCAAGTCATCTTACAGGAAAATATGTCCCACCATTCTGTTTATGGCTAAGGTGAGTCACCCTCTTTAAATAAATCAGGGGTTACTGGCATTAGATGTCATTTATAAGCTTCAATAATCTTTAAAAAAACATCCTCTTGTTCTAACACTAAAAGGCAAGTTATGAAAGGCGACTTGAGACAAAGAGTTGTCAGTAACCTAAAAGGACTCCCGCAAAACTCTTCTGTAAAATTTTTACAACATAAGTGAACTAAGGCATAACCAGGCACTTTCTGAGCCTGGGGAAAGAAAGCATCACCAACCAAACCTAATCCCAGCAGAACAAAGTGAGCTCCAGGTTGGTATGGAGATGGAGATGGCATATAATAGATACTTGATAAATATTGATTGGTTGAATATGGAGAGGGGAGGCGGAGCCCCTGGGGCAGAGAAGGGTAGAGCAGAGTGGACTTACCTCCATGTGATACTGTGAATGTCCTATTTTGACTCACTAATCTTGCACATCAAGAGAGGAAGCTTGGCATGATGCATCTAGAGAACTGGCATCATAGTCATGAAAATCTGGGTTCCAGACCCACCTTATTAAGGTCTTGTGTTGGGAAATCAATGCAATTGCTTTTTTTTAAAAGCATCTTTTAAATTCCATGGCCTGTGAGGGAACTCAAGTTTTCCTTCCCTAGTTATAGCTCTTACAAGCAAGTATCAGGACATTAATTGATGTCAACTTCTTTACTTAATAGTCATGATGTCATGGGTATAGTAGCGGTTTCCAAAATGTGGATCCCAGTTCCACTCATGTATGACTTAGTGTTTAGATCTCAGGGAGTCATCTGGAAGACAGAAGACTCAAATGATCATAGGGTTATAGATTCAGAGCTGGGATGCTAGGGACATTTGAGTCAAACTCATTTTACAGATGCAAAAACTGAGGGGCAAATATGGAGTGACTTGCCCAGTTTCAAACAGGGAGCCTCTGAATCCTGATTGTCCTGCTTCCAAGTCCAGTACTCTATCCCAGTGGTCTCAAGGTGTTAGAGGAAGGTTACACAATGGCTCCAAGGAGTAAACATTTGGCCATAAAGAAGTGGAAAGATGGGCCACAGCCCCGGTTCCCACAACGTCTCTAGCACAATCACACAATGCCCATTCACTCATCATCTCCCTACAGAAAAGGCTTAACTCTGACCCCACTCTTTCCCTTCCTGGGACATGGAAACTCCTAACTTCTTCCTCTCTAACCCAACATGGATCCCTCAGGGCAACTTGAACCTAACCTCACATGAGGCACTTACAGCTGCTGGCTGGCATTTCCAGGCTACAGCAGCCACCTCTCAGGTGGTTCTGGGCTCAGCGGGAGTAGCCAGTGAATAAGAGGTCCTCCTCTTTTCATCTCTGGTCAATAGAGTAGGTCACACAAGATAAGAAGGCAGCAATGGCACATGACTTGGGCCACAGATACTGTTATCCTATATTTCCACCCAAACTGACTCCTTTGCCAGACTTCCCTATTATTGGCAAGGGGACCAGCATTCTTCCTGTACCCAAGTTTGCTTCTTCTATGTCAACCTTGATTCCTTATTCTGACTCACTCCACATATTCAAACAGTTCCCAAATCTTGTCTTTTCTCTTTCCATGACACACCTTGCACCTGACCCCTTTTCACCACTCACATAGTCACTATCTTGCATGGACTATTGAAATAGCCTCTGAATTGATCTCCCTACCTCAGGTCTCAATCCTCTCTAATCTTTCTTCCTCAAGGTTCCAAAAGTGATTTTTCTAAACCATTGGCCAGACTATGGAACTTCCCTTCTCAAAAAACTCTTCATCGTTATTCATTTGTTCCAGTCGTGTCCAAATCTTCATGACCCCATTTAGGATTTTCTTCACAAAGATACTGGAATGGGATTTCCCTCTCCAGCTCATTTTATGGAAGAGAAAAATGAGACAAACAAGGTTAAGTGACTTGCCCAAGGTCACACAGCTAACAAATGTCTGGGGCCAGATTTGAATTCAAGAAGATGAGTTTTCAAAGCCCAGTGTACTATTCACTGCACCACCTAGCTGCCCCCAATAAAGTTCAGTGGCTCCCTATTGACTGAAATATTATGTTGTGTTTATCTCATCCTTTTTAATTTCTATTCTAGTACACATTTCATAATGCATATAAATTAGTATAGTAGTACTGGTATATTACTTATAAACTTATAAATAAGTACATATATAAACATACATATGTTTGTGTGTATATATATATGTATATATGTATATATATATGCCATATACCCAATTTTTTTTAACTGAGAGGAATGTGTAATAAAAAAAAACCTTTGAGATGACTGGGCTAGAATACTGGGTTTGGAATCAGGACATCTGGATTAAAATGCCACCTTTGATATTTACTATCTGTTAGACCCTGGGCAAGTCAAATAACCTCTCTCTATATAATGGGGATTTGGTGCAATCCCAGACCTCCTAAAAAAGAGGGACCTATGTAGGAGATACCTAAGAACTTCTGCTTGGAGACAGGAGAATTGGCCAATGTGGAGACATTAAGTATTGGCTAATTACATGGTTGAAAGAAACCTTTTTTTCCATTGACCACAGAACCTGAACTGGCTATGCCTTTAAAAGCACCTGATGAAGAGAATCTCTTTTTCTGGTGGCATTCAGAGGTGAAGAACTTATTCTTTCACAGCAGGAAACAATATAAAAGAAGTAGAAGAGCCTAAGAGCACCACCGCCACCCTCATGTTATGTGACTCTGAAAAAGACTTCATCATTTTCAGTTCTAGGTAAATGGAGGGAAGTCTCCTATATGGTAATTTCACTTCATGGGGACCTTGGAGTCAGTATTCCAGGCAAGATGTTGCAGCCAACCAAGGAAGGAAACTTGAAAAGTCAAGTTGCTTTGGAGTTGGAGCTTGGTGGAATTGATGCCATATAGGATTGAGCTAAAATTATGAACTGAATCCTGCTCCCTTCCCCAGAGACTGAAGTGGTGCTGAGCATGAGGAAGGGGAGAATGAGGGTGTGGCAAAAGGAATTAGAGACCACTGGTACTGCAGGGGAATGTGTATATGTTTGCTTTTGCTATATCTTGAAAGCAAATATGTCTTTGTAGAAGTTAGTCTGATTGTTCAATGGAAAAATGGAACTAAGGTACTGAGGACCCCTAAAATTGGAAATACAGTCAGTAGGGACCCTAACCAATGGCAGAGACAAGAGACTCCCCAACCTCTTGAAGCACTAGAGAACCCGGGTGAAGGTTCTCCTGGCCTTTAGACAGCTGAGACACAGAGCACTATCACCAACCCCCAGAAAGAAAAAAAAAAAAAAGCTCTCAACTCTAAATACAGTTTGGTAAACAAAAGATTGAGTGGTTCAGAAAGGAACTCTCTTTATTGTGGAAGGCATATTCCCCTCTAAACTATAAATCAGAAACATCTGCTAACCTAGCTTTTCACCATTGCTTTGACAATTATAAAACATAGGGTCTCCAGCAATTAACAACAAGGAAATACACACCCCAAAGCACCAAGGAACTAGTGAAACATTTGGCAAATTTCCGGAATCCACAAGAGCCCAGGAAGAAGCCTAAATCGTCTACAAAGAGAAAGCATCCTGAGTATTGGTGAGACAGAAGGCTTAGCCTGAGCAGATGTTCTCAGCCACCAGAGATAGCAGGGTCTCATGCATGCCTGCACATTCAAGGAAGAGTGATTGCCCCGACAGGAGCCGGGCAGCAGCCATTTCATGATTCAATCGTTCTTCTTCTCGTAGTTTCACACAGAGAGACCCAAAAGATCAAAAATGAATGCAGAGACCAGCAAGGTGTGCCCAAGGGGAGAGACACAGGGAGCTTCCAAACAGACTGGCTCCTTTACAAGACCAGAACTCTTCTGTGGTGGAAGACACTGAATTGATTGGCCCCTCACCTGAGAAACTAAAAAGGAAATATTATCCAATTAATTCCGTGAGACATGCCACAAATAGGCAGCTAGTGATCACTCTGCTTGAAAGATCCCATTCCATTTGAATAAGCACAAAACAAAAATCAAATAGTAACAGCAAGGCAGGGTTGGCCTTAAATGGAATAGATATCATTTAAGGATCTGCTTTTTCACCCTCTAATTATCCATCCTTCTATCTCTCTGATACCTAAAATTCCACCCTCAGAATTTTATCACGTTGGACTGAGAAATCACAGCCTACAAATGCCTCTGGTAAACTATTAAGGCACTGACAATCATTTACACTTTAGTGTGTTAGACTATCAGATCCTTTCCAGCTTCACAAATAGCTAAGGTTAGGCTGGTATAGTAAGAGAACTGTCCCAGAGCATGCGGGGTTGGGAAAAATGGAGGGGGGCGGGGCAAAACAGGTTCAGAGAAAAGGTTAAGGTAACCAAGAGCAACTTAAAGGCAGGTAGAAATCTGGGAATGGGAAGTGACATCACTGACTGGAGGGCTATTGAAAGGAGATGCAAAAAAGGAAAAGGCTGACCAGGCTGGGAATTTTGGCAAAGGTCAGCCCTCCATTTAAGTGAGACTAGCTACTTCTTTCTTGGACTACAGCTAATTATTACCTCCAGATACAGATGGAATAGACTTCCTGCTTAGATCTCTGGATTTGGAAATAATTAGAAGCAGATTGATACAACTGTCAGAAACAACAACCTCCCATATGGTGCAAGGAGGGAGGGCATCATCTGGGGAATAGAAGGACCTGGCTCTACCAAACACTCCCTGTGCCACTGTAAGCAAATCACCTCATCTATCTGGGCCTCAGTTTCCTCATTTGTAAAAAGGAGTTGGACTGCAGTATAAAGTTTCTTTTAGATCTAAAACTATGATCCAATGGGATAGTGATAGATAATAGATACATAGATAGGTACATAGATAGATAGATAGATAGATAGATAGATAGATAGATAGATAGATAGACAGATAGATAGATAGATAAAAGAGAGATAGATAGATAACAGATAAATAGGTAGATAGATGATAGATACTTAGAGAGATAGATAATAGATGATAGACAAATAGGTTGATGGATAGATGGATCATATATAATAGATAAAAAAGTAGCAAGATGATAGAGTGATAGATAATAGATATATAGGTAAATAGATGATAGATGGATGGATAGATAAATAATGGATGGATAGATAAATGATGGGTAGATAGATGATGGATAGATGGGTGGATAGATAGCTGATAGATGGATACATAGACAAATGATAGAGAGGTGATAGATGGATAGATACATAGATAGATAATGGATGAATAGATAGATAAATGATGGATGAGTGGAAGGATAGATAGACAGCATTTACAAAGAGTTTGGTTATGTGCAGGCACTGTGCTAAGCACTAAGAATGCAAATATAAACTTAAGATGAGTTTGCTCTGATCCTATGTTACAGAAGCAAACAAAACAGTCCTTCCCTTCACAGAGCTCACATTCAAATGGGAGAGGACAACCTGTCAAGAAGAGCTAGGAAGAGGTGGGAAGGCAGGATGCCTGCTCAGAGGCCATATGGCAGATGAGAAGGAGGGGGGTTCCAAGGATATAGGCAAGGTGAGAATGAAGTGAACCATGACTGGAGTCCTTAAATGGTCCAGCTGGGAAGTGACCAAGCAGAAGAGGAGAGGCCAAGGGCACAGATATCTCTGGGTGACAATACAGCAGGTGAGGAGAAAGAGGAAGAATCTGGGGAGAAAGTCCAAACATGATAGGGACTGGAATTGTCCTTTCATTGGCAGGGGAAAAGTTGGATGACAGAACATCTTCTACCAATGCAGGCTGGCCCTTTTCTTTAGCTCACACTGAGGCGTTAAGGGTCTGAAGCATGTGGCTGATATATGTCAGAAGGAGGACTTGAACACAAGTCTTCCAAGCTTTGAAACCAGCTCTCACTCTCTCTCCAGTGTGCCATGCTTGCTCTCTATGATATTACATAAAATGGAAGAGTCACACACAATGAGTGTAAAGACCCTTTCCAGCATCCACAATGTGCCATATATTCCTCCCACATAAACAGTGAAGCCCAGAGGCAAGTATTTAATAAGCCAATGGTGAGAGTAAAAGCATTGTGTTCTCTTTCTCAACTCCCGTATGGCCATCGGCAATAGATCTGAGAACTAACCACTCCAGCAAGAAAAAAGAAAAGAAAAAGAGGCAAACAGAAAACCACCTTGTCCTCACTAATACCTCTTAAGTAAGATTCACCACAGATTTAATAGATTCCCAAAGCAATCAATAAACAAGCAGTTATTACATTCCAGTGATGTGCCAGGCACCACAGAGACTCCTATGAAGTCATGCTTAGGGAGACTGACCAAGCTAGTGCCCACTCCCAGCCTCTGAAAGGAGTGCCAGGGACTAGGCAGATGAAATGCCTCCTTCCCAGAAGCCTCTGCCCCTGGCCTGTAACTCCCTCTTTCTCTGCTTCCCTCCCTCCCTGGTTCCAAGCTGGCTGTTATTGATGGGATTCCACGGCAGGGGGAATGAAGATAAGTCACCACTTAGAGAGAAAATTCCAGCTATTTAGAGCATCCCCATTCTAAGTAACTAAAAGGCTTGTACTTTCAAAGCAAATGGTGGTTTATCTTCATTCTCAGGGTAGTGGGACCACTCAACACACTCAGGCTCAAAAGCAGCTGTTCCAAAAATGCCTTCATCCTAGCATTGCTGGGAGTTGGGCTTCGGGCCCCAAAAAAACAAGAAAGAAGAAAACATACATATCATAAACTAGTAGGCAGAAAACAAAAGTCAGTTCTGATTGAATGAGCTTGAGCTATTATCTTCCCTAATGAGGGGCTGTTGCCTCCACTGGGTTCAGAGAGTAATCTCTTTTTTCCAATGTCATGATTTATTCTACGATGGGGTTTATTTGGGGCATATTTTAAAGGGGTCATGCTCAGAGCCATAACAGGCAATTCAGAAAAGCTTTAGGCCATTGAGGGGATCAGGGAGCAAGTAGGGAAAGCCAAGGAGGAGTCTGTGTGAACAGCATGGGGGTTACATTCCATGTGGGAATTATCTGTGCTAACTCTGGGTTCATCCTCCACATTTTGATGCTTTTGGATGAATTCCCCAGATACCCCCACAATAGTTATAGCTCTGGGCAGCCTGCTTATTTCTTGTCAGGTCCAGAGTTTTCCCAGCTAATTCCATTTTGATTTGTCACCAAAGATAAAACTATCCCTCTCCCCACCAGCCTCATTCAACATTGCTCTAAATAAGCCTCAATGTGAACTTTATTGAGTTGAAATTAGTCCCAGAGTAGTATCCTCAATTGACAGCTATCTCCTTCATTCTGAAAAAAAATAAAAATGTTCAATACAAAATATTTAGGAATTTAATGCTGAATTCCAACAGGAAGATCACAGTATGCTTAACTCCACCTACCAAAATTCAATAGTCATGTTGGACTGAATAATGCTAACTCTGAGTGGAAAAGCCATACATGTATGTTAAGACAAATACTGATGACTGCAAGCTATGAGTGAGAAACAAGTCATGATCAACTATTAAACAGCATTGAGAGGCAGTGTGGCATAAGAGGTGGAATATTGGGTAGGAAAGACAGGTTCAGTGTCTCCCTCAGTATCTACAGTTACATGACCATGAGCAAGTCTCTCTTGGGCTCAGTTTCCCCATTTGGAAAATGGAAATAGTAATATCTGCAGTCTTACTTCAGATGAGATAAGGTAATGCATGTATATAATTCTGCAGACTTGGATTCTCTACATTATTATTACCATGGTGTGGTATACTAAACCAACACTGTACCAGGGTTCAAGAAAATCTCTTGGTCTCAATTCACAGCTCTGTAACTAATGACCTTGTGACATTGGGCAAGTTATTTCACATTTATGGACCCTGGCTCCGCATCAGTCAAAAAAGAGGGTTTAGAAGGCATCTAAGACACAGCTCAACATCATAATCTTTCATTACATCTAGAAAGATTCTCTTCCATTATAGGTACTTCCAGTGTGTGATGTTCAAATAAAGACAAAATCTTCTAAGAGTTCTAATGGGCTCTCTTTCCTTAAAGTCATTACTTAATAGGGAAAATAATCAAAATATCCTTTCTACTTATGAACAATGTTGAAAAAACGTAAGCCTCCAAATTCCACTCCCATGAATGCATATGAGAGAGAAGGACAGAGACAGAGACAGAGATAGAGAAACAGACAAGAGAGAAAGAGAAAAAAGGAAAGAAACAGAACATAGTTGCTATAACAAGACTGCTTGAGCTTCTGAGGAACAAAAAGAATGCAGCCACGTTACAAAAATGGTTTATCCATAATATGATATGGTTGATCTATCATTGGTAATTTGTTAATGATTTATCCAAACTAATCCCATTTCTCATGCCACATGAAAAATATTTGGAGAGAATCCCTGTGTGGGACTGGCTTTTCCTATCCAAAGGAAAGATTTCAGATTGTCTCTGTCTCTATCCAGTGCTAAGCAATTCTAGAGCATTTTCCTTTCCCCTATGGTTTTCTTTCTTTTGAGTGACTGAAGAAATTGCTAATGGATCCAATGTCTTTAGTCTCTATGTCACTCTTACTGAGGTCAGCCAGGTCATCTGACATGTTTCAAATAAAAAAATAGAACTACTGTGATGGTGTAAGGAAGTCTTGCCACAGAGACAGCCTATTTCTGTCTGTTCTTTCTTCCAGATACACAGGATAATTACAGACACATTTTTTTAATTTATTCAACTGAAGGCTATCTAATTTTATTTTTCTCATTCAATTCAGCAAACGCATAAGTGTCTACTATGTCCAAAGCATTGTGGCCTTTTGCTTCCTAGATGATCTCCTCACTTCATCCTGGTTTCAATGTTTCCCTTTATCTTTAGTCTATAATCTGTTTGTTTTTTCTGATTCTTTTTTCCTCTCAGCAAAATTTCCAGGCTTTAATTTGTCTCTAGTCCTTTTATCCCTACTGTTCTCATAATCTTACCCTCCTGGGCACTCATCATTAATTAAATATATCTCTCTCTTTCTTTTATCATTACCCCCCTCTTCAAAATCCTCCCCACTTATCAATCAGTAACAGAAAATTTGAATTAAGCCTTTTAGTCTCTCCTCACTATTACCAAATTATTTCCTGTTCTATTTATATTTCCAATGCACAAATTCTGCCTATAATTCTCCGCAGATTTGGAAATGGCATGCTACATTTCCCCCACCTCCTACCAAAGAACCATCCTGGGGGCAGTCAAGAAACAACCAGAAAAAATTACATAACTGAGATTTGAATTTTAATTTCTTTTTGTGAGAATCTTTTGATTTCTAAACAATATCATCATTCTGCTCCTTGAATTAAGAATGAGAACTGAATCAAAATGTTTTCCGAAATTGTGAGATGACTCAATTAGCTGAGGAGTTTATCACTACTGATGGGGAACTAATAAAATTATATCAGGATAGGGAAACAACCCCTCTCCTCGAACCAGATGGCCTTGCAATTAAATTTTGCAAGAAATTTAGAACTTATTACAGGAACTACCCTCTACTCCCCGCTAAAGATAATATCCTCTCTCCTTTTTAATAATAGTCTGTTCCTTTGGAAATGTCCTAATGATTAAGTTTGATGCCCATTAAATAAATATTCAGGGATCATGGCCTCTGAATGCCTATTTTCAAAAACAATAGTTGAAAAGCTCAAATATCAAGAGGAGGAATCAGTTGGATTTTTGGCATGTGCATGAATGACCTGATATGATTCTGAGTATTGTTTGAGTACAAAAGTTTAGACTTCTGGATGGGGAAGAAGGAAAGAAGCACTAAAAAATAACAAAAATTAATATTTGTAAATTGCTTAAAGTTTGAAGCACTGATGAACATTGTCTCATTCGAGCCTCCCAACAGCCCTGAGAGGTAAGTGTTATAGCTATTATTATCTACTTTTTACAAATAAGGAAACTGATGCATACAAGTTGAGTAATTTGCCCAGGGATATGGGGAATTCCTCATTGACACAGATTACATCCCACCTATGATTTAGTACATAAGACCTGGGGAATTCCCTGAGACTTATAAGGGTGTAGTGACTTGCCCATAGTCACAGAATGAATGTTAGGCAAGACTTGAACCCTGATTTGCCTAAGTATTCATTCAACTCTCTATTTTCTGCCATGGCATTCATTCAGATGTTATTCTCCAAGCTTTGGAAGAAACTGTCCAATTCTCAAGTACTAACCAATGAGGCCAAACAGAAATTATTTCAGTAAGCTAGAAAAAGGGATGGAAAGAAAGAGGGAAGAAGAAAAAGAGTGGAGGGAAGAAGAGAGGAAGGAAAGGAGGAAGGAAGGAAGGAAGGAAGGAAGGAAGGAAGGAAGGAAGAAAGGAAAGAAGGAAGGAAGGAAGGAAGGAAGGAAGGAAGGAAGGAAGGAAGGAAGGAAAGAAGGAAGGAAGGAAGGAAGGAAGGAAGGAAGGAAGGAAGGAAGGAAGGAAGAAAGAAAGAAAGGAAGGAAAGAAGGAAGAAAAAGGAAAAGGAAAGAAGGAAGAAAATATACAAATCTGGGAAAATATGGTTCTATGAAAATTAAAAATATAAAATGATAAATATTTGGCTTTTCAGTCACCATTCTCATATCTGGCTATGCAGGGAGTTCCTCATGTTCTTCAAGAAGTCTTCCCCAGTCCTTCCTAATGTTAGGACCTTCCTTCTGAGATTCTCTCAGTTTATCCTACATATATTGTGTTTGTGTGCAGTTGCTGGCATGTTGTCTCCCCGTTAGACTGTAAGTTCCTTGAGGTCAGGTCCTGTTATTTTTACTCTCTTTATATACCTAGTGTTTATCACAATGCCTGGCACATAGTAGACACTTGGAAAACATCTACTGACTTGATTTGACATCTGACTTCCATCTTTACCCTTACTACCTCCCCTCTGCAAGTACCAATGGAAGGAAGCTTTCCAAGGACTTTCTGTCCTAACAACCTCTTTCCCACATGAAGAAGGAATACCCATGAACAGATGGCCTCTGTGCCTGCATGATATTTAAGTGGATATGAAATACAAATTTGAAAGTTACAGTTTGGGACATACAGCAAGCACTTAGAGAACACTTTGTATAACCAATTAGCTAAACAATTCAATGGTTAAAAAAAAAAGCATCTGCTTAGAACACTGCTTAAGTCAAGAAACCAAGATCTGAGTCTGAGTTTGCATAAGCTATATATAGATATAGACATTTATCTATATATAGATATAGACATACAGACACACACATACACCAGGATGCACTGAGCGAATGCCATATTATTCAAATGAACAGTTAGCAAACAGTATGTGTTCATTTCAATATTACGTACTGCTTAAGACCTTGGATTTGATCCAAGGTGGTCAACTAGGATGGGGGGAGTTCTCCAGAACATGCCATATAAGAAATGGTTGCAGGAATTAGGAGTGTTTAGTGTGAATCAAAGAGGATATCAATCAAATAGGTCCATTTGAAAGGAACCTCAGAGCAGGGATGACATTAGCATCATGGGTTACAGGAAGGGAGAGCAGCAGTGACCCATGTTGTCTATCAATGGCTGGCAGGGCAAGACTAGATCTCTCAGAGAAGACCCAGCAGATCAGGCCCAGGAGTGTGACATGAGTCATAACCAGCAATTTTCTACTATAGAAGGAAAAATACCCCAGCATTCTCTGCACTGACTGGGGGACTTCCGTAGCATAAAGGTCTCCTGAGGATTTTGCTTGCTTCTCTTATTAAGAACATTTCTCCTCCACCAAGAGACATGACAAATTAGAAGAAGAAGAACAAACAGGAAATCAATAAATAGGTTTGACCTTCCTTAAAATGACACTCTTCTTGGTGTCTTTGGCTGGCCAAAGAAGTTGCCCCACCCATAACTCCCATCTCACTAGCATCTCTTCTACAAAGCAGAGAGCACTTCTAACACTTCTTAACTGTAGTGACTGTGATTTGTTTGGGGAAATTTTATTGTTTTAGGAGGAGAAGATATTAACAAATATGCTTGCAAACATCAAAGTGCCATATAAATGCTATTATTATTGCTAATGGTAGTATTATCATCATTTATTTCCAGTACATTATGGCAAAATTCTCTAAAATGATTCTTCATGTCTACTAACAAACAGGATAAGGTTCATTTTGTTAAAGAATTTGGGATCGTTCTGGATTCCAGTCTGAGAAACATTGCTCTATGCAACTCTCTGAGATCATAACTTACAAGAAGGCAGCAATCTATACCGGCAGAGAGAGCTTCCTTACCAAGAACTTCCCTAGAACAATGAAATCCCAGGTCCAAGGCCAATCTTTGGCTTCTTTTTAGTTTAAAAAAATTACAGCTGATCTTTTTGTGGTGGCAAAAAGTTGGAAAACAAGGGGATGCCCCTCAACTGGGGAATGGCTGAACAAGTTGTGGTACATGAATGTAATGGAATACTACTGTGCTATAAGAAACGAGGAACGGACGGACTTCATAATAACCTGGAGAGACTTATAGAAACATGCTGAGTGAGGAGGGCAGAGCTAGGAGAAATCTGTACACAATCACAGACACAACGTACGTGTGACGACTAACCTCAATAGACTTGGGCTCCTGTCAGCAATATAAAGTTATAGGACAGCTCCAAAAGACTCAGGATTAAAGGAGATATCCACATCCAGAGAAGGAGATGCGGAGTCTGAGTGCAGATTGAAACAAACTACTTGCTCTGTTTCTTTTTCTTGTTTTGTTTTGTTTCCTCTTTCCCAATGATTATTCCATCAGTTACAATCCTTCTTTACAACCAGACTAATAATTAATGGGAAGATATTTGTAGATCCTGTATCTGAGTGCATGCCGCCATGATGGGGGGGGGGGGCGGGAAGAGGTAGGGGGAGAAAATCTGAAACTCAAGGGACTGTGGAACTGAATGCTGTAAACTAAAAGTAAATAAACTGAAATTTAAAAAAAGAAAAAATTATAGCTGACTGAATTGAATACTCTGAGTTCTTCATTATCCTCATAAAGAACCATCCAGTAACTTCAATGTCTTGATCATGATATTGATCATAACTTCTCTTGCCCAAGAACAGTGATCCAAAGTGCAGACACAGTGTCCACCTCCAAGGAAACTAAAGAGCCAAAGAAAGCAAGGGAAAGCAGCATACTGGGCATTTTGACTCAACAGTTGAAATTGATGGTCCAGTTGTTTGGGCTATTTAGGCAATACTGTTCAGTCTTCTTATACCATGTACACACACATACACACACACACACACACACACACACACACACACACACACACACATTGATCCAATAACCGTGACCTCCTTGAACAAGACATTTCATTTCCCAACTCCAAGTATTTTCTCTGGCTTTAAAGAGCCTGGAATACTCCCTGCCTGGAGTGCTCTCCATCCTCTTCTCCACTTTCTGGCTTCCTTGACTTCCTTTAAATTCCAGATAAAATCCTACCTTCTACAGAAAGTCTTTCCCAGTGTCTTGGTCTTCCCCCTGTTGATTATCTTTAATTTATCCTGTCTATAGCCTATTTCAAAACAGCTCTTTAAATGTTGTCTCCCCCATTAAATTGTAAGCTTGAAAGCAGAGATTATCTTTTGCCATCCTTTGCAACCCCACCACTTAGCACTGTGCCTGGAATGTAGTAAGTGCTAAATAAATGTTTATTGAGCTACCTAACTGGCAATCTTGTCAACTTAACCTCTCCCCCCACAAGTTTAGATGGAGACAAGTAGACTGAAATAGCCAAAGTGGTGGATAAATCCATAAGCCTAATCACTGAGTACCAAAAGGAATAGTAGCAATCCCAGCATGTGTTCTAATCTAGTCAACTCATGACTGGTATATTCAAAGGTGCCTGGGGCTTGCTAACCCAAAACTAGAGCATGTCTAAAGGGTACCAGTTCCTTTTGTTTACTTCTTAGAATAAAGTAGTGTGTTCTAGAATCACCAAAGACCATCTGTAGTCTTGGTTGAGTTGGCCAGCTCCTGGGAAGACCTCATGTGTATTGTGGTATGTCCCAAAAAAAGGAGGAAATGGACCTGGGTGGTGATGACAGAGGCTACCTAGGTAAGTCCTCTGCGTGGGAGGTGTCTGTCTCTCTTCCTTAAACTCCAGATCTGCCCAACATTTAAGGGGCATGGGCTTTGCCAGTCTGGCACTTCTGTAAGAATATGACCACATTGAAGACATGCAACCAACTATTGTTGACTGAATTGAAGGAGTTGCCAGTTCAGTTGATCACTTAATCAAACTTTTTCACTGAATTGACTGAAGACACCTAAAGTATCCACAGTTTAAGATCATGCAGATCAAGACTGAAAGTAAAAAGTAATCTTGAGGCAAAGAAACGTTTTTGCTTTTCTTTCTGTATACCCAGGGCTGAATAGAGGGCAGAGCATATGTTGTGATTATTCAGTCTTTTTAGTTGTTTCTGATTCTTTATGACTCTATTTGGGGTTTTCTTGTCAATGATACTGGAGTGATTTTCCATTTCTTTCTCCAGTGCATTTTGTAGATGAAGAAATAGCAACCAGGGTTAAATGACTTGTCCGGGGTCACACAGCTAGTAAGTGTCTGAGGCCAGATCTGAACTCACAAAAATGAGACTTCCAGACGTCTGGCTAGGTACTCTATCTACCGTACCAAATAGCTGCCCCTGCTAGGCATAAAGTAGGTGCTTGATAAATGTTTGTTGAGTGAATATGCAGTTGAGTTTCCATATTTACCTGCCTGATTGGAAAACCTGACACATATTAGGTGCTTAATAACTGTTTCTTGATTCCTTAGTCATGACATTATGTTGAAATCATCACCTGGGGTTCAGGCCCATTCTGCTGAGGATCTATGACTGAATTCACCAGAGTTCAGGCAAAGGCCAGAGTCATGCTTAAGCAAGATCAGAAAGCAAAGGGAATGAATCATTAACATCTTGGAGAGATGGAAGGACCCTGAAGGTCACTTAGCATAGCCTCCTCAGTTGAGGAAACAGGCCTAGAGAAGTAAAGCAATTTAGGGTCATAGATCTAGAGTCAATCTAGCCCAATGCTCTTGTTGCTTTTCTGTGGCAAGGCAATTCTCTAAAACTACAAATAATGGCTAAGCTGACAATCCACATTGGTTAACAGAATTTACATTTTCATCAATGTACCAGCACCACAGCTCCTACATCTCATCATTGCCAGGAATAACAGGAATTCCTCACACCAAAGGCCCCTGCCTCCTCCCCCCACCCTGAAAAAGTACATATAACTAGTTACTGAGCCAAAACGAGGGTTCCGTGAAATCCCATCCCTGGGGTTTATTCTTGGTTCCTCTGGTACTCTCATGTTCTTGAATTTTATTTGAGTTCTTGGTGTGGGTTTTCCTGAATCTCGGCTTCTACTAGTCACTTATATAATTGAAGATCCGTGGGAACTTATAGATTTAAAGCTGGAAGAAACTTCTCAGGCTGCCTAGCTTGATCCCCTCCCACCCACACCGTCACTTCACAGATGTCAAAACCATGACCCAGAGAGGCTGGAAGGCTTTGCCAATCTCACATAAGGGGCACAAGGTAACAAGTGTTTAAGCAAAGGTGGTCATTGAAATTATGCATTTGTCCATTCAGAAATTAAAAGGCTGCGTATCCCTTCCCTTTCTCTCCACCTAAACTGAGCATGTGGGGTGCCATAGTGCACAGAGCACTGAGCCTGGAGTCAAGAAGATGCTTGTTCAAATTCAGACTCAGGTACTCATTAGCTGTGTGACCCTGAACAAGTCATTTAACCCCTGACTACTCAGTTTCCTCCAAATAGGAATGATAATAATAGAACCTATGCTCACAAGGTTGTCATGAGAATCAAATGATATAATATTTCTTTTTTTTTTTTTGGAGAAGGGAAGGCAAGGCAATTGGGGTTAAGTGACTTGCCCAGGGTCACGTAGCTAGTAAGTGTGTCAAGTGTTCAAGGTCAAAATTGAACTCAGGTCCTCCTCACTGCAGGACTGATGCTCTATTGACCGTGCCACCTAGTTGCCTGAGATATTATTTCTAAGGCACACAGAGTAGATGCTTATTAAACACCTGTTCCCTTCCCCTTCCTAAAAGCCAGTCACAGTTGGGGGTATTAAAAGAAAGCAAGTAAAGGAGTGCTTGGGAAGCATACCCCAATCTAGACCACCAGCTCCTAGACCCAAACTGCTGAGGAAGCTTCCTATGGCCTAGTATTGTCCAGGCACCTGCTTCCGTGAAAGAGATCCAACCACTGAGCCTTGTTTATCAAAAGTTCACCCAGGCTCCCTTAGGATGACACCAGGATTTATTTCCCCTGCTATTTCATCAATGTCAAGGTGAACTCAGTCTGCCATTTGTAAGCACTACAACTCTTGCATCTCATTATTACAAGCAAGAAGGAGCCATGCCCTGAACTATGAGTCTAGGAAGTAATCAAATTGCTGATGAGTTATAGTTTGGACGATCTATCTCTAGCTGGCAGAAATGACAGCTCAGTTAATGGATATGAAATAGAAGCTTGTAACAGAAACAAACCCTCATGGGTCTCAAACTATGTGGCACTAATAGATACCACTATGAGCCAATTTATTTACATTCTTTCATGGTTTCAAAAGCAGGTCACATTAAAAGGCTTCCTTGCTGAGGTTTGGGTTCTACAACTTCATGCTCTATAGTGACAAGGGTACTGCACTGAGAGTTGGAGGGGTAGGCTCAAAGTCCTGCCAATGTCATTTACCACCTCTATGAGCTTTAACAAACTGCTTGGCCATTGTGAGATTCAGTTTCTTCATCTGTAAAATGAGTGGATACTGGCCCCACAGAGTACCTTGAACCTGTGGGTAGTTTTTCTGGGACCTGTATCGCAGAAGAAACCTGGGTTGCTTTATAAAAACTATAGACAGAGAAGTTGGTTTCCCCCCTCCAAAGGGACACACTTGCTTTATTCAGGATTACGATCCACATCATCTTAGTTCCAATTTGCCCCATTAGTCAATGCTCGCCACTTAGTGAAAACATCAGTTAAAAACTCTGATGATCATGATTAGGAATTATGAATTACTAATGAGAAAAATATGCCCACAATTCCATGTTTTTGAGAATCTTGCAAAAGACAGACCGTATCAAAATTTAAATGTCATCATTTTCTGTCTAAAACAAAACACTTAATTAAAAACACTGAAAGAAGAAACCAATTTGTGTTCGACTGTCTAAATTAATCTTCTTAGTTGGGAACATGTCACATGAATGAGCTTTACAGGATGTTTCCTCCCTTAGGCTGATGGAGAACATCAGTCACTCAATAACTATGAACAGAATGTCACATATGCCCAGTCTTGTGCTAAGCCTCTCTGATTATATCTACACCTATGATATGATTCCACTAACAAATACAACGGGAATGAATCTGATTATATAACCTGAAAGTCAGAGAAGATATTCATGTAAACCTTCAGGAGGGTATTCTCTTCCCCTCTCCACGGCCTGAAGAATTGTCCATTTGCTCCCTTCATGTTCGCTCCCTGCCCCATGCACACAGCCACATCCACAAGGAGACAGCAGCTTTTTCAGGGAGCTCTGCCTGCTTTTTTTGGCCAGCATGCCTTGCTGTCTTTTCAATAGACAACAATCAAGAAGCATTTACATGTTTAGCGATAAATCAGCAATTGTTTCTCATGGACCTACTATGTGCTCCAAACTGGGAATTCAAGTCCAAAAAAGGAAATAATCCCAACATATATGTGCAGATATATTTAATATATGCAATACAATATATAGGAAATAATGTCTGTGTTTGAGTGAGAAGAGAGAGAGAGAAAGATGGGAGAGAAAGAGAAGAGAGAGAGAAAGAGAGGAAGGAAAGGAGGGAGGGAGGGAGAGAGAGAGAGAGAGAGAGAGAGAGAGAGGGAGAGAGAGATTAAATGAATAGTTCAGGTGGGAGGTCATGAGCAATGGGGGATCAGGAAAGGTTTCATGCAGAAAATGGTGGCTAAGGCACATCTGAAGGAAAGAAAGGGGCCCTACAAGGAAGAGGTCATAAATATACTCTCTGCAAAGCACTGAGCTAAATCCTAGAGACAAAATTGAAACTGAAATAATCTCTGCCCTCAAGGAATTTCCATTCTACTTACTTTGCATCCTTCTAATTACCACAGGTGAGGCTCTTGCCCATCATGTGCAGGCTTAGGGACAAATCTGATCCTTTGGCAATGGAAATGAATACTGTTGGACTTGTTGTAAAGGAGATTCATGTGTTGGCTCAAAGGTTGGACCAGATGAGCACCAAGGTCTTCCCAACTCTCTAAGGCTCAGTTGTAATATGTATTATGGCTACAGTACAAATGACAGAACCTCTTCCCTCTTTTCTCCTCCCTTCCTTTCCCTCCTTCCTTCTCTCCCTCTCCCCAGATATTTAATAATAATAATAATAGCTAACATTTATATGCTGCTTAACATGTACCAGGCCCTGTACTTAGTGCTTTGTGCTTATGTAGTTTTTTCAAAGGGATTTATCACAAGAAACATTTGCAAATGTCAAGCATTTGTGATTTCATTGCTGAGGATGCTTCCATTGTTGAGCCAGATCCTCACCCTCTATACCTTGAAAAAAACTGTCCCTGGGAGTCAAGGTGATGCAGAAAGTAGGTTTCTATTGCTGAAGAAGCCGTTACACTTTAGCCATCTTGGTGATGAACCTCTCTGGGCTTAGCCTGATTTACTCAGATGAATTATGGAGAAGTGGCTTTTCCTTCAGAGCATACATGTGGTCTTTCCATTTATCCACTCAACAAAGATTTGGGAAGTTCCTACTATGCTGGAGACACTGAGAGACCAAGGAGGTCAAATTTGGGCTCCAGTACTTCCTGTGTGACCCTGAGCAAGACACTGAACTTCTGTTTGCCTCAGTTTCCTCAACTGTAAACTAGGGATAATAATAGCTCCTACCTCCAAAGGTTGTAGTGAGAATCGAATAAGATCATAATTATAAGGCATTTAGCACAGTGCTTGGCGCAAAGTCGGTGCTACATAAAGGTGGTTGCTGCTGTTTGAAGTAGCTGTCCATTTTATAAAAGCGAATTGATGTTCTCCTGACTCCAAGCCCACTATACTATAGCCAGGCTCTACCCACCAGACCACACTGCCACAGAGACAGTGCTTAGAGGATGGAATTTTGTAGCAAGGCTTCAGTGGGTTCTGAAGAAGCTTTCCACACCACATTTTCACGTCTTATTACCTCACAGACTATTTGTCTCATTTCCTCCCTATATGTTTTATACCTCCTCTTCATCGTATTAGGGACAAGGACTTAAATGAAAACTGAGGAAAAAATAAACCAAAGCACTTGTATTGATTTCTCATGATCTGTGTCCTCAATCACACGATGAAACTAAGGCTCCTTTCTGCAATGAGCTCTTCAGCCCCCTATTTTTTTTCCCATCTGCCCCTTGTCCATGAATCTGGGCTCTTCATTCTGCTCTTCCATTAAAATACCATTACTCACCCTTCGTGTTATTTCTGTTAACTGATGACTCAGCAAAAGCCTCAACCTCATTTCATTTGCCCTTCAATTAAATTTAGACATGAGATAAACCCTATTATGACTCCCACCTGGAACCACAATTCAGCCTTAGAAATAACATTTTTTAAATTTCTATTTGCTCTGATAGCTATATTTGGTTCCAATTGAAAGGGTAAAATTTCATTTTTTCTCTTCAGGGAACAATGTTATTTTACCAAGTTTTTATTCTTAGAAAACCTCAAAGGACTCACCTGTTTATAAAGAGAAAAACCACAAACTCAACCAAAAGCTGAGCATTTTTGTTGCCACAAACACTGAAAGCCCTCTGTGATGTCATAAGAAATTAAGGTCTCAATAGGAAAACTGTCAACTCCCAGAATTTTAGCAGCAAGAGGAACCTCCAAGGTAATCTATTCCAAGTCAATAAGTCAAATCAACTAGCATTTATTAGTCCAATCCCTTTGTTTTCCTTTTTCCAGGAAATTGGGGTGACATGACTTGTTCAGGGTCACACAGCTAGTAAGAGTCAAGTGGCTGAGGCTGGATTTGAACTCAGGTCTTCCTGACTCCAGAGCTGATGTTCTATCCATTGCATCGCCTACTTGCCCCTTTCATTTTCCATGTATTAAGAAAATGACTACATAGAGAGATGAAGTGATTTCCCTAGGTTTTGCAGAGATGACTAGTAAAGCCACCTATGTCTCATTTCTTTTTTCAAAAGAACTAAAACACCGTGGCCTCCATTTACATCTCAGATTTTTAGAAATTTGCCATTAGCCTCTGATCCCACCAAGATCCCAGGATCATGCTATTTTCTGCTAGTAAAGGCCCATATCTCTTCTTCCATTAGCTGAGACCAAAAAAAAAAGTGAAAGGCCACTGGAAATGTAGGCACCCGGTAGGAATGAGGGAAGGCAGGGAGGGTACATGGAGTTTTACCACCTCACTCATGTTAATTGCTCCTTTATTGTCTGTTTCTTATATATCTCTAAGGATATTATAAATATACTACATAAGAAATCTACTTCTAGAGACATCACTTTGTAGTGTGGGACTTTTATGATGCTCATAATGGAACAACAGATGCACTCTCACAAGATAGGGAACCATTATATTCTAACAAGGCATTCACTATTTCAGTCGGCATCTCTTGACCCATAGCTGGAACTAGGTAGACAGGCAGATGTATAAATAGACTTATAAAGTATTTTACACTCATGGATAGATCATACACAAAAATAATAGGAGGGAAGGAAAGGGAGAGGGAGAGAAAGTACAATGCTAGAAAGGAAAAACAGAATAGATAGATAAAATCAGAAGATGGATGATAGCTTAAATAGATCATAGATTTGATTGGTACATTGATTAATACCAAAGTGTCTAATTAAGAGAAGTGACAACAGCATGAACACCACTTCAAAGCTCATCTAGCAATATTATGAATTGTGAAGAGCCATGATTTTAGAAGGGCTAAAATAACCACCCACTCAAAGGATAACAGAAGGATGGATGCACGATGCAGGTAAGTAAACTATAGCTTGTTACCATTGGTCAGCCTACACCTGTGGTTCTGCACATAGTTCTATGCATCCCTTTGCAAGGACATTGCTAATCCAGAAAGGAGGCAGCTGAGGTCAATTGGCATGAAGACCCTTGAGATCCCTCATGTGAAGAGCAGTTGACATTTGTCCTAATATATCAACAGCAGATATATTTGTCCTTAAAAGAGAATGCTTAGGCAGAACATGCTAGCTGTCTCCAAATGTTTGAAGGGCTGTCCTATGGAAGAAGAATTAATTTTGTGCTTCTTCTGGCTCTGTAAGACAGAACTAGGAGCAATTAGTGGACCATCAAAATGAAGCAATTTTAGACTTGACATTAGATGTAACAAAGATGCTCCCACTTCCAGAGCCAGGATGCTAGAGCCCCTTCCTTCACAAGTACAAGGGGAACTCTAAGGGATTTAATGCATCTCTTCTTTCATGCCATCAGCTCAGGCCCCCACCAGTTATGCCTCCCCACTGTTAGATGTCAGATTGCAACACAGTTCCATATAACTACTTAACATCAATTATCTTTTCATTATTTTTCTTTTTGGAGGGGGGAGGGCAGGACAATTGGAGTTAAGTGACTTGCCCAGGGTCACACAGCTAGTAAGCGTTAAGTGTCTGAGGCCAGATTCAGGTCTTCCTGACTCCATGGTTGGTACTCTAGTCACTGTGTCACCTAGCTGCCCCAACATCAATTACCTTTAACAACCATATATTTACTTCAAAAATATCAGCAAGAACCAAACTATAAACATTTTCTCCCATAACTTCAGGGACACCTTCTCCCCTATCCCATTTCAACCTGTTGGATAATGAGCTCAAATAGCTAAGTCAGTTCCTGTACAATATTAGTCCCACATAACACTGACATTCCAATGTCACGTGACTACCAGATGAGCCACCTTCTTAGCTTTCAGTGGGTTGAGTCCGAAACATCACCCACAAAGGTTATTCTTTGACTTTCTGAGCACTGATGCTGAACTCTGAATGCTATAAACCCTGAATGCTATGATACTGGGATATTAGAAATCACAAAAGCCTAGACACTCATTTTTTTTGATCTGTTGAAACTTGTAAGATAAAAGAACCTAATATCTTCTCCTAGAATAGAAAAGAACAAACAAGATAGGCCAAAGACTGAGGCTGATTTCATGGAGACACATGACCTTACAGGGGAGAAGGTTCCCAAAGCCTCATCCCTTATAGCATCATCTCTATCATATGCCACCAGCAAAAGAGTCAAACCACCCAAGCACAGCCTAAAAGAGAATGACTGGAGTTAACTTGGACCTTTCTGAATGGCTCCATAGATGATCGATTCTTTGTCTGGTTACATTTCAGAACCAATTACAGAAGTCTCTCCAAGGTATTTCTATTACCTTTCATCTAGACTCTGGGAAGCAAGATCTCCAGACTCTCCACGTGGGAAGACATTGTCAAAGGTGCTCTGCACATGTCCCAGTCATTTTTACATAGGAAAAACTCCCTAACAATTAGTGCTACCCCAAAGTTTATTGGGCTTCATTGGCAAGCAAAGAGTTCATTAGAAGTCCTTAAGCAAAAACTGAATGACTCTTGTAATGCCATGCACCAGCAGATTCCCAAAGGAATGCTACTGTGAACGGCCTTTAGAGTTCAGATTACAAAATATAGTGAACACTCTGTTTATTCCATTACAAATCAAGACAAACATTCAAAACATTATAATATTCACA
>CM053591.1:187688514-187727967 GCA_028646515.1 Pseudochirops corinnae
GCTACAAATAAGTGCATACCCTTTTAACTCAGCAATATAGCATTTTTTTTTAGCATTATATCCCAAAGAGGTCAGAGAAGTGGAAAGAGGACCTGTATGTACAAAAATATTTATAGCAGCTCTTTTTGTGGTGGCAAAAAATTGGAAAACAAGGAGATGCCCATCAATTAGGGAATGGCTGAACAAGTTGTGGTAGATGAATGTAATGGAATACTACTGTGCTTTAAGAAATGAGGAGCAGACAGACTTCATAATAACCTGGAGAGACATATAAACTGATGCTGAGTGAGAAGAGCAGAACCAGGAGAAATTTGTACACAATCACAGACACAAAATATATGTGATGACTAACCTCAATAGACTAGGCTCCTGTCAGCAATACAAGGTTATAAAACAATTCCAAAGCACTCAACATTAAAGGAAATATACACATCCAGAGAAGGAGATGTGGAGTCTGAGTGCAGATTGAAACAAACTACTTGCTCTGTTTCTTTTTCTTGTTTTGTTTTGTTTTCTCTTTCCCATTGATAATTCCATCAGTTATAATCCTTCTTTACAACCAGACTAATGATTAATGGGAAGATATTTGTAGATCCTGTATCTGAGTGCATGCTGCCATGATGGGGGGGAGGAAGAGGGAGGGGGAGAAAATCTGAAACTCAAGGGACTGTGGAACTGAATGTTGTAAACTAAAAGTAAATAAACCAAAATTTAAAAAAAGAGAGAGATTGGGGATGTTACAAGTGTCAGCTTCCCCTCTCAGTCCCATCCCATCCCCAGAAGATGTCACCAGTCCTAGCAGGAGCTCTTGACACCAGGGAAGCTCCAGTGAAGCTAAGGGAATTTGGTCAATGGAGAAATAACCCAGTATGGCAAAAAAAAATCACTTGCCTTTCCAATTTTGTTGCCTTCATTAGAATTATCATTACTCTAGTCAATTTGATTTATCTGTTTTTAGTCACCTCCATTTTTACAAGTGTTCTCCAAGATACTAGAGTACAAAGAGAAACAAAACAGACACTGCCCCCACGGAGCCCCCATTTGGGAAGAGGGGAGGGAATCATATATTCCCTGATAAATTTTATAGACCATTAAGGCTTCTTATTAATTTGGATGGGAAGAATGGAAAAGATTCTTGAGAAGACTTGGGAATTGATTGGGTGAGGAAGGGGAAGGAAGGAACCTGCCCATAGACTCTTCTGTCTACACAGAGTCTGGGCAGAAATCAGATTTGAAAATCCATTGAGATACATCTTCATGTCTACAGAACATTCCTCCTCAGAGACACAGTAACTCTCTCAGCTGAGTGAGACCCCAAAGGACTATGGCAGAGGTGTGAATTCTGGGGGCCTCAGGGCTGCTGCACCCAGCAAGGGTTAACACCTTGAACTGCAGGATTCCAGGCTATAGGAGTTCACACCTCTGGAAGCCCTGAATGGGCAGGGCTGCCTCCTATAAAAGGAGAGCATCCTGAACCTCAGAAGCACTGCCTTGAGTGGAGCTGAAGTCTCTTCATCTCAGCTGCTGGAGAAAAGAAGCAACTGGAAAGAGAAGAATGGCTGTTGCTAAGGAAAAGCTGCAGGAATTGTAGAGGGAAACCACTTGTGGCATCTGTAGGAGCTACTTCTCTGAGCCAGCCACCATCAGTTGTGGGCACAGCTTTTGCAAAACATGTCTGTCCTGGAGATGGAGACTTGGAGCTAAGCCTTTTTGTCCTGAATGCAGGCAAGTGCCCCAGGTCAGGGAAATTCCAGGAGTCAATGGGTACCTAGAAGAACTGACTGAATTGGTCAAACAGCTCTGCTCTCAGAACTTGCACAGTGCTGAAGGACAGAGCCAGTGTGTCAAATGCTTTTGTGAAGATGACCAGACACCACTCTGTGTGAGATGTTCCCAAAGCCCAGAGCATGGGGCTCACAAGCTCTCTCCTGTAGAAGAGGCTGTTCACCAATGCAGAAAGAAGCTTCGGCACCTTCAGAGACACTTGGGGAAGCATTTAGAGGAAGCTGAGGAACTTCTTGCTGGGGAGGAGAGACCTGCTGTTGACTGGCATTGGATGTTCACAGGACAATATAACAAGCTGCACCAATTCCTGTTGGAGGAAGAATTCAATTGTCTGGAGAGGGTGAAGCAAGAGGAAAGGGCAGAGCAGGAAAGACTGTCCCAGCATGTGCACACCTTGCAGGGCCTTGTGCTAGAGCTGAAGGAAGCAGGCCAACAACCCAATGTGGATCTGCTATGGAAGGTCAAGCAGTTGCTGGGAAGGAGTAGGTCAGTGCTGTCCCAAAGGGCCAAGGCTGTCAGCCCAGAGCTGAGAGAATATCCCATCCCAGGCATGATGAAGATGCTCAGGAGATCCATGGTGGACATCACAATGCTTCCCACATCAGGCAATCCCTTTCTAACTGTTTCTGAGGATCTGAAGTGTGAAGGCAGAAGAAGGCTGGCAGATGGAGACCAAGCACCCTGAGGATGCTGTTGGCCATTATGTCTTTGCTGAGCAGGCCTTCAGTTCAGGCAGACAGTACTGGGAGGTGGATGTGACTCAACTACCTCAGTGGATGCTGGGGATCCATACCCCACATTTGAGGAGGAAAAGGGGGAGGAATGAGGACACCTGTGATTCCGTGTACCTGCTTTGCTATGTCAAGAAGGAAGAGGATTACTATCTACAAACCTATCCTGGATCACTGAACCATCGAGTGAAAAGCCCTGTGCCCAGGGTTGGTGTGTACCTGGAATGTTCTTCTGACATTCTTGCCTTTTACAATGTTCTCCAGCATTCCCTCGTTTATAGGTTCTATCCCATTCTCTTCATAGCTCCCATCAGACCCATCTTTTCCCCTGGCCCTCCACTTCCAGGATCAGAGGCAGGTCCCATGACTCTCTGTCCAGTGGACTCTCATCTCTGGGCTTGCTCCAGGGAGGAATTCTCAACCCACCACCCTGGCTGTGGGCCTTCTATTTCCAGCCTTCCCTGCAGGAGGATGAGCATCACTCCCTTGGAGATGTAGGAGAGGCTTTCTGCTCACCAACTAGATATTTTTCTTCCACATAGTGAGCTGATTTGACCTTTTTCCAGTCCCATGCACTTGGAATTTCTGTAAACCCAACTTTGAGCTGTATTTGATGTAAAATGAAATAAATTTTATTTTTACTCTGCTAAAAAAAAAAAAAGAACCTGATTTTTAAAAGATTAATACCCCTCAACTCAAGACTAGTTATCTCATTTTTAAAAACAGCTATTCATTCATTGTTTCTCTAAGATCAAGTATGATACCAAAGGAACTGAGATAAGGAGGGGATCTGGGAGATAATCTACTCCAGTCATCTCATTTGACAGATGGCACATCCTGATCTCAGAAGGAATGAGTTCAGGGCCCAAACTAGGCTAGTAGCCATGGAGGTGGAAAGAAGGGGAGGAATGTGAACGATGTTCTAAGGTGGAACCAATAAAGACTTGGCCTCAGATTGACTGAAGAATGAGAGAGATGGCTTCAAGGTTGTGATCCTGGGCACCTGAAAGGGTGGTGGGACCTTTATTTCCTAAATTGAACACTCACCCTATCCCTACTGCAACCCCTGACCCTGAAGAGTACCATTTCCCCCGTCACTGAATCTATGAAGGGAAAAGAAGATAGGATTGTGAGTAAAAGCTCCATTCCCTGGTGCCATAATGCTCCATAAAAACCCATCCCCTAAAATATGGCAGGATCATATCTTATCCCTAGCTTTTATATCTCTCCATATTTTTAAATGTGCCTCCCCTTAGTATTGTCCACGCTAGGAGGATGAATCTATGAAAATATGAGCCTTGGTCCTTTCCTAGGAAGAAAGACTGAGATGCCACATTTGAGGGGAGGGTGGTTTGGACTTGATTACATAACCCATAGTAGACTCAATAAGTGCTTGTTGAATTAATGAATGAATGAAGAATGACTACTAAAAATGATGAGGTTACAAAGAAATTTTTTTCAAAAAAGGGGAAAAGACCTATTTATACAAAAATATTTATAGCAACTCTTTTTGTGGTGGCTAAGAATTAAAAATGAAAGGGACACCTATCAATTGGTGAACTGCTAAACAAGCTGTGGTATATGATTGTGATGGAATATTATTGTGACAAGCAGGATGATTTTAGAAAAACCGGGAAAGAATAACATGAATTGATTCAAAGTGAAGTGAACAGAACCAGAATATTGTACACAGTAAAAGCAATATTGTACTACAAAGAAATGTGAATGACTTAGCTATTCTCAGCAATATAATGATCCAAGGCAATTCTGAAAGACTCATGATGAAACATACTATACACCTCCAGAGAAAGAACTGATAGTGGTTGAATATAGACTGAAGCATACTATTTTTTACTTTCATTCTTTTTCTTTTTTTCAAGTCTTCTTGTACAGAATGACTTATATGGAAATGTTTTACATGATTGTACAAGTATAACCTACATCTGACTGTTTGCCATCTCAGGGAGGGGGGAGTGGAGGGAGGAAAAGAGGGATAGAATGTGGAACTCAAAGCACCAAAAATGCTTTCAAAACTGTTTTAACATGTAATTGGGGTAAAAATTGTATGTGTGCATATATGTGTGTATATGGATTCCCAACAAAAAAGAGAATAAAATGATGAGTTTGGAGTAGATGATCACACAAAGTACTTCTAGCTAGAAATACATAGTCCTATAAGGTAGTATCAAAGGAGAAAGAGTTCGAAGACAAAAGGGAAAAAAAACATTTCCAGGGAAAATAGGTACATTAACGCACTGTTGGCAGAGCTATAAACTTATCCAGCCATTCTGAGAAGCAATATGGAACTACACCCAAAGAGATTTTAAACTGTGCATACCCCTTGACCCAACAATCCTGCTACTAAGTCTATACCAAACAGATAAAAAAGAGAGGGAAAATATGTTTTAAAAATATTTCCAGCAGCTCTTTCTGGAGGAGTGGCATGAAACTGGAAACTAGGGGGAGGGAGCCCACCAATTAAAGAATGGCCAAACAGCTAGGTGGCCCAGTAGAAAGAGCACCAGGCCTGCAGTCAGGAAGACCTGAGTTCAAATCTACCCTCAGACACTTATTAGCTGCGTGACCCTGTGCAAGTCACTTACCTCTGTTTGCCTCAGTTTCCTCATCTGTGGAATGAGCTAGATAAGGAAACGGCAAACCGCTCCAGTAACTCAGCCAAGAAAACCCCAAATGGAGTCACAGAGTCAAACACAATTGAAATGACTCAACAAGAAGAACAAGCTATAGTATATGAATGTGATGGATTACTCTTGTACTATAAGAAATTATGAAAGAGATTGTTTCAGAGAAACCCAGGAAAGGCTTGAGTGAACTAATGAAAAATGAAGTAAGCAGAATCAGAAGAACAGTTTATATAATAGCAATAATATTGTAATGACAATCAAATTTGAAAGACTCAATAACTTTAATCAATAATATGATCACTCATGATTCTAGAGGAGCAAAAATGATGAAAAATGCCACCTACCTCCTAACAAAGAAGAGATGACTGAAAGTGCAGATTGAGACGTAGGTATACACATACACATATAAATATATGCACTTGGGGCCACTAGGTGGTGCAATGAATAGAACAGTGGCCCTGGAGTCAGGAGGACCTGAGTTCAAATCCAGTCTCAGACACTTAACACACACACAGAAAAAAACTAGCCGTGTGACCTTGAGCAAGTCACTTAATTCCAATTGCCCTACCTTCCCCCTCAAAAAAAAAAAAATATATATATATGCACTATATATGTATATGTGCATATATGTATGTTTATGCATATATTAATACATGGTCATCATTGGAAGTTGGTTTGTTCACCTATACAAAGTCAGGCTACTTTGTTTTTCTTTTTCTTTTTTCTGTGGAGATGGGACAAGGGAAAGGGGAGTTTCTGTTAATCAAAAAAAAAAATTTAATTTCAAAAAAAAAAAAGCCCATTTCCAGCCCTTCAAAAACAATTGTGATTAAATACCCTATCCTGTAGATCCTCTTCCTGTATTAAAGATAAATTACTACTCATCTGCTGAAAGCTCCCAAAGGAAGGGTTTCTAAAGCAAAATTGGCAACAACTAACACAATGGCTTCTGAACTCAGGCCATTTGCATTTTTATTAAATTTTTTATTAAAAACATTATTAGATATCAAAATAGCCAACTTTTTTGCTTGACCAAGTTCACCATTGCTATTTTATTAATTTCTATTAATAAAATATAACAATTTTAGTCACTCCCTTGAAATTCTGGTAATCCCTTGACAATTATTCTCTTTTCCTCATATGTGGTGGAGGCTTTGTGTCTATTTCTTTGCTTTTGCTGTGTGTACTTAGTGTTATTTTACAAAATGCTATCATGCTTCCTTACTTAACCCTTGTCAATTTAAATTACATCATAACTTTTTATATAGTAAGAGACCACCATTCATTTCATCATCACACTACCTTTAGAAGTTTAGATTGCTTCCAGGTATAATGGACTTTGTAGTGATCCTGCTCTAGAGATATTTGAAGACATGGTTTTTCATTGTCATTTTTAATAATACTTGGGCAGCTAGATATTATCAAGTGAGAAAATATCTGTGAAGTGCTTAAGACAGTACTTGGTACATGGCACGTTCAATATGAACACCAGTTAGTGTTACGATAGGTAAAGCACTCCCCCAAGAGTCAGGAAGACTCGAGTTCAAATGTGGCCTCATGCGCTTAACATGATGCCCTAAACAAGTCACTTAACCACTGTCTGACTCGATTTCCTTATCTGTAAAAGGGAGATGATGACAATAGTACCTACTTCCCAGGATGGTAGTGAGAATAAAATAGTTACAAAGTATTTTGCAAACTTTAAAATGCTATATAAATGCTAGCCATAATTATTATTTTATCAATATTTTAACGTATATTGGCCACAATTGAAGTACTATGTCCAAAAGTGACATCAATTTTATGGTAATGAAATACTAAGCTTTCATGATCTATGCCTTGAATTTTCATATTTTAAGTTTTCACTAACATTTATGCCCTTCACATCGCAATCATATACCTTTCCATTCCATCCCCCAAATCCTTCCTTGTAATACAGAAAAGCAGTCAGTCAATACAGTCCTGTACTTGTGCATTTCTGTCACGTTCAGTATCCATTGGCATCTGACTTCTGGGTTCAGTACTGGTCATTGTATTTACTCAGAATTCAGTTTTCTTTGTGTGTTTTTATTTATGTTGTTTTAGTCATTGCAAGAATTGTTCTCCTGATTCTGCTTACTTTACAGGCTATAGTTACTTACAAATTATTTAAAGTTCCTACAAATCTTCCTATGTTTCTCTGAACTCCTCGTATTCATTATTTCTTATGGTGTGATGATATTCCATTACATCCCTCAATGAATAGGCCCTGTTTGATTTTCAGTTCTTTGCTACCACAAAAAGTGTTGCTATGAATATTTTGGTATGTATAGGAGCCTTCTTTCTGTCTTTGACCTCCTCAGAATATATGCTGGATGATGGGAAGGTTGGATAAATGTTTTAGCCTCTTTTCTCCCATAATTCTAAATTATTTTTCAGAATGATTGAATCCATTTAAAGGTGCAAATACATTTTGTGTCTGACTTCCCACTGCCCCTTCAGCATTGAATACTTCCCATCTTTTATCTATCACCTTTGCCAATTTTCAAAGCATGCTGTGAAACCCCAAAGTTTTAATTTGCATTTATTTTATTATTAGTCACTTAGAGCATTTTTCCAAATGCTGCTTGAAAAGTGTGAAAGTCTGACTTTTCTTTGGATATCTGCCTGACTTTTCATGAGGCAAGACTTCCCAGAGAAAGTGACTTATGTCTTTCATGTAAACTGCCCTTAGTTAAATGTGCTTTCCTTTTGAAATCACTGTTATAGACATAAGCCGTTTTGAAAACTAAAATCAGCCTGAGGGTAACTCTCACCATTTGTGCCCTTCAGAGTGACTTATTCCTTTTCTCCAATCCCATTCACAATAATTCACCAGGCCCATTCTGTGGCACCCATAAGCTGAAGAGATTGGCAGATACCTCACTGCAATAAATACAGCAGGTCAGCCCTTCCATTCTTCATGAGGTTTAAAGATGAGAATCACTCAGGTAAAGACAGGCCAGCCTGGATGGACAACCATCTTCTGGGTAAATATAAAGACAGGTAAAAATAGACTCTCTCTCATAGAAATATGCATTCCTTTTCTTGGGTGTTGAGCTAAAAACCAAACGTTAGCTTGAAAACGAGTTTGAACTTGTATTCAAGTGTACCAGGATTTTGCAAGGAAGTACTTAGAACCAGTTTAAGGGTCTAGGATCAGAAGACCATAGATCTAGCCCTGAGAGGAACCTCAAAGGTTGTCAAATCAAACTTTCTTACCACCCACACCTACTCCTTCCATAGTTAAATTTTTTTTTTTCTGGTTTCAATGCTCTTCACTCTTTTTCAGTACAAATGTTTTCCAATTATGTGTGAAAACAATTTTGAACACTTGTTTTTTTTTTCTTATGTGAGTTCCAAATTGTCTCCCTTCCTCCTTTTCCTCCCTCCTTCCTGAGATACTAAGCAATTTGATATGGGTTATACATATGCAATCATGCCAAACATATTTCCATATTAGTCATGTTGTGAAAGAAAACACAGACCAAACACACACACATACACACATACACACACACATACACACACAGAGAGAAAATGGAAGATGCATGCATTCAGACTCCATTGGTTCTTTCTCTAGAGGTGGATAACATTTTTCATCATGAGTCCTTTGAAATTGTCTTGGATCGCCGTATTGTTGAGAATTGCTAAGTCATTCACAGTTGTTCATTATACAATATTGCTATTACTACATACAATATTCTCCTGGTTCTGCTCACTTTACTCTGTACCAGTTCTTATATCTTTCCAGGTTTTTTCTGAAAGCATGCTGTTCATCATTTCCTATAGCACAACAGTATTCTATTACAATCATATGCCACAACTGGTTCATCCTTTTCCCAATTGATGGACATAGGCTCAATTTCAATTCCTTGCTACGATAAATATTTTTGTACAAATAGATCACTTTCTTTTATTTTAATATTCTTGAGATACAGACCTAGCAATTACATTGCTGGTTTAAAGGGTATGTACAGTCTGACTGCCCATTGGTCAGAGTTCCAAATTATTCTCCACAATAATTGGATCAGTTCACAACTCCACCAACAGTGCATTAGTGTTCTAATTTTCCCACATCCCCTCCAGCATTTATCATTTTTATTTTCTGTCATATGAGCCAATCTGATAGGCATGAGGTGGAATTTCAGAGTTGTTATCATTTGCATTTCTCTAATAAAAGGTGATTTACAGCACTTTTTCATATGCTTATAGATAGGTTTGATTTCTTCATTTGAAAACTGCCTGCTCATACGCTTTGACTACTTATCAATTGAGGAATGATGTATCCTCCATAGTTCATTTTTAATTTATAATCTTACAAAGTTGACTTGGGCAGTGAGATTTTAAGTGAATTGTCCAAGTTTACACATCCAATATGTGTCAGAGGCAAGACTTGAACCCAGATCTCTCTAACTCAAAGGCAGGTCCTATAACCCTTATGTCATGTTACCTCTCCTCTCATTTTACAAAAGTGGAAACTGAGGTCCAGAGAAGTATTGCCCAATGTCATTTAGATTATAATCATGATAATAGCTCACAGTCACATAAAACTTTTAAGTTTACAAAGTGCCTTATATTGTTATTTCATTTTATCCTTACAAAAATTCTGTGAGGGAGGGGTGGTTGATATTAATATTTTATAAGTGAAGAAACTGGAGTTCAAATGATTTAAGTGGATAGCTCAGTAAGAACCTGAGACAAGATTTGATTCAGTAAGAATATTTTTATTAAAATTTATTTTTTAAGTTAACAGGAATTTATTTTTTCTCCTTCCTAATTGAAAAATGAAAGATGAAAATAAAACCCTTGTAATAAATAAATATAACAAAACCAAACAAATCCTCATATTGTTCATGTCCAAAATTTGGGTCTCATCATTTAGTCCATCAGTCACCTCCCAGTCAGAGGAACATTCTTTATCAATGGTTCCCTAGAATGATGGTTGATCGTTTTGTTGATAGGAGTTCTTAGGCATTTCAAATGTATTTGCCTTTACGGTGTTGTTGTCATTGTACAAATTGTCTTCCTGATTCTACTCACTTCATTCTACATCACTTCATACAAGACTTCCCATATCTCTCTGAAGCTACCCTCTTTGTAATTCTTTACAGTACATTATTATTCGTAACATTCATATACCAAAATTTGATCAGCCATTCCACAACTGATAGGCACACTCTTTGGTTTCTAGTTTTTTGCCCCCACAAAGAGATGTTCTAAATAGATTTGTCTATATAGGACTTTTTCTCCTTTCACTGGTGATACAGACCTAGTAGTGGTATCACTAGGTCAAAGATTATGCACAGTTTAGTAAATTTTTGTACGTAGTAAATATTTATTAAGAGTCTACTAGGTGCCAGGCACTGTGCGAATAATTGGGGATAACAAGAGAAAAAACCCTAATCCTTGCCTTCAACAACCTTATACTTTCTAGGTCTTGGCTTCAGTTCCTATGCTCTATACCATGAGTAACATGTAAATAGCATTTAGCATTTTCTAATTTTAAAATCAAATTCTATTTATCAACCAGAAGACAGAAAGTAACATGGGGGGGGGGGGGGAAGAGCCAAACTATTTCCTTAATTTTGGAGAAAATCAGCAAATTGTCTTCACCATTGATCTATTCATCCTGCCAAAGGTAGGCCTTATCACTTGTTCCTGACATGACATTTTGTCCCCCCACCTCAACCCAAAATGAGAAGTACTGATGAGATCTTCTTCCCCCATGGCACCCCTCATGAATTTGAAGTTTCATACCTCTTCAAGGGCTATAAAGCACCTCCTTCTTCCTTTGTCGCAAATAAGAATTTGATTGACTGGGCAGCTTGAGGATTAATAAAAGACAAATATTTTTGGTACAAGGCTTCTGATTCACTTATGGAATGATGGCAGCTCAGGAGCTTCTCGGGAGGTCACTCGAAGGAGTCAGGGCAGCCCTCTATTTCATATGAGGCTGAGGGATGCTGCCAATATCTGAAGCGATTGGGGGGAAGGGCAGGTGTAGAAAAAGTAATTGTAGGAAGAGGTAGCATTCTAGAAGAAATTAAAGGAAACAGACCCTGCCCTCAAGAAAACAAAGCTCTGTTAACAGTGAAGGTGACAGGAAGGTGAATTTCTATAAAGCAGATTCATCAAAGATGGATCTGAAAACTTCTGCTGAAGAAGGAAAAGGTTATAGTAACAGTTGAGTCCTTGGCATGCCAGGGGTTATTTACAAAGGACATTTTTGCAATTCCTCAAAGCATTTGCCCAGTTTCAGGATGTCCTTGCCTACTTGTCACTTATTCTCCCTACAAACCATAAGAATTTCTCCTATTTTTTCATTGAATCATTCACTCATTCAGTCAGTTTCCATTATGTGTTTCCAATGTGTTAGTTACAGTCCTAGGTACTAGGTATACAAAGACAAAAGAAATGGTGTATAACTCAAGTTCTTACATTCTACTGGGGAGAAATGATACGTTAAATATATATGTGTGTGTATGCATGTATATATCTATATGTGTATGAAGACATGTTAACAGGGGAAGGTTATAAGCACCAGATGCTTAGTTTAAGACCTTCCTTAGTAAGTAACACTTCTACCTGAGTCTTGAAAGAAGTTAGAGATGGACCATCAGCAATATTCTTTCATTTCTTTAAATGAGAAAAATTAATTAAAAGTTCTTCTCTTGTGACAGGTAAAATGGTAATAACAGGATGGGAAACATTTCCTCCATTTAAGAATAACAATTTTTAACTTAGAACTGTGAAGTGCTTAAGACAGTACTTGGTACATGGCAAGTTGCTCCCAAATTGTTATAGTGTTAACATGATTTCAGTGATTCCCAGGTGTCAGTGTTTACATATACTGTCACTTGGGAATGATAATTTTTATAAGGAGAGATTTTTAAAAATAAGTTGTAATGATTCCTATTATTCTTTATCATAGTCATTTTTGGATATATGTTCCTCACCCACCCACCCATCCCAGAAGGAACCTTCTTTTGTAAATAAAAAAAAAAAGAGTGGTTAATCAGAAACAACCTATACAAAGACTATATCAGAAAATATAGTCAACATTCTGTCCTACTTCACCACTTCTCAGTCTTACAGGACTGTTTCTGGTTTTTTATTTACTCAGATTTTAGCTTCCTTTTAGTGACTTTTCCATTTGCATTGCTTTAGTCATGGTATAATTTGTTTTGGTTCTGCACCTTTCACTCTCTTATCTGTTCATACAAATCTTCCTACATCTCTCTAAAATCTCCATAATTGTTACCTACTGCCCAATAACATTCTACTGAATTCACATACCATAGTTTGCTCAGTCATTATCCAATTGATGAGATCTCACATTTTGTTTATGGTTCTTTGCTACCACCAAAAGAAAAAAAAGTGTTGCTCTTGATACTTCTGTATATATTGGACCTTTGTTTCCAATTTTGCTTCCTTGGGATATACACTTAGTAGAGAGATTGTTGAGTCAAAAGGTCTGGAGAATACAGTCATTGCTAGCTTAATTCCAAATTATTTTCTAGAGTAGCTGGATAATACATAACTCCGCCAACAATGCATTGGTATACATGTGTCCTTATCTCTCTGCCAGTACTGTTTCTACTTTATCTTTGACAGTTTTTTGGTTGACAGATAAAACCTAAGAAGTGTTTTCTCTTATTGCATTCCTCTTATTGTTAGTGATTGGATCATGTATTCATGTGGTCATTGATAAGTTGCGGTTCTTTTGAAAACTTTTTTTCACATCCTTTGATTACGGAATAACTCTTATTCATACATATATGAGTAATTTTTATATCTTGTAAATCTAACACCAATGTTGATTGATGAAAAGTTATTTTTCTCACTTAACAATTTTTCTTCTTATTCTAGCTGCATTGATTTCATTTGTTCTAGATTTATTCTGGCTGCATAGATTTCATTTGTTTTTAATCATAGCTACTCAAAATTATCAATCTTCCCTTTTATGATCATTTCTGTCCATGCTTTGGTTAAATAGTCTCTATTTGGCCATAATTGTTACAGGAATCTTCTTCTGTTCTCCTCTAATTTTCTTAAGATGTGACATTTTAAAAATTCAAGTTGTATATTCACTTGGAGTTTATATAATATGCTGGTATTTTACGGTATTTTACCACATTTATAATATGTGGTAGTTTACCACAAATTACAACAAAGTCCAATGGACATTATCGTGTACCTCCTAGGCTATTTGTCAAGGAGACTTCAGTTCTGCCTCTGACTCTCCATGGCATGGTTGCATACCACAAACTCAGAATGTTGAAACCCCATTTTCAATTCAAAAACAATATTGTTAAAAATGGCCCCAGTCAAAATTGTCAGTACCACAAGCAATCAGGAATTTCCCAAAGAACCTGTGCAGAAAAAGATGTGGGGAGTTGGGCCAACAGGAACTTATAAAGCCCAGCACCGCTTTTGTCCCAAGTCCTTTCTTGTTTACTGATGCTCTCAATGAATTACAACTTCAGCACCAGCATGAAAATGCATGAAGCTTTTTCTATTGATTCCTTGGGGGAATCTGACTCACTTAACAAAGAAATCTAAACAACTCAGGGGTCTAAGTTTGCTGACTAGAGGTTGGGACTGAGGAGATAAATACATAAATAATGAACTTGAATATGCACATTTTGTAACAAAGGAGCTTCACTTCAGAATAAGAATAGGTCTTGAAGTAACTGGGCAATTTAGACTGCTTAGAGACAGTGATTTGGTTGAGGAGGGGAGGAAAAAAAAGGAGGGAGGGAAGGAGGAAGAGAGGGAGAAAGAGGGAGAGAGAAAAAGAGACAGGGGAGGAGGCGGAGGAGGAGGGGAGAGAGGGAGAGAGAGAGAGAGAGAGAGAGAGAGAGAGAGAGAGAGAGAGAGAGAGAGAGAGAGAGAGAGAGAGAACCAAGCAACCAAGAGTCCCTGAGAAGCCAGGGTAAGATTTATTTCTTTCCTCCCTTCTTTCTTCTTCTCTTCTGTTTTTCCTTCTCCCATCCCCTCACATGTTTACTCTCCCATTTTTTCCATCTTTCCTGTCTTCCCCCCTCCTCTCTCCAGTTCTCTTTTTCTTTCCTTCTTCCCATCTCTCCCTCATATCCTCCCTCCTATCACTTATCCTTTCATGTCTCCCTCCCCCTCTCTCTTCTCTCCTGTCTTCCCCTCTCCCTCCCCCCTCTTCCCCTTTGCCCTCTCCTTCCCTCAATCACTCTCTCTTCTCTCTCTCTCTCTTTCTCTTTCTCTCCCTCTTTCTCTCTCCTCTCTCTCTCTCTCTCTCTCCCTCTCTCTCCCCCTCTCTCTCTTTCCCTGTGTGTGTGTGTGTGTGTGTCTCTCTCTCTCTCTCTCTCTCTCTCTCTCTCTCTCTCTCTCTCTCTCTCTCCCTCTCTCTGTCTTTGTCTTTCTCTGTGTCTCTCAAACTCTGGACGTGTGTCTCAGTAATGAATTCATACCATTCTTGCCCTTCTCAATGGAATTTGATCATTACTTGATAACGTAATTCACATTGTAGTAAATACCCTTTGGTAGAGGGAACTAAATACATTTGGGGGAGTAGGAGAATGGAGATGCCATAATATTCAACTTTCAGAATATTATGCCCTTCTAAGGGTCCTTCAGTGAATTTCCAACAAGTCTACTGTCTCTTTATTTTTAAAGGACAGTATTACCTTTTACACATCTTGACCAAACAAGACATCTCCTGCATCATATATCTTTTCTGCCCTTCGTAGCTAGATGCCTTGAAAATGTCATCTACAATAGGTGTCTTCACTTTCTCTCCTCTTGCTCTCTTCTTAACCCCTTACCACCCCTTACTTCAGACCTTATCAATCCACCAAAACTGCTCTCTCCACAGTTGCTAATGATCTCTTAGTTGCCAAATCCAGTGACCTTTATTCAATCCTCATTCTCCTTGGCCTCTCCACAGCCTTTGATATTGTCGTCCACTCTCTTCTCTCTAGGTTTTCCACTCTCCTTCTGCCTATCTGACCTCTCCTCTTCCCTTCTGAATCCTCTTCCAGATCATGCCATCTACTAGTAAGTGTCCCTCAGAGTTCTGTCATGGACTCTCTTCTCCCTCTATACTGCTTTACTTCATGATCTAACTAACTCCCATGGATTTAATTACTATCTCTATGCTGATGATTCTCAAGTTGACCTGTCTTATCCCAAACTCTCTGCTGACCTCCAAACTAGCATCTATAACTGCCTTTCAGCTATATCAAATGGAAATGTCTAGTAGATCTCATTATTTTTCCCCATAAACACTACCCCTCAACATCCTACCTTCCCTATTACTGTAGAGAACATCATCTTCCCAGTCCCTCAGGCTCACAAACTAGGATTCATCCTAGACTCCTGGCTACCTCTTAGACTCCCATATCCAATCTTTTCCAAAGGTCTATTGATTTTACCTTTTCAATGTCTCTCAAATACACCCCCTTCTCTCTACTAACACTGCCACCACCCTAGTGCAGGTCCTCATCATTCCACGCTTGGACTATTGCATTAGCCTGTTGATGGCTCTGCCTGCCTCAACTCTCTCCCCATCCTCCAATCCATCCTCCTTTCCATCCTCCATTCAGCAGCTAAAGTGATTTTCTTGAACTTTAGGTCCAATTGTGTCACTCCCTACTCAATAAACTCTTCTGTTGTCTCTGTTTGGTATTCAAAGCCATTCATAACCTAGCCCCCTCCTACTTTTTCAACCTTCTTACATTTTCATACTCTGACCCAGTGACCCTGGTCTCCTGACTGTTCCACAAACCAGGCACTCCATCTCTCAACTGAGTGTTTTCTCTAACCATCCCCCATCCCTGGAACACTCTCTTCTCTGTTCTATGAATCTCTCAGGCTTTCTTTAAGTCTCAGCTAAACCCCACCTTCTACTAGAAGTCTTCCCCAACCCCTCTTAATTCTAGTGCTTTCCCTCTGTTCATTATTTCCTATTTATCTTGTGTTACGCTGTTTGTATATATTTGTTGGCATGTTGTCTCCCCCACTAGACTGTAAGTTCCTCAAGGCAGGGACAATATTTTTCCTCTTTTTGCATCCCCAGTGCTTAGCACAGTGCCTGGCACATACTACTCACTTAATAAATGTTTGCTGATTGATTAATTAAATTGGCTACTTTGAGTATTTATTTGAGTCCTCCTTCTCCTCCTCCTCATCCTCCTTCTCTCTGTCTCTCTTCTGTCTCCTCTCCCTCACTCTCTCTCCCTGCCCTGTCCTCCCCACCATTTGATCACAAAAAGAGGAAAAGAATCTATATGTACAATAATACTTAGAGCAGTGTTTATGATAGTCAAAAATTGAAAATGAAAGAATTGTCCTCCAATTGGAAAACAGCTTTAAAAATTGTGATATAAGACTGTAATGGAATATTATTGTGCCATAAGAAAGGATGAAACAAGCAATTTTACAGTAAACTGAGGACTAGGGAGTGAGCAGAGCAAAGTAAGCAGAACTAAGGGAACAATTTAAACAATGATAACAATATGATGGATAAAAACAACTTTGAAAGACTTCGAAACACTGACCGACACAAGGCTAAAGCCTGAGCCCCAAAGAAAGAAGACAGAGCCTGCCTCACACCTTGTATCAAAGGGTGCTGAACTTGACATGCAAAAAGAAATGAATGTTTTCCAACATGGCTGATTCAGGGATTTGCTTTCCTGGACTTGCAGCTATGTATTTTTTATATTTTCTAATTTACTTAAATGGGGGGATTTGTTGTTCACTCATTTTCAGTCATGTCTGACTTTTTGTGACCCTATTTGGGGTTTTCTTGGCAAAGATACTGGAGTGGTTTGCCATTTTGTTCTCCTGCTTATTTTACAGATGAGAAAACTGAAGCAAATAGGGTAAGTGACTTGCCCAGGGTCACACAGCTAGTAAGTGTCTGAGGCCAGGTTTGAACTCACAAAGATGAGTCTCACTGACTATATGCCCAGTGATCTACCCCTGACTACACCATCTAGCTGCTCATGATGGAGGATAGGAAGTTCAAATTAATACAAACAATTATTTTTCCAGTTCATTCTTCAATTTTTGTCCATTGTTACTTATTTCACACCTCCGTCTACTGTTTTGCCTCTGTTATTTTGTTCAGGTTATACTCACTTTTGCTCCCTTGCCCCACAATCAAAGAATTATAGAAAAAAATTCTTTTCATAAAGGCACTTCCTCACTGTTCTATAATAAAAAATGTTTATGATGAATATCGAAATTTAGGACATAAATCTTCAGGAAAAAAATCATTGTACCCTAATTGATATGACTATTGAAATGATGGAAATATTTTAAATGAGCATTTCTATAAGTAGATGCTTTCACTTTTGAAGCTTCTTTTGAAAATGACTTTATAAGCTTTCATAATTCCAACAGCTGCCTATGTAGAATTTGAAATACGTCAGGCTGAGAGGTCAGATGACAGAATACTTAGGTCCTTCACAACTCCAAGGCTCAGTGATTCTGGGTCATCTCAGCTGCCAACTCAGGCCCTCCTGGAGTCAAAATTGCCCTGATCCTCCTCCTTCCTGTCACTTTCTCATGCTGACTTTGCCTCTTGGTAGGAAGCAGAGACTGAGAGATTCACTGTTGACTTATTTTTTGTTTTATTTATCAAGATGAAACCAATTCAATCTCAACATCTGTCATCTTCTTTGGTGTATCTGCCCCATAACTGTGACTCCTTCTATCCCCTTTGTAAGGAGTTTGGGTCCAAGACCCAGGAGAATGTGCCAATCTTCACTACTTACCCATAAACCAATTCTTGCTAGACTTTAGGATAAGTGGCCAGAGGCAGCTGAAATAGGATCAGAGAAGTCAAATAGATAGCTTTGTCAATACGATGCTAAAATAACCCAACAATTCCCTGAAAAGAATCATCCATTTGAACTAAAATGCCAGTTTAGCCTTCCCCAAAGAAATATTGAATAGAAAGGCTAAAGGCAGTACAGGAATTGACACAAAATGGCAAGAGTCAAAGGAAGGCTATGTTCACTTAATGGAACCTCAGTGAAGAACTTATGGAAAACCCTCCACAACCTGGCTCACATTTTCCTTTCTAGATTTATTTCGTAGGACTCTCTTTTCAACATTTCCCATTGGAGTCAAATTGGTCAGCTAGTTGTACCCATTTGAGTCATGTCTTTTCCTCTCTTGATGCCTTTGTAAAGTGGTGTCCATGCTTGGAAGGCACTCCTTCCTCACTTTTCCCCCTTGGAATCTCTTGCTTCTCACAACACAACTCTGGTGCTACATCCTGTCCTAGATGAGATATTTTCTGAACATGGCCTCCTACCGAAGTCAGTCATTGACGATCTCTCCTGTAAATTACTTTTCCTCATTTTCTGGATAGTTGGCATGTATCCTAAGAGAATCTAAGTTCTTTGTAGCAAGAGCCTGTTTTGTCTTTGCCTCCATGGTGCCTAGCACAGACTCCTGGGGATTAAGTTGAATTGCCATGACAAGAATTACACAAGACAAGAAGGGACAAAGGGGTCATGATCTGAACTAGTGAGACCATGACTCCACTGAAGCATTGAGTATACAGAACTGATCGATGTTAAGAATATTTTATTTTTTAATCAGTTGTTTTATAGAAATAGCCTTAGTTTCCACTAAGCAAACACAATGAAGTCAACAGATGGGATTTGGGGGAGGGGCAGTACCCTTAGTTGATGGAATGCATCTTTCCTTGTCCGAAGCATTGCTCTACAAGCCATTTGAGTCTTTAGGACCTGTGTCAAACCAAACAATAGCAGTCAATATACCACTTAAGACTTTACCATGAAAATGTTCCGTCCCCTATGACAGTAAGAATAGCCATCCATTCCATAAAGCAAGATTGCATGGCCTTGTGACTAGGATTGATATTGTTGTTCAGTCATTTCTGTCATGTCCAATTCTTCATGACCCCATTTGGGGTTTTCTTGGCAAAGATACTAGAATGATTTTACACTTTCTTCTCCAGTTCATTTTACAGATGAGGAAACTGGGGCAAACAGAGTTAAGTGACTTGTCCACAGCTAGTAAGTGTCTGAGGCCAGATTTGAACTCACGAAGATGAGTCTTCTTGATTCTAGGCCCCAGTGCTCTATCCACTTTGCCACCTAGCTGTCCAGGATTGCTGAATCAATGCTTTATCTGAAGGCGATTTAATTGGATACTTCATTGTATCAAAATATTATTAATATGACCTTAAAACAAATTTGAACTCTTAACTTAATAGCCTAAGTAAATTATAACAATACACCATTATTCCACATCTTGGTGTCCATGACAGACCTGGACAACTGAAGTTTTGGTTCTAGCAGATAATGGAGAAGATTATAGTCCAAAGGAGACCCCCTTTCCCTCATACCAGGAGAGTGCAGACTATGGAACATGAAGTCAGCCAACAAGACACAGGATGGAAGAGATTTCTATAATAGCATCTAAAGATGAATGGAAAAGTCGAGTATAAAAGCAACCTTAGAAATGTATCAGATGTACCATGCAATTACCTTTTCAATAAATACCAAATGCTTCCCAACTTGTGTTTATAAACTGTCAATGTTATAATTGTGTTTTAGAGGCAAGATCCTGAAGGAGCCAGTTAGGGAATAAAATGAATGAACTCAATATCCTCTATATACTTTGCCTAGCATTTTATTCCATTTTCACTTACAATGGGCAGATTCATGCTATCTAACTTCAACTACAGCCTCACAATTAATTGTTAAACTGAATTACCCCAGTGTCCTCATTCTACCTTTTCTCATCTCTCTGCCTTCAATTGTCTTTCATCCTATACTTAAAATGGTCCCAGAGTAACACAATGCTTACACACACACACACACACACAGCCTAAAGTTCTTTCCTTCCTTTAAGATCCATCTCAGATACCTCCTCCTCCATGGATCCTCCCTTCTTCCCTCCCTCAGGTGAAAATAATAATTTCCTGGGATAAGCATCTGGAGGCTGGAACTTCTGCTGAGACCTTTCTTCTGTTTCCACCTTTCCTTTGGGAATTTCTGCTGAGAACTTCCAAGAACCAGGCTGAGGAGCTACCATGAGTGAGAGAGGAGGATCCCTGCTCAAGGAAGCCTGTTTTGTTGTGAAGGCTTTGGAATGTGGGTATTCACCACATTAACCATGTGTACCAACTTTGTGGCTACTGTGATGACTTTCTGGTTCTGGGACTTGGTTTTCTGGTATTTGAATAAAGGCTTTAGTTCTGCCCTCCATGTGGAGAGTCTGCTACATTTTGTGATTCACAACTATACCAGCATATTCATAACCACTGTGGGTGTTGTGAATATTGTATTATTGTTACTTGTTGCTGAGATTACAAAATCTCAATATCCAACCAGTACCTCCCCAAGAATTCCCTCTACATGTCTCCTTCTTCAAAATTCTCATAGTACTAGGTAAAAACCCCTAATCTGCATGTATCTCATTCTTCCATGTATCCAATTGCTTATATACATTCCTTTTTCCTTTCTTCCCTCCAATATCAATTCCTTGAAAGATTTCTGTCATATCTATTATGTCCTTCAATGTGTAGTATCATAGATTTAGAAGTGGAAGAGATCTTAGAGCCCATGGAGTGTAACTTTCTCATTGTAGAGTTGGGGAAACTGAGGCACAGAGAGGGCTAGTTGACTTGTCCAAGATCACACAACTAAGGTAAGATTTTACCACAGGTCTTCCTGATTACAAGTCCAGCACTCTATCCACAACCCAACAAAGTCTCTAGCAATATTTTAGTAGAGAGGTTGATGGGCTTAGAGTCAAAAAGATCTCAGTTTAATTCCTGACTCTGACACTCAATAGCTCTGTACCTCTATTTTCTCCTAAGCAAAAGTGATTAAATGCCCAGGGTTCCACCACTGGTAATGAGTAAAGACAACTAGGATTTGAATGTAGGTCCTTGGACTTCTCCTCCTTCCTCACCCTAGGAAGCCTCTTATAACTTGCTTTTTAGGAGCCTTACTCCATTATCTGATGAGGAGAGCAGTGGATTTCCAAGAGAATTGATCTGTCTGCAATTACTGTGTGCTCTTCATAAGAGAGTGATTTATTGCAGCCATCCATCATATTTCTTGATTATTAATCACTGACATGGAAAATGGAGCTTAATTGCTACATGTAAGGAACGAACTAGGAGAAGCATCCTTATGGAAGTCAAAATGCTGATAGATTTCTAAATATTGAATGATTTAAGAGGTTTTAAACATGCAATACCTACCAGGAGGTTCCTGCTGGACATCAAGCCCAGGGCATGTTTTTCACAACGACTTGAGTGTGTCACTAAAGCTGATCATCAGATTTCCATTTGGGACTTATGCCCTCCAGTGACTCTGTTTTCTATTTGCCAAGTGCCCTCAGAACACAGATACCATAATTGGCTGAGTGACAAATATCTAAGTGGAAAATTTGAAAGTATGAATGATAATGTGTTCACATCCTGTCAGATAAAGGTTGCCAATTAGAAGAAATGAATGCAATAAAATGGTTTCCTCTGAGCTGTCTGCCCAGGCACATGAAGCCCTCCCATTAATATGGCGTAAATAGATTCCATTAATGCCGCGGACAGAGGGCTGGCCACGGAGCAAAAGGCATTGGTCACATCTCGCCTGCTTGCTAGTTGCACAATCAGGACTAAGGCACTAAATTTTCCTGTACCTCAGTTTACCCATTTTTTAAATGGAGATAATAACACTTCTACTTTCTTACCCTGCTGGGAGGAAAGTGTTTTGTGAACTTTAAAAGACAAGACATGTGGGCTGTTGCCATCATTGTTATTGTTGTAATGCTGTTCCCACCCAACTGAGATGGGCAGCTTTTCTGTAAGTTGACCCTGTGCTACAGAAAAGGAAGGAGGCTTGTTTGGCTGAGACATCACAAAAGCACCTATGTAAGGAGCTTGTTGGAGGACGCATTTTGGAAACGGACTTCCATAGAGCTAGCTGTGAGTAACGACAGGGGCTTTTTGAATGGGTACCATGACCCTCAAAGACAGACAAGTAGGGAAAGATGTGCACATGCATGCACACACACAATCTCACACACATATACACACATACATGCATACACACATGTATACATACACATGCTCACACATACATATATACACACAACACACATGCATACACAATACATACACATACAATACACACATTCATACCATGTTCCTTGACTTCTAGTGTTTGTAAGCTTAAAGATTGCTAAGAGCAGATTCTCCTTGGCAACATCATTCCTTCTTTCCTTGACTGAGCTGAAATATTTATCTAGCTCCCAAATGAAGAGCTCTTTTCCTATTGTATCTTCTTTGGTCTATTCTAATGTGGCCAGCTAGGTGGGATAGTGGATAGAGCATTGGGTCTAGAATCAGGAAGATACTTCCTAGCTGTGTGTGATCCTGAGCAAGTCACTTAACCCTGTTTGCCTCAGTTTCTGTAAAATAAGCTGGAGAAGGAAATGGCAAACCACTCTGGAATTTCTGCCAAGAAAACCCCAGAAGGGGTCACAAAGGGTCAAACACAACTGAAAAACAACTAAACAGCAAAAACCTGTGTAACTTCCTTGACTTGTAATTACTGGTTGTGCAGGATAAATAAATGTATTTGCCATTTGCTGGTCTTCTTTGTCACCAACATTTGGTGGCAGGGTGTTCAATGGATGATAACAAATGTTATTAAATTAACCGTTACTCTTCTCTTGAGAGCAATCAGAGAAAGTGGCATATTATCTCATGTCTTAGCACTTCCAGATAGTTGACATGAGGTAGACAGACATAATTCCACTTAGCCCCCCTTAGAGAAAGGCAAGAGGAGTGGCCAGTGCCTAGCTATGACTCTCCCCTTATGGTATTAAAATTTAACCTAAGCCAAGACTTTCTGGCATAACTTGTATGTGTATATGTATACGTATGTGTATATGTATGTGTGTGTATATGTATGTACATATAGAAAGATGGAGACAGACAGATAGATATCCAGGCCAACATATATATCACATACTATGCTTAAGGAGTTTTTTTCTCTCTTTCTTGAAATCTAAGCATTCATGCAATACAAAAGGGCACCAGTCCCCAGGCTCAGAATCTGAAAAGAAATCATTCTCTGAGAAAACAAGTTTTAAATAAAATGAAAAAACTAATTCACGACATTAAATCCTTAATTCCTTGTATAAATGAGAGTCCCTTTTGGCATCTCTAAGGTCTCTTTCAGCCCTACAGTCAATAGGATTTAAAGATGGGAATAATTGCTGATGATTTCACAGGCTAGGAAAATTACTAGTAAACTTCAACATTCTGGAAGCTATCTGCAGCTTTCAAAGTTAGCCTCCATGACTGATTCAGGGTGCCTTGCTCTTGACTGTTTCAGGGAGGCAGCATTTGAATTATGGATTTTGGCAAGAATTGCCTCTCATATCTCCTGATCATAGAAATGACCCACCATCTCCATGACACCATTGCCAAGAAAGGTCTTAATTCTGACATTTGAAAGCATTTTCTAGCAGTTGATTTGACAAAGCTCAACAAGACCAGTGTGCCTCAGTGAACAAACTTCCCTCTGTCTTAAGAACCTTGCCCTGGTGACTAAATGACATTTGATTATTTAATGACAACAACAATGGCTATTTGAAAACAAAAAATGAGAATTACAAATATGTGTTCCCTTGAAATAGATACAAATACTTGGAATTTGGATGCTTACAATAACATGACTAGTTAAATCGGCTGCTTAGAGTTTCAAGACTACCAAAGTCAATGATTTTGCCAGTGTGAATAATCACTCCGCAGATGCAGATAGCAACTCTGATACAATTTGGTAAACAGTCTTAAAAGTTCACCCTACAACTAGCCTTTCAACGAGGACAGTTCATCACTAAACCAATATTTGAAGCCTTTCCAGATCTACGATGTGGTACAATGGAAAAGAGCCCTGATTTTGAAGTCAGAGGTCACAGGTTCAGATCCTACCTGTGTCTTCTTATCTGTATGACCCTAGGTAAGTCCATTTACTCTCTGAGCCTCAGGGGTTGGGGTAGATGGCCTTCCACTCAAAATCTAGGCTCCTTTGATGCTCTGGTTTGTGCTTGTGGGAAACTGGGATCATCTCCATGACATGACAAGGCATCAGAATAGGACTTTAGCAGAGGAATATGGTGAGAAGAAAGGTTCAATTTTCTAAGCTTTACAGGAAAGTTTTCCAAGGTATGAGTGTTTGCTTGGGTGTGGAGGAACAAGCTTTCCCACTTGCTTACCCTTTTATGGGGGTATGTTCCATTTCCTTTCTTCCATAATCACTCAAAGGTACTGAATTCCCATTGTGTTCTCACTCCCACCATCTTCTGAATCCCAGGGGATGGCACTATCCCATGTCTTACTCACATCTTCCACCACAGACCCCATCCATCATAGGCAAGAAGAAACCAAAAACCAGAGCTAGAAGTTAACCTCAGAGGCCACCAAGGCCACAGGAAACGTGAATAAGCATTTATAGAACACCCCGTATGTCAGATACTGCACTCTACAAAGATTGTCTCATCTGATCCTCATAACAACCATGCAAGATAGGTGCTATTATCATCCCCTTCTTACAGTTGAGAAAATTGAGGCAAAGAAAGGTTAAGTGACTTACCCAGGGTCACAGCTAGTAAGTATCTAAGGCTAGATTTGAACCCAGGGTTTCCTGACTCCAAGCTTAGCCCTCTACACTTTGCACTCTCAGCTGCTTCTGTGACTTGGCTGCCTCGAGTGACTACTGAATTTGTACCATTACCAAGGAGGCGATGACCTCTACTAGACCATCAGTTGTTTCTCCTTCACAAAGTAGAACACAGATCCTTGCACATAATAGTTGCTCAGTAAACATGGGTTGAGAATTGAATGAATCAATGATTGTTGATATATAGAAAACTATACATAAGATTGACCTAATGTTCAGATTTCATCTAGTCACAGATGTAGGATAACCTAAAGCACACTAGATTTCAAGTCTTGGATTCAAATCCTGGCTCCCACCTCTCTAGGGCTCGGTTTCTTCATATTGCAAAATAGGAGGACTGTATCACATGATCTCTAAATCTCATCTTCTAGTCATATGGTCAAAAGATCATATGAATTCTAAATCCTGTGTGCTCCAGATTAAAGGAAGTATAATGGAATGGATTGTGAGCTATGATTGGAGTTAGAAAACCTGTCTTCAGATAGTGCCTCAGATACTGCCTCACTCTACAAACATGGACAGGTCATTTCACTGCTCAAGCCTCAGTTTCTGCATCTGCCAAATGGAATTGTAACATTTGCACAATTACCTTTACAGGGTTGTTGTGAAGTGAGTAGAGGGCTATGCATGTGTATACCATTTTTATCCTAGGGACACACAGAAGGGTGCAGCAAATAGAGTGCTGAAAATGGAGGCAGAAAGATGGGTCCAAATCCTACTCCTGTCACTTATTATCTGTGTGATAATGATCCGAATTTCCCCATCTGCAAATTAGGGATAAGAATACTTGTACTCAGCCCACAGGAGCAAAGTTGTTCTACCCACCCCACCCACCCCAAAAAAGACATTATATGTAAAGCACTACACAAACTTTGTCACAACATAGATTTTGCCATTTATTAACCATGCTCTTAGTCCTATTCAGCAAGAGGAATCATGCCCTGGTTGTATTCACCCTAGAGGTGATAAAATGTATTCCATCTCACAGGAGGGAAACACTGGAGAAGTAATAACTTCCCTATGGTTGCCACAGTGTGAGTAATCATTGATCAAAATATCCAAAATATCTCTGAGCTCCCACCTACTAAAACACGCTCCCAGCTCTCCCTGAATATCGTATTTCACATGACCATGGCATAATACAGTCACTCTCCCCACTCACCCCCAACCACAGGAACAGAGAGTCATTCTTGGATCCTGGATACAGTTAGACTGTGAGCACTTTGGGAGCAAGACCTATTTTTCCCTCTACTTTTCTTTCTTTTCTCTGTGCTTAGCATACAGTAGGTGCCTAATCAATGCTAGTTGACTGATAAACCAGTATTAATAAAAGGAATAAATGATACAAAAAAGAACATATAATATATGGCTGCATGTCCACAGCTTCTCCTTGACATAGGCTATCCCCAGACCATATATAGACATGCTCTAAATCCAGGAGTTCCAGGAAAGAAATGGCCAAATTTCCTTAGCCTTATGGTCATTCCTTTTTCAGACAGACAAAAGACTTTAAGAAAGAGAGCACCATTCACAACAGATGCACTACTAATGGTATAGCTGAAGGACTCAGGAATTCTATATCTGGCTCCAAGCTAATTTCCCCTCATAGAATGAGGCAAGGACTCCAGTGTGGACAGAATTTTCAATGACCAGAGTTTTCCTATTCATTTCCTGTCCCAGGCATGGACCTCCAGCTGCTTCTAGCCATTGTTAGCTCATCACTCATGGAGTAGGAAGGCATCAGCAAGGGCAGACCAGATGCTCTCAGGCCCTATTTACCATTTGCCTCATGTGTACCTCTATGCCCTTGACTTTGTCTGAAGCACCTCTCAATAAGTCGCAACACTTGTCTCATTTCTACACTGTCACTCTTTTTGCAGTGCCTCAATTTCCTGGGCTTGTCTACCCTCTGAGCCTTCTTGAGCTGTGGGACAGGAGGAGGAGTTACAACCAGAGGCACAGGGCCCCTGCCACAAAATGGTATTTATTATTGTTCTCTGATGTCATCTCAAGATGTCATGATGATCAGAAAGTGAATCATTCCAAAAAATTTTAGAAGATGGCACCCTGCTTTGTAATTCAGTTTTAATATCTGTTATTAGTCAACGTTTGACAAAAGCAGTACCCCCTGCATATGGAGAGAAACTAATTAAAAGACCACTTAGAAGTTTACAGGTATTAAATGGAAATTCACATTTAAAACAATGTCCATTAGCTTTCCCAGTCCCCCTAATCAGAGACCAAGGAACAGCAAAGCATGACAAGGAATAAGTGATTTTATCTCAGGAAAAAGGTACTGAGTCATCCTTGACCCAGGGAGCAGAGAGCAGAAAGCAAGTGGTTTTCAGTAGAGTTTGTCCTCTGTGGTTGTTTTAACTGAAGTTAATGAGAACACTCCTTGGCTAAGGCACCATCTGTTTACTTACAGGGGCACAGAGGAGGGAAGCGGGAGAAGGAAGATGGAGGTTAACCAGAGTTAACCCTTTCCTGCACTTAGAGCCCAAGCCCAGCTCCTGGCCCCCTAGAGTGGTTTTCTACATTAAGTCAAGAAATGTAGAAGTATCTGATGGATCTTTTTTTCATCACACCTGGGGACATGATTCTTTTTGGTTCTCCATATCTCCACTCATCCTGGCTACCACCAGAGTTTCCAGTCCTGGTCTCCTCTCATCTGGATAATTGGAACAGTCAGCTAATTAGGCCTCCCAGAATTCCAGCTCTCCCCCCCTCTCTACAGACCATCCATCCATCCTTCACACAACTGTTGAATTGGTCTTCTGAAAGCACAGATTTGACCATGCCATTCCCCAGCTCAAAAACCTCCAATGGTCCCCTAGTACCCTCAAAATAAAGCATCACTTTGTCTATTTGGCATTTGAAGCTTTTCACAATCTGGTTCTAAACTATCTTTCCAGGCTATTTAAACTCCTTTTATCTACCAGCCAGACTGGCATGTTTGCTGTTCCTCATATGATAGTCTACCCTCCACCTACAATCCCTAGAATGCTCTCCCTTCTCACATCTGCTTCTTAGAATCTCTTTGCTGTTATTATTCAGTCATGTCTGACTCTTCATGACCTCATTTGGAGTTTTCATGGCAAAGACACTGGAATGGTTTGTCATTTCCTTTTCCAGTTCATTTTACAGATAAGGAAACTGAGGGAAATAAGGTTAACTGACTTGCCCAGGGTCACACAGCTAGGAAGTATCTGAGGCCAGATAATTCTTGTCAAAAATCAGCTAAGTGCCATCTCCCATAATGTCTTTCATTAATCTCTTGTGTTTTTTCCTCTCTCCCCCACTGAAATTAATTTGTATGCATTTTGTATTTCTAGACACATACATATTGTTTCTCCACAACAGAATGTAAGTACCTGTAACAGCAGGCACCCTCGCATATCCAGGAAAGCTGCTAGCATGGGTTCTCTGATCTGCTTTTCTAAAGGAAAGCAACTCAAAAAGGGTTAACTACATTACTTTAATGAAACATATATACTATTTACTTAGTTCAGGGGGAAAAATAGCACCCTGAATTTCAGAAACTAAAAACAGAAATTACAAGCAGACAAAAAATATAGACAGAAAATAACACAATTCAACAGACAACAGACAGGGCTTCTAGCTGTCTGACCATTGCATGCATACATAGTTACCAGAGAAAGCACCAATATCTGAGTTTTGAAAGCCAATGGGCTCAATGACTACCCAGAGTCTCATCTGGCCAAATCATATAACTCTTCCCATAATTGAGCCCCAAACAAAACCTCACCTCAGAGTATATATACCCTTCTTCAAGGTCAGAGAACATCATAACCTTCATGACCTGCTGCCTAATTACAAAGGGACAAAAGGCATGGGCCTTCCTGAAAAACAAACCTCTTCCCCTCAAGCCCCTCCTGTTGAGTTCCACTTGAGGCCCATTAAGGGGCAGGGAAGATCTTCAAATTCCCTTACTATTACAGTACCCTGAGGCCACAAATCACTTTTGTTTTCATCTTTGTCTACCCAGTACTCAGTATAATATCAGTCACATAGTAGGTGCTTTAAAAAATGCTTTTTGAAATGAAATGAATGAATACCACTCAGATCTGGAGTCAGTAACCTTTCAACAATAGGAAACCAAAGTTCTAACCTCTGCTCTTCTGGCCTCCAGAGGTAGGGTTTTAATGAGTGCTTGCTATGAAGGTTGTATGGCAAATAAAGAATCACAAAATTTAGTCCAACCCATCACCCAAAAATAACTCTTCCACAAAATACTTAAGAAACAATCAGCCAGCCTTTACTTGAAGTACTTCAGGGAGGGAAGGAAAGGCAAAGAGGATACAGTGAAAAATCTGGAGCCAAAAGACCAAGGTTCAAATCCTGTCTCTGACTTTTACTCCTTATGAGACCTAGAATTATTTATTTAATGTCTTCTGAGCTCAGTTTTCTCATCTAGAAAATTATGGGGTTTAATTAAATGATGTGTAAGGCTCTGACGCCTTTCAAGATCTAAATTGGGGGTCTTAATCTAATGCTCATGACCCTTTTTTAAAAGAAAAGGTCAAAGGGAAGGAAGCAAAAGAAGGAGGGAAAAACAAAAAAGGAAAGAAAGGAGGAAATTCAGTCTATAAACCATCTCTATACCACATGAACCAGAGATTTCTCATTCCAGTCCTGAACAGTTTATGGAACACAAGGACAAAACCGCCACATTCCAAACTCTTCTGCATATGCAGAGGGCAAAATGGAGCCTTGCTTATTCGCTACTTCTTCCTTTTCATAGGTTTATAGCCCCTGTGTTTTTCCCACAGCTGTTAATAGCAGTTATAATAAAAACCAGTCCCTAGGGGACAGCTTAGATGACTGAAAAGAACTTTACTAACCTAGACTGTAACACAAACATAAATTGGTTCTATGTGAGCTCCTTCATCCTTGCCCTCTGTTCCCACTATCCAAGAGTGCCCTAATAAAGGCAATTGTTTGGCATTTCTATTTTGAGATTTAGAAATACTCAAGCTTTCCAGGACAGCAAACGTCATTTAAAAAATGAATAACTGTCCCTGAAATTCCCTTAAAAGGTTCTAGCATTCAAGCCCTGCTGACCTTGGAAGGATGTGGAGTGGGAAGAGTTGCCATTAATGCCTCCTTGCCTAACTCCTGAGCCTTCCAGCCTCCCAGACACATCACTCTTTCAGAAAATTCTGTGCTAAAAATTAATTTATTGTTCTACCACAGGGCACTACATAAGATTCAAAAGTGCTGAATTTGTCCAATGGAGAAACTTGTCTTAATATATGCTGTATGCGGAATTAGACAAAAGATTTGTCAGTTAAATTGTATTTTTATGTCAACTCATAAATGTTTTTTTTTCATTACACAAAAATAACCTCCCATTTTGTTCTGTCAAAAGGTCTCTTTCTCAGGTTATGGTTAATGGTTTAAGCAGTAATTTGCAATATAACATGTCAGTGCATTTTATAGCTATCAAAGAAAAGCACCAAGACATAGGTTTCAGTTGTAGGTACCATTATCGGTTGGGCCTACCTTCCTTGTGGAACTGATAAGCACAAGGAAGTAATTAAGGAGTCCATGTTCTTTGGGGTATTGTAAGTACTGCTAAGTGCCAGATCTTAGCTTCTGACTTTTAAATAAGAAGAAAAACTACAAAGGATAAGATACAATCCTCCAACCAGCAATGAGGCAGTCTTTCATCCTTTAATAACATTTGGTCTCTGAGGACAGAGTTGGGGCTGCTAGTTGGAGAGACCTCAGTCTTAGAAATAAAGGCCAGATTAAGTCCATGTTTACTAATTACCACTTCAGATGTGTTGGAGAAGAGATGAACTTGTCAGGAAGAAATGGAGCTTTGGTTCTTTCAAAGTCCAGAATCAACTTCTTGAAAACGCAATGTTTGTGGAAATCACAACAGAAAACCAGAGCTAGCAACTTTTGTAAAGTATCGGGTATGTCTAGAATCAAAAGCCACATACAATTGTCCCATTTCTAAAGGGTTTATGAAACTTGAAATAAAAATTGATACTTAATTGTAGATGATATTTTTAAAGGAATGAGTCATAGGTATTTAGGAAAGAAAGTGGTGATCACTTCAAGCCAGCATGAGTTCATAGAGAACATAACATATCAAACTAGTAATCAACTATTTCAACAAGGCATTTGACAAAATTGCCCACAATATCTTTATGGGAAAGGTGGAAAGATAGGAGCAGTCTATAAAATGGTTTGCTGATTTTGTCAATTGGCTAAACAGCACCAAGCTCAAAGGCTCTAATAGGAAAAACAACATGCACATAATGGAAGAATGTAGAAAACACAAGAAAATAGATGCAAAATAACAATGGGGGAAGGGAAAGCTGGGTGGACCAGGAAAGATCTTATACAAAAGGTAATACTTGAGCTGTGTTTTGAGGAAAATTAATATTTCAAGAGGAAAAGTGAAGAAAGAGTATATTCAAGGCTAGAGATGATCCTCGCAAAACATGGGAGATGGTGTGCCATGTATGAGGAAGAAAAAGAAGGCTTTTTTTAGCTGGATCGTAGATAGTGAGGAACAAAGTAATGTGTACAAAGACTGGAAATGTAGAGAGGGACCAGGTTTATGAAGAGTTTTATATGACAAATAAAGGAATTTATACTTGACCCTAAAAGTAATACGGAATAACTGGAATTTATTGAGCAAGAGGTGAATGTGATCAGACCTTCACCTTAATCATTTGCAGGATTGGAAAAAAAGAAAAACCAGAGACAGAGAGAGGTGCTAAGGATCTGATCTTGAGAGGTGACTGTGTGAAAAGAGATAAGAGGATGCAGTCAAACATTTGGAGTTGGAAATGACAAGACTTTGCAATTGCAGGGCATGTGGGGAAAGGGAGCAGATCATAATTTCAGCTTGTGCTATTCATTTGGCATGATCTAGAGATCCCTCCTCACCCTGGCTGCCCTCATCTGACCATTCTCCTGCTTATTACTATCTTTTCCCTGCTATGCAGCACCCAAAACTGACCACAATCATCCAGCCCAGGTCTGACTACCCAACATACAGTGCTATTATCAACTGTCTAATCCTGGATACCAGGTCTCTGAAGGACATCAAACCTGGATTTGCAGTAGGGTTTCTGGCTCCCATATCCTATACAACTCCTATTGAGCTTTCAGTATACCAAGACCCTGTGTATTAGGCCAACAGACTGTTCTCAAGCCCAACTTCCACTGCCTTGTCCCTGTGAAGCTGACTTTATTAAACCAAGGATAAGACTTTACATTCATTTCTATTAAATTTAGTCTTATTAGGCTTTTTGTAATGTTTTAGTCTCTCAAAATCTGCCTGAGTCCTTATGTTGTTCATTCACTTCCTTAGCTTTCCCTCCAAGCTTTGTGTCATCTACCAACTAGACAAGAATGCTATCTATGCTATTTATACAAATCATTGATTTTTTAAAAGTGTTATGTAGGACAGGACAAAGCCCAGATCTCAGGGTACTCCACTGGAGATCTTCTGGGTCTCCATAAAACCCTGAATGATTATTCTTTGCATCTGGTCATTAAATCAGTTCCAAATCCACCTAATTATTCTGTTAGCTTGCCTTCTCTCCACATCGCTTACAAGAGCATGAGAGATTTTGTCCTATGTTTAGTGAGTTCCAAACTATTCTACACCAGACTTAGAGTCAGGAAAACCTGAGTTTGAGTCCTGCCTCATACAGTGACTAGCTATGTGACTCTGGGAAAGTCAGTTAACCTCTCTGTGACTCTGTTTCCTCATCAGTAAGATGGGGTAACCATCGCAACTACCTCTTAGAATTGTCGTGAGAATCAAATGAGTTAACATATGTAAAGCCTTTTGCAAACCTTGAAATGCTACATAAATGTCAACTTGCTATCTAATAATCTGATAATCCTCAAAAATAGAAATGAGCTTACCATGGTACAGTTTTGAGGAAGCCATTCTGGCTCTTGCACATCATGGCTTCCTTCTCTAGATTGTACATTCATAACATCCTTTGCATCTACCCCCTCCTCTGCACTTGATCCCACTATAGGTTGACCCTTTTCACATCTGGCTTAGACAATTGTAAAAGTCTTCTGACTGATATTATTACCATAAGTGCCTTCCCTCTCCGATCCATCCTTTGTACAGCTGCCAAAATAACCTTCCTAATGAACAGGTCTGACCATGGCCCTCCCCTGCTCAAAAGCCTCCAGGGGCTTCCTATTCTGATTATTATTAGTGTTGTTATTGCATTTATACTTATTAATATTATTAATATTATTATGCTTAATATATACTTATTGATCACCTATACTTGTTGCTCATTATTACTAATATTAGTTTGTTGTTGCTAAATACTTATACTTGTTAACATTATTGTATATTTATTGCTATATTTATACTTATTAACAATTATCACTTATACTCATTATTATTACTAGCTGATTATTATTAATAAAGAATAGCTAATTTTTATAAAGTGTCCTCAGGTTTATAAAGGGCTTTACATATTTAACCCCAGTCCCCAAAGCCCATTGATATGGAACGTTGCTCCTTGGTGGAAATGAGTATCCTGCCCTGCATGAAGGATAGGGCAGAGTTGGCTGGAGTGGGAGATGGGAGAAATCTTCCATTTCCTTCAATCTGCAAGTCACTTTGAACCCTGCATTCATTTCTGGTGCTTCTGGATTTCAGCTTCAAGAAGGAAAATGGAAGAGGCCAACCCTACTTCAAGTTGCTGAATGTAAAGTCTCTAGGGCAACATGAAAGGAACCACCAGTCTCTATCATGTCCCTATCCCCAGCTTATTATACCAAAGATTTCCCCTTGGGTGAGATCCAGAACAATCTCTCTTGGTTGAGCTGAGCATTCTCGCTCCCAATGAGAATTCTGTATTGTCTGATATATATTCTCCTATGTGTATCTTCTCTGATTTCTGTTTTGCAACTGACTTGGATAAATGAATTTTCCTTACGGTTTACTATGTATGCTAATTGTGAAATTTGGTATTTGGTGGGGAAAGGGTTGGCTTCAGAGATTGAGATCTTCCCCAAAAAATTGACAAAGTAATCAGAAGTTAGCTTGAACTTGATAACATCGCCTAGATGGACAATATTTAAGGGAGCATATAACAATAATTCTATCCCAGCACCTACACATATGATCTTCACAATAACCCTGGGGTGAGGGTGGGGGGAAGTGCCATTATGATCCCAATTTTACAGATATGGACACTGAAGTCAAGAGAGTTTAAGTGATTTGCTCCGGGTGCCACAGTTTTCATGTGTCTAAGAAAAGATTTGAACTCAGATCTTCCTAATTTCTAAAGTTTAGCATTCTATCTGCTATACCACCGAGCTACATTAAAATTCAAACCTTTTAGCCTAGCATTTAAGCTAATTCACAAACTAGGTCTAACCTCCTTTCCAGCCTGATTTCATTTGACTCCCACTTAATTACTGACATTGCAACCAAACTGGTCTCCATACTCAACTATTACCTCCAATCCATCACCTCCATGCATCCATGTAAGCTAGCCCCTATGCCCGCCTTTTACTTCCCCATCATGGTCACCTTTAAAAAGCCCCTTTTTCCTTCAAGACTCAACTCAGTGAAACCTTCCTTGGTTCCCCTAAATGGAAAATGTTCCCTTCTTCTCTATTCTCCTAGAGCACTTTCCCCAGATTTCTCATGTCTCCCCATCACATCCCTCATACTAATCATGCTTTTCTGAACAGAAAGAACATTCATTTCCACTGTCTTTTTTAAATCTTTGTCCCCAGGCTGTCACTGTGCCTTGCATGTAGGTAGCCCTTCATAATGGTTGCTGAATTAACTGAAAAAGGGAGAATATAGTCTCCTCCTCCAACCCTCACCCCTGTACTCTGCCCTGGTCAGACCACATCTGGAGTATCACATCCAGCTCTGGGTACCACATTTTAGGAAGGGCATTGACAATATAGGGAAACCAGGATGATAAGAATATATGGAATCAGAATTCAAGACTTAGTGGGGATATAAAAGCTGTGGTCAGCTATTTGAAGAACCATCATTTGAGAGAGGTACCAGATTCAGACTGAGAACTAGAAGCAATGGGTGGAAGTTTCAGGGCATCAAATTTCAGTCTGATAGAAGGAAACACTCCCTACTAATTAGGAGTCATCCAAAAGCACAGTGGGCTGGCTGCACAGGGAGGCAGCAATTTCCCCCATCCCTTGAGATCAAGTGGAGACCAGATGTTCACTTGTCAGGGATATTCTAGAGAGGATGCTTGGTCATAATGGGTCAAGTGATCTCTGAGGTCCCTTCCAACTGCATGACTCATAGTCAGAACTCCACAGAAATCCTGCAAAGTTGGACAGAACCAAGGCAGGTTGAAAGCATTTTCTCCAGCACATGACAATCTGGCGATTTGACTGTTTTCTCTTGTTTTTTCTTCCAAAAGCCAGAAGAGAAATTTTCTATCATACCACATCACAGATTCTCACAAATGTATTTCAAGGCTAAAAAATCTCCTAATAGCTTTTGTCCTGACTGAACATTTTCAACCACATCTGATGCATCCACCTAAGTGAAGGGGCATGAATTCTCTGGAGATCCCCTGGTTAGACCAGATAGAAGGTGTGCTCATTGGCATATCTGAGTAACAACAATCTGATTGGATGAGAGATTTTAGACCAGGGTTGCCAAAGGGGACGTGTTTCAGTAAAATGCCTTTGAGAAACAATTGTATGATTCCATTACATTTCATAAAGTGAGAGAGCTAGCTAGTTGAGCCCTTTACCCTTCATAAAGTTTTCAATATCTGTGGAAGCCTTAAGTAAAAAATAAGAATTCGGGGGAAGGAGCAAAGAATAGAATGTGTGAAGGAAAAAGATATCCATAGACGTGTCCAGTGTGTGCAAGACCCCACTAGAAGGCAGTGTGATATGAGCACTGGCACTGTGGTTAAGAGGTCCAGGGTTCAAATCACTCCTCTGATGCTTACTACCTGTGGACCTGAGGCAAACTACTTAACCTCCTTGAACCTTCCCTCACTGATAAAATGAGCTATAAAATGGGCTAGATAGAGTTCCTTCCAGGTCTAGAGCTATGAGCCCAGCTACAATGGGTAACAAAAAGCTTCATAATTCTTCATCTCTGCCTTTGAATGAATAAATAAATGAAAAGCACTTAATGCACTATGTACTAGGCATTGTGCTAAATACTAGAACTAAACAATAAATAAAGGAAGAAAGTCCCTGCTCTCAAGGAGCTTCCATTCTAATATGAGAAGATAGTGTATAGAAGAGTCCAGGATAGGAACTGTGTCCAGAGGTAGGAATTCACAGGGATAGTGAGTAGAGTCATGGGGCAATTGATTGGCAAGTCCTTTTCAGAAACTGTACTGTTGATGCAATTGCTTTTAAGCAGCCAGGTGGTTTGGTAGGTGGAGCAGGAAGACCTGCGTTCAAATACAGCCTCAGACATTTACCAGCTGTGTGAACCTGAGCAGTCACTTAAACTCTATTTGCCTCTGCTTCCTCATCTGTAAAATGGGGATAATAGCATCTACCTCCCAGAGTTGTTGTGAGGAACAAATGAGATCATGATTGTAAAGCACTTTGCACAGTGCCTAACACATAGTAGTATTTATATGTTAGCTACTATTATGTTAGCGGCTATTACAACTAGAGGAAAGTGGGGAAAGAGATTTGGGAGGGCATATAGGCGGCTACATGGCATCAAGGCAGTGGAAGAGCAGTAGGGGACCTGGTAGGTGTGGATCTGGCTAGACACAGCTAAATTTCAGCAGGCAGAAGCAAGTAGAGCTCCAGTTGCTTTCCCTTTGTATCCCCACCATTTGGTGCAGTGTCTTACACATAGTAGGCATTTTATAAACGTGAATGAATAAATTAATATCTTCCAAGATCTTAAAACTAGTAGTAGGAATAAAGCATATACACATAATGACTCTATTCCCAAAATAATAGAAGCTAAGTACCATCTGAAAGCTACACATAGTAAATAGATAGGATTTCAGAGGCAGGAAGATTCACTGCTAGCTGGGGTGATCAGAACAGCCTTCATAGAGGAGGTAGTTTTTTAGCTTAGTCTAGAAGGATGAGTATGATTTTCATAAATAGAGTTGGTTGTAGAGAGCTTTCTAGAACTGTGGTTTAGGTGCCAATGTGAGCCTAGGTAGTTGAAGTTGTATCACCACCAACAATATGCGCCTCATGATTAGATTGGATTAGATTAGATGTTAGGTCAAGGACTGGGTTCATTTACTGTAGTTTGCATAATAACAAATATAAAACAAGCTTTAACCTGAGCTCAGTTCCTGGTACACCACAAAGAGAGTGTATTTCATATATGAGGGAGATGCCATAAATGCAATCAATTTGTAAAGGTTTCAGGTGTAATTTAGAATGAATTAAACATTAGAGAACTTGGTGGCAGAGATAAACCCATGATTTCATTGACAAGTCATCTCTTGCTAAACATCAGAAAACTCATACTGGAAGAAATCCTTTGATCATAATAGAGGTGGGGAATCATTCTATTAGATTCCATGTCTTAACTTAAAATCAGAGAATTTGTACTAGAAAGAATAAAAAGAAACCCTGTAAATGTAATGTATTTGGAAATACGTTTACACAATCTTCACCTTATTCAACATCAGAAAAATCTTATAGGAGAGAAAGCTTACAAGTGTAATTAATATGAGGAAAGTCTTCAGTTGAATTTCATCTCTTATTCAGCATCAAAGAATTAACTCTGGAGACAAACTCTACAGATATAATTGCTATGGGAAAGCAGTGACTACCAAATTCCATCTTATTGGGCATCAGAGAATACATACCAGATGGAAATACCATGGTGCAGTGAGTGTGGGAAGACTTATGTGTCAAAGAGTAGAGAGTTCTAGTCCTGAAAATGTTTTGAATGAAGAGAAAGTTTCTTTTGAGATTATTTCCTTAATTATGCTGGATTCAAGATATCATAGATTGTCATTTATTTGAATTAATGCTCTTTTCTCCTTTATTCCCTCCTTTTCTGGTAGACCTGGCTGTCAGATTGAAAAATAGTCTATGGTGGCATTTGGGGGGATAGATAGTGGGGAGAGGAAAGGTGACAGGAGGAGAAGGAGGAGGAGGGGGAGGAGGAGAAGAAGAAGATGGAAGAGGGGGAGAAACCATTCTTAGATATTAAAGGAATCTGAGAGATCATTCTTCTAAGTTAAAGTAAATTTTCACCCAGACATTTAAGGCCCCACCACCATCATCTGGCTCCAATCTCCCTAAGGCTAGAGGGTTGAGACTTTTCTTTCCTTCCCATATTCTATATTGGCCAAACCCAATAAGCCATCTCCCAACTTCATGAATCTGCACAAGCCAACTCCCATGCCTAAAATACCTCTGTTACTCTCGGAATCCATCTTACCTCAAAACATTAAACTCTATCTAATTTGTACCATAAATGTACTTTTTCTCATAATACTTTTCTGTGTCATATTTCTATCTGTATGTAGACCATATCTCCCCATATACTGTGAGCTCCTAGAGATCACGGACTATATGGTTTTTATCTTGCATTTCTTAGCACAGTGCCTGTCAATCAGTCAGTCAGTCAATAAGTCTTTATCAAGCACCTACTATGTGTCAGACACTGTAGGTACTTAATATATATTTGTTGAATTAAATTGAATTTATTGGAATTTAATCATCTGGTCCTGGCATCTCATGCTACAAAAAGAGAAACTGAGGCCCAGTGAGGTAAAGTGATTTCAAAGAGTTATATATTTAAAGCTGGAAAGAGATAATAAAGATCATTACATCCAACTCCTTCATTTTGCAGATGAGGAGACTGAGGCTGAAAGAACCTGAGTGAATTGGGCAAGGTCACCCAGCTAGCAAGTGGCACAGCTAGGACTAAGGGAACTATATGGCACAGTAGAAAGAGAACTTTTGTGGCAGGGTGAGAGATAGGGAGAAGGGAAGGAAGGAAGGAAAGAAAGAAAGAAGGAAGGAAGGAAGGAAGGAAGGAAGGAAGGAAGGAAGGAAGGAAGGAAGGAAGGAAGTTTAGACCAGGCGACTGCTGAGGTCCCCCATCTTCAGTCATAGAAGCCTATGACTCTTACTACACTTGCCAAGAAAGTCCACTGTGACTATTGACACTTCCTCTGCATTCAGTGACCAGTGACCCAAGCAAGGAGTTGAACTAACAGAAGGCAAAGTTCTGCTCTAGGGGTTGATTACATGCAAATTCCTGCTTCAAAACACACAGGGAGTATGAATGCTACCTAAAAACATGACTATTTGCTAAGGAAATTATCTCCCCCATGTATGGAAAGCAGCTCAAGATTTCTCTGAGGCATGAGTATTTGTGATTCTCCACAACACATGGATTTGTGACCAGAGTCCAAAAAAAATGTCAGATTTTATTCCAGATGCTCATTCAACCTAGCCTGGAGGAACCTAAGCAAGAGCAGCCTCACCTAGGGGAACCAGATGGAGCAGATAAAAAGTGAGAAGAAAAATAATATAGAAATGTTCTCTCTCTCTCTCTCTCTCTCTCGATCT
>CM053591.1:187728467-187764919 GCA_028646515.1 Pseudochirops corinnae
TCTGTCACTCTCCGTCTCACAATGGGCTCCGTCACTCTTAAATCCGCTGAAATTTACTTTTTAGTTCCCAAGGACGAAATTCTTTGGGAGCTTGTTCAGGTTACTGCTTACTCTCCGCCATCTTAGCTCCGCCCCCCAGGACTTTTGATTTTTAATCCAACCCCTTCGTGTTGAGGATAAGGAAACTGAGTACCAGAGTATCAAGCGACTTGTGCAAAGACGGTCAGTAACTGAGTTGGGCTTTGTCCCCAGGTCCCCTGAAACAAAATCCAGAACTAAAAAAAGTTCTGTGGCACCACACACTTCCTTTCTGTACAGCATCATTAGTAATATCCTACAATGTATTTATGCCCATCAAACATCCTTCTATCGTCCTTTGAATTACTCTCAATTTGTATTCTCCAGAGACCACAGTGTTGTTTGTCTCAAAGTCATACAATATCCTGAAATAAAATTGCAAAAGGGCACGTCTCTTTTCAACATAAGAACAAATTTCCCAGCAGTGTAGCTATCTCAAAATGGAATGGGCTTCCTTGAGAGGTTGTGAGTTTCCCTTTACTTACTAAAAGTCTTTTCTAGCTGGATACTTTGTGCAGGAGATTGTGAGAACAGCTTGATCCAGCCAACCTGAGGTGCCTCCCAATTCTGACATTCTGAGACTTTGTGAATCGGCAGACAGTGGATTTCTGGGCTTCAGTGGCAGTGAGCAGTTGGGGACCATTAATAATAATAGCTCAGTTTTACAAAGCTCACAAATGTTTTATACACTGCAAAGCAGTGCATAAATGTGAGCTAACATTAATGAGCCCAGTTTGCTAGGGTGCATGTGTTCTTTTTCCCTTCTCTAGAACAAACTGAGGCTCAATTAAAGTATGCTCTGCTTTGCAAAAAGAAATTGACCAAGTGTGCACATTTTTTTTTAGTCTAGCCCTATGATTTTGTTGGGCTAAGAAACTCTAGATAAGAAAACTCCTTCTATTGGTTCACATTACAATATTCTGCAATTTATAATGTTAAGAGAGTGACTTGGGAGCACTGAGAGGTTTAAGAGGTTTAAGGGACTTGTCAGGATCACAGGGCCAGCATTTGTCCAGTAGGGAGATTTTGACTCAGGTCTTGTTGATTCAAAGGTCCAAATCTCCATACCAGGCCCCATAAATTGTAAATATTTTGTGCAAATGACCATAAGATTCACCATTATTTTCACACAGCCAAAACATGATTTTCTTGGAGAAAGAAAGAAAGAAGTGAACAGAGCGAGAATGTGTTCTAAAGATCTGCGCAACACGTTTTAGAATTAGTGTCCTCCAGGGCATCTAGGTAGCACACTGAATAGAGCACCAGCCCTGGAGTCAGAAAGATCTGAATCCAAATCTGGCCTCAGACACTTGACACACTTACTAGCCATGTGACCTTGGGCAAGTCACTTAAGCCCAATTGTCCTGCCTCTAAAAAGATAAAAAAATAAGAATCAGTGTCCTCCTCTCCACTTCAAGAGCCACCACCCTCATTCAAATGGTCGCTACCTCTCATGTGGGCTATTAGAACAACTTCCTCCTGTTTCTAGTGTCAGATTCTTTCATGAATCCATTTCCACAAAGTTGCCAAGAGGCCCGATGTTAGAATTTTCATGTTCAAGAAGTTTCAGAACTTACCTATTACCTCTAAGAGAAAATGGAAATTTCTCTCACTGGCATTGAAAACCTGTCACAGTCCTCTTCCAAATTACCTTTCCAAGCTGGCCTAATTACTGTTTCACTTATACACCAATCCATCTCTCCTGCCTCCATGACTGTTCCTCGTCCCATATATTCTTACTTCCACCCCTCAGAATCTTTTGTTCCTTTCAAGGGTCAGCCCACGTGCTCTCTACTACAGGAAACTTTCCCTTATCTCACTCTGCCACTAATGTCCTTTACCCCATCTAAAGTACTTTGTATATATAACATACTCTCTGGAGCTATTTATCTCAAATCCTGCTTAGTATTGGGTCTCTAAAATTGGGTTGGGTCTCTAGACTACATTCCCTTAGTGTCTAGCAGCAGTTCTCAACCTGTGGGTTATGTTCAATTTGTAACAATGAAAATACATCCTGCATATCAGATATTTACATTATGATTCATAACAGTAGCAAAATTACAGTTATGAAGTAGCAACAAATATAATTTTATGGTTGGGGGTCATCACAACATAAGGAACTATATTAAAGGGTTGCGGCATTAGGAAGGTTGAGAACCATTGGTCTAGAGGTAGCCTGAAGAGTTGGAGTCTCTTAACCTAATGCTGTTGGCCTGGGCACCACTCAGGTGTGTCTCTTCGATATCAATCAGTTGGATAGCAATTTAGTCAATTAAACTTAGTGCCTTTTACAAAATGCTATTTACTAAGGTGATACAGTAAGGGTAGTTGGTATAAAATAACCCCCCAAAAGTCTGTGACACACTCTTCCACCAGGATATACTGAATTCAGGAAGAGGGGATGAGTCTAGAGAACATATGTGGCAAAGGGGTAGCTTACAGTCAGTAGTTGCTGGAAGTCCATTTCTCCCTTTTGTGGTGTGCTTGAGAAATCCCCTTTAAACACAGTTAGCTTCTTTGAGGAGCTCTTGGGACAGCTGGGAATCTCCAGGTAGTACTTGTTAACAGACCTTACCACCAACCATGGGTATCCCAGGGGACAATGCTAGAATGCTGTTGCGGAAAGGGAAAGTCCACATCCTTGGAAGCCTGAAAAGGTCCTCCTCTGGCCAAGGGGGGTGGGCAGGATGCTTAGGCTAAAGCTGCCCTGAAGCATCTCCTCCCCACCCCCAAGCCCTTCTCCTTCTGGGGTTTTACTGGGTGGTTATAATTACTCCAATCTCTGGAATAACTTCAGTTCTCAACCAGCTTGTTATTTAACAGATAATCACTGAGTCATAACCAAGTTTCCTCAGTCAATCTGAACATGATTTCTCTATGCAACCTCAACCCAGTTCCCAAGGACTTTTTGCATTTATTCTAAAGACTATGATTAATTTACTGATTAAAACTAAAGTCTATGACTGACACTGATTGAGTGTTTCCAGCTGGTTAAGGTCCCAGAGCATCTTATCATTTACTTTAAGTGGGATGGGGTAATTTGACTGATTTACTCAAACTCCCTACCCTTATATGTGTGTATTTTATTTACTTATCTGTATACTTTTTCTCACAATGGAGTCTAAACTCCTTGAGGACAGGAGTAGTTTCATTTTTATATTCCTGACATCAGTAAAAGTACCTTACACATAGAAGGTACTTAATAGAGGTTTATGATAGAATTTAGTTGAGTGGAGTTGAAAAATAAAGGACAAACTAACTGAACTTTAAATGAAGGCGAGAATTTTGACAGTTCACCTAGAGGATGGAGTTCACACTATTCCAGATGGGAGGTCCCATTCAAGAACCCAGAATCCCTGTGCTATGGATGGAACAGAAAATTCCAAATTCACAGTGAATAGGTAAGGTAGCCTGTCACACATCTACTTCTGTTCAACTAATTTCCTTAAATAAGAGGAACCATCCATCCTGTTATGGGGGTGCGGAAGTTACTAATTAGCACTCAAGTTAATCAACTATCCAATGACATAGACATTGGAATAGCGTTCCTTAAGGCAGATGGGGACCTTGGACAGAGACATCTACTTGGGTTCTGTGGACAAGAGTCAGCTCCTCTTTGCTCTTAAGGTATAAGGGCCAGGCTTATTCACAGGATCATAGAATCACAGATCTAGGGCTAAGGAATATGTGAGAGGTCACCAGTTCCAATTCCTTTATTTTACAGATAAGCAAACTGAGGCCCAGAAAGCTAAAGTGACAAAATGATAGAACTAACATCTGAAAACAGATATTCTCACTCTGAGGGGCAGTTAAGTGGTGCAGTGGATAGAGACTGGGCTTGGAATCAGAAAGACTCCTCTTCATGAGTTTAAATCTGACTTCAGACACTTCCTAGCTGTGTGACCCTGGGTAAGTCACTTAACTCTATTTGTTTCAGTTACTCATCTATAAAATGAACTGGAGAAGGAAATGGCAAACCACTCCAATATCTTGCCAAGAAAATCCCAAAATGGGGCCACAAAGAGTTGGGCACAACTGAGACAATTCAATAGCAACAACAACACCAACACTGGCTCCAAATCCACTGTGCTTTCATTGGAAAGACCTCCATGATACTGACTATTAGACAGAGGACAAGAGGAGGGCTGGAGGCAGGAAGGACATAAAGTTACATATGTACATATAAATGTAAGTTATCAGATTTCACAACATTCTTGGCAGAAAAACAATTCTGAGGATTTTTGTTCTAGGTGATGCATGGGGGAAAAGCAGAGAATTGCTTTGTCACAAGACCCTGGTCGTTTATCACCTGGAAGGCCCCCCACACTTAACAAGCTATAAATTGAGCTCCACATCACCCAGTCCAAAAGCCTGCCATTTGAGTTAAAAGGGAAAACCAGATTCAATTTGGCTGGAGATCAAGCATATATTGCCCCAGAACCATCAGCTAGTTTGAAACAACCTAATCAAACATTTGGAGAGCAGGAATTCAGGACCTTATTTCAGACTTGGCTACCAGCTTTCTCGGTGACCTCAGCAAAATTGCTGACCTTATGAGTACTTCAAATTAAGCTTGGCACCATCTTTCCAAAATTACTGAACATTACTCCCCCTCCTTACTCTTCAATCTTGCCCAAATGGCCTTCTCTCTATTCCTCACATAAAGCATTCATTCCATCTCCCATATTTGGGACTTTGCCCTGACCATTTCCTTGTGTCAGGATATAGTCCCTCCTCATAGAATTATTCTTTTCACCTAATAGAAGAACCTTCTATCCCTGTGGCCTCCCTTCTGATTGGTGGGTTCCTCCTATAACCATCATTTTAAGGATACTCGGCCTGCCAACCATGTTTTCATGCCTCTCCAGAGTGTGTTCCTGACTCTCTGGAGTTTTTCTACCATTCCTCCTCCTTCCCCTTTACAGATTCCTTTTTTGTGTTGTCTTCCCCATTAGGATACAAATTACTTGTGATTGGATTGTTCCATCCATTGCATTTGCATTCCCAGCCAGGTACAAGATAAATGCTTAGTAAGGGCTGTTGATTGATTGACATACTAAAGAACTTGATGCCTTGGAGTATTGGTTCCTTTTCAAACATAGGGACCTCTCTTACAGACTTCTTGCCTGGTCATAGTTGTACTATTAGTATCGAAAAATTCAGAATGACAAAAATCTTTCATTTCAATTATTTTGAAATGAATTTGCATATTATTAATCACAGAAGCATTTCTATAAGTCAGTGGATTTGTAGATGTCTAGCGTAGTGTCTTTACACATCATAGATTTGAATAAATGCTTATTGAATTGAATTAAGGTGAATGCCATCAATGTGGATACTTTGATGGAAAGGATTGAAATATATATATATATATATATACATATATATGCATGTGTGTACACATATACACACAAATACAAATCTGTATGCATATGTATATACACATTATATATGTGTGTATACAGATATATGTGTATATATACATATATACATGTGTGTTGGCCATTTTGTCAATACACTGACATTCATTTTTTTTTGTTTCCTAGGCTGATGAGCATGACAGAATGAAAGTGATGATAACAAACATAGGATTGAAGCAGGTTTTTCAAAGATAAGCCTTGCCAGTCTCCTTCCTCCTTTGCTCCAGGCCTTACTAGCCTAAAGAATCTTTAAGCATCAACCTTTACCATTCAAGGACAGCTGAGTGCTGAAGTCATGGAGGCAAGTAGTCTCAACAGGCCATAATATGAGCAAAAGAATACTTTAGGTTAAAAGCAGAGGGGAAAGCAGTAGATGAGTCCCAGGAAGAACAAAATGGGGTTTCTAGACCCCACGATGTACTTATTTTGAGGCTATAAATATCTCCTTACATCCACGATATGACTGGGAGACCTTTATGACCAGACACTCATGTCCTACGGACTCATGATCCAGAAATCAGCTGCAGAAGTTGTGACTGGGGGAATAGATGCCAACCAAATGAGGGAGGTAGGCCAGATCTAGGAGTGAATGGAATGTGCAGTCCTTGTTATATGCAGTTAATGTTTTTGGTTCTCCCATGTGCTTTTAAACTAACTAAACTTCTTTAACAAACCACTGAGAAAAAGTGATGAATGAAATAGCACAAAGGAAAAGCAAAGGTAACCATGTGGCCAGTAGAATTCTGGCATAAGCCGAGAGATTGAAAGTATCATATTCCTAAACAAGAACAGACCCAAAAGTGGAGAGGTGGCTTACTGCCCATAAGCATTGTGTTAGATTTGATTGATTAACCTCTGTTGTTGTCCATGGTCCTGACTGTTCATAAAGTTTTTTTGTGACGTATGTGTACAAGTCATACAATTGATTCAAGTCATTCTATTCCATTGAGTCATTCTGCAATATTTTGTTGGAGTTAAATAAGCTCCAAATGTCAATGCTAGGGAAATGTGGGGAAATGTAGGCCTTTCAATAAGTCCATGTACTGTAAGGACCACAGTCTTACAGTAAAGGTTGTTTCAGAAGGGCATCAGTCTTCTACAACACTTTCCTAATTTTATCGATCAAACCCTTCAACACTTCAATTAATAAAATGAATTAGGAAAAGAAAACACTAATCATGTCTAGGGCAGTGGGTGGAGTTCCAGGCCTAGAATCAGGAAGATTTTTTTTAATCTTCCTGAGTTCGACTCCAGCCTCAGACACAAGTTGTGTGGCATGTCACTTAACCGGGTTTGCCTCAATTTCCTCATCTGTTAAATGAGATGGAAAAAGAAATGGCCAACTGGATGAGTCATTTAACCTTGTTTGCTTCAGTTTCCTCATTTGTAAAATGAACTGGTGAAGGAAATGGCAAACCACTCCAGGATCTCTACAAAAAGAAAATGGATCATGAAGAGCTGGACATGACTGAAAATGATTGAGCAATAACAAAATCATGTCTAAGAATGCTGTCAGTGATAACTATGGTACTTTGAAAAGGTCCTCACATGAGCTGATTTTAGACCTGGATATTTTCTTATATTTTCATGTGGCTTAGTTGTTATCAGAAGAACACTTTTAAATTATGATGTAGGGACGTTTAATTAACTTTTAATTTTAATGTCTCTGGGAGGAAAACTATTTCTAGCACATTTGTGCCTGCTTTGTTTCAGTTGTAAGACATAATAAGTGATCTGTGAGGGAGAAATCACATTCAAATTTGTGGGGGGAAAAATAAAAGGACTCAGCAATATGGAAATGACAGCCCCCCGGGGTAGTCTGGTTTAACAGCTAATATGGTCTGGAACAAAAGGCAGCCATGCGCAATGGAAAGAGATATCCTCAAAGTCAAGATGACCTGAGTTCAAATCTTTCCTCTGCTATATAATGACTGTGTGAGTGTAGGCAACCTTCCAGTGCCCAAGAGTGCAACTCTCTAAGATTATGAACTGCAAAATATTGCTGAGCAAGAGAATTTCTTCCTCAGGAGTTCCTTACACTAATAAAATCACTAGGAGGGGAAGGGGGAGAGTGGGGAAGAGAAGGAGAGAAAGGGGGAGGAGAAACAGACAAAAGAAGGGAAGAAGAAAGAAAAGGAAGGAAAGAAGGGAGGGAGGGAGACATCTCATTTGATTCTCAAAACAACCCTGTAAGGTAGGTGTTGTTATTAAACCTATGTCACGGATTTGGAAACAAAAATAGCCCACATAACAGATTCCCAAAGCAGATATTCAGTCTGTTCTTGAAGACTCCCAAAAAAGCAGAAGAATCTGCCTCCTAAGGCAGCCTGTGACTCTTCTAAATAGCTCTAAATAGTAGAAAGATTTTTCTCAACTTTGCTTCTTGGTAGTTCTGTCCACTGCTTTCTGGGGCCAAACACAAGCATTACTCTCTCATCCAGGGAAAAGTCCTTCAAAGACAACTCCCATGGAGTTAATCCCTAAACCTTTTTCTTATTCAGGCTGACCATCCCCAGTTCTTTGAACTGATCCTCATATACTATGAATTTAGGACCCTTCACTATCCTGGACAATCAACTAAATCTAGTACATCAATGCCCTTCCTCAAATATGGCAGCCAGAACTCTACATCCTTCACTGCTGTCCCACATGCCTGGAATGTTCTTATTCCTCACCCTCTGCCTTCTCAAGTCCCTGCATTCTTTGAGATTCTGCTCAAATCTTCGTTTATTTAGAAGGCCACCACACACACACACACACACACACACACACACACACACACACACACACACACACACACACACACACTAGTACTTCTCCCTTAAGAGTACCTGCTATGTATTCTGTTTACTTCCATGGTGTCTCTTGCATTTGAATGTGAGCTGCTTGAGAACAGGAACCTTGTTTTCATTTCTTTTTTGTACCCTCAGTGCTTAGCATGGTGTCTGGCATACAGTAAGTTTGTTTACTGACTGACTGACCACAATCTCAGATGATGTTTGGTTCAACTTCCTGAATTAAGCATGTTAAAGGTGCTTGTTGGATAGGAAAGATGGACGACGTCCAGAAAATCTCATTCCAAATAGAAAGGGAAAAAAGATTGATCTGACCTTGACAATTTAACAAATTTGTGGATATTTTCCTTTCATTGTCAGGGGTGAGGGGGGTTATAGACTCTTTTCCGTAGCTATGGCTTAAATATGGCTGTAGACCGAGCAGGCGAGGGGGAGGGGGCAATTAAGTCAAGGAAGGCAGGAAGGTGCGATTGGAGATACAGGTGATGTACATAAAGTTACTCAGTGATCAGATTTATTTTTCCCTGAGTTTATGTCCCTTTAAACCACTGCCCCCAAAATTACAGCCTCTGGAAGGTGGGCACATAAATTTCTGACTTTTAAAACCACTTTCTTTTGAGATTGATGAATAGCTTTTGTCACTAGTGAGAGTAATTAGGAAGCTGTGCTGACTGTTACTGGGCTCCGCTGACACTCCTTCCCCTTTTGTGTTTTGTTACCTGCCTGTCAGGCATTTGGCACCACTCATGGATGGACTCAGGGGTGAATTACGGTGTGTTCCCTCCTGGGAGAAGCTTTGTCAGAATGAAATAGCACCCATAATCCATTGAGCTGCCAGTGCCATAGGAAATCAACATAGCAGGCTTGCTTGGTACAAATGGCCAATCCTTCCTCCTCCTCAAGGAGCTGCTTTTCACATAATCACAGAATTCAGAGGCCAATCCAACCACCCTCAAGCTGAACAAGAATCCTCATTTTGAATATCTCTAATAATCTGGCCTGGACATGAAGACTTTAGGTAGAGGGAACCGACGACCTTCTAAGATGTGACCTTCTACACATTTGTGGACAGCTTAAGAGAGACTTCTCCTCCGATCAAGGTTATATAGGCTTTCTTGTGACTTGCACCTGTTGTTCCTGGCTCTGGGGTCGAGCACAGAAAGTGCAATCCTTCCTCTGCCTAATAGGGGTTAGAATAGGGTCTGGCCTTGTGATTATAGACAAAGGGAACTCCCAGTACCCACCAACAATGCAAGTTAGCACTTTTTCTATAACTTACAGTAAATATCAATTAATCAATATTTGTTAAGCACCTACTATGTGCTGGGCACTGTGCTAAATGCTGGGGATACCAAAATGGGCAAAAGACAGTCCTTTTGTCAGAACTTGAACCCAGGTTTCCCTGACTTTCTGGTCAACTCTCTATCTACTACACCTAAACTATCTCTTTCACACGTGACTTCAAATACTTGAAAACAGTTACCAGGTCTCCCCCTTAAGTTTCCTCTTCTCCAGGTCCTGTAACTAATTCTTGGGTGGCCTTGTCTTTACAACCCACAGACCAGGATTTGCAAGATGAAAGCAGTGATTAGCAATTAGATCTACATGGCCCCTTCATTCATCCTCCTCAGCCCCCATGCACTCTCCTAAATATTAACGCATATCACCCTGCATGTGGGTGACTTTCATTCACAGATCAGGAATTGCCTCCTTTGAAGCAAAGAGTTGAAAGCATTTGTCAAGGTATAATTTCTGAGCCACAATAAGCTCCCCATGGTACAGAATGTCACCCTCTGAAAGGCAGAAAAATTAAGTATCAGTAGCTATGACTCCGTGACAGGGCCAAACACAGAGTCCAACTCTTTTCAGTTGTTTTAACAAGGCCTAGTGCTATTCCTGGCACATAGTAGGTGCTCAGTATGTGTATGGGGGAAGGATGTTAATGAATGAATCAACAATGTCTCTCTCAGCAGCTGGGCAGTGCAGTGGATAGACTTTAGACGTCATACTTGGAATCAGGAAGACCTGCCTCAGATGCTAGCAGACCCTAGGCAAATGTTTTAACCACTCTTTGCCTCAGTTGCCCTATCTGTAAAATCAAGGTACTAATAACACCTATTTCACAGAGCTGTTGTGAGGATCAAATGAGATAACAAGTGGAACATTTTGCAAACCTTACAGCTCTATGTAAATGTTCATTATTATTTTTAACCACAAATTGAAATTTTCTTTATAGTCTATTAAGGAGCAATGTGATAGATTGAGCAGAGTACTGGAGCTGGAGTCAGAAAAACTTGGGTTCCAACCCTGTGCTATCACATAATCCTGGTAATTGAGAGCTTTAAGGTTTATAATGCACTTTATCTAAATTGTCTCATTCAATCCCAGTTTGACAAATAGGTAGTTTGACAAATAGGTAGCTGAGGTTGATGGAGGTTGGCTGACTTGCCCAAGGCCCTACATAGTAAGCCTCAGAGACAAATCACTTACCTTCTCTGGTAACATCTACATGACTTATCTCCCAGGGTTGTCACAAGGTTTACTTCCCATAAAACTCTTTGTAACCTTTGAAGCATTACATGAGTCACTATTTATACCAAGAAACCAAACCCAACAGAGAAACAAAGGAAGAGTTTGAGGTCTCCAGTCAAGATGACCATCCATTTTCCGGGAATCATCTCTTTCATCTTTGACTCTCTTTCATCAGATAGTATCCCCTTGTCTGGTATCTCTGAGGACAGGAGTATGGAGGAAGCTGCAGTGAACATACTCCTCAGACACATCATTTCATCTTGCTTGGAAAATGATGAGCTTGAGGTAGATGTGCTAACTCAATGGTCCTTTCCAATACTGACATTCCATGGGTCCATCTCTTGAAGAAGTAGGATCCAAAGCTCATTTTATCCCTTTTGAAAACATCAGGGGACTAAATAGATCTTCCCCAAGTGCTTTATATATGCAATTAAGTCCTCAGAAGCTTTCTTACTCCTGCCAATAGGAAGCCCATCTAATAAGATTCAGGCTAAGAGACAGGCAGAGCAGCAGCTGAGTGAATGTTGCTTCTGGGCTCTTGTCCAAACATTTGATTACCCAGCCGAGGATGATTTTATGAGCAGGTGGCTACTTCAGTGAAGGGATTAACAGAGGAATAGGCTCAGACCCTTTGTCCCAAAACAGCATGGAATCCTAGATTTTGGTGGTGAAGGACCTCAGAGGTTACCTGGTCCAACCTCTTCATTTTACAGATGAGGAAACTGAGGCCTAAAGAGACACAGTGATTTGGTCATGGTTACAAAGGTAGCAACTGACAGGAATCTGACCCAAACTCCACTCCTGTCACTGTCACATGCCAGAGGCCACCCAGCCTAACCTCTAAGTGTGTTTTGTAGGGAAGGGATGAATGAAGGCAGAAGAAGGGTGGGAGGAAGGTACTATAGGGGAAGGACAGAGGAAAGCAGAAGAGCAAAGACAGGGTAAATGGGAAAGGGAGAACAAAGACAAAAGGTGTGGAGAGAAGAATGGACTGGGACAGAGCAGGAGAAAAGAGGAAAGATAAGTGGCCATATCACTAGATTCACCTTCCTGTGGTAAAAAAAAAAAATTGATAGTTCTTAATTAGAGAGCCCTTTGCAAAACACTGTACATATATTATCTCATTTGGTCCTTACAACAACTCTGGGATAAAGGTGCTACCTTTAGCCCCATTTTACAGATGAGAAACTAAGTTTAAATGCCCTGCCAATTGCTCAAGGTCACATAGCAAGCATCTAAGGAAGAATCTGAGCCCAGATCTTTCTCTTTCCATGTGCAGCTACTGTTATGCTACTTGAAATAATTTTCAAGAGCAGTTAGGTGATGCAGTGATTAGAGCAATGGACCTGGAGGCAGGAAGACCTGAGTTCAAATCCAGCCTCAAACACTTACTAGCTTTTTGACCCTGGGCACATCACTTAACCCTATTTACCTCAGTTTCTTCATCTGTAATATCAGCTGGAGAAGAAATGGCAAACCACTCCAGTATCTTTGTCACCAAAAAAATGGGGTTAGGGTGGCTAGATGGCTCAGTGAATAGAGTACCGGCCCTGGAATCAGGAGGACCTGAGTTCAAATCCGACCTCAGACGCTTGGCACACTTATTAGCTGTGTGACTTTGGGCAAGTCACTTAATCCCAACTGCCCTCCACAAAAAATATGGGGTCACCAACAGTCAGACATGACCGAACAAACAATGTAATTTCCTTTAATTAATATTAAGCTCCATCAACCATAAAGCGCCTTTGGTGCAATTTGAATGATTTGGTGACCAGAGAGGATAGGGGGAGATTAGACCTTCAGTGATAAAGAGTCAGCCTAGTTTAAACTCATGTGAAAATAAATGTTGCCTCTTAATTAGGGCTAATAAACACCAGATGAGAAATATCGATGGCTCGTATTAGAGAATTTGTCTTGATAGTGTTTGTATTTTTTCCAATTACATGTAAAGATAGTTTTCAACATCCACTTTTGTAAAATTTTGAGTTCCAAACTTTTCTGTCTCCCTTGATTGTCTCCCCCATCCCCAGTGGAACCATTGGCACTGGCTGCATAGACACCTCCGTGTGCTGACATGTTCAGAGCTAGACTCTGAAAGCTGTTGTGGGGTTTGTATGCACTAGTGCCTGAAGACTACAATACAATGCAATGGAATTCTTTCAAGTCATTTCTTTTCACCTTTATAATGAAAGCCTCTGGTCAAGAGAAACAAAGAAATGAGGTAGGGGCACAGGCTGGTGGGGGGGGGGGGTGGGAGGCGAGGATGTAAATCACATGTTGGAAATAGCCCTCGATAAAATCCTAGATTAAAATCACTGAATATGTCCTTTCTAACACCTTTGGGGAGGTCAGTTTTAGTTCTTGATGGAAAAAAAGGTGAGAACACCAGAAAATCATTTCAAAAACTAGTTGCCAGAAGGTCAGAAAGGTAGCAAATTAAAAACAACAGTTTGTCTGAAGTCAGAAGGAAAGATGACCTTGGGGCCTAGCCCACTCTGATTGCCTTTGCTGCCCCAAAGATTTGTCAGGATCGGTGTTTCTATTATAAGCCCAACCTATGACTTCGGAGCCCTGTTGCATACAAATGAGCCAATGTCTGAAAAACATCCAAAAACACAAAAGAGATCTCTTAAAGAAGAGAAGCTGGGTCAGACCACTCTGAGAAAACAAATTTCCATCTTGTTCTTGTAATGCTGCCCCATGGAGTCCAGAAGAAGCTGTTTTGTTTATCGGGATAATATTCAGCAGTGTAGGAGAGAAAGCTTTTATTAAAAACAGCAGCTGTGTTAGAGAAAATATAGGCAAATACAGCCCCCTCTAAACTCAGGGCTGAGAAATATGACCCCAAAATGGGGAAGCCAGGAGGGCGACGCCAGACAAAGGTTGGTTTGCACTGCATGTATCCATATAGGAAGAGAAATTGTCAGCATTATCCTTTAACATGCATTGGAAAATGTTTTGTTATTATTTTGATTCAATTCCATTTATTTTATTGTGTCTTGTATGCACCAGATTCTATCAGAGAGGCTGAGAATACCAAAAGAAAAAGGAAATACGGTAGCCCCTGCCTACATTCCATTTGAAAGTGATCAACCTAATACTACTGCTTTCTCAACTAACCTTGGCTGAATACCTGCTCTGGTAGGCATGATGTAGCTGCAGTCTTTGCTTCCCTTTCACATCGGCTGGGCATGGGTAACTAAGTGAGCCCTTCCATCAAACTAAGCAGTATTACTTATTGCTATATGTTACTGAGGTCAGAAGCTGGACTTGGGATCTCATTGGTGTATGGGCTGATTAGGAGAGGCAACTCCCTTTAGCAGTATAGGTTGGTGTCTTCTATTTGAGTTTCAGAGAGCTGCCTAGAGCAATGAGTTTAGTAACTTTCCTAGACGGGTCCATGCTGCCATGCTTAACTTTTTACAAAGCACATTCAAACAGATCATCCCATATGGCCCTAATAATATCTCTATGAATTGGACAGGTATTGTCTGCTCCATTACACAGACTGGGAAAACTGAGGCTCACAAAGGTTAAAATTAGAGGTCAATGTTCACACAGCCACTATATAGCAGAACTGACCACTAATTGTCATCTCTCATGGAATGGAAAAGGTGAAACATTGGTCATTATTCTGATGGATTTGATGAGCCTAAGAGAAGAACAATAGATTTTTTCAATTTTTATTTTCAGTTAATAAGTGTTTATTTTCTTTACTTCTCCTTTCTCCTCACTGAAAAAGTAAAAGAAAAGTCTTGTAACAATTATACATAGGCAATAAAAATTAATTCCCATGTTGTACATGGCCAAAAAAGCACATTTCATTCTGCACCTGGAGTCCATTCCCTCTCTGTCAGGAGGTGGAAGAGGGCTTCTTTTTCAGTCCTCTGGAGTCATGGTAAGTTATTACATTGATCAGAGTTCTTAAGTCTTTTAAAATAATTTATCTTTATAATATTGATGTTTTGGCAAAAATTGTTCTCCTGGTCTATTCACTTCATTCTGTGTCAGTTCATAAAGTCTTTCAAGGTTTCTCTGAATCCATCCCTTTCATCATTTCTTAAGATACAAGAGTATTCCATGACATTCAGACACTATCATTTATTCAGCCTTTCCCAGTTGATAGGTGCTCTCTTAGTTGGGGTGGGGGATAGGGAACAAGCATGAATATTATGCCTACTTTGTGCCAGGCATTGTGCTAAGTGCTTTTTACAAATATTACCTCATTTGATTCTCACAACAATCCTTCTAGGTAGGTGCTATTATATGGTGCCCCATATAACAGTTGATGAAACTAAGGCAGATGGAGTTTTAAGTGATTTTCCCAGGGTCACACAGATAGTAAGTGTCTGATTCCAAATTTGAACCCAGATCTTCCTGATTCCAGGCCCAGAGCTCTATGCACTGCACCACCTAGCTGCCTCTGTTCCCAGTTCTTTGCCACTACAAAAAGGGCTATTATAAATATTTTTGTACACATGGAACCTTTTCCTCTTTCTTTGATCTCTTTGAAAAATAGGACTAGTAGAAATATTCCAGGATCAAAGATTGTACAAAGTTTAGAACACAGTTCCAAATCACTTTCCAGAAAGCCTGGACCACTGCGCAGCTCTCCTCAAGGTGCATTAAGGCACCTATTTTCCCACACCCTTTCAAATGGTTTTCATTGTTCTTTTTTATCATCTTCTCCCATCTAAAGAGTTGGTTTAATTTTCATTTCTCTAATTATTAGTGATTTGGAGCACTTTTTTCACATGACTATTGATAGCTTCCATTTCTTCCTTTGAAAACTGCCTTTCATATCCTTTGATCACTTATAAATTGAGGAATGGCCCAATTTGATTCAGTTCTTTATATATCTTGAAACTGAGACCTTAATCAGAGAAACTCGCTGCAGAGATCTTTTCTTCTCCAGTTAACTGTTTCTCTTCTAATTTCATCTGAACTGGTTTTGTTCGTACAAAAACTTGTCATTTTATGTAATCAGGAGCAATAGCTCCTAATCTGCAGGAACATTAGGATTTGTGGGGGAACCACTAGATCAGATCACTTTAATTTTTAAACAAATACTTTAAAATATATGCAAGTTCAAAGATAGGTGATGTCATTGTTTATAATGCCTGATTATTTTTTGACACAATCAATGAATCCCATGAAGTTGAATTCCATGAAGGGGGGTATAATTAGCCCACCCCCTTGGAAACTGAGCTAATTAGCACAGAGGCTAAGCTCCAGTTTATCTTTATAACATCTGAGAAGAGAAGATATGCTAAGTAGATTAAAAAGCAATCTGGGAAAGGTGAAAGCAAGATTATGAGAAAGATAGTTAAACCACCTAAGGAAATTAACCCATTGTTCATATCCTTTGGCACTTTTGCAGGATCCAGTTATTTCTCTTCATCTTACTTGGTATCCAAAAGACTTCTACTAAACATCACGGTCATTAAGTTGCCATTACTAGTAGGTCTTGATTAGGGCAAATAATTAATCCCCTGAGGTGGCCCCATTAGTCTAATTCCCACTGCATATTTCCATCTGACTGGAGCCATGGTTTTGTTTTTATCATGTTTTACATAATTATAACTTTGAATAATGAACATTTGAGCACATGTGACCCCTTCAGGATAATTTATTGTTTGCACTAATCAGAACCTGTCTATACAACAGATACTTAAAACTATAAAACTTGGCTTTTTATGCTAATTATGTGTTTCAGGCTTTTTGCTAGTTCAAATTTGACCATTCCTATCCCTTTAATCTGAATAAGTGACCTCCCACTATAGCATTCACCCAAAAATTTAATCAATACATGAAAACCTAGACCTAGCAAGCAACTATGTTTAGAGGTAATTTTTTGCTTTACAAAAGGATGCTTCACACACACAAACACACACACACACACACACACACACACCAGTCATACCAATAGCATTCATATGGTTTAAGTTACACATGTTTGGGGGAAGCATTATCACAAAATCCTGGTAGAAATGAGACTGGTGCAGGCATGAAGCACCCTGGACAGCTTCTCAGCATCTGGAGAGCTGTTCTGACATGTAATAGATGTTTCTTAGAGGTACTGGAGCGTGCTTGGACACTCTGTAACTAGCTCCAGTTGGCTAAGCATATGGTTAACTCACTAAGTAGCCAGAACTGGCAGCCATCAACCATCAACAAGCATTTATTAAGCATTTAATGTTTGCCCAGCACTGTGCTAGACACTGAGGATGTGAGTACAAAGAATGAAGCAGTCTCTATTCAGAAGGTACTTACACTCAAATCAATTCCAATTATTAAACTCAAGTATGGGTGCAATCTGACTAAACTGATATTGAGTAATAATATTGGACTTCCGAGAATGCACAGATTCCTACTTTTACGTGCAGGGAAGGCATTCACAAAATGACTTAATATGTTACATTTTTAATTAGATAATGAAGTGAAGACTGGACTTGGAATCAGGTAAACCTTGCTTGACTCTTGGCACTGACCCATCCCAGCTATGTGATTGTGGATAAATTGCTTAATCTCCTTGGGTCTCAGTTTCCTAATGTGAAACATGTTGGTAATAATAGTGGCACCATACACCTCGCACATTTGTCAAGAAGAGATGACTATAATCCTTAAGGCAGCACAGAGAAGTGTTATCATTACCCTTTGCCAATTTTCTCCTTGGGAGATTGCTGACCCCTAGATGTCAAGAGAGGTGAGAAGCATTGTTGTTCATTATTGTGATGCACTTTGTGGGGCTAATGGATTCTTTCTTTATATTCCCAAAGGAAGCTCTCACCTCTTAAATCTGTTTCCTTTTTTTTTCCAATGGCCTTTCACTGGACGCTGTTGTGTTTGTCACACCTATTCGTCATCCTTGTCACAAAGAGAGCAGTCTGGAGAAGGAATTTATATTGTAGTTTGCACCACAAATGATATTCATCTTGTGTTTTTCCAACATGAGCCTTCCTGCTGTCAGTATACTACCATAAGCCATCAAGGCGAGAGCTCCCAGTCTCTCTTTTCTAATCCTCCCTCACACTGACACCTTGGAGAACAAGATGAGTAATCTTTCTTTTTGTGTTTGCTCTGTCTTTTGTTGAGATTCTGTCTCCCTATTCCTCCTTAGTGCAAGAGCAGCAGCCATTCATGGGCCCCATACCAATAGTGATCACTGCCAAAGCTTTAACCAACTCCCTTTTTTCTGATTTGGGTCAATTTACCCCTCCTAAGGCAGCCTGGTGCCACACACACACACATCCTCAGAAGGCTCACCATATTAGGACCCGACTTAGTGTGGACACCTGATCAATTGACTTTAGCCTGATGGCATCTGAGAATTTCTGGACTCAAATGATCTACCAGCCTCAGCCTTCCCAGAAGAAGGGACCAGAGGTTTATATCACCAATCCCAGCACAATTCCTTTTTCCTAAACTCATCTCAACACATGAGCCCAGACCTACTGAGTGGCCTTTGGGTTTTAAATAGAAATGGCCCAGGAGATAAAGCAAATACAATTGCCTAGAAGCTTGACTTCTAAAACAAACTGGGCCAAAGGGAAAGTCATGATCCAGACTTCATAGCATCCAATACTGGTTTGTGATTCCAAGTTAAGGCATCACATATGGTCTATGAAGCCATAAATGGTTCCAATCCTAGTTGTTTTAGGAGTGATCCTTTTCCCTGACAACCAAGACACATGCCAATTGTCATCTGCTAAAGCTAGGGAGAATTGCCCCCTTCTACCTGAAATTAGAGGCTACCTGGAGCCCTTATTTATAGAATTTTTACTCTGTCCTACTCCAGGATAGGCTCACAGAATCCCAGAATCTCTGAGTTGGAAGGCCAATTCATCCAATGAATACCTCATGAAGAGTCCCCTTTAAATCCCACTCAATGAGTGTTTATCCAGACATTGCCATAGACTTTTTGGGACTACCATGACCATAATTTCCCACACTGGACCCTGGGCAAACTTCTCAAAGTATATCTTCAAATTCAAATTTAAGACAAATTTAGTTGAGGAGGCAGGTAGAGATTCCAAGACAACAGAAATTCTTGTAGGAGAAGCTGACAATTAGGGGTTCAGGCTGGGGGATGGCTAGGTAGACATGACTATTGTTATCCTCTGGAGCCAAAAAAATGAGCCTAAGCCACCTTCCAACAAGTTACAAGTATCCCTGGGGTCTCTCCTGCTTACATGTACATGTCTCACCCGAGAATATAAGCTTCTGGAGGGCAAGGACTATGTCATTTTTGTGTTTGTACCTTCAGTGCCCAGCACACAGTAGACATTTAATAAATGCCGGCCCCCTTCTACCTTTCCAGTCTTACTCTTCTACATCTACTCTTTGTTTCCATGACACTGACTTCCTGGCTGGTCCAAGAACAAGACACTCCATCTCTTGACTCTGGACATTTTCTCTGGCTAAACCTCACATCTACCACACTTTCCCTTCTCTCTTTGAGTACTGACTTCTCTGGCTTCCTTTACATCCCATCTTGTGCAGCAATCCCCCTTCATTCTCGTGTTGCCCTCTATCAATGATTTTCTGTTTATCCTGTTTGCATATGTTTGCTTGTTTATTGTCTCTTTCATTAGACTGTGAGCCCTTTAAGGAAGGAACTGTCTTTTTCCTCTTTTTGTATCTCTGGCATTTAGCACAGTGCTAGGGGCTTAACAAATGTTTGTTGACTGATAATTGATGAACTGATCTGATGGTTCCAAAAGGCAAAAGTAGGATCCATGGAAAGGAGTTGAAAGGAAACATATTCAGACACTGTCAGAACATCCTAAAACTTTCCAAAATGGAATAGGGTGCTTTGGAAGAGAGGGAGGGAGTTTTGCCTTCACTATCAGCCTCTGAGTAAAGACAGGTATATCTTTAGGGAAATGCCCACTAAAGCATGGGTTACAGTAGAGCATGAGGGCCTCAGGCAGCATTGTGAGGGAATACTCCAGAGCAGAGGTAGGGACCTGTGCCCTCAAGGCCACACGTGCCTTCTAGGTCCTCAAGTGAGGCTCTTTGACTGAATCCAAACCTCAGAACAAATTTGTGGACATAGAAGGTCACGTGTGGCCTCAAGGCCACAGGTTCCCCACCCATCCTCCAGAGAAAGGCACAAGACAAAATTAATAAAAATACAATGGAATGTTACTATGTGATTTTTCTGAGTGTTACTGAATGTTACTAACCCTTTTCTAACCCTTATGTACCGTTTGATGACCCCCTAATTTCTGTTTCAGTTTGACACCCCTCGACTAGATGTACTCAAAATCTAGTTCCAGTTTTCAGATTCTGTGATTTTTATCAAATGCCAAAGGAGATGGAAATCAGGCTGCATCGGTCTGGTGGTAATATACTTTTTTGAAATCAACAAAACATCCACAGGGTTGGAAATTGGCACTTTGTGAGAGTCTGTTTTGCTCACTCTACGCTTGACTGTTGGCTTTCAGTCAGCCCGGTTCTGGCTATGGGAAGCATTCAGAGCACGGGTTATTTTTAATTCCAAATGTCAAAACACCTCTGCTACTTTGTGATTTCCATTCTGAGCAGCTGTGATTGCAGCCCCTGTTTGCAGATGGTAATGAGGGCCCCCGGAGCTTCGGTCCCCAGGCCAACACAGGCCTGTTTCCAGCCAGACTGAGCTTGACTCAAAGACTGAGGCCGAAAACAAGCTTTGCTTGAGAAAATGAACAGGAGCTCTCTCTGGCAAGGTGGAGCAAAGCAGAAGGCCTCATGCTTGGCCTGACTCTGCCATCATCTCGATGCTATCCATGGTCCTGAAACTATTGTTTGGAATAGACTTTTGATTTCATTTTGTATTTTAAAAGCAATAATTGTGAATGTCTTGTCAACTCCTTTTAAAAGATAAAGTAAGAAGATTCTCTTCTGAGTCACTCCATACAGAGTTCCCACATGAGATGTTAAAACTCCATTGTCTTTTCATATGAAACAATGGAGACATAGAAAAAATCCCAGAATTTGAAGTCAGGGGAGTTGGGTTCAAAGTTACTACTAGTAACTTCACCTTTCAGGGTCTCAGTTTCCTCATCCCCCAAAAGGGAGGGGACAGTGAAGAAGGAAGATGGACTAGATGATCCCAAATTTCCCCTCGACTTTCCATCCTACATCCTCCCTTGATTCACACAAAGACAGTTTGTAAAACTGTTTGCACTTAGATGCACCTGGAACCTCATTAACAACCACCCTTCTATGACTCCTTATCCTTCAGTTCTTATCCTGTTGAGAGGCAGTATGGTGCAGTGGATAGAGTGCTATGTGTAGAGTCAGGAAGACTTGAGTTAAAATCCTGCCTCAGACACTTACTAGCTGTGTGACCCTGGGCAAGTCCCTTAACCTCTCTCTGCCTTGGTTTCCTTATCTGTAAAAAGAAGAAAGTAGACTCAATGGCTCCAAGATCCCGTCCAGCTCTTGACCTATGACCATTGTCTTTTTGAAGGTAAATAGCATTATTGTACAGTAACAAATGAAGAATATGAGGGATTCAGAATGTAGTCTCTGTCTTCTCTGGACTTTGCAGTTGAAGATGAAAACTAAAGAAAGAAGCATTCACTCCCTTTTCTGGCCTCCACCCTTGGAATATGGGGATTACCAGATGGGTCCAGAGACCCCCTTCTCATTCCCATTGGGCAGTTCCTACTCACTGTGTAAGGAGTACACAGTACTCCAATAAGGGAGAGAGGAGAAATATATTTGTAAATGAAGATAATGTAAAAATTACCAATAATTGTTTTAAGAAATAATCTAGTTACTCCTTTTGATTCTACTTTGCAAAGAGTCCTCTACACTGTGCATTGCTGGGGGGTGGGGGGGGGGGTGATAGAGGAGGAAACCTGATCTTCCAGCTCAACTTCCTTCCCAACAGAATGACAACTGACTCAAGAACCCCAAGTCTGGCTTTTTCCTTGATTTGAGATATTTATTAAAAAAAAATTTCCATCCTATCACTCAAGCCCACTCTTCAGATCCACTGACAATCCACTTAACTTGTTCCAAACAGTCATTACTCCTCTCTTTTGCCATTTGTTGCTTAAAAAGAACAAATATCCACCTTCCCAACAGTCAGAATTGGTCATATTTTTATCTAGAATAAGCTGGCATTAAGTGACTAATTAAATAAGAAGTTTTAGATATACTTAAACAACAGTAAAACTGGAGTAAATTCTTGCTATTTGGGACAAAGGAAAAGAGAAGAAAGGAGTTAAGACTATCCCTTTCTTTTTTCAGCTATCCAAGAAAGAAATGTTCCTCACGCCATAATGTACTCTAAAGGGTGGCCTGAAGGAGCCCTGTACAGCCTGCTCCCATTCAGGTATTCTGGCACTCTTTCTCAAGATAGTAAGCCAGGAGATTCCCTCCTGACAGCAGAAAGCTATCCTGCATCATGCGTTTATCTCTCCATGTCTGAGAAGCACCATGGTTTTAAAAGAAACACAGGACCATTTTTTATAAACTAAAAAAGTAAAGTAAGTAGAACCAAGAAGAATAATGTAGAAAATCACTGCGCTAATATAAATTAAGTATTTGATGAAAGAAAGCCCAACTCTGAATACCTGAAGAGCCTCTCATGGTCCAGGGGAGAGATAATGAAGCAGCTCACCCTCTGAATGATGCGTGAATGTGATGGAATAGTACTGCACCAAAAGAAATTATAAAGATGAGAAATGCAGAGAAGCATGAGAAGATTTATATTTGTAGAAAGCAGCACCAGTGAAACAGTATACAAGATCACTACAACATTATACCTGGAAACAGCAAAAAGAAACTTAAGCTTTTGTAGTTATGGGGACCAAAAGTATGTCTAAAGAAGATGAGAAAATGCACCTTCCTTCCTTGAAGAGGTAAGGGATGGTATGTGGGGGGATGCCTACTGTAGGCGTAGCATATTATAATTTTCACATTCTCAATAATCAGAAGAGGGGTAGGAGGCAGGGAGAGAATTTAGAATTCATTTTTAAATGAATGCTTAAAATACATAATAATTTTTTTTAAAAATAAGTTTTCCTTGATTGATCCCATCATCAGACTCAGAAGAGAGAGTAGTTAATTCTACTAAACTGGTTTTCTTCTCTTTTTTATTCTTTTTAGGAGAATTTGCTTGATTAATAAGTAATAGCAACACCTAGCACATATACGCTGCTCCCTTTTAAGGCATACAAAGCACTTTACAAACATTATCTCATTTCCTACCCCACAACAACCCTGAAAGGCAGACAACGTGATTGTTCTCATCTTATAAATGATGAGACTGAGTTAGCAGCAAGTGACTTGCACAGGACCACAATTTATTAAGTACCTGAGTACAGCCTTGAGTTCAGATATTCCTGATTCCAGAGAAGAGGAAGAAGAAGAGGAAGAGGAGGAGGAAGAGAAGGTGAGGATGATGATAATGAAGAGGAAGAGAAGGAAGAGGAGTTATATTTGAAAATATTGGTAATATGAAAATAAAAGAAAGCAATCATTACTTTTTCAGAAAAAGATATCCTTTTAGCAAAACTGTGGGAGGTTATTAGGGCAGAGTGTTGTAGACTTTGCCAGGCAAGGTCATTATACACAGTGTTATTATTTAACTATTTTTAATCTTTGGGGGGGGGGGGGTGATCGCTCAGGAATGATTTTATCCTCCATAAAATAACCACGCAAAAAGTTGGCTCTCAGACTCAGATTCTCATACTATCTCTAGGGACTGATAGAGCACCAGGTAATTCCCAGATGAAGAAAACATAGATTTTGAGAATTAGAGGGAAAGTACTTGCTTTATAAAGGGTTTCCTTTAGCTAAACACTCCTAAGTGCATATTAAACGTGATTATCCAAAGAGAGGCTGCCCGCCCTGTACTGCAGCTTCCCTATCATTTCTCATCTTGGTAGACCCAGTGCTGAGAACAGAACAGACAGGTGTTTAATTAAGCCCAGAGCAGAGATGGGCCTGTCTAATAAATGCCTGAGAAACTTAGCTGACCTTTTCCAGATCCTCAGCAGCAGATAAAAGTGAAGTCATCTCAGTCTCCCCAGCATTTCATGAAAGTCTCAGAGAAGAAACTGCCTTGACTGGGAGTTATTAACCTGGGGTCTGTGGAACCCTTGATTTCAGATAGTCAATGAATGTGGATAGGAGAAGAATCACATCTTCATTTTCCTTTAAATGAAATTCAGCACTGTCTTTAATTATTTAAAAACCTTGTTCTGAAAAGAGGTCCATAAGCTTCCCCAGATTGCCCCAGGGGTTGGAGACTCAAATAAGGTTAAGATTCCCTACCCTCTACCAATATAGAATGACACTTTTTGGGAAACTAACAGTCTTAGAAAGTTGCTTGGGGTACTGAGAGGTTAGGTGATTTGCCCAGAATCATCCAGTCATCAAGTGTCAGAGTCACGATGTGAACCCAGGTCTTTCTGATTCCAAGGTCACATTCTATCCATTACACCTCTCTCAGCAAGATAATCTCTTTAATTCTTCAAAGGAATGAAATTTCTTTGGTGTGAGTATCCCTTATGCTTCCACAAGATATAACCACTCTATAATTTAGTAGGGGGCAGCTAGATGGTACAGTGCTTGGAGCCAGGAAGACACATTCCTGAATTCAAATCTAGCCTCAGACACTTACCAACTGTGTGACCCTGGGCAAGTCATTTAACCCAGTTTGCCTCAGTTTCCTCATCTGTAAAATGAGCTGGAGAAGGAAATGACAAACCACTCCAGTATCTTTGCCAAGAAAACCCAAAATGGGGTCACAAAGAGTCAGACATGACCAAAAAATGACTGAACAATAATGAATAACTTATTAGAGGCTGAAGCCCAAGACCATGAGCTCCCTCCTGCAAATCAGCTTATGAGACACTCTAAGCTCAGCAAAGCTGGTGTTCAGACATACAGTTCTTATATAATCTGTAGCATTATTATATCATTAACAGAATTTATATTATATTCATGTATTGTATATAAAGTGTAAATGCCACCAAGGAGCAGAATGGCATGGAGGATAATGGACCAAACTCAGTCAGGAAAACCTGGATTCCTGTCCTGTTTCTGACATATACAAGTTGTGTGACCGTGGACAAGCCTCTTCTTTGTCAATTCCTCCAAGTACTGCCCACAAGGATTACTCTCTAGTAATAGAACTTATATCTGAGTTGCAGAGGCAGTATGGGTCAGTTAGAAACATCCTGGATTTAGAGTTAGAAGACATGAATTCTACTTCTTACCTTTGTCAATACCTGTGTGGCTCTGGGCACACAAATGTAAAAGTAAAAAGTAAAACTGTAGAAGTAAAAGAAGACAGGAATGATGGCTTCTGGGCTCCTCCCAGTCCTAAAGTGAACCATCCTGTGATCAGCATTAATGATGAGAGTTTCCAAGGTAGAAGCTCCCCCACAGAGATAAAATCACAAATCCATATGAACAAACAAAAGCAAACATAACCTGGTTTTAAAACCTGAGACATTTCACAAGGTGTTGCTTCAGTGTGAGTCCTACTGTGGTGGAGAGAATAATGATGCAATGCTGTATTAACTGTGTGAGGGGGAAGAATTGGTGCAAAGGCTGTAGAGAGGAGAGACAGCCTTCATCCCTTCTTTGAGAGAGATGCCCATAATTCCAGACCCTTCAGGAAGTGAACCAGGAAAAGAGAAGATTTGCAACATGTCCCTGAATTCCAGCTCACTTCCATAAGTGACTTTGGTGATTTTGTCTTTGGATAAGATCAAATCCTCCCTTTTGGTTGAGCTGAGATATCTCACTTCTGGTGGGAGACTTCATTCACTCTCTGCATAATCCATCTGACTTCTGTTTGCCATCTACTCTTGTATCTGCTTGTGGGTTTACTCACTGTCCACTATTTGTGATGGTCTTTTGTGTAACTAGTATTTTGTGGGAAGGAGTTAGGATGTCACAGGTCTAAATTTGGGGTTGGCCTATCTCCCTTAAGTCATAGCAATGAGGAAAGCAGTTTGTTTGAATCTAAAAAGAAATCATGCTCCTATACAAGTAATATTTAGGAGGGAAGAGATATATGTATATTTTTATATATTATATATATATGTGTGTGTATATGTGTATGTGTCTATCTATATCTATAAATGTATGTATATGTGTGTATATACATATATGCATACATATGTATGTTTATGTGTGTATACATACATACATATATATACTTGTCCATTAACTTTTCTCTCCGAAGAGAAGAGGGTAGCCATCTTCATGAATCCTTCTGCTACTCCCCTTCAGGTAGAAATCAAAGTCTCCATCGGAGGAGGGTAGCCAGTGTTTTAGAGATATCTATCAATGTCTACCCACAAGGTAGATTTAGGTAACTCATATGGATATGTATCTTAACTGGGCAGCACACCCCTTACAATAATAAATAGATGCCATTATTCTACCTAAGAAATGGATTAACGATAAATAGTTTTAGTTCAATGTGTTCATATTCAAGCATCATACTAACCCTCTCTACTTTTTACTAAATGTGTTTTCTTGGTCATTTGGATAATAACTGAATATGTGGATAACAATGCCCCAATATGATTTCATTTGCTTTACTTGTGCCTTGGTTTATCACTGTCCAATAACTCCTTGTTCCAGCTGCAAACCTTTTGCAGTGTAAAGAGCCACCTCTTACCTGTTGATAATTATTTCTGTTCTCAATGAGTAGGTGTCAAAATGGATATTCAAGGCATGTGTGTTGAAACTTTCATATGCAAAGGAGATGAAATCTGGTTCTAGGTATTGGACATTTTAATAATCTGATGTAAATAAAAGTCAACTATAAATGGTTCAAACATCCCCCATCATGGTGAGATATTATGAGCAGAGAACCCAGACAAAGAACACCACTGTGGCTGACTTACAATTCTTCATTTATATTTTAAAAGACCACATAACCCTCCCTAATGTTTTATTACTTATGGCCAGACATCATACATGTTGATATCAGCTAAAAAATTGGGTAAAATACTGGGGTGATGAGGGGGGAAGAGGAGGCTTATTGGAGGGAGGATGGAACCTAGACATCTTGATTAGCAATCACTATTACCTTGTAATGAGTTTCTTGACCAGCAGAGGTGAAATTGAATGGCAAAATCACATATAAATTATTCCCCATTTAAACATAGACTGACCACAGTGTTACCCATTTCCAGGTCCACAGAGTTTAACGTACCAAATGTATCACTGAACGAAACTCATTCTAGAATGCACTTGACTGTGTTTGTGTGATTGATGGAGGCTGGATGAAAGTTCAGTAATATGGAACGACTCTCAAAGACCATATATCAACTGCTGGGTATGTGGTGGTGGTATTATGGTGTCAACTAGTAAACATCTTCTTTCAAGAGGTTATATTGGTAACATACTAATTCAAGAACTGGGTCTGTCTATAGAATAACTGCCCCACAGAGGACTCTGAGACATCATAACAGGAATTATTATTTTTCCTTTCAATTTCTAGCACTCATCATAGATTCAGAGCATTTTAGAGCTGAAAGGAACCTTAAAAGTTATGCTGTCCAACCTCTCTTTAATTTACAGGTAAGGAAACTGATCCTCAAAGAGGCAATGTGATGTTCAACACTGAGACTAAAACCAAGCTCTCTAGATGTCTAGTCTGGCGGGTATTTTTTTACAAGTCATTTTATTCCATCCTGGGACCCAAATGATTTAGTCTACTTTGCAATTGTTTTTTTAGGAAACATTACAGCACTCAAACTTCCCCTTGGCAATTATAATGGAAGTACCCAGAGCTCTAACTAGCAAAGGACCACTAGGGGTTTTCCCCATGGTACCAGCATCTAGTAGAGAAACTTTCTCACTGTGGCAACCACTGTTTCCAGGCTTTACAAGGCTCCGCTAATCCATGAGGTCACATGATTCAATCACCTCCAGATCCCTCCCCTAGGATGGTATGGCCATTGTGACCTCACTCCCCAGGTTCATTTTCCCACCCATCCTGGCAGAAGTTACTGCTGGGGGAAGTGTAGGGGGAACAGTGCACCCCTCATAATTACACTCCAAATCAGACGTCCTTCCATGCCCTGCTGAGCTGGCCCCCGGTGTACAAGAATGCCCTGTGATGGATCTGATGATACCCACATTTACCAACACTGCATTTTCCTGTCACATTCTCTATATTTCTACTATATCAGATTGAGAATACAGTTGGGCTTTAAAATTTCATGTAAGAAACAATCTCCTTGACAACCAAGAGAGCATTTTAAGAGTTTTATTGAAAAGCATAATCTTACATATTTATATATTTCTTCCTGCTTTAAATCTTATAATCCTGAGTTCACATACTCATAAATCCAGAGCTTTGAGAGATTTAAAAGACCATCCAGTTTAATCTTCTCATTTTACAAATGAGGAAACTAAACCCCAGAGAGGTTCAGTGACTTACACAAGGTCACACAGCTAATAAGTATCAAAGGCAACATGTCTCCATTTAGGAATGAAACAAGAGTTCCTCCCAAAGCCTCCATTTAAAGAGGGCTCCCCAGGCTCTTCATTTCTACCTGATTGCACTCCTTCTATCGTGATCATGTCTCTGCTTTTCAGCTTCCTTTTGGGTGTTGCCTTTCCCAATTCGACTGGGAACATCTTGAGGACAGAGATTGTCATTCCTTTTTTCATTTTTATGTCCTTGGTGCTTACTTAGCCTACCGCCTGTCACATAGTAGGTGTTTAATAAATGGTTTTTGACTGACGTTGCAACCCTACTCTGACCAGTTAACATTATGAGTTTCCTCCACAGAGTCAGATCATGTCCTCCATGTACACAGACAGAGAATTTAGTAAATGTAGATACTGCCAATTCCTCTTTGTGTGTATCTCTATCTATCTCTCTCTGCCTCCATTCCTCTCTGTCTCTCTCTTTTTTCTCTCCCAATTTCCCTTTGTCTCTGTCTGTCTGTCTCTTTTTCTCTGTATGTCTCTCTGTATCCCTCTCTCTCTTTCTCTCTCTCTCTCTCTCACTCACTCACTCGCTTGCTTGCTGTCTGATGTAAATATCTCTATGAGCAATATGAAGCCACCATTTTATATAATTAAAGTTCCCACTCTCTTCCATCAGCTCTGGTCATCAATAAGTTAGCGTCTTTATGTTGTCACAATTAATTAATCCTGGCTTCTTAGAAATGTATCCCAAGGGAAAAAGATAGATGATCCAGTCACATAGCCAAGGCAAAGGAATAACCAATGAGCAACGCTTGTGTTCCACAGGTATCCAAGAGAATGGGAGGAAGGTTCTCCATTTGTTGAGTAGATACTTTCCAACCACACCCCATGGAGAACTTACAGGAGGCCATGGCTGGCTTGTGGAATCAATAGATTGTGAGCTGCATCCCTGGAGAGATGGACCACATGGGCAAGATTAAGTACCCATCTGAGTATTGGAGAAGCCCTAAAAGAGGGAGCCTCTGGGTGGGACTACATTCCTTGGTTCCAAACTGAAAGAAGCCTTGCACAATGAAAGAACAGGCATGCCCTTTCCAGCTCTACTCTATCCCTCTCTCAGCTCCAGCTAAAAACTGACAGGCGGCCTCGAGTGCAGAGGATCTAGGAGGGTACCAGCTCTTCTCTGTTGCTATGATACCATTCCTCAGAACTAAACAAGAGACCCTGCAGGAAGACCCAGCACGGTGAGATCAGGGAGGACGAGGGAGACTTTTCTCTGATGAAAAGAGAACAATTCCAGCCTTCTTCTGAGATTAAGCCACAAAGTTAACCCTGTGTTTCAGGAAGAAGTTTGATCTCATTAAAAGAACATTGTACTTTCTCAAGGGTGATTGAGAAATAACATCCTGCTCTTTTTATTCATTCCAGGATCCAACTCATTATCTGTTTGCAGCATTTGTCAAGTATACACATGTACACACATACATGTGTACTTACATATATATGCATCTGTGTGTATGCATGCTTCTGTCCATATATTGTACATACGTGTATGTATGAATGATTTTACACACGTGTGTTTTATGTATATACATATTGGGTAATATATGTGTATGTATACATATATCTAGACAGACAGACTGATGCATAAGCTTTATGGTTGCCCATTCACTGGCACATCTCAGCCTGGACAATAGGCATTCTTCATTTACTTGTTGGGGCAGCTAGGTGACTCAGAGGGGAGAGTGCCAGGCCTGGGATCAAGAAAACCTGACTTTAGATTTGGCCTAACATATATTAGCTATATAACCCTGAGTAAGTCACCTAACCACTGCCTGCATCCATTTCTGTGTATGGGAACAATTCCAAATCTGTAAAATGGAATGATAATAGCATCTACCTTCCAGGGTTGTTGTGAGGATCAATAGAGATCTTAGCACAGTGCCTGGCACATAGTAGGCACTATAAAAATGTTAGATTATCATCATCATCATTATGAATACTTAGACTACTCTCTTTGAGTGTTACTCGGACATAGGAGACTGAGATTTTCTGCAGCTTGATATAATAAGCACAAAGGCATCCACCAAGAATGGCATCTGGAAGATCCTTATGTACAGGGACTCTCTCTCTTTGATTTGAACTCTGGGTTGGATCTCCGCCAAGACAGTAGCAACCATGGGTCTTCCTGCTCTGTGTCCCATTTGATATTAATGAGCAGAGGGTTGCTGAACAAGGGTATCTCCACTGTTGTATCTTCCAAAGAACCTTGTAGAATTTTGCCACAGCAGAGGGAGATACTTCATTAAGGGACACTCTTGGAGGGATATTTTACTCTGCCAAATCACACACCATATTTATAGTCAAGAAGCAAAAAGAAGGGGCTAGTTCTTATGTTCCCAATATCTTTCAGTCATTTGCATGATGTATTGCACAGTGTAGTTCACTGTGGAATAGAACTTGTGAAAATCATTCAGTCGGCCAGTCAATAAGCCATTATTAATCATGTAATGTGTGCAAGGCACTCAATATACAAACAAGAAAGCAAAGAGTATCTGAGCTCAAGGAGCTTAGATTCTAATATGGAAATAATTGGATATATACAGAGCAAATGAAAAATAATCTGAAAGAAGGCACCACCAGATATTCTCTTCTCTATTCCCTTCTAATACATTTTCCTCAAGTTTCTCTTTACTACTTTTCCAGGTGATGTTAAATGGCTAAGTCATGGAACTCTAGAGTTTGAATAACTCAAATTAAGAATAATCCAAAGGATGAAGTGCATGGTAGATAGGAGCAGACACAGATTTATTTGTTACAGACAAGGAGACATGAAAGAGAAGCAATGTTAATAGACGTCTTCAGAAAAGAAGCAAGTCATCAATCGAGAGTAAGCAATAACCAATCAGTGGCCTCCATGCTCCACTGGTCATCTTGGGATGTCAGCAAAGCTTGTGGGAGTCCCTCAGCACTTGGGGTAAACTTGTGGAAATATGTGCACAAGAGTGACAGGGAGTGGGTGGGCAGATGGGTTTGGATGAGCTGTGATCTCTGGCACGAGAGGGATTGCCCCCATCCTCAAGACTGCAGATTCACTGGAGGACCAGAGAAGATTAGGAAATGTAGAATGTTTGTGCTCCTTCTGAGCCTTTTGTAATTCTTTCCAACCCAATCTTTTCTTTGGGCTGTAACATTTTTATTATGCCAGGGTTTGTTTATTTTTAAGTAGCCTTTTGATAAAGATCTGATAAAGTTCCTTGGAGAACTTTTAAAATTCAATTCTCCTTTAAAAGGGGGTAGTAGTCCTATAAAAATCCATGTAAATATATAGGAATAACTATGTTTATAGATACAGTTTGGACTGAGGACTTCATCAGGATAGGTAATGCCTGATGAGGAAACAGCCATTACCAATGCAGATTGACTCAGGCTCTGTCATTTGAAGTCTCAGAAGTTGCCTGGGACACTAAGAGGTTAAGGGATTTACCCACAGTCACAGAGTCAGTTGATGACAGAGGGGTACATAAACTCAAGTATTCCTCACTCAGAGACCAGCTCTATTCTCTCTCCACTACTATCTTTATACAGATAGAGAGATAAAGATATATAGAAATAGCTAATAGATGGACAAATACATATCTGGATATGATATACATATTATACCACACTCTATGCATTCATGTTATACAGGCTATTTGTGCTGAACCTGTGGTAGAGACTTCTAAGCTTGTATTAGTGTGACCAGCAACAGTCGAATACACTGTGCATTGACCCCAATATAGTGATGTCATTTTTGTTCTGTTCAAGTATGAAGGACAACCACCAACTATCCATACATGTACCTATGATAGATAGATAGATAGATAGATAGATAGATAGATAGATAGATAGATAGATAGATAGATAGATGGGTGATACATATATATATATATATATATATCGATATATTCTATATATTACTGGCCATTTCTTTCTAAAATGTTCAACAATACATTAGACAAGATATCTCCATTTCTTCTGATCAGACTATAGCATAACCTAGAGTATTTCTCATAAACCATATCGTCAGTGACATTCTCTTTCCTCTTTTCCTTTGCTGCTCTTAAAATTACTTTTAGCTCTCCATTGCTTCAAATGTGGAACAGCAATCTGCTAAGAGGCAACCTGGAAAATCAGACCTAAAAGATTTATTTTTTCCACCTAGTAAGGAGGGGAGGAAGGGGAGGAAGGGTTGAAGGAATGAAAAAAAAACTTTTAAAATGTATTATCTGTGTAATAATAATATAATGGCTACCTAGCATTCAGATAACACTTCAAGGTTTGCAAAGCACTTTACAAATTTTATCTCATTTTATCCTCACAACAACCCTAGGAGATAGGTGCTGTTATTATCTCCATTTTACAGGTGGAGAAACAGGGCAGGCAAAATTTAAGTATTTTTTTTTCCCAAGCTTAGCCAGCTAGTAAGAGTCTGAGACAAGATTTGAACTGGGGTTTTCTGGATTCCAAGTCCAATACTAGCTGCTGGGCCCCCTAGTAGCCCAAGGTGGTATTGCATGCTTTGATTTGTTCCTGCTAGCAATTAGTAACTGACACTCTTTAACTGTTGTGTTTGTCCTTTGTTCTCAAAGAGGACCATGACATCAGGAAGATGATGACATGACTTGCAGTTGCACTTTTAACAGTTAAAGGGGGCTTTACATGACTTCATTTCAATCTCCCCACAATCTTATGAGGCCAGTAATACAGGTACTATTATTCCCATTTCACGGAATAAGAAAGAAGAAGCTCCGACACTGTGTGTTTTAAGAGTTTGTGGCCAAGGTAAATGTTGCAGAATGCTTTTTCCTCTACCATCCTCCTTCTCACTTGGATGATAATACAAAATTTCTATTAACATTTCGGAATTGCTTATCTTCATTTTTTTGTCAGACTTGTGATTTTGTGGTTCTAGGGGACGGATGAGAAAACTCCTGCTGTGGCTGCAAATCAACACCTGCTTTACAGTTTATAGCTTTAGAAAGATGTTGGAGGACACAGCTGTTACTAATCACCTATGGTGTTCCAGGCACTGAACTAGGCTCTAGGGATACAAAGAAAGGCAGAGTCCCTGCCTTCAAGGAGCTCCCAGTCTACGGGGGAGACAAGAAAACAACTACATACAAACAAGACATTAAAGTAACTTTTTTTATGGTTAGTTGTTAATGTTCAGTCATGTCAGTCACATCAGACTCTTCATGACCCCTTTTGGGGTTTTCTTGGCAAAGATACAGAAGTGGTTCACCATTTCCCTCTCCAGCTCATTTTACAAATGAGGAAACTAGGACAAACAGGGTTAAGTGACCTGCCCAGGGTCACACAGCTAGTCAATGTCTGAGGTCACATTTGAACTCAGATCTTTCTGATTACAAGCCTGTCACTCTATGTACTATGACACCATCTAGCTGCCCTTCCTAGAGTGAAGTAGCCAGAGTATGACAAAGGCACACTACATCACTCCAAGGCTAGCTTTCTATCCACTGAACCACAGGTTTGTTTGTTTTAATTTATGATATATGCTGAAAAAAAACCCCTATAATAATGTACCAGCCATTTGGCAAGGGGAGGGAAAATCCAGACCAGGAGGAAGGTTTCCAGCACCCAGCATGAACTCTTTGTAACAATGTATGATATGCACCCAGAACAGACAAGCATCAATGGGTCACAACCTTACACCCATTGAAGGAATGCCCATGTCAATGAGATCACATCCCCATTAGAACACTGGAGAATAAATACAGTCATTCATAAAACATATTCATAATGGCTTGTCAGTTTTCCAGTTGGGATCTACACTCCATAATGCCTAAGAAATAGTCACATGTCATGGGATGACAATGAAACCAAGAACTAATTATGATAGAATTAAATTAATGACAAGTCACATTTTTACTTCCTTTAGCTATCCTTGGAGAGCTCAGCCTGACAGTCACACTGCAGGAGGTTTAAACTTTAATTAAAAAATGCACAAAGCTAAAAGAAAAATGAGGAGAATTAGAGAATGTTATGAAGCTAGTGCTTATTCTGAGTGAGTTCAATGAGTTCTCTAAGGACATCTATGGCTCTAAAGCAGGCTCACAAGTGAGAGATCAATCTGCTGAATAGCTGTCCATTAAGCAATCAACAGCAGGGCTGTGAATAACAATCCAAGATCGATTTCAAGGTAAGGTGTATCATCAGAATTCACCCTGCTAAGGGTACAAATAAAAAAATTCCATTAGCTGGAGGTATTGCCACTTGAAAACCTAGAGTAACATAGGAAATGTTCATTCCTTCAGGTTATATTTATATCCCAAAAGATTGCTGGGACCACTTCATTTATTTAGACTCCCATAAAAATGTATTATAAAAATGGCATTCAATCAAAGGTAAAGTGATTTCATGCAATAGAGTTGATAAACCAAGGAGCATGCTAAATTAACAAAACATATGAGCATTCAGTAAGAACTTACTCCCTTTGTCTGAGTGTCTTGATGATGGATTCTGCTATTTACTACTTAGGGAGTGCCCCCAAGAATTTGTTTGGGATATGTATGTATGATATGGTGCCCAGTAATGTTTAATTATGAATAATGCTGACTCACAAAAAGCTACACTCCAAGTGCAGGTAAAGAATGTCAATGGATAGTGACATGGCTAATATGGAAATGTACATTGCATGTCTATACATATTTGTAATGGTTGTTATTTTTCTTGTCTTCTCAATAGGCAAGAGAGGGAGAAAGGGGGGAGAGGAAATAAAATAAAATCGAATTTTAAAAAAATTTTAAAAGAAATAGATGGAGTGGGTAAGAGGCAAGGACAAAGGTCAATAGCCAAATGATGGTTTTACCCTATTGGATTGAATGATAATTAAGTCAACCATGAGTTCAATGTAAAAATATACCCATTAATAGGAATCTTCAAGTAAAGACAGAAATGTTTGCATTAAACAGCTCAAATCCACATATGTGCAGATATATCCATTTATCAATTGGCAAGTATTTATTAAATGCCTATTATATGCCAGACATTGAACTATTCACTGGAGATATAAAGACAAAAAGGCAACAGTTGCTGTCCTTAAAGAGCCTAGAATCTATATGGAGAAAACTCTAAGTCCATACAGAAATATGGACAAGATAGATAACAGATAATTTTGAGCAAGAGGAGAAGGGAAGATCAGGAAGGATTTCATGTAGAAGGTAGCATTTGAGCTGAGCCTTGATAGAAACTAGGAGTTATAAGAGACAGGGTTGCGGAGAAAATACATTCCAGGTATGGGGGGAAAGAGAGATGGTGGCAGGGGGTGGGGCGGGGAACAATGCAATGGCAATAATGGAAAAGTAGAGTATGAGAAGCAGCAAAAAGAATAAAAGGACAATATGGTAGGACCATACTTTACAGTAAGGGGAATCATGGGTAATAAGGTTGAGAAGGTGGTTTGGGGTTGCTTAAATATCAAATGAAGGAATTCGTGTTTGATCTTTGAAATAACAGAGAGTCACTGAAATGTATGGAGTAAAGGAAGGATGTGAGCAGACTTGTACTTTAGGAAAATCATTTTGTCAATTGTTTGAAGATAGAATGTTGAGGGAAGCGTCAGGGAGCTAACTAAGGATGCTATTGCCATAGCCCAAACGAGAGTCTATAGAAGTCTAAACTGGGATGGCAGCTGTGTTGGTGGAGAGAAGGGGATGAGAGATATTGTGGAGCTAGAAACAACAAGATTTGGAATCTAATGAATATGTGGGATGAGTGAGAAGTCAAGCATGACACCAAGATTAATTCATTTGGTTGTGTGGAAGGATGATGATGTTTCCAATTATGTAAAAATTGGTGGAAAAGGATAGTCTGGGAGAAAAGAGAATGAGTTCTATTTTATAAAGGTTGGACTTGAGATGTATGTGGGGCATCCAATTGGAAATAGGCAGTTAATCATCTGTGATTGGTGCTGAGAATAGAGAAGAGGGTTGGTTATGTTGATCTGGGAGGCATCTGTGCAGAGATGAGAACTGATTCCATAGAAACTGATGTGGTCAACTTTGAAGAGATTATATAAAGAAGAGGACCCAGAACATAACCTTGGAGCACACCCAAGGTTGGTGACATGATAATCCAACAAAGGAGACAAGAGTGTTTAGGTATCAGCACCATATTTGTGTCAAAAAAGGAATTTGGTAGAATTCTTTCTTCACCT
>CM053591.1:187765019-187775936 GCA_028646515.1 Pseudochirops corinnae
AAATGTATATTTTGTAAATATTCATTTCACTTAGATTGTCAGATTTATTGGCATATGGTTGGGCAAAATAGTTCCTAATTATTGCTTTAATTTCCTCTTCATTGCAAGTGAATTCACTCTTTTCATTTTTGATACTAGTAATTTGGTTTTCTTCTTGTGTTTTTTTAATCAAATTAACCAAAGATTTATCTATGTTATTGGTTTTTTTTTTTTCATTAAATCAGCTCTTGGTTTTATTAGTTCAATAGTTCTCTACTTTCGATTTTATTAATCTCTCCTTTGATTTTCAGAATTTCTAATTTGGTGTTTAATTGGCAATTTTTAATATGTTCTTTTTCTAGCTTTTGAAAAATTGCATGCCCAGTTCATTGATCTGCTCTTTCTCTATTTTATTTATGTAAGTAATAAATAAATTATTTATTTATATAGAGATATAAATTTTCCTCTAAGCCCTGCTTTGGCTGCATCCCATAAATTTTGGTATGTTGTCTCATTATTGTCATTCTCTTTGATGAAATTATTGACTGTTTCTATGTTTGTTGTTTGATCCACTCATTCTTTAGGATTAGATTATTTAGTTTCCAATTAATTTTTAATCTATCTTTCCATGGTCCTTTATTACACATAATTTTTATTTCATCATGACCTAAAAGGGATGCATTTAATATTTCTGCATTTGATTGTGAGAGGTTTGTGTGTCATGTGGTACATATATATATATTTTAAATAATTACTCTGTTTTTTCAAACCCTAAACATAAAGTCAGCCTCATTTCCGAATGATACAATAGAAAGAGGATAATGGAATTTAGAGCTGAGGGACCTGAGTTTGATTGGCAGCTCTCTCACACACAATCTATGGGAATCTAAGCCAATCACTTAACTCCTTGGGGATCCAATTCCTCCTCTATAAAAAATAAGAGTTAGACCAAGTGGTCTCTTCAAGTTTAAATGAGTGTGAGCCTATGAGAAGCACACACTGGGATCCCTTTTCATGTCTTCTTCCTGAGGATGAACTCTTCTCCCTCCTCAAATCCACCAGGACCAGTGACAAACTCAGGGTACAGAAGGAGACTCCCCACTTTTGGACATGGCCACTAATGCAGGAATTTGTTTTGCTTGATTACATACATTCGTTACAAAAACTTTATCCTTTTTTTTCAATTGGGGAAGGGGAGAGAAAGAAAATAAATATTAATTGAAAAAGTCAAAATGAAATAAAACAGTGAAATAAAAAAAAAAAAGCAGCCAGTGGGATTGAGGTGTGGAAGAGAAGCTTTATTTTATAATCTTGTGCTGCAGAGGGTATCCCAAAATTTTGATGCAAAATCCATCAAGTCGGCTAAAAGGCACAGATGAATACGGGTTACAAAGCAGGGAGAACCCTAAACAACATTCACCGAGAGGCTCTTTGCTTTATTCCAATGAAGCACAAATCATGAAGCAAATGTTGCCCAACTAAAGAGGATTTGGGATATTGGCGAGATTTTGAAATTAAACTCTGGCTCACAAGTGAGCACTGTAGTCACTGGAATCCGGTACAATGCATTTAATATGCTGAACTATAATGAAACCTTTCCTAGAGACGCTGGTAAAAACGCCCAGACATCTAAAATGCTGTGTTTGCCCTGTACTGCCTCTTGCAGAAGTGCCGAGGCAAGGGGGCGGAGCAGTGTTCAAATCCCCCAGCGACTGCAGAAATGCGAAGCCTCAAGCGCTGAGGCCACCATTTCCTCCAGAGGAAATTGTCGCCCACGAAGGTTTCCTGACCCCAAGGGTGGGAACCAGTAAGTCCCCTCACCGCACGCGCGCGCGCGCGCGCACACACACACACACACACACACACACACACACACACACACACACCTTCCAGTTTCACACATCTCTCTTCCTCGTCGGGGAAATCTCATTTCTCAAATCAACAGGAACTCATTCATCAGCCCTTTAACCTTCTACGGTTTGGGGTAGTGATTCTCCTGCACTGTGGGTAATTAGCATTGTGTGAGTAAAGCATTAGAAATGATTTAAGCTGGTTGGGAGAGGGTCCTTTTTAGTTTTGTTTTATTTTTTGGCAGCTCCCTGATAAAATCTTTAGAGTAAGTTAATTAGACAGATGTTCTTGCCTTTGGGGGGAAAAGTCATCTGTAATAATAGGTAAGGATACCTGCAACAGCTGGGACAATTATGTAAATAAGAAATGTAAACGACATAAAAGGTCTCCCTGAATCGCTTCTGTAGGTTGATCTGTTTGAGAAGGCAGTGGAGCTTTATCCAAAGGAAAAGCCAATGCTTGTGGGTGTCGTGGTGACTGCACCATGATGCTCTGGTCTCAGTCGTGGTGGGGGAGTGGAGAGAGGAAGCAAGGATGGGGAGGAAAAGGCAGTATGAATCCTAACCCTGCTCTAAACTTTGCTTACTCCCGGCTCATTCTGGGTGCCGAGTTTCTCTTTATCCATCTGCTCTCCAGTGAATTTCAGATGCTTAATAAGAGTTCTGCTTATAAAATAATTAGATGGGTTTGCGTGGGGTGCTTATGGAAGCAGTCTTTATAGTCTCAACACGTTCACTAGGGATCCTTCTCCATGGTGGCAGCTAAGTATTGACAGAAAGCTGAGAAAGGGGAGGAGGGAGGAGGAAAGATGCAGAGAGAGAGACTGCACCATGCAGAGGGAGAGGAACACACTACAAGGAGGAAAGACACTCACCATACAGGGAGAAACACACAAGGGAGGAGAGACACAGACATGGAGACACATATAGAGGGAGAGAGACAGACACACACAGGGAGAGAAAGAACCACCACATTGTGAAAGAGACACACATGGGGAGAGAGAGTGAGAGACAAAAGTGGAAAAACATGTAATGGAAAGAGATGAGGATAATAAAGGAGAGAGGGGGATAAATAAAGGAACATAAAAAGAAGGGTCTTCAACAAGCATTTATTAAGCACCTACTATTTGCCAGGCCTGGGAATACAAAGAAGGGCACAAAAAAAAATAATCCTTGCTCTTCAGGAGCTCATAAACTGATGAGAGAGAGATAAAAGGAGAGGCGCCAGGGTGGCTAGGTGGTTCAGTGAATAGAGCACCAACCCTGGAGCCAGGAGGACCTGAATTCAAATCTATCCTCAGACACTTAACACTTACTAGCCGGGTGACCTTGGACAAGTCACTTAACCCCAATTTCCCTGCCTTCTTCCCCCTCCCCCCTTCCCCCCCCCCAAAAAAGCCAAGAAGAGACAGGCAGATTGACAGACAGGACAGAGAGTACTAAGAGAAAAGAGGAACAGAGATAAAAATGGAGAATCGGAGGAGAGATTAAAAAGTCAGGTAAAATGAGAGATATCAAGAGCCAGAGAGTGAAAGAAAGAAGAGATGTGTGTATTGGAATTAAAAAAAAATGGAGAGGGAAGAAAATGAGTAAACCTAACAATGACTATTTAGGACCCAGAATTACAGCCCATTTCAATGTGTGTGCCACCCCCTAAAACTGTGTTTTTCAGTAATGGCTAAATTAAGAATCTGAGAATTAAAAGAAAAATGGCACAGATTTAGGGTTTCCTTGTACCTTTCAAAGTCCATTAGTAAAATAAAAATCCAAAGCAACCCCAACAACACAACAAGGGACTTCTTGGAGGACAGGATATTCAGTTTTCTGTTTGAAAAGCAAACACAGTGCATCCATTAGGGGAGGGGCTCTCCCCATTCCCTCCTTGCCAGCCCAATTCACTAAGAACATTTCACCATGTAAGGAGAGTCAGCTCCCTGAGGGCTTGGAAGGAAGGGCTGCTGGTGGAGAGAGTTCATGTCCACACTCTTTTTCCAGTCTCCTAGCTAAGCTCATTTATCAGCTCACCTCCCTGGCTGGTGGGCAAAATAACACTTCCTGCACCCCATTCAATTGAATTCAGCAAACACTTATTCGAGGCTTGCTATGTGTAAGGTACCTCTTTCCGTGCCAGGAAGATAATGTGGACACTGCTGTCAATGAGCTTAAAATCTAACGGTGCATGAATCACAAAGAAATATGACACAAGAGACAGGGCCAGTACAGCCACAGTAAGGTAGAGGATCACAGGCTTTCATTTTCCACCTCTCATCTTTACAATCACACAAATGACTGAGAGCTGAAGAGACCAGGAGATCACACTGTAATTATTATTTGGTGAAAAAAGCATTTGACTTAGTACAGCGTAGTGCCCCCTTAAAGCCTGTTCTCCCAACAAGATGTCTCTGATGAACATGTCAAGATCATACAAGAATCCTTGAGAAGGGAAATAATGTTGCTTGATGCGCCCTGACCATTAATAGTAAAGCAAGACACAGAAAAGAGAGATTTAATCAAAATTGTTTCCCACTAATGCAGAAGGTGTCCAGGGAAGAGGCCAAAAGTCACATCAAGAAGTGTTTATTAAGTACCTACTATGTGATGAATACTATGGTTAGACAATGAAATCGACCCAGAATTGAATAGGAAAAAAGACAGAAGGATCAATTGCACTTGGGAACGTTTGATGCTTTTAACCACCCCAGGAATAACAACTGGTCTTTCTAGTGTGCTCTAGAGTATTCCCCCATGCTTTGTCTTCATCTAACTCACAACAGTCATGTGAGGTAGGAGGTCTAGGTATTTACCTCCTCATTTTACAGATGAGGAAAAGTCTCAGAGAAGCTGAGTGATCAGCCCGTGGACACACTGCTCATAAATATCAGAGACAGGATTAGAACCTGGATTTTCCGGACTATCCACTATGCCACCTACTCTCATATTTTCTTCATAAAAAAGTCAATAATATTTTTCTGGTGATGCTAGAGGATTATCATGTATAATATAGTGACTTTGGAGTCAGAAAGATATGAGTTCAAGCGTAGCCACTGACTCATACTGGCTATGTGACCTCAGACAGGTCCCTTAACTTATCGGTTGCCCCTAGGCAACTCTCTGAGGCGTCTATAAGAGAAGTGTTGCTGATCTGCATGGGTAAGAGGTTTGTCTGTGACAGGACTTATCCCACACTGATAAAATCACAGACTTGCCTGGAAAAAAAATGGTTATGTGGCTTTGAGTCCTTGAATATCACAGTATCTGAAGAATTAAAGCTGTTGGTCATCTAAAGGGCAGTAGAGAGGCATATGGCAGGCATGAACCCACTGTGCCATGTACCCAACAAAGAATGGCTCAGGAAGAATGAAGTAGTGGGCATCATACATCAAAGAGATATGAAAATTGTTTCTCTCTTGTATTTAATAACTATTGTTATCAGGACAAAAAATTTTCCCCTTTTCTACTCCCTCATCCAGAAATCACCCAGTGTGGGAAATCTTTTTCAAAGATATACCCACGCCAAGATCTAATCAGACAGTAACAGGAATTCCAAGTTTAGGCTAATGGGTACATTCCTGTTCATTGTGTTTGCTCAGAAAGATCTGGGAATATGTGGGTCCTCCTTTTTGTCAGATAGGTGATATGGAAATTGATAAGTCTCTTTGATCAAGATTTAAATGATCCAGATTCTACCCCAAGATCCTCATTCTAATATAGCCCATCCTCTCATAATATTCATTTTCTCATTAATCATTAACCAATCAGAGTTGAGTGCCACCCTCAGTAACATGTATTCTTTTAAGGGCATATAAACTGTAAGCCCATCACCACTGAGGGACTTTGGTCTAAGAGAGATGGCCAAATGACCATCCTCTTATTAATAAACAGACTGGCCTTATTAGTAAAATGATTAGATTATACAGAAATTATGTCTCTTGAACCTTTTTTTAAATGCCACAGAGATATCATATTATCTAAGAGAAATATATTAGGGAGATGTAGCTACATCAAAAATATCATGCATCAGAGTAAGATCATACATCACATAAATATATGACCAGAAAAGAAGATGGGCCATTTATGTTCATAATTTGTGGACAGTCCCTGAGCATCAACATAATATCAAGAGAATTAAAGAAAAAGAACCAACATGTTAGTAGATCTCCTTCCCTTTACCAATTTAGAAGATTTAGGTGGGGACCCAGGGAGACATCAAGCAGTACATGAAGGCGCAGATGCCAAGTTGTTGAGTGATAACTTGTACTGTGAAGTCAAGCCTTTTATCAGTGAGATTATGGGTAGATCCAAGTATCAGAGAAAAATCTTTGGAGAAAAAACTGGATATGAGCAATTAATCAAAAGATATGAAGCTAAGAGACACTAGGAAGACCATCTAATCCAGACTCTTTGTAATTTACAGGTAAAGAAACAGGTTCAGAAAGCTGAGCCCAATAGTAAGTAATGGAATGAAGATTTGGACCTAGAACATCTAGCTTCACTCCAGAACCGCATCCATTCTGTTTCACTGGCTATCCTTGAAGGACCAGAACAGAAGAATGGGGAGAGGGAGAGGGTTCTGAGTGACAGGTCAGAAGATGGAAGGGGAAAGGAGATGAGGGCAGACATGGAGGACAAAGGCACACTGCTTCAATGACAATAGTAACAGTGTTTATATAGCGCTTGAAGGTTTGCGATGTGCTTTAGATGCATTGTCCCATTTGATATTCACAACAACGCTGTAAGGTAGGTGCCATCATAAATGAGGAAACTGAGACTGAAAAAGGTTTAAGTGGCTTGTCCAAAGTGTCGGAGGCAGGATTCAAACTCAGATCTTCCTGGTTCCAAATCCAGCACTCTCTTCTGGCTGCCAAGTTAATGAACCATTCAAATCTTAACAAAGCCCTCACAACTCCATTATCCAAGCTGTCACTAAGAGGTGTTCTCATTTCCATCTCCTATCCAGATGTCTGGACCCATACTACTCTGGCCACTGGACAAGGGTCCTTCCATCCCCTTAGTATTGCCATTTTCCTTTGGGTTGCCAGTCTCCTAATTTTTCTAAATGCATCCAGTTTTTGAGGAAAGATATTTGTTTTACAGTAAATGCATTCAATTTGATATTGAATTTGTCAGGCTCATTAATCATTTTTCCTGATATCAGAATTATAGATTATGAGAGACAGAAGGTACTAGTTGACCAATATCTCTTCCTTCTCCTTGGGTAATTTCTTCATGCTTGTTTGTGTTTTCCAGTGAAAGAAAAGAGACAAAGCTGTCAGGGGAAGGGTCTCGGACCCTTCAGATGCAAGGTCAACACGTGGGCAATGAATAACAGCCTGTCTCTGCATTTCTCTTTTCACTGTAGATGAAAGAGCTTGGAAGCCACAACTTTATGAGTTTTGAAAGGCCAGAAGAGTAAACTATCAGGAGATCTGAAAGCAGAGGGTTTTGCAGTCAGTCCAGAAATGATGACTGAAGAACAATCTTCAGGACCCAACCCAATAATAACTGAGAGAAGGACTCATCCAACAGCAAAGCCATATATGGACAGGAACTCAATAAGACCAGTACTATACAGAAACCTCATTAAATCTGAGTCTATTCTCCCCAGAGACTGAGGTGGTGAGAGTAGAGTGTGCCCCCAAGGAGTGAAGGGAAATGTTTATACTTCTGTTAGATTCTCAAAGTAATTATCCTTTAGTAAAAACTAAATAATGCTAATTGGTTAAATGGGAGTAAAGTTGGCCACCAGAATGACCAATTGCCAATAGAATTAGAGAAAGATTCCACAACCCCTCAGGGGTACCCACTGAATCCTGAGGGAGAGTTGTAGCCAGCCTAACTGGGGAAGAGTAAGGACAGAGTACTATCCTACATACAAAAGAAATACACAGTAATTTGGGGAGAGAAGGGAAAGTTAGCTAAGGCTAACAGGATAAAACTAACATAAACAGGAGTGTTGCATTCAATTTTGAAGTGAATTAGATTTTGTTGTTGAATCCTGACCACATTTTACAGAGACCTCCTGCATGTGCCTGGTCTCAGGCAGACTATATGCCCTTCTAGCTTCCAGCTCATCATTTATAAGAGAGAAAAACATTCTGGTGCTGAAATGCCATTAATGAGATCCCTATTTTTAAATATAGTCTATAAAGCTTAGGACACGAATCAGGAAAAATTCAAACCTCAAGCTTTTTGCTCTAATTTTTAAAGGACTGAATATCTTCTTGACTAGAAGAAAAATGTGGTTTCAGAATCCCCTGAAACCTAACAGAGGCACTCTTGGCTTTTTTCATGAGACCTTGGTCAGATGAGAGATCTGATACAGGCAACTTTCATAGCCAAAGGTTCCATGACAGCAGCTAACAAACAGTCCAGAAATGCATTTTTTCTAAATTATTTTGCAAGCATTTATAATCTGTCCCCCACTGCTCCTCCCCCCACTGCAGTTGAACCAAAATAAAATAAAATTTTCATCATAAGCTTGCATAGTCCAGCAACACAAATCCCCACACCAGCCATACCAGAAATGTATGTGTCTCTCTGTATTTTAAGGTCATCACCTCTCGGGGCAAGAGACATGTGGTATGTGTGGTGTGTGTCATCTTCAGACTGCTGGACTCAAGATTTATCATTGCACTGATCAGAAATCAAAAGTCTTTCAATGTTGTCATTGTACAAATTGTTCCTTTAATTCTGCTCTCACTGCTCTGCATCAATTCATAAAACTCTTCCTGTTCCTCCAGAAATTTGCATTTCATCATTTCTTAGGGCACAACAAAATTCAATAATATTCAGACACCACAATTTGTTAAGTCATTCCCCAGTAGGACATGTCCCTCCACCTAGTTTCCAGTTTTTTTACTGCTATGAATAGAGCCGCTATAAATATTTTTGTACATATAGTTAGATAGCAAATATCTAAAAATTGAGGGCTGTTTGGCCACTGGTTGTTCTGAGGCTCAAGTGAAATCATGCAAATAAATCACACATCCCTTTTTTTTTTGTCTAAATCTGTGATTTCAACCAGTTTAGGGACCTTCTAGTGTGGAAATAGCCTCTAATAGTGCAGATTAAAAACACATGCAATTTATAGTATCAGAGAGTTGCCTGATGGCAAGGGAATTAAATGTTAAGTTACATCCTTACAGTGACATAGGCAATATTTGTCAGGAGCAGGACTTGAACCCAGATGCCCCTAACTCTAAGCCTGGCCCCCTCTCCACTACACTATGCTGTCCCTCTTGCAAACCTTAAATTCCTATGTAAATGTCAATTATTATTGACAACAGCAGCACACATTCCGATAGCACCTCAGATTTACAGAACACTTTTTTCACCCCACTCTTCTGAAGCAGAAAGTGATTCTGATTTTATAAAGAAAGAATCTGAGGCTGAGACAAAATGATGGAGCTAACAAGTCTCACCCCCAGGATTTGAATCATGGTCTCTCTCTTCCCCATCCCACACTTGACACTGTAGATAGAGATGGCTGGGTCTGAATTCAAGGAGACCTGAGTTCAAATGTGGTCTCACACACTAACTAGCTGTTTGGCCCTAGGTAAGTCACTTTGCCTCAGTTTCCCCAACTGGAAATGGGGATAATAATAATAGCAGCCTTCTCGTAGGATTGTTGTGAGGATCATATGAGATAATATTAGTAAAACATACTTAGCACGGTTCCTAGCACAGAGGAAGCGCCATATAAATGCTTTATTTAGTTTATTTTTGCTTTTTTTTTGGAGGGCAATTGGGATTAAGTGAGTTGCCCAAGGTCACACGGCTAGTTTTTGTGGTAAGTGTCTGAGGTCGGATTTGAACTCAGGTCCTCCTGACTCCGGGGCCAGTGCTCTATTCACTGAGCCACCTAGCCGCCCCCTGTATTTATTTTTTATCATCATGGGATCATATATTTAGAACTAACAGGGACCTTAAAAGCCATCAAGCGAAATCATCATTTTATAGCTGAAGGAGCTAAGACAGACATTAAACAAGCAGTGTCTCAGAGTCATATACCTGGTGTCTAAGGTGGGATTTGAACCCATATCTTGGGGGTTTACTGACAGCCACACCTTTACATTGACAGCTCAACATTTCACTGGTCCACGACCCTCAATCTAGCTAAGCAAACTGTACTCACTAACATCAGAATCGTGTGCAAGAGAAAACAAAAAGACAAGACGAACCTCAGACTTATTAGATGCATTAGATGGTTGGTAGGGGGCAAGGCTGAAAGATCATAGATAAAGAGATAGAAGGGACCAAGATCATTTAGTCCACTTCTATTCCCTTTACAAATTAGGGAATTGAGGACCGGAGTGGGGTGGATAAAGCAGTTTGCTCAAAGGTTACACATATAGATAGCAAAGTAACCAAGCTGGGATGTGCAGCTGGGTCTGACTCCAAACCTATCACTTTCCACTGTACCATGACATAGAAAATATAGACAAAAATGAGCTTTTAGATAGAGAGCAATTTCCTGTTTTCTTGTGCCCTAAGAAATGATGAAATGCAAATTTCTGGAGGAACAGGAAGAGTTTTATGAATTGATGCAGAGCAGTAAGAGCAGAATTAAAGCAATTTCCTTCTTTCTCAGGAAACACTGAGCTGTTTCCATGAATTCAGCAGACCTTTAGTGTCTTGCTGTCCCTGGGATTTGGCTATTTCTGCTCCAAATGCCCAGACTCACCATGGTCTCTGAAACCCACCATCTCCACTTGGTGAAGTAACCCAAGATACTTTCTGAGGTTTCAGGAAGTCAAGAAGATAGCTACTCTAGAAAAAAGTGCCCGATCAGCCTTCACTGGCCACAAAGACTTTTTTCTCAAAAATCGAATCAGCCGCTGTACAAGCTGTAGTATCTGAATGTAATGGAATACTATTGTGCTATAAGAAATGATGAGCAGGTGGACTCCAGAAAAACCTGGAAAGACTTACATGAACTGATACTGAGTAAGGGGAGCAGAACCAAGAGGACATTGTACACAGTTACAGCCACAGAGTGCAATGACTAACTTTAATAGGCTTGGCTCTTCTCAGCAATGCAAAGACTCATGATGGAAAATGCTATCCATATCCAGAGATAGAATTATGG
>CM053591.1:187776436-187799268 GCA_028646515.1 Pseudochirops corinnae
GGGGGGGGAAGGGAGGGGAGAAAATCTGAAACTCAAGTGATTGTGAAACTGAATCTGGTAAATTAAAAGTAAATGAGTAAATAAAAAAAATAAAAACAAACAAACAAACAAACAAAAAAAACTAACCCCTAGTTTATCCTTTGAACTGTAGATACTATGATCCATTGGCAACTTGTTTAGTTTTGGGCACCCCCAGTTAAGGGGCAGAGGGGCAATGAGTAAGTTTCTGAGATCCCCAATTACAAGACAGTAGAGCAGAATGGGTAAGGTTTTGGGGGCCCTGGTTGAAGGGCAGTGTGGCCAAAAGGGTAATACTGATATTTGGCATGAGGAAGACCTGGGTTTGAACTCAACTTCCCATGGTTCTAAGCTTTGGGACCATGGGCTTAATCTTTCTGAGCTTCAATTTCCTTATCTGTAAAATGGGAATAATTTTTGTAGTAATTAACTCACAATGTTGTTGGGAGACTCATATATAAGTTAATACAAGTAAAGCATTTTGTGACCTTTAAAGCCCTATGTGATTATTAACTATTGTTCTAAAGGTAAAGCCATTACCATAAAACTAAAGAAGAAATGAGATCCTTTTGAATTATGCTTTAGAGTGAATTTGTTCTTTTTTTTTTTTTCTATTTGAACAGATTGACATAGAAAAACAGAGACAGGTGGCTCAGTGGAAAGAGTGGCATCGGGAAGACCTGTCTTGCCTCCTTAGTAGTTGTGTGACCCTGGGTAAGTCACTTAATCTTTCTCATTTGCAAAATAGGAATAATAATAGCCCCTACATCCCAGGGTTGTGATGAGGATCGAATGCGATGACTGTGCTTTGAAGACCCCAAAGTATTGCATAAATGCTAGCTATTATTATTGTATGAGGAGACGGTGTGTGGTTTTGTGTGCCCACATGGGTCTGTCTGATTGTGCCTCATGGGGAAACCTGAATAGACAGATAACTCTAAAGCCATTCTGCTCTCTTCAGAGAAAGGAGGCTGTATTACAATAGAACCATCTGGCCTTCTAAGTAGTGTTACTCTAGGGGAAATAATTTTTGGGGTTAAGCTGAGTTCCTCATTGCTATGTTTTTTTTTTAATGAGGGAAGGAGTGCCCAAGCTATATATCCAAGCTTGACAGTAACACAGGTAATGTATGTACGACATAGCAAAGAAACCACTTCACCAGAGAATGTGAATGACATCCTCATTTGGAGAGAGGTAGCTCAACTTATTTGAGGGAGGGAGAGAGAGAGATAGAGGGGGAGAGAGAGAGAGAGAGAGAGAGAGACAGAGACAGAGACAGAGAGACAGAGAGAGAGAGACAGACAGAGACAGAGACAGAGAGAGACAGAGAGAGAGACAGACAGAGAGAGACAGAGAGAGAGACAGAGAGAGAGAGACAGAGAGAGAGAGAGACAGAGACACACACACACAGAGACAGAGAGAGAGAGAGACAGAGAGACAGAGAGGGAGAGAGAGACAGAGAAGGGAAGAAAAAGAAGGGAAGACGAGGGGAGGGGAGAGGGAGAGAAGAGGAAAAGAGAGGAGAGAAGAGAAGAGAAGGAGAGGGAAAAGGGATGGGAAGGGCAGAGGGGAAGAAGGGAAAAGAGATAGGAGGGGAGGAGTGGAGGAGAGGAGGAAAAGAGAAGAGAGGAATCCTAGATCTCACCCAAGAAGAAATTCCCTGAAATCTCTAGTGTGTGGTACTGGCGATAAAGACGTGATCCAAATGCCAGCTTCTCTATTTGTCAGCTTCTTCTCAGTCTTTCTCTTCCTTCAGGGACTGAAGACCACCTAAAACTGTTCATTTTGGATCTCTCTTCTCCTAAGCTCTCACTAGCTCTACCCTTTATGCAGCCTCAGAGCACTGAATAATAAATCTCTATACATAAGGAAAGGCTCATGCAAATGGACTTTGAGCCATAGGCTACGTTTTTATTTAGTTTAATTTTCAATAAAACAGATTGATATAAAAAACCAGAAAAAGCCAAGTTACCTGCCTTAAGTTGCGCAGCCAATGGGAAGCCAAGATGGAATAGAACCCAAACTCTGGAATCCTAAAAGCCACATTAAAAACATTTTCAACACTTTATCACATTGATTATTTCCACAGGATATAACTCTGGGATTAAATGCTAATTTTATTTGACTTACATAAAGGGAAATTATTACTGCAGTTACTTTTAAAGAGCTCTCTGGGTTTGCAGGGAGTATCTGAATTAACAGTAAATTGAGCGTCATTACATATTAATGGGGTCCATCTGATTTATTGAAGGTATTTTTGGCAATTAGCTGCTTTGCACTGGGTCTTATGTTTGGCCATTACTTTTTCACTATCAAGTGCAAGAACAGGGATGACTGGCTTGAGCCAATGAAGATTCTGCATGTCAATGTAATAGGGCCTTGCATCATTTTAATGGTGAGTTATGATCTGTCTTGAAGGATATTTGGACACACTTAATATCTCTTGGATGACAACCATTGGAGAAATAAATGAAAGTACATATTGTCATTGAACTCCAAAAGAAAAAAAAAATCTCTCATAGGGTAGTCAACACCACATGAATCTTCTTGGGCTTTTTTTTCCTTCTTTTTAATTCTATAATTGCTTTTAGCTTTCATGGCACTTATAGACTGAATTGCTTGGGTTGAAATGTGGTGTGGAAAGTTATAGCCAATGGTATTTATTTGCAAGAGTCACTTTGGGGGGTGCCTAATTTGTCCTCGAGAGCAAGATTTTCTGCTCAGCTTGCGAAATGTTGTAATAAAAATTGGTGATTGATGTTGATTATCAGATTAAATGGCTGGGCCAGGGGTGACCAACATCATAAATTACAGCAGCCCCTAAATTGTGATTGGCCACTGGAGATTATTCTAAGAGCCACAGTTTTTTTTAATGAGACAATATATTTCAAACCTTTATAGGATCAACTCCTAAAGTTTATTGAAACTGTGTTTAAAATATCATTCTGCCGTGTTTTTAATAAGGGGGTAATATGGTGAGGTTTTGCTTACCAAAGCAGGCAATTGGAGGAGAAAACAAATTAAAATACTTTTATGTCAGGAACCAAGCATCAGAAAACCTTGGCTGGATTCTAGGGTTTAGTGAGTTCATGGAGATTGGAGGATTCATGGCTGGGCAGAAGTGTGTGCCTGCATATAGAATGTCTCCTCATGTGGGGCAAACTGTGCTTTGGTCTTCTTGGACTGCTTATGCCTGTTGTATAGTTGGAGTGCCTTAGAATGAGGTTATGCAAATTACCAGGTATTATCTGAGTAGTGCAAGGATACTACCTGCCCCTTGTGACAAAGCTATCCCTATGGCTTTCTCAGAGACTTCAGTAGGTGTCTGAGCTGAGCAGAGTGATCCCTCAGCTCTAGGAGAATACTGGAATTGGTTGGATATACATCTAGTTCAGGTAGAGAATTGAGGAATGATGTGGAGGGAGAATTTCAGATATGGCCATGAACTCACCTACATAGGCAGTGTGGTTCCCTGGCATGATGTTTGACATGCCACCTATATCCCCTTTCTTTCTCCCTCATGGGCTCACTCACCTTAATCTGCTCTTCTATTGGAAGGAATCTTCCTCCTTTCCCTTTCCTCTAGAGTGGGGGTCCCAGTCATGATTTGAACTGCATAGCCATTGCATAAGCTTCTCTATCAAGTTCTTAGTGATGACCATGCTTTATGTGTTTTGGGGGATATGTTCCTAATACTTGACACTGTAGTTCTTGAGCCCCCATTGGTGTGTTTCCTATTTACAGAAAATCAGTTGCCATGACACAATTAATTCTTTTTTAAAAAAAAGAAGCTTGAGCCCAGGGGCGGGGCCAGGAGTAGAAAGGGGTGGAGACAGCACCTCACAGTAGCTTCAGGCACCAGAGAAGGCTAAGGTATTATAGATACATAAATGCCTGCGTGTACACCTTCTTCAAAAGAGTCATGGTGAGTGCCAAACATTAAAAAAAAGAAAAGAAACTGACTAAATCTTAATAAACAGGGAACTGCTAACTATGGATATGTGAGTCATGTCAGCATCAGCTGTCTGTGCAGTAAGACTCAATTAGCTTCAGCAAAGGTCAAAGTCAAGAGGAAAGAAGATGACCAAAAGAGCTTCAACAAGACCTATTGAAACACGCCCCCAACATCCAAAAATGGAAAAAGGGCAAAGGTATTGACTTGAACAATCACCATTTCCTACAAAATCTTAACCAAAGTGAAGCAGTTACCAAAACAAGAAATGTGCCACCCCCTATCCCCCAAATAAACAGTGAACAATCATGGAAGAAAAAGCATGCAAGTTTGATGTGAGAGCCCACTGAGCCGCAGCATCTAAAAGCATTTGTAAATCAAATTGGAAGGTGCACAACAAAGAGGTTTACACTGGAACAGCGTGTCCTGTTTCCATTATAAGCCACACAACTGGATTCCTAGTACTTCAGTCACCAACCTGCTAAGAATGAGGAAGTAGAAATAGGATTTCAGAGAAGACAGCATTGGGAACAAGTGGAACAAAATACCCACTTAAGAAATCCATACTGGAGAACCAGGAGAACTTTGTACACAATCACAGACACAATGTATGTGTGACGACTGACTTTGATAGACTGGGTTCCTCTCAGCAATGCAAGGCTAAAAGACAACTCCAAAAGACTCATGATGGAAAGCGACATCCACATCCAGAGAAAGAACTACAGAATCTGAATGCAGATTGAAGCAAACTACTTGCTCTCTCTCTTTTGTGTTTTGTTTTGTCCCTTCTTTCTCATTTTTCACTCCATTGGTTATAATCCTTCTTTACAACTTGACTAATGTTTACAGTGAAGGTATTTTTAGAACCTATATTGGATTGCATGCTGCCATGGAGGGAGCGAGGAGAGGGAGAAAATTTGGAACTCAAGGGATTGTGGAACTGAATGCTATAAACTAAAAGTAAATAAATAAATTTTTTTAAAAATTAAAAAAAATAAAAAAAGAAGCTTTTAGAAAGGGATATTTACTAAGAAAGTATAGTAAGGGCAGAAGTACAAAAATATCCCCAAATGTGGGGAACACTTTCCCTTCTCCACACTAACTTTGTCCCTAGGCAGAGTAAACTAAAATTTAAAGAGGCTGCTCTAAATCTGTCCCCAGACTAAGTTCACTTCTGGTTTTGGTATAATTGATGGATAAGTCACTGTAATATTTGTAGGATAGCAGATCTAGTCTTTGGGTCAAGTTACTACTGGAATGAGTCAAGCAAGTTGTTCCTCAGAGCTGGCTCCTCCTCATTAACCTCTGCTACTATTGCTCCAGTAGTGGAGGGGACCTTTCATGGCTTTTCCAACTTTTTAGACCTCACAGAGTTAAAACCTGGTCTACTTAGTCTCTGACACTCATTCACTTGAAAGTGTAAAAGAATAAATACTGCTGAAAGAAAGCAGAGATGCCATGCATTCATGCTTATATAGAAGCCTGGTGGAGGAAGAAAGTAGCCATGGTAGGCCATTGCTGCTGCTGCTTCCTATACCTTCATCAGAAGACTCAGACTATTTTTCCTTTTTCCTCACTGGAAAGCTGCCAAGGAAGATCATATCACTAACACTTCAACATACAACGTTTACTTAATGATAAAGCAAAAGTAAGAATAATCATAACATTTAGTCACTAGAAGGCAAAGGCAGAAATAATGATAATTTTTACTTAATAGAAGACAGGAGCAGAAATAATCAGAACATCATTGTAGCCCACAGATATGCTCTGGGCTTATTCCCCCAACCCCAAATCCACTTTCAGGCCAGGTCTCCAGAACAAGGATACTTATTTTGTTATTCTAGAGGTGACTCTGAAGGCTTGGGAATTATCTATTTCTATTACTTATGAGCCCCCATCCACTTTGTTCTCCAATATCATTCACCAAATTACTATCCTTCCAATATCATTTAGTCATTAATTAGTCCCCAAATGTCCATTAAAGGGTTGATCTCTTCTCATTATCAATTGACCAATTAATATCAATGAACTTTTCTAAATAGTTATTTCCTGATATATATGTATATTTAATACGTATGTATATTATATTTATGGAAAGGAGGGTAGGGAAGAAGGGAAGGGGAGAAAGAGTGGTTTCCATTCAGCCTTTTATATGCATGTTCAGTTTTATCTCAGCAGCCAACGTTAAAAGAACATTTTATCACCATGTAGTAAGCCAAAAGAAAAGTCAGAAAATACCTATACATATTCTGAACGGGGGTATGGCAAGCACCCTTCATTATGTGTTATCAAGTATTCCTAGAAACAGGCTAAGAAACCTTCACCTATATATGAAGTAGGCAGAGAACTCTGATCATGTTCCAAGATGGGAGCCTTATTGGTCAACTGCTCCTTTACATCACAGGTCATTCATAAAACTGGGTTCCATTGTCCAACCAATACCTGCCTTGTACATGGGGGACAGGGGGCTTATACACATAGAAACCTAGCAGGGGGGCACACAAGTGGAAACACCCATGTGTCTGGGTATCTAATAACTCCGAATTGAAGGCATTGATGTCCCTGGTCCCTTTGACAATAGTCTGTACCACATGAAGTCATTTCTCTGCTTCCTTTTCCCCTTCTGGTTCTCATTACTTTCCTGCTGGGCAAAGTCATTCCTTTTCTGCTGCTGAGTTGATAGAGCAGGAGTAAACTCTTACTACTCATAGCCACCCTTAACAGGGCACTGAGAAAAAGTGTTACTCATTAATAAATGTGTTACTTGGTGATAAGCATTTCCCTTTAGGAGAAGAACTCCTCAGCACCTTAGATCAGCAGATAACAAGAGATTTTACTTTGTCTATTTAGTTTTAAGTCTCTTCTCATAGCAAAACACAGCTCTTAGCAAAATGGCTTTGAGTTCTGTCTTTCTCTCTCTGTTTTCTGCCTCTTGAACCAGTGGAGGCAGTAGAAGGCAATGAGGTACCCTTGAGAGGTTTGCCTTCTTTCAGATTGTAGATGAGCAGTAAGCCCAAGATTTAATTCTCTTCCAATGAACTTCTGGCAACTGCTTCAGCCTTTCTCTAATCTCATTATGCAACTCTACAATCCTGCCAAACTGGATTTTTCTCTCTTTGGATCTCCCATCTCCAAGCCTTTGCATAGACCATCTTGGCAGTTAACCATGCCTGAAATTCATTCATTCTCACCTCTACCTTATAGAATTCCTGGTTTCCTTCAAGATAACCACTCAGAAACTACCTTCTGCTGCAAACATTTGCCTCTCCCTCCAACAGCTTAGTGTACCCTCTCCCAGACTACCTTGTGTTGAATGATCTACATTTTCTTTTATATCTATTCTCTATAGACTTACATATGTGCATATCATCTCCCAGATAGAATGTAAACTCCCCAAGGGCAGAGATTGTCTTGTTCTTTGCATTGGTGTCTTCTGCTTCTAGAGGAGTGCATGGCAAATAGTAGGCACTTAATAAATATATATTGGTTCATTGATTGTCTTCTGTTAAGTGAGGAGCTTCAGAAATCCCAGGCATATGGAATAGGTGGTTTATTTGTGATCTTTATTATCTCGTCAGGTCTTCATCCTCATTTTTATTGGCATCTCTCTCTCATCTTCCCAAGTGCTTATCGAGTTCACGTTTCACTCTGACCACCCAGGGTCTCCATTGCAATTTCCTATGCTCTCAAGAAAATACCACGTGTTCTGGACCTTTCTGCCCACAACTCCAATCAAAACTTGTTTCATGTTCTATTTCCTGTTAGCTTAAGAAACTAATCTGGGCCAAATTGTTAATGGGTGATAATGGCTTTGCAGTATTTGATGTTTATTATGACTTTAGAGATCTAATTTTGCAAGCTCACCACCCAAGAGGCTGTTTTTTGCTCGTAGGTACTTTGCCTCCAATTAGGCAATACTGCCACCAGGTGAGTGGTGGTTCCTTGGATATGGCCATTAATGGTCTTGAAGAGCTAGGTTTTTCCCCTAATTGTTGTTAATGGAGAGAATAGTATGCTTCCCTACTCAATTATCTCCTTTTTTAATAATTAAAAAGAACTTTTAAATAGTGTTTATGTTCAGTTATTTTAATGAAGACCATAGTTTGTGGTTAGCACTTATTAACATTTGTTGAATGAATGAGAATAATATTTAAAGAAATCAGCAGATTGGTACACCTTGATTACTTTTTTTCTTTGAGAAGTAGTCAGGTATAGAGGGCAAAAGACCTGTAGTCAGAAGAGCTGGGTTTGAGTCTCCCAACTTGGGATTGTGAGCACAAAGCCTCTGATACCCCATCTGTAAAATGGATATAATGAGAACTGCAGTACATACTATAGGCTTTTCACGAGGAAACCACTTGGTAAGTCTTAATATGTCATAGAATTGCAAAATACTTATTATGTTACAGAATTGAGCAAAATTTCTTTTTTTCTTGTCAGTCACTACTTAATCTCATTAAAAAAAATTCCCGACTCAAATGGAAACTTTCTAACAGCATCTTTAAAAATGATTTCCTAGAGAACTTTGCTGGGTCTGGTGCTTCAAACCAGATGACTGTGGAGCCGTCTTCCTTCTACCTGACATCTCTGGGTACTTCAGCTTAATGAATTGCCCTGTGTGATTGGCCTCTGATGAAGGAGGAGCCCCACAAGTGAACGTATTCCATTGCTGAAGTAATTGAAGCAATTACCCCACAAGTTAGTGCTTTCCCTTTCAAGGCTCTTTTCCCCCCCTTCCACAAAGCAGGAAAGATAAAGAAAAATTATAATAATAACACTGGTTTGGAAGATATCCTGTAACTGTTCTTCCCAATTAGGAGAGATTCTTCCCCTTCCAGCAGGGATTCCCAGCCGCTATGTGTTTCCTAAAATTAGCTGATAATTTAAATCCATCAGTTGGCAGAATGGTAGGGAGAAGGAGGAGAAGGATATGAATTGAATAATGTGGAAGAAAACTGGGAAGGTGATTTTTTTTTTAGGGCTTAAGAATGATCGGGCTTGAATTGGGGGATAGGAAATGTCAGACTTATGAGGAAAAATTGAAGAAGAATGATTTGAGATGAAAGAGGACTCAGTCTGAAGGAAGAGAAGGATGGAGAAGAAGCAGTGGTCAGAAAGGTGAGTAAGAAAAGATAAGTAAAGCACTCTGGTCAGACAAAGCAATAGGTTTGTAAGTGAAGGGGAAGGCAAAAAGGCATGGCTTGCAAGTGAGAAAAGCTGCTAAAGGGGGTGTTGTGGTGTTAAGAGAGGGAGCTGCAATCAACCATAAACATCATAAAAGACACAGACTGGGGATCTCAGCAGAGCAAGGACAATTTTTCAGTGCCCTGCATCCAGTAGGTGATATTTGTATTTCTGTCATAGCCAAATGACTGTTAAACATCCTCTGATGGCAGATGGATCTTTTATTTGCTCAAAGAGAAGGGAAAGTGACTCCAAAGGGGCCGTTACATGGCGAAGTGTTTGGAGAACTGGACTTGGGGTCAGGAAGACCTCAGCTACTTACTGGCTGTGTGACCCTGGACAAGTCACTTAACCTCTGTGCCTCAATCTCCTCATCTGTAAAATGGGGATTATTATATAGCATCTGTGTCTCAGGGTTGTTGTCAGGATCAAATGATATAATGTTCACAAAATGCCTTGCAAATCTATAAATTATTTATTGTCAGTATTGTTATTAATGCTTATTCTCCAAGAATAATGCTTATCTCAAGTTATCGGGGATAAAGAAAACTGTAAGGGTGAGGGAGTTCATTTTGAAAATAAAGGAGTAAAAAAATCTGAAGGGAGAATGAGAGGAATACAGAATTAGGTCAAAACATGTTATCCAGAAAAAGAAGGAAAGAAGAACCATGGAACCCTTGGAGCTAAATAAAAGCGAACAACTTTGAGGCACTCTCCAAAGAGAAGGGAACTAGTTTTTCTGAGGAAGGAACAGTTACTTTTTCTCTAAGGAATAATAAAATAAATCCAGGGGAGGTATCAGGTGAAGTTCATCCATTAATGGTCAGAGGAACAAGAGGAAAAGCATTGGGGTTGTTCCCTCCCTCAGGAAGAGTACAGAGCAAGCTATTTGTTGGTGTGGTAACAATAATGAAGATATGACAGTCAATCTGTCAATACGAGTCAGAATGGATTGCTTTTACTCACATCTGGGAGCTCACTTAGGCATTAATGAGATTGTCAGAAGAAATCTGGAAAACAGTGAAAAAGATGATGAAAACTTGGGCAAGAAATTGAAAACTATTAGGGCAGATATGATTTTTTTGCCCCCATTTCTTGTTGAAGGCAAGAGATATACAAAGGAAAAGCAGATTTGGGAAGTGAATAACTGGTTAAGAAGGTGGTACGGGGAAAGGGATTGGATTTCAGACCACTGCTTAAAATAAAGGCACGATTGACTGCTGATCAGGAATGGAGATTAGGATGCATCTGTCCAGAGCTAGTCCAAGGCTGTTGTTCTAGGTGAATTGGACAATGATAACTGGCATAGCAAAGGCTGAATTCATCAATTTTTTTTGTTGGTTTTCTCTGCCACTGAGAATGACTATTTGAATGGAAAAGATAGCACCAAAATGGCTAATAGAGAGTTGATACTGGAGACAAGTAAGGAGATAGAAAGTGCCTACCTGCATTTAATGAGTTAGAGCCATCCTGCCCAAATGAATTATAACCTCTGATACTGAGTGAATGGTAGATGTGAATGCTGAGATGCTGTCAGTGATATTTGAAACAGCATAGAAAATCTGTGAAGAACCAGGCAAACGTTTTGATTTTCAAAAAATTGAAGAGGATGGAATTATTAACTATATGGTTAGTGCCAACATAGTTTTATGAAAATCAAGTTATACTAGACTAAAATGTTATCTTCCCCCCACCCCTTCCCTGCATTGGATAGAGTTATCAGACTGTGAGATTGAGATAATGTTTTAAGGAATTAACTTAGATCTTTGGAAAATATTTGATATTTTCTCATGCCATTTTTTTTAAGGGAAGAATGGAGGCCTGTGGCCCAGGTGATAGCATAATTAAATGGATTTGGAATGGTCTCTCTCAAAGAGTTATCATTATTAGCTTGATGTCAGATTGGAAGTAGGTCTCCAGTGAAGTGCTCAAGGGATCTGTGATTGGTCTTGCACTATTTAACATCTTTATCAATTACTTAAAGCCATATCTGACCTCCCATTTTATAGATGGGGAAACGGAGGCAAATAGGGTCACATCTATTAGGAGTCTGAGGCTGGATTTGGACTTTGGTCTTCCTGACCCGCAGCTCAGCAGGAGTTTAGGATGTTCTCATCCAGGAGACAAAATGCAAACAACTATTTACAAACAAGATATATATGTATCTGTATATGTAAATATGTATATACATATATATGATATATATGTATATAGTATCGGTGGGAGGTAGTCTCAGAGCAAAGGCACTTGCAGTGGGTTCCCAAGAGAGGTGTCTTGCAAAAGGCAGGATTTCAGGCTCTAGCAAGAAGGAGGGCTGGGAGAGGTCTTTTTTTGGGGGATACATGGAATTTGATGGTTAAGATCCCTCACTGCTCTGAGATTTCTAAGATTCTGAGAAATTAACTATTTCCCTGACGTCTTAACCCCAAGTTAGATTCATATCTGAACTGCTTTTTCTCTTTCCATTAAAGGGCTCATATTCTTTCCCAGTTACAAACTCAGGCTTACTGGAGCATAAACTTTCACATTTCAAACAGATTTAAACAGAAGTTGAGGAGGTTTGGAAACAGAGAGATAAAGTAGTCTTGCCATAATGTGTTATAGCTCCCAGATTCTGTATTTGCATTTTAACGGAAACTTCAAAGATGTGACTAAAGAGTAACTAACCCTGACATCCTCAAGAAGGCTGCTGAAGGAATCCCTTAGTTCCTCAGGTCATACCAGATAGGCAGATGTTGACTGGCCCCATTAACCCCAGCAGAATTTCATTCCCTAGGAGGCTTCAGAACCTGAATCTGATGAGGACTGAGAGTTCTATCAAGATGATGCAGGAAGCCAGATGTTCCAAGGAAACCAGAGGCCACTGGGTAATAGGATTTAGTACTGGAAGGGATTGGAAAGCTGTCTAGGCCACCATTCAATAGAACAAGAAAGTAGGACACACAGAGCTGGGAACTCAACTCACCTCCTGTGATTTCAAAGCTACTGCTCTTACCAGGAAGGAATATTAGATGAAGGGGCCCAAGACCAGGACGACTTTGACCTGTGGCCTCATTCAATCATAGTGGAAGAGGCAGCATGACAGAGGAGATAGAGGGTTGGTCTCAGTGTTGGGAAGACCTGGGTTTCTCTCAGGGAATCTCCAGTATGGTTTTCCAGGCTCTATCCTCACCCAAAAAGCAAAGCAAAACCAAACCAAAATCCAAGACACAAGACAAAACAAGATCCAGAATCATTGTTACCCCCAAACAACCTGTGACCCTTACCTAGAAACAAATGAAAGTCTGTCCAATGCATTTATCCTTTCAGGTTTGAGAGCAAAGTGCAGGCTGGAGGTATCCAAGGTCCCCTTCAATCTGGTACAACTCTACCTTTCCAAAAAATCCCTTCAGATGCTTCACACACCATGTGCCCAATAAAATGGACCATTCTTTGCCTGCCAATTATGCTCTGAACTCTCCTTCCTCCATGCCCTTACCCACACTGCTCCCTCTGCTTGGAATATCTTCTCTTTTCCTCTTCATTTGCCAAATTCTTATCTACTTAAAAAATAGAAACACCTTCTCTTCCAAGCTTTCTTGATTTCCAGGCCTGACCCAGCACTTTGAGAGTTAAAAAGAACCAGCAAACATTCTGTCATGTGCTAGATGTTGGGCACCCAAAGACAAAGAGCCCTCAAGGAACACATACCTAATTCTGCAATATACTTATGTAGCAGTGTTTATTAGACAGCTATTTTTTGGTGGGGGGAGTATTGTGCTTTCATTTCACTTCACCCATATGTACTAGGGGCAGAATCAGAACCCAGAGATTCTTAACTAAGGCCCACCCTTTTGTCACCAAGCCAGACTGTGTCTTATGTGACGATAGCCCCCATATTTACAGAGAGCTTTAAGGTTTATGTGTGTTATCTCAGTTGATAGATCATGGGCTTCAAATTAAGGAACAACTGGGTTCAAGCATCCCGGTGGTGTGTACTGGCTTGTGTGACTCTGGGCAGACCCTCATCACCTCACTCCTTGATTACTGCAGTAGCTGCTGGTGGGTCTGCTTGCCTCAAGTCGATCCTCACTCCAGTTTATCCCCCATTCAGCCACTAATGTGATTTTCCTAAAATGCAGGTTTGACCATGCCACCTCCTATTCAATAGACCCCAGTGGTTTCTTAGTGCCTCCAAGAGCAGATACAAAAGCCCTTTGTACCCCGGCCCCTGCCTACCTTTTCAGTCTTTATACCTTACTCCCTGACACTCTTTGTTCCAGTGACACTGATCACCTGGTGTAATGTGGTGGGGCTGGTCTTCCCCCACACCAAGTGAGAAGACTAGGCTGGGTGTTTGGGCTATGGGCTGAGCTGATTTCTCCCTCCTATGCTAATTGTTCTTCATAATTCATACACAGTCCTGAGAGCAGAGTAAATGGGAAATGTAGGACATAATTAAATCAACATGTTGCTTTGGTTATTATAATTCATTGCCTTGAATGCCACCATCAGAGGAGACTGGCTGAAAGCACCGCCAATAGATTCTTGAAGGGGAAATAATTTTAAAATTTGCATTTTCCAATCAGATTTCTAGTCAATGAAATGCATTTGAAAGAATGAGATGCTGGACATCCTCATTTAAAAACAAATAAACTCCTGAATGAATTTTTAAAGTTGTCCCACATCACCCATTGCCAATTGGACATTTTAATCCAGATGTCCGGGAGTCCTCTTAAACTCAGCTTGCTATTTTTCCTCCTAAAACCTTTCCTCTTCAAATTGATCTGTTTCTGTTACAGGAATCGCCATCTTTCTAGTCTCCTGGGGTTGTAACCTTGTTGCTGTCTCCATCTTATCACTCCTCCTAACTCCACATATTCAGTCAGTTGCCAAAACTTATATTTCTACATTATAGTATCTGACCCTGACCCTTCACCAGTAATAAATATATATGTATATAATATTTGTTAACATTGTAAGCTCCTTGTGAATACGGGTTATTTTATTCTTCATTCACTGGTGCCTAACAGAGACCTTGGTTGGTACAATCATTTGGTGATTAATAGAAAGATACATCTGGCATCAGAAGGTCTGGCTTCAATTCTTGGCCCTGCCAATTACTGGCTGTGTAACGTTGGGTGGATTGCCTTACTTCTCTGAGAAGTGGTAGAATCAGGAGTTTTCCTTTCTGAGTTTCAGTTTTCTCATGTATAAAGTGAGGGGGTGGGATGAGGTGACCTCTGAGATCCCTTGTACCTCCAAATCTGTGATCCTGTGACCTTCTGCATCTCCACATCCACTTATCAGGAGGGCCAGGGATGAACTGGTAGAGCACTACCTCCATTGTCATTTCTTCAAATGAAAAGGGACGCTGTTCATAGTGGCCCCATGAACCTTTGTTCTTACAAAGAGCAATCACTGATTTCTGGAGCTGATGTCACTTATAAATTCATTGAAATGGACCATGTTTTCATTTGGTGTCTATTGGCATTCTCCAAAGACAGGATACCCAAAGGAAGCTCAGCTGGTATGAGGCAGGTAGACATCATCTGGCCACACATAACACAACTCCTTTGACTCTCCATGACTTTGGCGCTCTCAGGGTCCGAGGTCCTAGATCTCTGTCTCTGTGACTTTGGTTGAATCACTTCCTCTCTTTAGACTTTAATTTTCTCATTTGTAAAATATGGGAGCTGGATCTGACAACTTCTGATGTTCCTTTTAGTTCTATTTCTTAGATCCCTTTGTCCCCTTTCTCTAGCTCTAAGTTTAACTGGGGGCAGCTAGGTGGCGCTGCAGTGGATAGGGTGCCAGCCTCAGGCACTTACTAGCTGGGTGACCCTGCGTAAGTCACTTAACCCTTTTTACCTCAGTTTCCTCATCTGTAAAATGAATTGGAGGAAGAAAGGGCAAACTGCTCCAGTATCTCTTCCAAGAAAACCCCAAAGAGGGTCACAAAGAGTCAGATACGACTGAAACTACTGAACAGCAATAACAAGAAACAAAAGTTTAACTTGAGAAATACCTTGAGATTTTAGGGTTGGGAATGATTTTGAGGGGAGGTGGTAACAGATGTTAGATGAGGTCAGAATTGACATCCTACAGCTGCTACTTCTCCAGGTTTAAGCTTTGCTAATTTGCTCAACTTCTCTTCGATTCACATTCTTCACCTGCACACATACGGGAGCTGTTGCTATTGGGTGAGCTTGGTAAGTCACTAAGCATTTATTGAACACTTGTTGCATACCAGGCCCTACGCCAATCCCTGGGAGGTTTAGGTCTCTCTTGGTTCCTTCCTTCCACCAAAGGAATGGGGGAAGGACAGATCTTTTCCAGACAATATCTTACTCCTCCCACTTGGGGCTCAGGAGAGATGACTTTGCCTTTGTTCATGTTTCTCTTGCCCCTGCTTCAATGGCTGGAGTGACTTTGAATCCCACCCTCTTAAGTCATGACTCTCTTGGCTCAAGAGTTCATGGTCCCACATCACATGATCTGTCTATCTGTACTGTTGAGGAGCTTGTGAGAATTATTCATAGAATACACACATGAAGATTCTCTCCTACTTGCCTCAGCCCCAAGAGAAGGAAGAAATCTTCAGCTCTGGACAGAGGGTTAAACCTCTGAGTCACTTTAGTCCTGTGGATTCCAAGTTTATCACTGAATTCTTGCCCTGGATTTTCCTCCCTTGCTTCCTCCTCCTCCACCAGCTTGTACACAGTGAACAGATGTTAGCCATAGATCACTTATGATTGGGCACAATTTATGGAAGACAAAATCAGGAAAATGGAACAGCTTAAACAAAGAGAACACCTGTCTACTACAGAGAAGGGGTTAAAGCTTTACTGGTCTTATTACATTGATCCCAAGGAGCCATGCCAAGCTATTCTGACCAACCTGATTACAGCCTTTTGTGTTGGCAAGTGGGGGTCTGGCTGCTAGAGCCAGGACCAAGAGACACCCACATACAACCTATAGTCTCTAAGCTCCTAGGATAAACACTTTCCTCCTTTCTTCCTTTCCTCCCTTCCCTCCCTTCTCTCCCTTACCTCCCTTCTCTCCATTCTCTCCCTTCCCACCTTTCCCTCTCTTCCCACCTTTCCCTCCCTTCCCTTCTTTCTCTCCCTTTTTCCTACCTTTCCTTCATTCTTTCTTTTTCTTCCTTCCTTTCCTCTCTTTCTTTTTTTTTTCTCATCCTTTGAATCAATGGCAGGGGCTTCAACCTTGGACAGAACTTCTCCCAATGGTGGAGACCACAGTCTCTCTTTGGCTGGGAAGAGATGGTCATGTGTCTGGGGCTACAGTTTCCAAATTCTAAATGTGACTTTACTCATTTCTAATAATCTAATTTCTATTTTTTTCTTTTTGGAGGGAGGAAGGTAGGGCAATTGGGGTTAAGTGATTTGCCCAAGGTTACATGGCTAGTTTTTTGTGTTAAGTGTCTGAGGCCAGATTTGAACTCAAGTCCTCCTGACTCCTGGGCTGGTGCCCTATTCACTGAGCCACCTAGCTGCCCCAATAATCTAATTTCTAAATGTGAATTTAGAACACACTTATACTCACAGTTTGGCGTCAGACCTTCTCCCTGACTGCTGAGAAGTCCATGTGAAACCTGGTTTCATGTAAAACATGGGGTTAGATTAGATAGACTTTCAGGTCACGTCTAATTCTCAGTCTCTCCACCATGGCTTATCTTCTCCATTTACAGATGGAGAAACTGAGGCCTAGTGAGATTACATGACTTGATTAAAGTCATACATCAACAACAGCAACCACCAAAGCTAATATATAGAGCTTACTATATGCCAGACACTGAGCTGAGTTCTTTATAACAATCATCTCATTTTATCTTCCAAACAACCTTAGGAGGTAGGTGTTATCATTGGCCCCATTTTACAGATGAGGAAACTGAGGCAAATAGAGGTTCAGTGACTCGTCCAAGGTCACAATCTAGTGTCTGAGACAAGACTGGAACTCGGGTCTTACTGACTTGGCTAGGCACTCTATCCACTCCACCACCTAGCTGCCCCATTGAGTGATAGTCAGGAATTTACCTCTTGTGTTTGGGTTCCAGACCTAGTGTATGTTCTCCTATGTCACATTATTCACTATAGGGATTACTTCTTTCAAATTTGTTGTGTGAAGAAATTGGACATGTAACATTTTCAGAGAGGGGTGGCTAGGTGGAGCAGTGGATAGAGCACTAGCTCTAGAGTCAGGAGGACCTGAATTCAAATCTGGTTTCAGAACTTACTAGCAGTATGACCCTGGACAAGTCATTTAACCAGTTTACCTCAGTTTCCTCATCTGTAAAATGAGATGGAGAAGGAAATGGCAAACCACTCCAGTATCTTTGTCAAGAAAACCCCAAATGGCATCATGGAGAGTCAAACATGACTAGAAGTGCCTAAATAACAAAATGTCCAGAGATTAACTTAAAACAGAAAATTCGCCACATTTGATCAGCTGCCTGCAATGTTGATATCTCTTTGATTGTCCTTTTTTCCATCTTCCTTCCTAGAAGAAGCAGCACCTGAAGGGAGTGGGAATAATGTAAAGGCAAGGACTAACAGAAAAGTTCACTGAGGTGTAGTTTAGAGAATGTCTTTCTGCTTCATTTAAAAATTGGTCTTTTTCAGTAGAAAGAGTTCGAAGCTGCTAGTGCCTGTGATTTGGGGGCAAAGATGGGGAAAAACTTTGAACCCATACCTTAAACTAGTAAAAGTCCTCTTGAAGGTTTCTGTTCAGAGCTTTCATGAAGTGTGTTTCGTGATAAAATGCAAGAGATAATTTTGTCAAGAGCAGCTCAGAGCATTTCCCAGATGAACTCTCTCAAGACCCTCTCCATAAAAGTGCTCACAATCATGGAACCTGATGGAAGATTCTAAAAGTCATGGCATCAGGTAAAAAGACGAAACTGGGAACTTTAACCTGTGAATAATTTCAGGCTCTTAATTCTCTAGAGGTTAGAGGTCAGACAGTCTTTACCTCATCAATCAAGAACTGGATGAGAAAGTCATTACAGATAATGATGAAGTCTTACAAATCCATTAGAAATAATGCATCAGAAATGAGCAATACAAGGATGAGAGAGTAGAAGTTTCCTTTCCTGGAAATCCATGGGACAAAAATCCTAATCTAGATTCTGGGACATCCAGCTCCTACCCTCCCCTATTAACTCAAGTTAACAGGTATTATAGTCAAGTGACAATGCCTTTTATTTTAATTTAATTTAATTAAAATGTAATTTAATGCCATTTGTTTTTATATCATGGTCATTTCCATTTCTCTCTCTCTCTTTTTTTTTTTTTAGCAAAGAAAAACAGTTACACAAACCAACTGACAAAATGACTACTTCTGAAGGTTTATGCAACATGGAGTTTCTCATCCATCCAAACACACCAATCATCACACTTAGTAAGGAGGTGTTCTTTATCTCATTCCCAGGTCCAACACTGACCATCATACGTACACTGATTAGCTTTGTTTCATGTTATTTTCAATTATGTTATCAGAATTGTTATATATATGTTATTTTCTGCCTCAGTTTGCTTCACTTTGAATCAGTTCATATGTCTTCTCACATTTCTCTGAATCCCTCATATTTTTTGTCTATTATGATGCAATGATGCCCCATAGCTTTTTTTAAACCACAATTTGACAACGTATACTTATGTAAGACATGTGTTCTGTATGATTAGAAGATGAAGGACATTTGGACATTTTTGCCTAGAATAAGGGGTCATCCGCTGAAGTCCTTCCCTAATGGTGTTCTTGTGAAGTTGGGCCTTTGAAAGCCCAGGAGAAGTATGAGGACTTCCAGGTTCCAAAATCCAAGAGCTGAAAGGTTCCCCAGAAGCAATCAGTGCTAACCCCAAATCAACCAATCATTCCTTCTGCAACATCCCCAATAGGTGGTCAATTGGCCTTTACCTCAAGACTTCCAGTGATGAAAAACCCACTCATACAGAAGCAGTCATTTCTATTTAAGGAATTATTTGGATGTTTTTTTTTCCTGCTATCAGCTTCTACCCATTGCACTTTTACTTTCTTCTGGAATCAAGCAAGGCAAATCTAACTTCTTCCACAGGACAACATTTTGTGCCTTGGTGAACTTCTGTCATATCCCCTCAGAGACAGACTACACATTGTCAGGACTGTCAGTCAAACCTCATATGGTCATCCTCTTTTGTGAGTCTTTCTGGGTTTTTCTGAAATCATCCTTGTTCCAGCTTGTTGGTGTCTTTGGAAAAGCTTTGAGTATAGACTTAGTGAGCAACCATGGTTTGTAGACAAGCATGGTGAAATTTAAACCAAGGGATGACCTTTTCTGTTTTCTCTTCTTCTTCCCCAAAGCAATTCAGGAAAACTACCTAGTTGGTCAAAAGAGGGTAGCAATTGGTAGACAGTGTGTTGGTGGAAGGACTGGCTGTACCTTTCAGATTTAGAATTTTGAAGCAGTTACGTTTAGCAGGTATACAGACTGTGGCTGCCTGGCATGGTACCCAATTTCCCATATCTCTTTGGGCTGGCTCTCTCACCCCAATCTATACTCATGCTAGCTGACTTATGGGGTGTTTTTTTGCTAGAGATGGAACTGGACATAGGTGGCCGTGATGCTACGACTCAATCTCAAGGTCCTAGGAATTACTCTGGAATGGGGGATAAGCATATTGACACTCACTTCCAGAGCTATTGATCTCCCACAGGTGGGTTTTCCATTTTTTTTCCAATTTTAATATTGTATTTTTCCCCAATTACATGTTAAAATAATTTTTAATATTCATTTAAAAATTTTTGAGTTCCAAATTCTATCCCTCCCTCTCTTTCCTCCCCCCTCCCTGAGACAGTAAACAATCTGATGTAGGTTATACATGTGTAATCATGTAAAACATTTCCATTATGAGTCACTTTGTGGAAGAAAATTCAAACAAAACAGAGAGAAAGAGAAAGGAAAAGAAAGAAAAATAGAATGTTTCAGTCTATATTCAGATGCCATCAGTTCTTTCTCTGAAGGCAGATAGTACATTTCATCATGAGTCTTTTGGGATTGTCTTGAATCATTGTATTGCTGAGAATAGCTAAGTCATTCACAGCTGTTCTTAGTACGATATTGCTATTACCGTATATCACGCTCCTGGTTCTCTTCACTTCACTCTGTATCAGTTCATGTAAGTCTTTCAAGGTTTTTCTGAAATCATTCTTTTCTATTTACACAGGTCAAATACAGTGACATTGTTAACAAACATTAAACCTTTACTTGATAATGCTGTTCTATTTCATTTAAAATCAGTCTTTAAAATCAAACTTTTTCAGTAGAAAGAATTCAGAGCCATTAGTTCCTGTGATCTGGGGGCAAAGAGTAGAGAAATAGAACCTACATCTTAGACTAGTAAGAGCTCTTTTGAAGATTTCTTTTCAGAGAGAGAGCAGAAGAAAGAATAATAACAGTATAGCATTTACTAAATAGCAAAAAAATTCAGGAACAAACAAAGCAGAGAAGTCTCCCCATGAACCTGTACCACACTCTCCCACTAACTAATGCTCACAGTATCTGTTGGCAAAGAGGGAGCAGAAACTTACAGAAACCTAGTACTGAGACACATGAGCAGGGAAACCCTTGTGCCCAGGTCAACTCACGACTCTGGAATGCAAATGTGGATGTCTGCACTCTACTTAAGGAATGGTCTACATTCTGTGTGACCTGCTCGGCAAGATTCTTTCCTTTTGGAATTTCTGCTTTCCTGCTGGATAAAGCTATTTCTCTGCGACTTTTGGGTTGCTGATGCAGTGTTAAACTCTTTTAGCAGATAGCAACCTTAAACCTGGATCTTAAGAGCTTCCCAGGTCTTCACCCTCAGCTAGGCATTGAGCCAGTATGACACTCTTTCAGTCAAAGCAAGTTCCCTTTAATCCTAGGATCTGCAAACCACTTAGGTTTTGTTCTTTCAAGCAGCAGAGCTTCCTCTAATCAGATCAGCTCCCTGCATTGACAGTTGCATCTCTCTGTCTGCTATGTCCAGTTCATGTTGGCCCCTTAGCTCTGTAGGCTACTGTATTCTGGCTTCCATAAGCGGCTTCTGCCACTGGCTTCTCTGTCATTGGTCTTTCTCGTACCCAGCTTCTTCAGTCACTGACTCCTGATACTATGATCTGGCTCCTAATTACTCAAATCAAAGTCCCTTCCTGTGTAGTGACCCTGAGATAGAAAAATCCCAAATCTACATTTCTGTCAGATGTAACATAAAGTTATTATGTAACAGTCTCAGTAAAACAAAAACAAGTCAGCAATAAACTTCCAATTCCAAAATAAAATTCCTAAAATGTTGTAAGTAAATTTTTGTTTAGCATTTTTCAATTGTGTCTGACTCCTCATGACCCTATTTGGTGTTTTCTTGGCAAAGATAATGGAGTGGTTTGCCGGTTTGCAACACTTTCCCAGCTCATTTTACAGGTAAGGAAACTGCGGCAAACAAGGTGAGGTGACTTACCTAGGGTCACACATCTACGTGTCTGAGTAAATAAATTAGCTTCTGGGAAACAATGCATTCCAGTCATCAGTCAGCACTTTTGCCTGAGATAAGGTTTGCTTTCTCTCAGGTCCTTGCTACTTGTCTATTTCCTCAGGTTGCTTTTCTCTGAGTCTCCCACACCAATGTCCTTTTCATGCCCTTTTAAGTTAAAAAAAATGTCCACATAAGAGAGGGACATTACCTTCCAGAAAGTCTTACAGACATAAGGTAAGCGTGGATCAGGAAAAAAATATAAAAGTAAAGATAGACAATACAGAATACCCTCTGCAGTCATTTGACTCATTTTCTCTTAACAGAAAAGCATTTCTTTCTGGCTGTGTTCAAGTGTGCGTTAGATATTGTAAATACTGAAGTCACACTGCATGCTGGATCCATCAACCACAGCCACATCCAAGGACAAACTAACATTATCTGAAGAGCAGCCTTCAAGGTTAGACAGCAGTTTATTATATTTCCTCCATTCAAAACCACTTCAGCTAACCAGCCTGGTAAACATTGCATGTGCTACCCAGAAGAGGCTTTTTTTTCCAAGAAAGAAGCTTTTTTTTTTTTTTGTGACTGGAAACCCACCTGGAATGACCATCTTCCTACAGAAGGCATGCTCCTTGTGGCGTAGCCAAATGATATTGACATTAATCTAGGACTGATATTGGGAACAGTGAATAGGAACCAAGAAACTCCCTTTTGTGGCCAAGGAGGTGGCTGATTTGATTTTTAAAAATTGTTTATTTTTAGTTTACAGAATTCAGTTCCACAAACTTTTGAGTTCCAAATTTTCTCCCCCTCCATCCCCTCACCAAGACAACATGCAATCCGATATAGGCTCTACATATACATTCACATTAAACACATTTTTACATTAGTCATGTTGCAAAGAAGAATTAGAAACGATGGAATGAATTATGAGAAAAAAAAAACAGAAACGAGAGATAGTAAATGGTCTGCTTTGATCTTCATTCAGACCCCATAATTCTATCTCTGGATATGGATAGCATTTTCCATCATGAGTCTTTGCATTGCTGAGAAGAGCCAAGCCTATTAAAGTTAGTCATTGCACTCTGTGGCTGTAACTGTGTACAATGTCCTCTTGGTTCTGCTCCCCTTACTCAGTATCAGTTCATGTAAGTCTTTCCAGGTTTTTCTGGAGTCCACCTGCTCATCAT
>CM053591.1:187799768-187831934 GCA_028646515.1 Pseudochirops corinnae
GTAAATCTGACAAGTAAACTATTCCTTGCTTCTATGGGTTAGTTTTTTAAAAGGGTGAAGGGACATCACAGACTTTTGGAGCTGGAAGGAACCTCAGAAGCCTTCCAACCAAATTCACATCCCAGAAGGCATCCTTCCAACTACACCATCCCCAATAAATGGGCATTCAACTTCTGCATGAAGGATTTCAGTGAAGGGAAACTCACTACCTCCTAAGGCAGCATATTGCATATTAGGACAGCTCCAACTGATAACATGTCTTCCAGGATATCCAGGCTAAACTCTCCTCTTTGCATCTTCCACCCTTGGTTCCTGGCTCTGCCCTCTGGGTCCAAATGGAACCAGTCCAATAAATCCCCAACAAAGCCCTTCAGAAACTTGATGACAACTATCATGGTTACCTAAAGCTGCTCTTCTCCAGCCTACACAGACCCAGTTCCATTCACCAATATGGTGACATGGGCTAAAGATCCTTCCCCATTTTGGTTGTCCTCCAGCTTATCAACGTCCTGCCTAAAATGGTGCCACCCAGCACTGAACATGTTACCATAGATGTGATTTGACTAGAGTAGAACATAATGGGCCTGTCATCTCCTTATTCCCAGAAATTTGCTTCTCAACACAGTCCAAGATCCCTCGGTCACTTTTGGCTGCGCAACATATAGCCGACTTAGCTTAAGTCCACCAAAACCCCCAGATCCTTATTGGATAAATTCAGGGGTGGACTGGAGTGAGCTCAAATCAGCTCTTGGGAGCCAATTGTTAAATTTTCAATGTGAGAACTTACACCTCAGAAATCAGCAAGTGCCACAAAGTCAGGGCTTGATTTATTATTTTGTTGACTTCTGGACTTCTAGACCAATTTCTCCATTGCTGAAAACAGTGATGGAGAAAATGGTAATGATGTAGATTAAACTTAAAAGTCTGTCCTGAACATATTTTTCCTTGAAAGCCAGTTGTTAAATATTTACTGGCACACCATTAGATAAACAACTCATGCAATGTACATGCAACATATTACATGTTACACATTCATGCTATACACGGTATACACGCTATTGTATATATGCTGTGCATGATGTACATTCTATAATATGTCATACATGCTGGGCAGATAAGCATGCTATAACATGCTATACACATGCCATGTTGCTATAACATGCTATACACATGTTATATGTGGTATGGCATGTTATACACATGTTATATACGCTACGGTATGTTATAGATGTTGTAGCACCCCATCTTATACTCGTGGATCGGGAAGGTCATACAGGTTTAGCGAAAGAATCAAGATTTGAACTCAAGTCTTCTGAATACAAATTCAGAATTCTTTCTACTACTTCGTGCTTTCTAAATGTTGATATCCAGACTCATTAAGTCTCTCTCCACAGCCCCCAAATAAACAAAAAATATTATTTCAATAAAAGGCAGTTTTTTCAAAACAAGTGGTTCAAAAAGAAAGGTTCCATTGGAAGAGGAATTCACAGCTTCAAGGAACTGGGCAATAGCTCTGCCCCAATATAATGGTCTCCCCTGAATAAGTCCCCTTTCCAGCACTAATTGTTCCATCCAGGAGCAAAGACTGGTGGGACACAGGATCCCGATGTTCAACATATAAGAAAATACAAGTTGTTCTGCAGATGAGTTATGCCCTAGGTTCACGACATCTGGGTCTTCTATGGCACCTCGCTCCTCCTATGAATTCCACAGTGAGCACCTAAAAACTTTAGCCCATCTGAGCCGAAATGGACCTACCTCACAGAGTGTGAAGCTCAGGCTTGCCCAAAATCACACAGGCAGAAGAAGGCAACAGACAGACACCAGATCTGAACCCAGCTCCCTGACCCTCATTCCAGGGTTCTTTCTACTATATTCTGCTGCCTCTCCATACTCTCAAAAGTTGATATAAATTGAGCAGATCCATATCATAAAAATAAGCTCTATAATCAATTCCATGATGTGACACCAGGAAAAAATACAAAAATATGAAGCTTTCATTTCCTTTTTATGTTTTGCTTTACTGCTAATAAATCAAGGGGGAGGGAGTACCAGTTCTAACTGCTCTGAATCATAAAAGGAGGGATAAACCAGCACGTCATTGTGGATGAATGGGAAATGGGAATTATTAGTAGCAACAAGGAAGTGACAGAAAGAAATTAACATTTGCGGTAGGCTTCTGAATATCTTAGCATTTGGGAGCTAATTTTTACCTCCTCTCCATTATGTATTCTTCACCGCCAATCCAGTGAGAAGACTAAAGCGAATTATTTCAAGTTACTAAAAATGACCCTGTGTTATTTAAATTCAGAAGAAGAAGAGTAGAAGGCAGGTCAGCAAGAAAGGAGGGAGGAAGGCAGGCAGACAGATGGAGAAGAAGAACAAGAGGAAGACAGAACATGAGTAGACATGGACAAATGTTATATTTTTAATTTACTGCGTGCCTTTCTCCAAAGGTCTCCAAAGAGCCCTTACAGAAAGCTTCTCATTAACCTTCCCAGTACCATGGCAACAAGGAAAAAATGATGATGATAGTAAACAGGCCCCAGGTTGTGTTTTCTCAAACCAGTCCAAGGTATATTTCCCAGTCCCTTCTTCTCATTCTGCCAAAAAATAGAAGGGAATATCTGTTGCATTCAATGCAAACCAACAAACATTTATCAGTGGGCTATTATGTACAAAGCCCCATATTAGAGATACAATATGGCAAAAAGTGAACCAGACCCTGCCCTCAAGAGGTTTACATTCTACTGGGAAATGTAACCTGTCCACAGATAAGTTGGATAGGAGAGAATCAGTAACTGCTAGGGGGAATCTCAGAAAACTTCACCAAAGTGTTGGCTCCTGAGTTGAGCCTTAAGGGAAGCTTGGGATTCCAAGAAGCGGGAAGAGGAGAAGACATATGTTCCAGGAACCAGGAATAATCTATGCAAAGGCACAGAGATGGGAAACATATGCTAAATTTAGAGAACTAGTAGGTCAGTCTGTCAAGGTAGCTAGAAACCAGATTGTGAAGGACTTTAAATGACAGGCTCAGGGGCTTGCATTTTAGGCTAGGGATACTAGGAGCCACTGAAGACATTTGAGCAGAGGAATGACAATTTCAGTCATGTATCTTAGGAATATCAGTTTGACAGCTATGTGGAGGGATGGATTGGAGTGGGGAGAGATTGAAGTTGGAGTGGGAGGTGTTTTGCAAAAGTCCAGGTGAGAAAGGGTGAGGTCCTCAATCAGAGTGGTGGTCATGTGAGTAGAGAGAAGATGCAGATAAGGGATGCTGGGGAGGGAAGATCGGACACGTAGGGGAAGGGCAAGGAAAGGGTCAAGAAGAACTTCAGGAATGACTGAAAGAAAGATGGCGCCTCAGTCCAGCAGAAATAGTTAAGTCTGGAATGAGAGTGGGTTAGAGGAAAAAGAGTGAATTCTGGTTGGGAAATGTTGCATTTCCCCTTGATAGAAGTCACACACTCAAAATCATTCATCAAGTTAGTGAAGAAGAGAGAAATGGAAGCCAGTGATCCTTAAACCGCAAACCAACCAACCTAGAATCAGGACCTTTCCATCAAAAACATTAACTCATATGATGCGGCCATAAATTTGCTTAACTCAGTTTAAGAGGCCCAAAGTCTAAGTGCATAAAATAAATCAAGACAAGATTCCTACAAGTACATTTAGATATGATATTCAAGGTCATTTAGATCCTTAAATTGATTAATTTAACATCATAGTTTAGATGTTAGAGATGCAGAAACACATGACAAAAGGCAAAGGTGAGTGTGCCCTGTCTTGATGCTTTCTACCCAATCCATGCTCCACACTACAGCCACACATACAAAAAAAGATCTCCCTCAAGCTCAGGTCAGACCATGTCATTCACCTAGTCAAGAACGTTCCTTTGCTCCCTACTGCCCACAGGGTAAAATACAAACATCCTGACACTTAAAGCCCTTTTTAACATGACTCCATCGATTTGTTTTAAGTCTTTCCTCATCAGATGTCCTCCATTCCTGAGAAACCAGTTTCCTTTCTGTTTTGGGAATTCAGAATTCCATCTCTTGCCCCTGGACCTTTGTACAAGCTGTTCCTCACTCCCAGAATGCCCTCACCGGCTAGCCTCTGCCACTCAAAATCTTTAGCTTACTTGAAGGCTCAGCTGCCATATGACCTCCTATCAAGACAGGGAGCCTTTCTTGATTTTCCAACTGTTGGTGCTGTCTGCCTCTTTAAATTATATTTCATCCATTTACCTTCTTAAATCTCATGTCTCCCAAGTAGAATGTAAACTCTCTGTGGGCAGAGATTGGTTTTCATTTTTTAATACAGCTCATCCCAACTCCAAGTCCAGAGTCCTGGTCACTAAACCACCTCCCTAACTAGGATTGGGACATTTTCCCAAACATCATATCTAAATTTAGTTCAGTTGTTCTGGCTCTGCACTCTAAGGCAAAGCAGAATAAGTCTAATTGCTTATGCCTGTTTCATCCCTTCAAGCACATGGAGATGGTTATGCTAAGTCCCCTAGACCTTCTCTCCAGGCCAAGTAGCCCCATTTGATCAATGGCTCCCAAGGTTGAACACAGTACTCCAGAGATGATCTGAGGAAAGCAGCAAGGTAGAGAGATGGGGATTTCTGGGCTTGCCTCATTACAACAGAGCATTGGTCAGCAACTGTCCAATGTAGAACCTGGGTAGCAGAGACATTTGGCGTAAAAGTCTGTAAGCCTAGCTCCAACCACTTCCCAGGGAATAGCAGCCAGAATGACCTCTTCCCTGTAATGGGGAAATCAAATAAAGTCCAGGGAATGTAGTGAAGTGTGGAAAGGTCTGATGGAGATCAGGACTCCCTCCTCTGTGGCGACAAACCTCAGAGCGGCCCTCATCCACCAGCAACGGAGACACCAGGCCATCTGGAGCAAAAGCTGTCTCCTCTCTGGAGTTGGTTTCCAATTAGCCAAGTCCTTGTTGTTATGTACAGATTCTTGAGGGAAACTGAACCCTCAGATGGCAAACAGCAGCTCTCTGTTCAACCCCAATTTATAAGCAGATTAAGACCCAAAGATGGCACCCAGAGTGCCTGGTTAGAGGGCCACTTGGCCCTGGCAAAAATGGAGCTGAAGAAGTGCAGCCCTGCTGAAACCCCAGCTCTGTTCCAGAGGAAGCAGAACAGTCATTTATGTCACATTTACGTGACACTTCAAGGTTTGTGGAGGGCTTTGCAAACAGATCGACATACAGTCCTTTACAAACAAGAGCTCAGCTGCTACTCGGGAATCATAGAGCCAGAAGGGACCTCTGTTGCTATTGTTCACTCTCCATGACCCCATTTGGGCTTTTCTTGGCAAAGATACTGGAATAATTCACCATTTCCTTCTCTAGCTCATTTTACAGATGAGGAAACTGAGGCAAATAGGGTTAAATGACTTGGCCAGGGTCACACAGGTAGTGAGTGTCTGAGGCTGGATTTGAACTCAGATCTTCCTGACTCCAGGCCCTGAGCTCTATCCGCTGTGCCACGCAGCTTCCCAAGGGGAGCTTAGAAATCATCTTATCGTAGACTCTGGCATTTAGAGCTAGAAGAGAGCTGTCCAGCCCAGCTTCCTTCATTTTATAGATGAGAACAAGGAGGACCAGATAGAAATGACTGGCTCAAAGTCACACAGGTAACAAGTGCCAGGAGCAGGATTTGAACCAAGGTCTTCTCACTCATCTCCAGGGTGTTTTCCAAATAGCCTCCTACAATCTGCCCGCTTCACTTCAGTGATGAAGAAACCAAAGCTCCCAGGGGTCAACTGCCCTGAGGCCAGAGGACAGGACCTTATGGGCCAGCAAGGTCAAGCCCATTATTTCACAGATGAGGAAACTGAGATTTGGAGATGAAGTGACTTGCCTTTGGTCACAAAGCTAGTAAGCCCCAGAGGCAGAATCTGAATCCAAGTCTTCCTAGCTCCAGCCGCTATCCCATAACACTTACCACAGTCTCACAAGTGGTAAAGAGCAGAGCCAAGACTCAAGCCCTCCTCCTCTGAGGATACAGTGAGGAAAGCACCGGGCCTAGAGTCAGCAAGACCCAAGTTCAAATCAGACATTTGCAGTGTGACCCTGGTCAAGTCACCTAATTTCTCTCAGTCTCAGCGTCCCCTTCTGTAAGATGGAGATAAATTACTTCCTAAAATTGTTGTGAGGATCAAATGAGACTGTCCTTTGCAAACCTGAAAGTGCCATATAAATGGCAGCTATTGTCACCATTATCATCATCATCCTTATTATCCAAATCCAGGATTCTTTCTCCTTTACCCAGCAGCCAAGATGGGCCTGGAACACAGGTCTTCCAACTCCCCATTCAGTGCTCTGGGGGCTTGGGGTTTTTCCCATTGCACCCCATTGCCATCAAAACCAAAGGCAGCACAGCCTTGCCAGCCTATGTAGACTGACGTCACTGTCGGCTGTTTGCCTCATTCCTGCCCTTCCTACCCTTCACCATCAGAGAGAGGAAAAGCCAGGGAGGGGCTGGGCGGCTCTGCCAGCCTTCCTCCCAGCCCAGCAGCTCCAAGAGCAATCAGGACTGAGAGTAGTTGGCTAAGCGTGAGGGGGCGAAAAAATCTGGGTAAAACTGTAGCCCTCCCACCCACCTCTGACACTCACTAGTCCGAGGAAGTGGCCTTTCCCCCTCGTGGCTTCAGTTTCTTCATCCATAAAATGGGGTATGAATAAAGAGAGAACCTACCTCACAGGATTATGTGAGGGTCCAAAGAAATAATGTCACATGACCCTCAAACCCAATTAACATAATTAACAAGATATACTCCCTGATACCTTTATCAGGGGAGAACATTCTTGGATTGAATTACAGAATCAATTAGTGGAATTAATAATAGTTAGAATAATACTAACTAACATTTATATAGTCTGAAGATTTGCAAAGCACTTTACAAATTTAACCTTTTTTTCTCTTCACAACAATCCTGGGGGAAAAGGGTTTTTATTATCCCAATTTTACAATGAAAAAAACAGAGGTTTAATGACTTGCCCAGGGGCACCCAACTACTAAGCATCCCAGGCAGAATCTGAACTCGGATCTTGCTGCCTCCAGGCCCAGCACTCTATCTGTTGCACCACCTAGCCACTCTGAGGGCATTTGGGAGGACTGAAGTGTTTCTTAATGATCCAACAAAATCGGGTGATGTTACTCATGAAACATATTGGGTTTGAAAGAAGCTGGAACATCTATGGGCTCAGATGCATCTGAGAAAGGGTTCCAGCAGCAAAAGCTGTTAAGCCTCAAGAGTGCCTTGGGAGGCAGAATCCCACTCCAGAGACACCCCTGGGGAGGAAGAGGGAGATTAAGCCCAGAGAGAGGGCTTCACTTCCCCCAAGTCCACACGGACCGTGTCATCAGAGGCTAGAGCAGCTGAGAGCTGAGAGCTGAGAGCTGAGAGAGAACTACCTTCTTTCACTTTGGTCTTTGACTCTCTGGGTGACTGACACATAGTAGGTGTTTTATATATGTCTGTCAAATTCAACTGAATTGGACTAATTGAGGATTTTTTCTTATACACACACTCACCCATACACACATACACACACAGATGTGTGCATGTGCACACACACGTGTATAATACATACATATATATATATATATAATGTGTGTGTGTGTGTGTGTGTGTGTGTAATTTTGAAATGAGCGCCTTGATTAATAATCACTGTGTATGCCTAACCTCCAGATGTGGATTTGGATCATAGTTACACATCCCAGGGTCTGTTGATATTTGTGCAAATGGAACTCTGATTCTTATTTAGAAAACAGAATTACCCACAAGACAAGATTTTGAACAATCTAAGCTTCACATAATATAAACCAGTCGGTGGGCCCAGCGGGACCTCCAGTTGCTATTGAGGGGGCGAGGAGAAGCCTTCTACAGGAAATGAAAAAAACAGACTAACAGCCAATAGGGTCCCTCTGAAGCACAGAGCTTTTTTTGTTCTCCAACCAAACCCCAGGTCTTTTCGCAGACGTTCTCATTCTCCTGGGGGGAAGGGGAAAGGCAGGCACACACTTCCTTAGCCACTGTTTATTCAACCCTGAGCCATTATCTTATACATAACCTCCAGAATTTTATATTAACCACAAGGAGGCAGAATGAATCAATAATGAAACTGAAAAGCGGTGGTGTTGGGTTTTTCCATCTCTCAAGCACCTGACCAACAGCAGTGAATTAATCCTCACCAGGCTCCTCCCCAGTGACTGGTGGGAGATGGCTGGGGAGGTGGGGAGCTGTCTGCAGGTCACCCACTCTTAGCTACAAAGGCCACTGTCAAAGGTTGGGCAAGAATTCCAGGCAGGGGGGTGATTAGGACCCTACTAAGTGACACAAGAAAACAGTCCTTCCCACCCACCCCCCATCCCATCTCAAAGCTTGGGCGTCTTTCTGTCTGAGACCACCCAGAGAATGTGTTTTCAAGTCAAATATCTATCACTCGACAGTCATTGATTTTCTTTAATTGTCTCCACAGAGCAGCCTTTACTCTGAAGAGCTGATGTGATTTGAAAAATGTATCACTTCTTTATCAGGCCTGCATAATTTATGAAGCCACTTTTGTTCATACCTCAGGGCCTGGAGGCCTGATGAGTCATGATCATGCCTGGGACCGCCTATGCCCCATCAAGAAGGGAGGACTTTCAGTCGTGTGTACAACAACAAGGATGTGGGAGTCTATTTCAAATAGCGCCTTCATGGTCCAGTTATGGAACTGCCTTCCAGGTGAATTGGCAGCATCTCCCACTGAGGCAGTAGGGCTACGTCAGTAATGAATCCCCTGAGTTTAAGACATTTCCTTCCTCCATGCCTTTGCACAGGCTGGCCCCTATGCCCAGAATGTACATACTCCTGAAACCTCTTAGGATTTCTAGGTTCCTTTAGGGCTCATCTTGAATGCCACTTTCCATGTGAGACTTCTCCTGATTCTTACCTGGACCCCCAGCACCTATCCCCACCCCCATAAAATCACATTGAATTTTCTTTGCATATATTATATATGCCTGCTTACTGTATGCCCCTCAAAAGGCAGCCCTGGCTTAGTGGATAGAGACTTGACTTCAGATCCAGGAAGAATCAGATTGAATCCAGCTTCTGATTCATGCTGAATCAGTGATCTCAGGCTAGACCAGAGAGCGAGGTCAAACATGGGGGTCTTCAAGCAGCATGGGAAAAATGGAAGGGGGAATTACTGCAACACAACACTCAAACCAGTTTAAAATGTAATTGGAAAATATTTAATGAAACAAATAACAATACCACAACCCAGATAATGCTAAGTTGTGGTATTCTGAGTCAGTAGGCAGTTAGCAAGGATTCTTATGTCCAGTTTCTGATGTGTGGATGATTTTCATTGCTTGACATCAATGCTCTGGGCTACTCCCTAATAATGTAGCTTAGAGAGAAGGTGCTCATCCATGTAGGGAGGGAGAGGGCCCGCACTCAGATGTTCTCAGTGTCAATAAAATCACAGTCCAGTCCCTAATCTCCTACCAGTGTTCATGTTGTTACCCACAATTGAATGCATGATCCTTGATGGCAGGCATAGGTTTTTCTTTTTTTTTTTGTCCATACATACCAACATCATGCCACCCTGGCACCTGGCACCTTCTGATTAAAAGTTCAATAACCAAAGACTGGCAGACACTAACTTCCACCTCATTGCTAAAGCTGTGAAAATGGACTGATCCAAGATGTCGGAGTCAAAGAACCAGGGGAGAAAGACAAAGCCTCACACATCCCGTTACAAAAAAAAAGGAAATCATCAAAGAGAAGACAGCTAGCAAAGCAGCAAAAATGAAAATGAACAAACCAAAGAGAATTGCCAACACCACAGCAATGAAAGAAAACAAAGTCTGCGGATATTTTTGTGTCCTGGCCTCCTTTGGCTGTCCAGTACCCCTTCTCTGAATAATGTTTTCAAATTAGTAAAACTGATTACAAAGGAAATCGATTCTATTGAAAAACAGTTTTAAAATGTCAAAATATTTTTTAGAAAACAAGTTCTGTGTGACCTTGGGTAAGTCACTTAACCCCAAATGCCTCGTCTTCCCCTCTCAAAAAAAAAAACCAATTTCTTTGAATGAACCCCCAGGATAAAAACTCCTGCACATAGAGAGGCTGTATCAGGTAAAGAATGGGGAACAAAATAAATGGGAAAAGAAACTTCCTATCACCCAGGACATCACCCATTGGATAGAAGCACATGCAAAGACACAAAGAGAGAATTGATCATATGAAGAAAACCCCTGAGACCAAATAGCAGAAAAGCTTCCAGAAAATGGAGTTAGAAGAGAACATTTGTGTCAAAAAAACAAGAAAAGAGAAAGAGAAGAAAGAATGCAGAAAATGTGGAGAATACGATGGAAAACCTCCAAAAACACACGGAAGCAACAAATAACGTATTTGTGACCATTGGCAGAAAAAACGATCCCACCTTTGTTCGTAGGGACAAAGACAAAACTGAACAGAAATTCTCAGGTTTTTCAATTATCCTTTTATTGAGTGCTCGCCCAGCTTGCAGATACTGTTCCAGCACTCATTCCTTGAAGGCAGGGATTGTCAGCAAGAGCTTAATAAATGCTGATTGAGGGAGTGATTTAGAGGGTCACAAAGTTAAAATCTAAGTGGTCTCGATCCTCAAGGAGCATACATCCTGTTGGGAGGAAACAAGATCAGAGAGAAGTAGAAACAAAGTATGTATAGAATACACAAATCCAGCAGAAATGCTAAGTATCTGAGGAGAAGGGCACTTTGTAGCACTGGAGGAAGCCTGTGTGCCTCATATGGGAGGTGGTATTGGAACTTGACCTTGAAGAAAGCTAGAAATTGAAAGAATTAGAGATGAGGAAGGAGGGCATTTCAGGTGTAGGGTTCAGCCTAGTCAAAAGTACTGAGGTGGGAGAGAGAATAAATTTTATGTAGGAGAAATAACCAATTTGGCCAGAACAGAGAACACTTAAAGGGAAGTATTGTGAAATAAGCCTGAAAATATAGACTGGAGCCCGAGGGGAGGGATGTGACACTGTGTACAAGGAGCAGCCAAGGGTGAAGGAGATGGATGTATAATCATCCTGGAAATGTAGGGCAGAGTCAGAGCATGAACAATGCTTTTGTTTATCTCAAGGAAAGCCCGAAACCCCCTAAAACACGATGGCCAGACAATTACCCTTCTCTGTCTGGTGGACTTTGGCCTTCCCCAGGGTTCTCCGGATTCAGACGTCCGGACTGGCCTAAGTGCCCCACCCCATGGCTGTAGCCAGAGACTTGAGTCAGTGGCCAAAAGCCAACAAGACCCCAGGACCTGGCCTCTCATCTGGGAGCTTACGATTTGTTAAAGATGTACAGGGAGGGGAAGAGGATCCTTCTGCCCTTTCCAAGGTAATCCTGGGTGTGACTACTCCAACAAATTACTGAAATATCATGTTCTTGAAAACAAATGTCATTTACTAACAAATTAGTAATTCTTCAGTATTTCAGCAAAGCTCTGATTTCAACACTGTGGGTGCTACCTCCCTGAAGCAAATGAGCTGGTTTTAGGAATTTCCATGGCCAATCTTCTGGGAATAGAATGTAAGCCCCTTGAGAACAAAGACTGTTTCATTTATGCCTTTGAATCATACTTAGCATGGTGCCTGGTGCAGAACAAGTATTAATTACATAAATTCTGACTGGTTGGTTGCTGAGTGCAATGAGCCTCTTCATATAGATGGAAGTTGGTCTAGTGATGATGCCGTCACTGGGCTTCCTACCAGACTTTTTATAACTCAGATGGAATTGTCAGGCTTTTCACTCTAACGGCACAGTCTTAAGAAAGTCAGGGTCACCTTCATGAGGCTCTGGGAATTGGAATATTACAATAACTATAATTCATGCTCACATAGTGCTTTGAGGTTTACAAAGAGCTTTCCTCAAAACAACCTTATGACGTGGGTTGTGCTATTATTAATTCTACTTTAGAGATGGGGAAATTGAGATCCATAGAGGTTAATTGACTTTCCCCTTGTCCCAGAACAAGCTAAGTGTCAGAGCTGGGATTCAGACTTAACTCTTTCCAGATTCTAAGGTCAGTGCTCTTTGAACAATTCCATGATGTCTAATAATGATGGAGCTATGATTCCATCAATGTGAGCACTTCCTCCAACAAAGCTGATTATGTAGCTTTGTCCATACTCTCCTCAAAGTCCTCTGTAGGAGGCCCACCCAATGTGCTGATAGCCCCCAGTGTTGGTGGCCCCAGGGCCACCTGATGTGCTGGTAATCCCCAGAGCAGGGCACAGGAGGACCACCCAATGTGATGGTCACCCCCAGCGCAGGGCATAGGACGTCCATCTGTCGTCTCTCACTCACCAGCCCGCTTTATTTTCTAGTCATACATTTCTACAATTATAGATTTTATACTAACCCTTCTGCCCAACTCTGTGTTGGCAAAACGTTGTCGTATATTTACACCCACATTTGAGTAACCAGCAATTTTGATTCTTTGGAGATTATAGTCTTCCCTGATTCAAAGCCACGAAGCATGCTATTAACATTAATAATATCCTAGTCAGTGATGTATTTTTATCCATTTTGTTGAGAGCACTGAAGGAAAGCCTCCAGCAGGTGGGGCTTGTGCTTTCTGAAGGATTTATGGGAAGACTAGGAAAAGAATCATCCAGAATAAGAAAAGGGAGGAGGACTGAGAACAGCCCCAGGGGAGAGAAGGCCCACATGGAAATATCAAACTAAGCATTGCTAATCATTTTAGTAACATTTTAGTTATCTGTGTACATGGCCACTTTTCCCACCCCACGCCCATTTGAGTATAAGCCTCTTGAGGGCAAGAACCTGGTCACCTCCATCTCTTTATCCACTATGTCCACTACATGTAGTATAGTGCCTCATAGTACAGTAACTAGACAATAATGAGCACTCAACACTGAATTTGATGAAGGAAAATAGATGATTTTCTATGGTAGATCTATTTTTCTAGGAATATCATTATCTTCCTGCACAAATTCCATGAAGCCACAACAAAGCAGAAATAAGAAAGGAGAACAGAAGAATGAATGATACCTTAGGAAAATCACTGAACTAAGAGTAAGGAAACCTAGGCTTGAGGCCTGGATCCTCTCTGGGCCTCAGTTTCCTCACCTGCAAAATGACTGGGTAGGGGGCAAAGCAGGGGATAGCCAGAGAAGCTGGACAGTTTCTAGCTCAGGAGTCTGAATCAATCCACTTAACCTCTGTCCCCTCAACGGGAAGGGGAGGGGGGAGACAGAGGATAATAGCAACTCCCTTGACTCCTTCCCAAGAAAGTTACAAGGATCTGTCAATCACCAGCTATTTATTCTACATCTGTTGTCATCAATGCTTTCTGCTGGTGCCTGGAACACCAAGCCACAAACACCACCCTATGCCTTACATTCTATCAGGGATACAGGAGCGCATCTATAATTCTGGGCAAGGACATCGCAGCCAAGGCAGAGAGAGGTGGGAACACCAGAAAGGTATTGCTGGACCTTGGCATTTGAGCTGAGCTCTGAAGGAAGCTGTCAGATGAGAGCATGTATGTTTTATTTCCTAGTCCTAAGACCTATATACAGAAGGAAAGAGCAAGAGGAGGCTATTATAAATGGTTGGAACAGGTGGCAAGATTTGATGTACTCCCTATCCTTCTAATTTCAGGAATATGTGATACAAACTATTAAAAGGACCTAGATATTAAATGTCTTAAAGACCAGTCCTGCGTTTGGACTTTGGTCATGTATTTTCAAAAGTCACCACAATCCCACAGAATCTCAAAGTTCCAAGGAACCTCAAAATCATCTTTAGTTGTTGTTTAGTTGTTTTGAGAAACAACTCAAAGTCCTGTCTGACTCTGTGACCCCCTTTAGGGTTTTCTTGACAAAGATACTAAAGTGGTTTGCCATTTCTTTCTCCAGCTCATTTTACAGATAAGGAAACTGAGGCAAACAGAGTGAAGCCACTTTCCTAGGGTCACACAGCTAATGAGAATCTGAGGTCAGATTTGATCATAGAAAGAGGAGTCTTCCTAACTCCAGGCCCAGCTCCCTATCCACTGTGCCGCCTAGTCATCTAGTCCAACTCAAATCTCTATAAAGTACTCAGGGGGTAAGTGGTCATCCTACTGTTGCTTGAAGACATCTAATGATGGGAAACCCACAACCTCCAATTGGTTAGTGCTAATGGTTCAGAAATTTTTCCTTCTTTCAAGCCTAAATCCACCTCTTCCCAGCTTTTACCTATCACTCCTCCTCATTCTGCTCTCTGGGGACAAGCAGAACAAGTGTAATCCCTCCTCTATATGAAGCTCCTCAAACTGCTGTGACCCACCTGGGTCTTCTTTTCTCCAGATTAAACCAGCTCAGTCCCTTTACAATCCTCATGTCAGGACTTAGACATTTTCAAGCACCTGGGTTGTCCTTTTCTGGAAGTTCTCCAACTTATCGGCATTTTTCCTAAAATGTGCTACAAAGAAGTGAAGATGTGTCTCCTAGTGTGCTCTGACCAGGGCAGCATGCAGTGAGCCCATCACCTCTCCCAACCTGGACCATATTCTTCTCAGTACAGCCTGTGATTTCCTCTATTTCCTTAGCTGCCCTCTCACAGGCTTGGAGTATCTATTGAGCTTCAATCTACTAGAATCTCCTAATAGTTTTCAGATGAATTTCTGTCTAGTCACTCATTCCACATCTTGTACTTGTGATATTAATGTTTTTTAAACATTTAAAGCATTAAGGCATTAGATTAATCCCTATTAATTTATATTCCTATGTAAATGTAAGCCCCTCAAAAGCAGGGAACATTTCACTTTTGTCTTCATATCCTCTGTACTTGGCACATAGTGTTTAATAAATGCATATTGATTGATTGACTAATCTAAGTAGATGGAGTCAGTCCAGCATTTCAGCCTGCTGGGATTATATTTTTGAATCTCCCCCTATCAAGAGTTTAGAATAGAAACTCCTTTTGAACAGGGCTTTTTCACTTTTCTAAGAAAAAAGGTTTTGTATCACCAACACCTGGCACTGTGCCTGGAACACAGGAGGCATTTAATAAATGTGTGCTCATTCCTTGACTTGATCCTATCTTCCTATTCACTAGCCATCCCTCTTAGATTTCTACTGAAACCCAATATGAATACACTGCAAGGCTTTCCATGTACTCACCCATTGCTCCCATCTCAAGTGATGAATTCCCTACTAATATTTCCCCAACCTTATAGGATGATAGAAAAATCAATACTCTTTGATGTGTAAGATTACAGACACAGATCTGGAAGGGATCTCTGGGGTGATCTATTCCAATGTTACAGATTAGTAAATTGAGACCCCAAAAATGAAGTCACTTTGATCAAGATAAGACGCATAACAAGTCACAAAGGCAAAAATGGATTGTAGACCTTAGAACTGCAAACACAGGGCATCTTCTCCTACATCAAGTTACCAAATATAGAGAAAGCATTTTAAAGTCTTTGGGGGGGAGGGAAGAACAATCTATGTGACAACCCAAACCATCATCATCATCATCTTCATCTTCATCATTATCATCATCACCATCATCATCATCAGCTTCATTACTAGAGGCAGAATTCATAAAGTACTTTAAGTTTTACAAAGCACTTTGTCTGTGTTAACTAGTTTGACATTATAGTGACCCTATGAAGTCAGTGCTATCATTATCCAAATCCTACAGATGAAGAGACTGAAGAACAGAAAGGTTCCTTGACTTGCTCAGGATCACATAGAGAGAAAGTTTCTGAGGCACGATTTAAATCAGGTCATCCTGACTCTAAGTGATGCCTTCTATCCACTGTAGCACCTCACTACCAGTAATAATATTATAAAATATTATATCCCATATAAATATATTAAATATATTGATATATTCAATTATTCTGTATTATACTAGCTATTTTATGTACACATATTCATGATCATTTTAATTATTATATTTAATATTCTTGTTAAATATTATTGCCAATGGTTACATATTGAATTAATATTATCAATGATGATAATAGTGACCTTGATAACAAAGCTTTTAAAGGGGCATGTAGAGGTCAACCAGCTGAATTCTATCAGGACATTGTATGGGCTTCTCAAATGGCCTATGTAAATCACAAGCCAAATTAGGGTGGAAATCACCTTACTGAAAAAATCACAAGCATTTTCCAGTTCATATTACAAGGCAGATGGATTAATTTTGCATGAGCAAGACCCTGGAAGATTCAGATTGGTGCCTAATTGAGCACCTAATTGGTGTCCCCCAAAAAAAAAACCTACTAGGGTTATTCCACTACAGAATTAGCTGCTATGCATAGCTGAGGTCAATCTGATTAGACAACTTAGTGTTTACAATTCTAATTTCAAAGATGTTCTATATGAATTAAAATTTAAAAGAGACGCAAGTCTTTACTCTCACAGACAATCCCATTTCAGAGTTTTAATTATCTATTTTTATTGTTTTTAAATCACCTAATTGTTGTCTTCTCAAATGTAGCCCTGTGTTCAGGGTTACAGGAGAAATGTCCAACATATTCTGGAATCATATTATTTTAGCTCATGGGCTGAGAACATTCAACTGTGAGGATGTGATTCCATTGTTTGCAGAAGATTCAGCAGGTGCAGTCCATGATTAGAGGTGACTGTGAGCATGACCTTGCTCAGCTGACACATTATTAAAATATTGAAATATTATTTTGTATTGTTTTTACACTGTGAATAAATTGTTTATCCAGTAATACAGATGTTTATTTAAGCCAATGAGGCCAAGGTTTGCTATGGGGAAGAAAAGGAATAAAAGTTTATGGGAAAAGAGGTTTCTCTAGTTTATTTGAAAACTGAAGTAGGGGCTCAGGATTACTTAATTAATGAGATTGTATATTCCTATTTACAAGGAAATATTAGACTATATCCCTTGATTGCTTTAGAATCTGGGCAGAAAATTAGTATGGATTATGGACTTAGGTCTGGAAGGGACCCGAGAGTCCAGCTGGTCCAATACTCTCATTTTACAGACTAGTAAAACAAGACCATAAGTGATTTTCCTGAGATCATATGACTAATGAGATGATTGGAACTAGTCAGGTCTGGCTAATTCCAAATCCAGCCTTCTATCTACCACTCCAGTAGCAGAGAGAGAAAGGTGAAGGTTGGTGTGATTGTCAACTAGTACACATCCCTACTGCCCACACATACTTTCTACAGATCCCCTCCTTACTGAGACCCCAAAAGCAAACTACACAAAGATTGTTGCTTAAAATCTGCTTATTGGTTGACTTGGTTACTAGCAAAGAAGCTGACTAAAATATTTAGAGGAGAGCCATTAATAAATCAAAATTCTGATATTCCTAAAGAGGAAATTCTTGGTGTGGGGACATAAGCCATGGAGAGTATTATTAATTATGCTTCAGGATGGAACTCAGCCCATTGGTCCTCAATCAACATTGGGTTGTATACACCTTTTTTCTCATTCTTCTCCCCATCCTTATTCATCAAAAACTATCGGTAGAACTCACCCTTTGGTGAAAAGTGTGAATGAAGAAGGAAAACCCTCCTAAAGCTAATAGTAATTTCATATCAGATCCCAACAGGGCCCCAAAAGTAAGATAACAGGTACAAGTCCAAAGGGTGAATTTCCTAGATCTCATACCCTGCATCATTAAACCCATGATAGCTGCAAAGGTCAGGAAGAGAGTGTATGTAGAGAGAGAAGAGTAAGGGAGGCCAAAGACAGAGTCCTGTGGAATACCCATAGGTAGGGGATGTAATATGAATGATAAGCCAGCAGAGGAGGCTTTAAAGGATTGGTCAAACAGGCAAGAAGAAACCCAGGAGAAAGCAGTGTCACTAAAGTCCAGAGAGGAGGGAGTATCCAAGATCAGAAGGTGAGCAACAGAGTCAGATATAACAGACAGCTCCAGAAGGATGAGAATGGAAAAGGGACAATCAAATAAATATGGCGATAACCCCACCTTCCTACCCCATCCCACCCCCCGTTCCCATTCCCAGACAAGCTGCACCCAGCATCAGCAACTTTCAAGATTCGTCTATCATCTCAACCTGAACCTTTTCTGCCAGCTCACTGCTCCTATCCTCCCTCAGCTCCAGCCATCTCGGTCTCTGTCTGTCTCTCTGTCTCTGTCTCTCTGTCTTTCTGCCATTCTCTCTTTTCCCCTCTCTCTCTCTCCTTTGTTCTTGCTCAGAGCTACTGAACATTGACCCTGCGGGTACCTACTCAGAGATGCTGAGCAGACTGTGTTGTCTTCTGCAGGTAGCAGGTTGTGACCGACTAGCTGTCTGCCTTTACTCAGGTCCTGAAAAGGGCCATGTGTGCCCATCATCCCTCACAGCAGCACGGGGCAGGACTGGGGGAAACTGAATTCAGGAACTTCGATGTCCTAGGGCAAAACACACCCACAGGGCCAACTCCCAGTTCTCTGGGCACAATCCTTTTAGCACAAGATGGTACAGATTAGGTGAAGCAAATTTGTCAGCAAGCTAGTGCGTGTACATACAGTGTGTGTGAGAGAGATATAAGCATATACACATACACAAAAAATTGCATATGTATACACATGTAAAATATGTGTATACATATATATCTCCATATATATATATACATCATAAGTATATGCTTATATTCCTACTACACTCTAGCCTGTGTGTATGAATGTGCATATAAATACATTATATATGTACGTGTGTGTGCATGCATATACATATAGATATATATGTTTCTCAGCCCTAACAATAAGGATTTTTTTCCTGAGTCAGCTTAAAAATAATGTTGACTTTTACAGTAGATACATTATAGATCACTGTATTTATGTCAGGCCTTATTGGCATAAAAATAAATCAGTGAGGATATTCATGCTTGAGCCTTGTATTTAAAAGAAAACTTCTTGCAGCTCCACACCTTCCCTTCATATTTCACCACTGTCCTTTTAGAGACATTAATTCTGATGTGTTTTACTGAACATGAAACCTTTTTTCCTCTATGTTAATATTTCTGTGGGGCTCCTGTTTTCATTTTTTTAATGTCAGTTCCCCTCCACCATTCCAATCCACTTTGTTGTCTTAGGACAAACCTCTATTCTGCGCCAGATAAGGATAAGTGGAAGGAACTAGGAATGGTTAATGTGGAGAAGAGAAGACTCAAGATGAGCCATGATAATAGTCTTCAAGGATCCAAGGGCTTCCATACATTTGATTGCTTCCTCCTGGTCTCAGGGGCTAGCTCTAGGGGCAATGAGCTTGCAGAGGCAAAAGCAGGTTTGATAATCAGGGAAATTTCCCGCAATATCAAGAGCTATCCCAAAGTGGAGTGGGCTGCCACAATGGGACAGTGGGCTCCTTCTTTCACCTGAGTTTTTCAAACAGAAGCTGTAACCTCTTAGAATACATGGTATCTTACCAAGTGAATTCATATACATATACATATATATATATATATACACATATATATATATATGTAAGTGCTTTACTGACCTTAAAGCATAATACAAATATTAAATATTATCATTGTTGTTGTTTATCTCTGCAGCCCACAGTTATAAAATCAGGCATTGATACTGCATTATGGAAGGGAGGAAAGGAAATTGGTGCACTCTCTTAAGAAAGTAGAAGAGTATGTTTGGGGGGGGGGGGGGTGGGCAGGGGACCCTGAAATCCAATTGCACAAACATAGGGGGAGCCCTGAAGCAGGTGTCCTCAGGATGACTGTACCCCTCAACAACTTTAATGACCAAGGCAGGATCCCCATGCTCCCGTGACAGATTTTGCTGTGATTTCTATTATTGTCCAAAATTGTCAGTGATGATAAGGTCAGAGATTTAGAGATAGAAGGGCCCTCAGAGGTATCCAACCCAACCCCCTAATTTTACAGGTGAGGAAACTGAGGTCCAGAATTCTGGGTGAAGTGACTCACCCACAGTGGCACAGGAATGGCAGAGTTGGAATTCCAACCCAATTTCAGGGCTTTCTCCACTATACCACACTGCTTAATCTGCATCCTTTAATATGCAAAACAAGGAAAAACACACCTCTCTGAGTCATTTGGAGTTAACTATCTCATCCAACATTCTAAATGAATAGAAGTCAAGATTGTTAAATTGTTAAAGCATTTCTATTTGGGATTTGGGCATCTCCTGGGCCATCAGGTACCTGCAGAGAACATTAATGATAACACTTGAAGGATTTCATTGGTCTTGGTGTGAGGACCACCATCCAATTCAATTAGACTCAGCAAGCATGATTAAGGACCTCCTTGATACATGCCAGGCATTGTTTGAGATACTGGAGAGGGCAACAGGATTCAGTGGAAAGGGCACAGAATCTGGATTGAAAAGACCTTGTTTCAGCTCTCTAGTCTGCTACTTGCTTCTTTATAAACTTGGGCAAGTCACTGCTCAGGGCATCAAATAAGGGGGTGTTCCAAGGTTAAATCAGTAATTCCATGATCCTGTGATATGTGGGGATACAGAGAGAAAAACATGGGTAAAGACAAGTAAATACAAACACTACATATTGCTCAGGTTTACCAAGACCCACCAAGTCTCTCAATGACCAATGCATGTTCTCTCTGCTATTTGGGGCTGCTAACAAATCACACAATCATTAAGGAGAATTGTCAAATCCCGTGAGTTGAATGGTCATGAGTAAAGAAGAGAATCCAGTCCAGGGGAAGGCAAACTGGAGCTAACTGGAGGAAGAGCAAAGTCTGGAAAGATGGCCTGAAGCCTGACCACGAAGGGCTGTAAATGCAAACAGAAGAATTTGGGCTATATTTGAGGTAAGCAACTTGGATTTCTTGAACAAAAGAGCAACATGACTGGGCTTAGGTTTTAGTAAAATGAGTCTGACAGCCAGCTGGAGAACAGATTAGGAAGAGGGAAAACTAGAAACAAGATTTGTTAGGAGGAGACTGCATGAGTCCAGGAAAGGTGAAGAGGGCTTAAGCTAGCATGGTGGAGGAGACAAGAATACAGATGCAAGAGAAGTTGGAGCGGAGGGACTTGAAGAGCTGAGAATGACCAAAGCTGTGAACCTAGGAGCCTGGAAAGATGGTGGTTCCCTAGACAGAAATAGGGAAAAGAGAAGGATCAATTGGAGGGTAGGGGAGAGAAAATGAGTTCTGCTTGAGACTTTCTGAGTTTGAGATGCCCTCTGAACTGTCCAGCCTGAGATAGTCAAAAGATAGGACAGTAAGTTATGCAGGATTAGAGCTCAGATCAGAAACTAAGGCTGGATAGAGGAGCTAATGAAATCAGAGAGAGAAAAGAGACAGAGAGATGGAGTCAAAGAAAGATAGGGAGAGGGAGGGAGGGAGACAGAGGGAGACAGAGAGAGACAGAGTGTCAGTCTCCTTATGGGTAAACTGAGTGGACTGACTGGAGATAATCAGATCACCCTATACCACCAGCCAAACCTAGGATAGGGGGGCTAAATAGAAGGAAACTATGCACTCCCCCAGTGATACCATCCACTGGGAGAGGAGAAGGGAAAGTAGAATCTCTAACAGTTCATTAATAACTGACATTTAGATAGAACTTTAGAATCAACTAGGTGGTGCCATAGTGCATAGAGCACTGGTTCTGGAGTCAGAAGACTCATCTTCCTGGATTCAAATCTGATCTTAGTCACTTACTAGCTGTGTGACCCTGGGCAAGTCACTTAACCCTATTTGCTTCAGTTTCTTCATCTGCAAACCACCCCAGTATCTTTGTTGAGAAAATCTCAAAATGGGTCATGAAGTCAGACATGATTCAAAAATGTCTCAACAACAACATATAGAGCAGTGGTTCTCAACCTTCCTAATGCCGCGAACCTTTAATACTCGTATGTGGGTGTATCTGCATGTGGGCGGACCCACCTGGAGACAGATAGAGGAGCGGTGTCTTGGTTCCTGAGACCATCAGAAATACGTGTTTTCCAATGGTCTTAGGCGACCCGGTTCAACCCCCAAAGGGGTTGCGACCCACAGGTTGAGAACCACTGATATAGAGCTTTATGGCTTCAAAAGAGTTTTACATAAATGACCTCACTGGATCTTTGCAACAGCCTTGCCAAATAGGAATTACAGATATAATCATCCCTACTTTACAGATGAGGAAACTGAGGTTCAGAGAGTTCAGCAACTTTCCCACAGTCATGTAGCTAGTGAGGGTGAGACTAGAACCAAGTATGGAGTACTCTTTCCACTACAACATGGTATTGCTCTTTTACAAAGCAGTCACTTCTCAACAGCTCTGGGAGGGAGGGAGCAAAAGCATAGTTGTCTCCATTTCACAGATGAGGAAACTGAGGCTTGGGGAGGAGAAGCTTCTTCCCAAGGTTATAGCTCATCAAAGACAAAGCAGGGCTCTTGAAATGTTGGCAGCAGAACTCTCAGATCAATGTACCTGAAAATGGTTATTTTCCCTCCCAATCCTACAAGTTTTCCCTTCAAGAAGTGAAGAACAGAAATTCCATTTATGGAAGGTAGGGAGAAGGGGAAAGGGGCATAAAACAGCTTGTATGACTTAATTAAAATGAAGTGAATGACATTTTCCCCTTAGACTAACATAAATTCTGTATCTTCAGTCACCTTATCTGTCATGACAATGCAACGTCCATCACTGTGATCTTTTCCCATCATTCACCATGTTTACACCAATTTGAAGCTGCCAATTAAATCAGATGCTTATCAACAGAAAACAGAAATTGGCAAATTGCTCCCTACATTAATTCCTGAAGCTAATTTTTCTTTATCTCCAAGAGAGTCTCTGAAATTATTTAAATAATCCAATTTGTTATGAGCCCACAACCCCAACAGGCAAGCTTAATAGGATAGCTCAAACTTAGAAATGGGATCTGGGCCCATTGGAACACTGGCCTTCTGCAAAAAAAATGCTTTGCAAAGCTAAAAAGGGAGACAGTCATCTCATTGTAAGAGCCAACTCATGCTGTCCTCAGGGCATGAGGCCAAGCGTCAGATCTGGGAATCAAGAAAAGCTCACCTGAATCCCATCTCAGACACTTACCGGCTCCATGTCCTCAGAAGAAGTTGCTTAAATTCAACGAGCCTTAGTTTTCACACCTTGTACGATGGAACTCAAAGCACCCTTACAGTGCCATAAGTTCTAAAATAATGTATGCATGTAAAGTGAAATAATAATAATAGTAGCTCACGTTTCTAAAGTCTTTTACATATTAAACTTATTTGATTCTTTCTCTAGCCCTGGAAGGTAGGAGCTGTTACTATCCCCAATTTACAGATCAAGAAACTGGCTAAGAGAAGTTGGGGAACTTGCCCAGGGTCACACAGCTAATAAGTGATTTTGGCAGGATTTGAATTCAGGTCTTACTGCTTCCCAGACCAGGCTTCTCAGCTATAATATCTATATTAATTCAACACATGTTTAGAAAGCACTTACTGTGCATGAGACACTGAACTAACTACTGAGGATGAGAGACAAAAACAAATGGCCTCTGGATGCCAAGAGTTAGAGGTGAGAGTATACATGCTTTGTAAACAAAATCTATGTGAAACAAATGAACAAAATCTATACGAAACAGACTAAAAAGTCATTTGGAGGAGGGCATTAGCAACTGAGGGATGGCAATATGCTACACATCAGAAAATGGCCGCTGATGGGAGGGATGAAGGAAGCCCAGGTTCAATCCAGCAGTGATCTGGAGCCCTTCAGGAATGAGGGCAGGCACAGGGGCAGGAGATGCAGAGGTATGAGAAGCCCACAAGATTGAGGTGCAATGAGCCAAGAAAGCCAAGGCAGGCTAGAGCCAGATGGCTAAGGCAAGATGGCCCTAGAGCCAAGAGGGAACCACTGGGCTTTAGTAATATCAATATGGCAGTGGTGTGGAAGATGAACTGGAAAGAGACAGAAAAGGGCAACAGCTGGACCAAGGAGCAGGCTGGCACAAGAATCCAGGAAAGAGGTTATAGAGGGTCTGGACTAGTATTGTAGCCATGCTAGTGGCAAGAAAGAAATGGGTGCCAAAGATATTGGAAGCTGATTGGATATGGGGGGCAAGTGAAAGAGTACAAGATGACCTGGTGGTTAATGCTCTCAAAAGAGACCAGGAGAGTAAACCATGCCCTTCTTTGCAGAAGGGGGTGTAGAATATTCTATGGATACAGAACATTCCGTGCACATACTGTCAGGTTTTTATAATGTGGTGCCTGGCTTTGATGAACTGATGGGGTTTTTTTTTTCACTTTTATTCTTTGTTATAGGGATGGTTCTCCAGAAGAAAAGGATGTATTTAGAAATGTAGGTGTGAAAACACAAGAGATCAAAAAAAAAGCCATTTTAGGAAATTGAGGAAGAAGAGTTACTTTGGGGGAGGACAATGAGATCTGCTTTGGACAGTTGAGTTTGAGATGCCTACAGGACGTGCAGTGGGATTTGTCAAATGGGAAGTTGATGTAAAACAAGCTTAGGAGAGACATTGGGGCTGGATTATAGGTCCAAGAGTGATGTGCCTAGAAACTGTAGTTAAACCTATGGAAGCTGATAAAGGCACCAAGTGAGAGTGCAGAGAGACAAGAAGCAGGAGAAGAGAATAAACATATATGGGACCTACTACGTGGCAGACACTGTGCTAAATACTTTTTACAAATAACACTTCATTTGATCCTGCAACAACCTTGCAAAATGGGTGTTATTATTATTTCCATTCTACAGTTAGGAAATGGAGGCAAGTAGAGGTGAGGTGTCTTGCCCAGAGTCAGACAGCCAGTAAATGTCTGAGGCTAGATTCGAACTCAGGTCTTCCAGATTCCAGGCTCAACGCTTTATCTGCTATGCCATCAGTTGCTCTGAAAGAAGAAAAGAAAGTTCAGGATGATCCCTGGAATACACCTATGTAAGACAGATAGGACACGAATTTGAATTCAGCAAAGAAAGGTGGGAAAACAAGGAGAGAGAAATGTCATGAATGTCAGTTACTCCATGTGGCTAGGTTTCACATATGTCCCACTCTCCGTGGGAAAGAGCTCTAGGTCTTATTGCTTAGAAGGGGTTCTAAACTGATCTTGATGCTGCACATGTAATCGGGTGCCTTCTATGAGAGCCCTTCCAACTCTATGCCTCTGGGCAATTCTGTGAGATATCCTAATGCATCGTTTTTGCTATCAGTGTGCCCAGTTTTCTGCAGACTGGACACAAGACAAACAGTATCACTCCATCATCAAAGGCAATTTGGCCCAAGGAACAAGGGGAAAGGGATGAAACAACAGCAGCAAAGTTGACTCTCTCCCCCTTCTCTGCTCCCTAGATTCTGTCTAATCCTCTGCTAGCACTGAAATTTGACTGACCTGTAATATGGAGAGTACAACTCTACCCTAGAACATCACACTCTTTTGAGGATGAGAACATCAAAACATCAGAGAGTTCAAAAAAACCACTGGACCAGGGCCAGCCAGACCAGGAGGCAGAGCAGTTCCCCAGGCTGTACCTACCTACCCCAAATCCCCCACTACGGCAATGCCCTCATAGTCCAAATTTCTCTCCACTGTTAGTCCTATCAGCATTTAACTACCTTCCTCCCCCATTCCTGAAGGACTTGACTCTCACTTTGAGTAACAGCTTAGACAGTAAAAATCTAAAAATTAATTCACCCTAAGGTCTTAGTGATGAGGCAGCCCAGTACAAGAGAAAGACTGTTGGATTGGGGGTCAGAAGATTTACTGACCTCGGGGAAATCAGTTCACTTCTCTGGGCCTTAGTTCCCTCATCTGAAAAATGAGGGGCTTCAACTAAATAACCAATAAGTCTTCAATTCTAGCTAAATAATGGTTTAAATTCAGGGGATAACTTGGAATCTGTAAACTTGTTTTTGGTGATAGATAGATAGACAGACAAATAGAGACAGAGACAGACAGACAGATAGACAGATATGTTGCACCAAGAAATCAGCAAGTGAGACCATTAATCATTTTAAGTGGAGTTTAATAGCCATCAACTGCAAGGGGTGAGCACCAACCAAATCAAGCAGCCCTGAGAACTGTGTGGATGGGGTTTATAAAGGCAAAAACCACAACCTAATAATTGCTATGCAAGCGGGAAAATACAGAAGCCAATGATAGTGATTAGTTCATTGCCCAGCCATCATTGCTCAGTGATAAGTTTGTTGCCCAACTGGAACGTTCCCAAGTCTATTTCAAGAACCATACAATAAGAGGGGGCTATGGGTTCCAGGTGGCAGGCTTGGGCAGGTTTACTAGGTGGCCTTTGTTGGGGGCTCAGGCAAATCTCTTAGGCAGGTCTCCTAAGCGAACTTACTCAGGATGGGAGAGATGGGGGTGGTTCACAAAATGGTGGTTACAACAGATAGATAGATAGATAGATAGATAGATAGATAGATAAATAGATAGATAGACAGATAGATGATTGATAGAGAGATGTTCAATATTTCAATAACTCTGATTTCCTTTATAATCTCTAAGTATTTTATTTTGTTCATTTAAAAATATAATTTGGAGAAGGGGTCTGTAAGCTTCACTAGACTGCCAAAGGGACCTATAACTTGAAAAAGGTTAAGAAACCCTGACTTAATATGTGTTCCTTCTGGATTAATTTACATTTTAATAAGAAATGCTTGGGCATATGATGCTTTAACCAATTGAGTGACCATAACCAATGGAGGTAATGACTTGGAGTCAAAAAACTCAAGTGACACCCCCAGCTCTCCCCCTCACCCTCTATGTGATCTTGATCAAGCCTATGCCTCAGTCTCCTCATCTGCAAAAATGTTTACATGCCTAACTCACAGGCTGTTGTAAGACATGAGACAAAGGAAGACACGAGTGCAAAACCCTTTGTAGCCAAAAAGTAGTAAGTCAATGGCCTGCTGCTGTTGTTATTGTTTAGTCATTTATAATTTTGTTGGACTACTTTGTGACCCTATTTGAGGTTTCCTTGGCAAAGATATAGGAGGGGCTTACCATTTCCTTCTCCATCTCATTGTTTTTGCAAATGAGGAAACTGAGGCAAACAAGGTAAGTGACTTGCCCAGGGTCATACAGCTAGGCAGTGTCTGAAGCCAAATTTGAACTCAAGTCTTCCTGACTCCAGACCTGGTGCTCTATCCACTGTACCACCTAGCTGCCCAGATAAATGGGGGTCATTATTCATTTCAAATACTATGGGTAGAGGAAACTTTCCATTACCCTTTATATCATAGCACATAAGTGCCTGAAGGCAGCATGATGTGAGGTGGGCAGAGGGCTGGACTCAAGAATCAGGAAGACACAGGTTCAGATCCTGTCTCTGACACCTACCCATTGAGTGACTCCGCACAAGCTACTCAAGCTCTATACATATCAAGAAACTCCCCTGGATTTATCCAGAAAGTCATATATGGGACGTCATGGGGGGAGAGGTCACAGAGCCTCTTGTATTTTCATTGAATATAAAAGCACTTTTTAAATTGTAAAGCAGTGAATAAATGTAAGGCATTATCACCTAATGTATTTGAGTAAACCCAGAGCCAACCGGGACCTTCCATTACCAGCAGGAAAAAAAAAAATCGATACACCGCGCGGGCCTTCATCGCCACCCAGTGGCTCCTTGGACACATGACATCAACATTTCCTAGATCCTTGGGAAGATAAGCCCTTTTAAAAAATGGTTCAGAAGACGCCCCTGCCCCCTAGGTTAAAATCAGCACTCAAGCTCATAGAATGTGGAATAATCATTGTGACCCCAGGGTCTAGGGTTTGCCATAAAGGTCCCCAGACCAGAACAACTTGGAACCTGGGAATCTCACAGGTCAGTCACATATTTCAGAAGCCAAAGTGGATCCAAACCAATCTGACTCTAATTATCCATTACCTTTATGAGGCAGGTTAGCATTCTTTGTGCATTCCTTTAGCAAATGTGAAGGCCCTCCAAATAAATACCATACAGATAGTCTGGAGAGTGGACAAGTGGTTTAAAGAGGGATGTTCCACAGTTGTTTTCAAATATCAAGCAAGGGGTTGAAGAATGTGGCTCCGCATTTAGCAAAAGGGAATATTTGAAAAGCTAAGGACTTAACTCTTCTCCTTTTATTTAATACTTGCATAGATGTTGATAAGCCCCCTACAATGTCAAAGAATGGAGCTTTGCAACAGTGAGTATCTCAAGATCATTGGAAGTTCTGCTCAGTTCCCTGAATAAGATCCCAACACACATCCTCCTCTTTTGCTCAGTTGTAGGTCCACTTCTTGGTCCTGGCACACATCAGCCCAGTCATTCTGGACTCACTCGTTCAGTGGCCATCTAGCTATCTGTTCAAAGTCTGAACAATATTTTCCTTCAGTCACTTTGTTTCCCCAGAGTAAAACATGGAGGATGCTGGCCTGGAATGAGAAAGGGTGGCTGGACGGAACGGTCTTCTACCGTGGGTTTCACTAAAGGAGGCCAGTAGATCAAAAGGGCAGAAAGTTACACTGAGTGTGAGATGTGGTATTGGAAACGCACAAAAGTAAGAGAGAAGGGAGGAAAACAGCAGCTGGCCCTCGACTTCCAGCATCTCACATGATTTCCACGGAGTCTCACAACCCAACTGTGGCTTCAGCGACTGTTTCCATGCACAGAAAGCCAGCATTCCCTAGAGTGGCATGAAGCTCTACCTGTGAGTGATTGATGCCTACCATCCCACCCTTTTGTCTGCTAGAGAGACAAAGATGCCCACTGGGGACTGAGATTCATGCAAATAATGAGTCCTGAGAAGCCCTTCCACATATTCTAAGTCACATTTGAAGTCATAATTGTATGAAATGCTGTCATTGGTTCCAACCCAATGGAAATATGTAGCATGAATTGGAATGATGTAACCACTGTATGGGATTCATTATTTGTACTACTCGGGATTTATAGTTGTCAGTTGCTGTGGTGGTGAGGAGGTTGGGGTTTGAACAAAAAAAAGTAGCTGAGAGATTAGTTAGGTAGATAGGTGTATAGATAGATAAGCAGATATATGATAAATAGGCAGATAGATAGATAGATAGATAGATAGATAGATAGATAGATGGATGGATAGATGGATAGACAGATGGATGGATAGATAGATAGATGATAGACAGATAGACAGATAGATAGGTAGATAGATAGATGGATAGATGGATAGATGGATGGATGGATGGATGGAAGGATGGATGGATAGACAGATGGATGGATAGATAGATGATAGATAGATAGACAGACAAATAGATAGATAGATAGATAGGTAGACAGACATAGATAACAGATACCTCTGTTATATGGAATTTCTAACTATTTCTAACTCCAGCCCACTTGCCCATCAGCTGATGCTAATTAAACTTTCTTCTAAACTTGCCTCTTGACCTACTGACCTCCAGTTAAATGGACCAGTGTGGGAGGAATTACTACGAAGGGGGATCTTAGGATATCTGGGCTGGGAAATTTCCCAACGTTAGGGACTCTGGGTGAAAGTGCTTGAGATTAATTTTTTTTAACCAACCCAATAAACATTTATCAAGCACCTACTATTCACAAGGCCCTGTGCTAGATTCCAGGGAGACAATGGGGAAAAAATCCCTGTCTGCAAGAGGCTTCCATTCTATTGGAGTTCACCAAAGGAAATATGTGGGCAAACCCTGACGAGTGTTTAAGGTGTCTTCAAATTGTTTCCTGAACTTTAAAAAAAACCTTAGCACACCAGCATACAGATGTTAACAAATCCACTCACAGCAACAGTATCATATTAAAATCAATGGTAGAAGTATGTCACCGCTACTGCCACTTTAATAAGATCGGTGATCTTGTATCCCAATCCCTTTGCTTGGTCATATATTTGCCAAATGCATCCATTTGCAAGGATAGAAGAGTGGGAAGGCACACTCTACCTGGAGTTGGGGTGTGTGGGTTCAAATCCTAGTACTGACTCCTGGTTGCATGACCATGGGCAACTGACTACTTGGCCAAGCCTTTTTTTTTTTCTCATCTGTGTAATGAGGGTAAACAACACTTGTGTACCTATCTCACACAACTGTCATCCCAAAAATATTTTGTAAACCTTAAAAAATAACCCTATTTCCCAGTTTCATAACATTTAAAAATTTAAAAATTATTTTCTTCTTACGAACCCAGTAAAATAGTGTATTATCTCTTTTGGAAAGATAAGAAAACTGTGGCTTTGTAGGTGATTTACCTGAGGCAGCCTTTGAACCTAGGGCTCCTGGTTCAGGCACTAGATCTACTACAAGATCACTAAGAATTCCCTGCGTCCTTTTGAAAGCCCCTTTCTGTGGCTATCCACTCTTCTGTTCTGAGCAAACAGCTGCTCCAGTAATTACCTGGCAATCTGCTCTTCTCCAAGCAGAGCTGAGTCTCATTTCCTTTTTTTCCTGCATGACACAGAGCTGTGATCACTGATCAGCTGGACAGTGACACACCAGAGAAGGCCAGTCTTCTGAGATCTCGTACAGAGCTGCAGCCCACGTTGGCAGAGACGTCTAAAATGGACCCAACCAACCAAAAAGAGGCTCCCAGGGAATTGAGTAATTAAATCAACATCCTTCCTACCCAGCCCTCAGCAGCCCTTACTCTCTTTGGGAAAATGGCTATCATCCAAACCCCTGTGATGGATAAACCCATTTTCTTAGAAGAGACAAACTAGGGCTGACTAGGGCTTAACTAGGCAAAAATGCAATGAGGCACATTCGGCTGGGGAAGAGGGCACAGTAAGATGGGGAAAGGCAATCAGAGTAGGTGAGGGTGAGGAAGTGCACGATCCCTAATGTCTGCGCCTGGAGCAGAGCCCCACGGGCCCAGTGGTGGTTATTGCTCTAACTGGGACAAGAGTCAGAAAATACCTTAATGCCCTCAGACAATGACAAGTGAAGTGTGGCGCCCTGGGCTAGACCTTTAGAGCTATGCTAGTCACCTCATTATTTTAAAGCCAGTGCAAATATGAAAAGAACTGATGTTTCTATGGTTCTCTTACCTCGAATTTTTTAACTTGAAAACAGGGAGTATTCGCAGAGCTCACATTTACATCATCCTTTCTATACTCTGTGCCAGGAACCGACATCTTTACAATGAGTATCCATTTGATGGTCACAGCAACCCTGGGAGGGGGGCATGGTTATCATCCCCACTTTACAGGTGAGGAAACCATCAGAGAGGCTAAGACGATCTGTCCAATCTCAAAGCTAGTGAGCTGATTCAAACTCAAGTTTCCCAAATCTACCTTCCATTCCCCTCCTCCAACCTCAACCAATACAATCTAGGACTTAACCATAAAGTGTCTTATATTGTCCTGTGGGGGCCGCATACCACCGAGGAAAGGATACTGGGTTGGACTGAGAAAGACCTTGTTCCAGGCCCTCCTTGGACACTTGCACTGGGTGGCTCCCTTTGCCCCCAGCTGCTCCATAGGACTCATCTACTAAGTCCTAGACAGGCTGAGACCTGCACTGGTTAAAGGCGCTCCCCTTGCTGACGGCACCCTAGAACCTTCCTTTGCTCCCTATTGTTTTCTGTGTGCTAGCCAGCCTTCTTATGCTGTGAATAGTGTGGAGTTCCTGCTCACATATTGGCCATATGACTTTGAGTTAGTCATTCATCCCCACTCCCAACCCTTTTTCTCATCTGCAAAATGGGTATAATTCTCTTCCTCATTGGTTGTTGTAACGAAAGTGCTTCGTTAACTCACATAGGTCATACAAATTTGAACTATTATCGTCCCCTACCCACACCAATCCAGTGGTGATCAGCTTGAGAGTAGGAACCTTATTCCCCACAGTGCTCAGTAAATGCCCCCAAATTGACTGCATATCTGATTCTCCTGAAAGGTGCAAACTTTGTCTATATTTTCTATTTGCGTACATGTGTGCATACCATTGGCACCATGGCTACAGGGGAAAACTCGGCTTCCAGACTCAATTTCCTCATCTGTAAAATGGATTTAATAGTAGCACCTACCTTTTAGGGTTGCTGGGTGGCTCAGTTGACATAACATAAAGTGCTATGTAGCCCTTGGCCAATGACATAAATACCAGCTATTCTCAGTACTACTCAGTCTTAAAGCCCCTAGTTCAGTGCCTGGCACAGTGGGCACTTGATATTCCTTTCTCCCCCTCCCCCAAAATAGAATGCTGAGATCCTCGGGAG
>CM053591.1:187837785-187908184 GCA_028646515.1 Pseudochirops corinnae
TTTAAATAAATATTGTGAACAACTTTCCAATCTACCTATTCCAGAACGTGACTGACTTCTTGCCACAGTTAAATATTTGAGTTACCACCACCAGGCACGAGGTTCGTAAAGGAGTCCTGACCTCCCAAAGGAGCTTGGACCGCAGGGGGACCAATCCCTGAAGGTGAATCTGCAATGGTTCTTACTAACCCACAGACTCACAGGACAAAGACGGACTCCAGCCCACCCCTTTCTTTTCTTTAAACAGGACGGCCTCGTATCTTGTTCCTCCAGAAGCTAAAAAGGGAGAATGTCACTAGTCTGGGGAGAGAGTCATTTCCCCAATACACTCAGTGGCTGCAATCTGTCCACATTTTCTTTGTCCTGGCTTACCTATTAATTTCTAATTAAGATGAGAAATGTGGTTTATTCATGGCACAAAAAAATAAATGCTCACTTAGACATTAAAATAAAAATAAGAGATTTTTCCTTTTGTAACTTTTTATCTCCTTGTGTAAAGGTGTACAATGGTCATCTTAATGAGTCACATTCTGGTCATTAGAAGATAAATAGACATTCTGCCACCAGGGCTACTCTGAGATAAAGAGGGTTAAGAAGCTGAAAAACAGCGCTAGCCAGCTAAGGAGCCCCAGCCATGATTCTTAGGGAATTTTCCCCAAATAAAAAGAGCTTTTACTTGCATACTCCCCATTACAAAAACAGAGGCAAATACACACTTCGGCTTACATTCCATTTTATTTGGTATAAAACTTTAGGGTTCTTCTGGTTTGGTTGGGGGCTGCTGGATTGTTTGGTTTTGGTTTAAAAAAAGGTAACCTACTCAAATTTCCAGATTCGGAAAATACAAAAATAAGATGACCTCATGAAAAGTCCCTCAAGAGAGCGCATCCTGTCCTTTATTTACTGCCCCTGGCAAAATGCACGAGGCTTTCCAGAGCATTCTGCTGGGCTTGGACACTAATAAATTATTGGCAAGCAGTTAAGGGTAACCCCTTTGCAGCAAACCATACAAAAGACATGATCTAAGATAATGTATCCTCTTACAGAAATACACTTGGAGAAAAGAACTTTGGAAATAAGCTGCTAATCACACAGTAGAAGTGATTCCCAAAGGGCCGCTTTCCCCCTTCCAGCCCGTCACCGCTTCCCGGTGGCTCCTTCCCCAGCGTCCAGCTCTCCCAGGCGCAGGATGAGCTGCCTCCTTAATGACGACTGCTCCTCAGATGCATCTGCACAAACACATAAAGATGAGTGATGAGGAAGACAGCGAGCACCAGGACGCAGGAGGACTCACAAGAAGGGTCCTAAAAAGCACGCACTGCCGTCTCAGTGGCATCCAATACTGGAATTTTCCGTCTTGCTCTGCCAGGGCCAAAACCCCAATGCACATAAAGACAGGATCACCAGCTATGGGCTACTGTAAGTGCAATCCCCAGGCTCCCCTCTTTAGGGAGATATTACCATAATCAATGCTGTACAAACTTCCCTCCTGCTACAACAACATCACCTCCCCCACATGAGAAGGAACGGAGACTTTCTGAAGTGATGGTTGTCTTGCCCACTCCCAATCCTGCATCACTTCTTCTGTCCAGTGTCTATCTGCACTACAGCACCTTACCATGGAGTCCAGGCAGGACTCATTAATCTAGCTGGCTTTTCTTGATAGTATCTCTCCAAAACAGTCAATCTGAACCCATTATCACAGCATATTAGGAAAAGCAGAGGAGCACCAATCAAAACTGCCTGGAAATGACCCTAAAATCTGGCATGTTTGTTCTAGCTGCTAAAGAGACTTCATTCAGGGCTAGTCCCAACAAGAGATGATGCCTGCTTTCCAAGGCCCAGCCTTGCTAAATCTGGAAGGCCCATCACAAATGGACTGGCCCCCTGAAGATGAATGCTCTAGCTATGACAACCCTTGAAACAAGGTTACAAATGTTAAAGGGTTAAAATGCAATGTTTTACGAGCTGCTAACTGAAATTTCTTTAAACCTCCAAAGACAGATGAGTAATGTAATGTTAACTGAAACATAGACCTTAAAACCATGGGGTCTGTTTGGCTAATTTTGAAAAGAAAACAAATTCCTAGTGGACCAGGCCCCTTCAGATCATAGTCCAACTAAATCCAAATCAAATGAATTTTCAATCAGAAAGAGAACTTTTCTAATGGCTTCAGTAGGCCAAGCTAACCAAAAGAGCCCTAAATTTTAGGTTAAGATATCTTAAGGCATTTTAACCTCAACTAAAGAACATTTGTGGACATCATTTAGCAATGTCTAGAATAAAACCAAATGCCTTCTTCTTACCCTTGAAGCATTAAAAAAGTCACCAGAAGAGACAGAGAAAGCTGGCAATCTATGACTGCAGCCATTTCTGCCTCGTCAGAAAGAAGAGGTGTGAGCCATGTAAGGCGGGAATACTACAAAGAATGAAATCCATTCTATTTTAAGGGGAAATGAATGATTACAGATATGGGTACAAGCATGGGATGCTGAGCAGCCAAATCCGAGTAAGATAGTGGAACCCCACTCATGTCACAGATCAGGACCCCAAAAGAAAGTAACTTGGTCAAGGTCCCAGGGGGTGCCCTGACCGGCAGCCAGGATGCAAACCCAGGTCTTCTATGTGATAGAAAGTGAAGCTATAAAAGTGACAGCGAGGCATCTGCTCGATGTAAGCATTATGTGCAGCGGCCATGGACATCTCCAAGGTAGATAATGGACAAAAGTGGGGCTTTGAGAAACTCACATTTTCCAAGTAACAGTTTCTCTGACAAAGCCGGGTTTCGTCCCTCTGAACACACGCAAAGCCAGGTTTCACCCCTCTGAGCACACGCAGACACACATACTCAAGTGCCACATGCCACAGCTGTAACTAATTCTCAGTAACCGGAATGATTCTTGGCCTCTCTCCTTCTCATCCGGTAGGGGGACAGACCCAGAGAAAAGAACAGCTCAGGAACAGAGAGAAAGGTAATTAACTGGCCCTCTGCAGTTGGATCTTGGATGTCTTGTTCTAAATATCGGGCCTTACTTGAATACCATGTTTAGGCCTGACAAGGAGAGCTATTTCTACAGATAATGCACAGCCAAGCAGAGAAGGACAATCCTCGGGTGACTCCAGTTACTAAACCTATCACAAGTCTTGCTAGCTGGGCACCATGATTCAAAGACTGGCCATTGCTGGGGCAGGATCACCAATGCCACCTCACTCCTGAGATCCATCTGTGCCAACACATGGTAGCAGGAAAAGAGCTTCCTTCCCTTCTTAGGAGCAGCAAGGTCTGAGACAGCTTCCTAACTATCAGGCTCAGCCCACCTTCCTCCAATGTATATGGTCAGGGGCTCCATGTTACTAAGCTGCTCTACGTTAAAACATTTCAAGACCTACTCTATCCTTGACAATAGGAAAGAAGGTCTTCACCAAGTCAGCATGAAAGTTAACCAGCCCCACAGCCCACTGTTAATAGCTTAACAAGCTAAGGACACACTCACCACTTCTCGCCTTCAAACACTTACTTGGTGTGAGTCACCTTGGACAGCTCTAGCCTCTGTCTGGCAGTATAATTAAGGTTACCTCCTACAACACAAGAAGGGAGAAGACCCTCCATCAGGTCAACGCTCACACCCAAGGAATAAGAGCAAGCTCCTAAAAGGCACAGAGCAGCAGTCCCAGGCACAGGTGGCCATCTACTGCTCCCACCACCACCTCAGGAAGCACCTGGGAGGCTACTGTTCCTCACAGTAATCCTCAGAGGCAGGAAGGGCAAATACCCTCATTACAACTCAGTCAGAGAGTGGCAGGACAGGCCTTGAAGCCGGGACTAACCCTAAATTCAATGTTCTCATCTTCATACCAAAGACACACGCATGCGTATGTATGTGTGTGTATATACATAGATACACACATATGTATATATAACTATATATGCAATTCAATCCTGCAGGGGGCGTAAGAATAAAGTAGGTCTGCGGTTAGAATATGTACATATGTGTGTAGATTTAAGCATTCTTTTGTAGGACCAAATTGGAACATATAAAATCAAGTCCATTAACATACGCGAAACACAGAAGGTGAGGCGCCATGAAGAACCTTTAGGGAGTGAAATAGTTCCTCTGATAACAAACAAGCATGTTTTGTTAAAGGTGAGGTAGAAATGTGTCCCTCTTCACTGTGCCGCTCAAAATGAAAGGATGATGGAAAGGATGAAAGTAATTCTGTAGAAGGTGCATATGCCCTAACATTTCCCCAATCCCCGGGTGGCAACGTCTGATAAGGAGATGATATATTCCAGGGGATTTATTTGGCAGCGAATGGAAGCACTGACAGTTTAGGACAGGCAGTACACACAATACAGTGTCTAGAAAACTAGTAAATAACTTCTAGACACGCACATACACAAACTAAGACAGAAGAACTATGGGAGATAAAAAGAATTCTCATCCATAGTGACATCAAGGCAAATTATCGGAAACAGCAGCACCCAGGGTCTCAAAGTCTCCTGTAACAGAAATGCCTTGTGCTTCAACATCACCTTCAGAATGACATTCGAATTCACAAAACAATCAGGGGGACAGATTATAAACCAAGAATGATACAGAATACTAAATTAGTCCTGGAGAAATCTCCCTCCCCATGCCCCAACTGCACCCAGAATTAAGAGAGCCACTTAATTACACCAAAATGTTACCTCGAGTACAATCCACCAAGTACAGCAAAACCACTGCTAAAAATGATACTAGGAGAAAAATGAGAGAAAAGTCTTTTAAGGAAACACTGCAGCACATCACACCCACAATTACCAATCACATCTGGAGCTCATGGCCCCTCTTGCCAAGAAGCTGCGGAGAGCCTCAGAGGCAGCAAAGCACCAAAAGCCCCTCCACCATCACCTGCACCCTTTCCCGAGTCCTGACGCTGCATCTTTCTGGTATTTTACCAAGAACTGCAGCCAGTCCACAGTAAGAATCTTTGTGCTGGGGGGCACTAACTGGAAGTTTAGCACTGTGGTGGCGGAGCCTAAGAACTAATTCTGCCATTTTTTTAAACTAAGGGAATCATATCCCAAATCTCAGAGGGAAGTCACCAGCACCTCTACTCCCAGATCCCAGGTCTCCAAACCACCCCCCACCCCCACATCCTACAGGCAAACAAACCTCAATACAGCTAGTGGATAATTTTCTACAGTTTGGCCTCAGGAACAAAAGAAACCTTCCCTTAATTACAGGAGACTAAAAAAGACTCCAAAAATATTCATTATCAAGTACTTACCAGAAACACAGGCAATGAAGAATATTTCCAAAAAGAAATACCCCCAAACATCCAGTATTTCACCAGCAACAATGGACATGACAGCCAGGCCGAGATTCTGGATGGACTGCATGCTAAGACATAAAAATTCAAATATCTGAGTTTTCCACCCAGATGATTATTTATTATTAAATTATTATTTTTAAAAATTTGTACATTATCTGTGTGCAAAATTACCAACATGGACTCTGTAAACGCAATAGATAAAGTTTCTAGGAAGGACATTATGCCCACACATCTCCTCAGGCCAGGGAATCTTTATACGGCTTCTCGCACACAGGCCCCAGATGCACACAGGCCCCAGATGCACACCACGCTCTGCTCTGGACACCCTGCCCTCCAGGAGAGGCTGCTCTGGCAAGGAGGCCCATGTGCCTTCTGCACCTGGCAGACCCTGGTGACTCCAGGGAGGAAGACCCTCGGGTGCGAAAGGAAGTGCAGGATGGGCCCTGCTCCTTAGGGCACTCCTCAGGGAAGTGTGGACTCAGAAGGACACTCTTAACCCTGAAGAGAGGGCAGTCAGGCTGCCTCTTCCACTTCCTGATGCTGTTAGAATGTAATCCAGTTAAAGGGGCACTTAGATAGTCACCATTCAAACATGTGTCGAACTGAAACGCACTACTTTTAAAAATGTCTTTTTAACTGATGCCTTTCATCAAATTTCACAATACAGCAAGACCTTCAGGTGGTGCAGTGGATAGAGCACTGGATTTGGAATCAGGGAGACCTGAGTTCAAATCTGACCTCAGACACTTACTAGCTGTGTGACCCTGGACAAATCACTTAACCCCGTTGGCCTCAGTTCTTCATCTGCGAAACGGGGACACACTGGAGAAGAAAAGAGCAAACCACTCCAGCAGCTTTGCCAAGAAAACCCCATGGAACAGTCCATGATGTCACAAGGAGTCAATAGGACTGAACAAATGAACTACCGCCATGGCAGAGTAACAACATTTTGAAGGGTTTTTTTTCCCAAGAATTATCCCTTTAAAAAGATTTCTATTTCTCACTTTCTTAACAGAGTACACCACCTATAATCTCATTTTTTCCCTGATGACTCAGAATTGTCATCATGAACATCAGCTACTGGGCCGTGCACTAAGTGTGAGGGCCAAGGGCACAGGAAGAAGGAATGAAGAGATGCTGACCCCAAGGACTGGTTCTGCGCCTTGCTTTCTGGAAGGCTGAGGGTTCCCAGTCCGGGTATTAAAGTACAATGAGACAGATGCCACAGGAGGATCTTCAGAAGAGAGTAATCCAGCTACAACAGTATGGTCAGAAACGAAATGCTGAACCCTTCCCACCCAGGGAAGTCACATCTTGTGGTTGTGGTTCTTTGACTTGTGCACTGGGAGCCCACCAGGTAAAGGAAGGCCAAAATGACTGTGGGGACACAGGTTGGGGTCATCCTGGAGAGTTACTTAGCCCACAAGGATCCAGGTGTCACCCCAGAATCAGGATATTGGTGGCTCATTCAACTGAGCCCTGTTCCTCATGGGGTCTCCCCTTCCCCTCTTGGGAACACTGTCTGCTGGTGATTTTTCCAGTCTGCACGGGGGACAAGCCTGCCAAGAATCCTCAGCTTTTGCTCTCTGGGGGCTTTGTGTATGGAGGGGCCCACCTCATTCTCTCACCACCACAAAGCCCTCAATTAGGTCAGAAACAGAGCCACCTTGGGGCCTTGATGTATGGCCTATGTGGCCCATGTGGCCAGGGCCCAGTCAGCAGCAGCCCTGCCTTCCACCTGGCTTCTACCTCCAGCTGCACCCCAGCCTCTTTCACAATTCCGCACGTCAGGCCTGCTCAAATTCAGGTGAGATGCCAGCGCCAGTCACACGGCTCAGGTGTGGGAAAGCAGTGACTCCCCACATTCCTGCTGTTTTTATGGAACACAGTCATCAGTTTCCGCTCGCCTTGTTAGATCTAACACGGATGAAGACTATCACTTGTCATTTCAAGAATTCGTGCTTAGCTACTGAAGTCACAAAATTCTTCATCTGTGACATGAGGAAATATTTCTCCAAACTCTTAGCTGCAAACTTCTTAACAAATTTCAGGCTAAGTAACAACACGGAATCTTTAATGTTCTCACAAGACGTCAAGCCCCAAGTGGTCCCCACAAAAGTGCACCACAGACGACGAGATCTCCTCCGTCAAAGCGCATCCTCTGAACATACTCCCCCCAAAAGCAGATGGGGAGGCAGAGAGGGAGGGACACCAGATGCTAAGCACAGGCCAGGCTCCGCTGTTCTCCAGCACGGCATTAACCAAAGCTACTGTCCATGAGAATATCCCCACGCATTTACGCTTGGTAAGTAGCAGGTCAATTCAGAAGCCTTTAAAAACTCCACAATGCCTGAAACATTCACAGTAATTTAGCTTCCCTTTGACAAGAGCTGACAAAACCAAGACTTAAGCCTATGAAATCTTTAATTAAGTGGTGGGAGGGGAGAGGGGCTGCCAAAGCAACACCCAGCTGGCCTCATCCCATCGGCTCCACCAAAATGGTGGGGATACAACCAGTGAAGAGGTAGGAGCTCTCAGAGGCCCAGGTGCCACTGCTAAGCCACCCTCCTTTGGGAGCTCTGCCCTCAGCATAAGTTCTCTTGAGGGGGCGAGGGGGCCCTGATTGACGTCCCCGACCTAGAGCTGTCCATTCCTCCCCTCTGGGGACATGGCTTTCACAGTAGGCTGGAGTTTCACCTCCCCGTCTCCAGCACATCCCTGCCATGGCCACATGTGGTTGGAGATTTGTATGGTAAGAGGTGGTTTTCTTCCTGCCAGCTACACGAGTAAGTCATGAGTCATCCAAGGAACTGGATAAAGCCTGGCTCCTGTATCACAAACTGAGGCACACCCCCAGGCCCCCAAGTGGTTCCATGCCATTGATACTTACAAGCCATATGCAGTCCCCAGCTGATGTTCAGGAATAATAAAGGCCACCATTGGCCACAAAGCACAGGCGAGAAGGGAATAGGAGACTCCAAAGAGACACTATGGGAAATAGCAATGGAAAAAGAATCCTTTAAACCCAGACATTCACAAAAGGCATTTGTTTCTCTTTGCGGAACATTTCCAAACCAGGAAGAAAAACAAGACTAAAAGCCAACTGAGGTTTAAAAATTCACATTATAAAGAAGTCATATGTAAAAAATGTGAGATTGATACCAAATTTGCCTTAAAAATCAAGTGAGAACACATCTTAAAGCCCCAGGAGCAGTGGCTCAGTGTGCGTCAGGAAGGCAGGCATTGCAACTCCCTCACGGCGTGGTGGAGTCACTGACACCCACACAGCCTCACCCTCCTGGCCTGGCGTCCAGAACACCCCCACAAAGAGCTGACTGAGGTCTGGAGTTAGGCCTGTGGCCAAGCAAGTGAGCAGAGCTGACGGGCTCTATGTGGAGGCCAGAGGCACACAGCAATGATCCCCAAGTGACAACTCAAGGCATGACCAAGAAAGGACAATTACACCAGTTCTCCTTCATGAGCACAAAAACTGAAGGTAAGAATGGAGTCATTTTTTCATGTAAATAAAATTCCTAAAAGAAAAAAATTTAATTTTCAACCTAACTTCAAAAAGTGACAACGTAAAGTAGTTTTCACTGTCTGAGTGGAGGCCCATCGAAGACCTGAGACTAACTGTACTACTCTCTTAACATTTCAGAAACCTAACGCTGCAGCCTCATCCTTCTGAAAACATTTGGATTCACACAAAAGCCATTTCTAAAAGTCAAAGATTCTTGTTTGGACCCACTGAGAGTAAAAGACAAAGCAGACAATTTAAATGCTCTCTCAAGCTGCATCCCATGACTTTTTCCAGCTTCTCAGGACGAGGCGATTAAAGTGCACTTTCTCTCTACACTTCACCACAGCTAACGATAATGATGACAGTGATGGAGAAGAACGTTCATACGTGCCAGGGCCTGTGCTGAGGGCGTAACAATCCCTTCAATCTCCATGACAGCCATGGGAGGCAGGTGCTACTGTGATTCCCATCTGTGCAGATGAGGAAACTGAGGCAGGCAGAGTTAAATGGCCTGCCCAGTCATGCAGCCGTAAGTGGCCACATCTGAACTCGGGTCTTTCTGACTCTAGGCCCCACACCGTGCTCACTGGGCCATCGGGCTGCTCAGAGATTGTTCTTTGAAATAAACCATTAATTGGGTGTAAAAGAAAATCTCACATTTCAGTATTACAGATTTTACAGGGAATCAAAAACAGCCGATGGACACTCATGCTGCGCCAGCACTGGCATTACCGAGACTCAGCAAAAAGAAAGAAGAGGAGCTCAGTCACTCCTCACTAAAGTGCGCGGTGGCGTCTCAGGTGAGAGGGAATGGGTAATGCAGGGGACACGAGAAGATGTGGGGAGTCTGATCGCCAGTAGAGAAGATTAAAGGGCAGTCTGCTGCGGCGAGGCCTCGGCACGGATCGGAGAACACACATAGGCAACCAACTGTCTACCCCTCGGCTGACATCCCTTCTCACAGAGACTCAGCCACACAGGCCTCCTACAGCTGATCGATCCCAACTTGACCCAGAGTTCTAAAGGCTCTTACAGAAATCAGAAAGCCCACATTACCATGGCAATCCAAGGATTCCAGAAGGTAAATGCCAGCATTGTGTGGGAAGCCATGGTGGCCCCGACAGCGCACAGAACCCAGAAGATGTTCCGACCGACTCTGTCCACCATCAGCCCGAAGATGGGAGACAGAGGAGCTGAAATGACATACACGATGCTAACAGAATGGGAGAGAGAGGGTGGGAGAGAATACAAGACACCTAATGAGCCAAAGGCAACAAAAACCTTTCACTCTAGGCTAAACAAAGACCATCTTCACACAGACACACATCAGGTTCCTCCGCACCCCCAGCCCATCAGACAAACACCCCAACCTACAACCACCAACATCAGCAATGAATAAACATTCAACTGATCCAATACCTGTTAAGTGCATTTGCTTCCTGTTCAGATGGTTTATATTTCTGAATAAAGAAGGCCCTAAAATTGAAAGGGGTTGAGAAAGAGAAATGAAAAGGAGCATTTTGTAGAAAAAACTTCATTTGTCAAAAAAGGCAGACTACAATAACAAGTTTTCCATGTGATGACACTTAAGCTTGAGGCAGAGGGCACCAGGGGGCACCAATGGCCATGCTGCCCCTTCCCTCCACCCGTGTGGCTGGGCCTCAGGGCCCTCATGCCAAGGCCTCCAGGCTCCTTCCATCTCAAACTCCACGAGCCTCTGCTCCTAAACTGACAGAAAATGAGGCTGTCTTCAGAGCCTACTGAATATGAATTCTGAAATGTATAGGCTACATTGGAAGACACCTGATCGTCTGAATTAAACAAACTCCTATCGATTGATTCTCTGACCACTTCTGGGACGTTAAGCTGTAAATTTTCAGGAAACAAGAATTTAACATTCAAAGGACTGCACTAATCGGGTTCTCCACTTCCTAATGATACCAATCTTTGTAATAAATTATTTTAAACTGTAATGTAAATGCAAGAGTCACAAGGCCAAAAGTTGTTCTGTTCACGTAAAGGATGACGTAAAACTCGAGACCAGACAGGACCAAGGAGCCGCAGCTCTGGCCAAACCAACGGTCAGCCAGGCTGGCCCACCTTCCTAGCTCCTAGTCTGGCTCAAAGTGCCATCAACTTCAACTTTCTCAAGCATCTTCTCTGCGATTTACTCTGGAAGTCTGACCCATCGCAGTCATCTGTGGGACCATTAATGGGAAAGGGTTGTTAGAAGGGTGGGGAATCTGCAGCTTTGAAAAGCTTCCTAAAGGGGGGAAGGAGGGCATTTTGGCTCATCTTTGCATCTCCAGAGCCCTGAATGAAGTAGGCCCGTGACAATAAGGTGTTTAATTTAATTAATGCTGAATCTGGCAGTCTTCCTAGCTACAGAAGATACATACTAAGTATGAAATTAAGATTTAAACAGAATCAAGTATGTACTATTACAAAGGGTTTTCTCAAAATTACCTACAAACTCTAACCCAAGGCTAACGAAATCACCTCTGCACCAAACTGGTGCTTCCATTTTTTTTTTTATCTCCCCTGTTTCCCACAATCTAAGCACATAACTGACATCTAAGAATGTAAGATTTCTGCCTCAAGGATCGCCTGTGTCCAATCCAGGAGCACAGAGAGAGGGTAGCTCTCCCCGAGGAGGCTGAGATGCTTACTTGCCAAGTCCGATAAAAGGAAACACAGCCACATAGTAACAAGCACAAATCACAAAGATGAGCCACAGGGACAGAGAGAAGTCCTTCACATCTGTCAGTTTGATAACTTCGCCTGGAGGAACAAGAGAAGTGGAAGTTTTCAAAGAATCATGGGCTTTCTTCTACCATCCAGATTTTACTTCTTCCATAATTTAATTGAGCTCCACCTGGAATTTCATCATCTCTGAGCCAAGTAAATTCCTAACAGAACATTTGTGGAGTAATCCAAATGCATGTAGGCAGCCTGAGAAACTGAAATGGTCAAGGGAGGTCATCCCCTTGGCAGTAATTTTTTTGCAAATATTCTATTTCCAAGAAACACAAGGCTTAATAATAACATTTTTGATCAAGTTTGAAAGACAATCATCAATGTTCAAATTAGACAGCAGGAAATGGATCTTGGAAGTGAAAACAAAAGCCACCATCATAAATTTACGAAGCCCCGCATGGGCCCCCCACTAAGCAGCTTCCCCACAAAATTCTCCATTTATAATCCCCAAACCCTCTAAGGGTTAAAGGCTTACCAGTTTTCCCTTGTTCTTTATGAAGGATTCGTTCAGCTCTCCAGTCCAAGTAGCCAAGAACCAATGCACAGATTAGTGAAAAGATACAGGTTACACCCCCTGAAATAAAAGCCAAGAATTTAAATCTGCAAACTACACTGTGAAGTGGCTAAAAGCAAGGCTAGACATCCATAAAGGAAACCACCACTAACCATCCTTCCAACAAGAAGCGTCCCTGTCACTCTAGAAGGGTCTGAAAAGACAAAGCAAAGGAGCCAGCGAAGCCCCCCCCAGATCTGGGGCTGGGGGGCTGCTACAGACTAGTAATCTTCATCAGGATAGCCTCAGGCTTAAAATCAAACAATCCTAATCCGTTAAGGATAACTGATAACATGAGAAGAGGCAAAGGTGTTACCTTTCTCAGGCCCCCTCTGAACCCACCTCCCCAGCCAGCTGCCCACTGGGAGTCCTCACTACTCTGCAGAAACACAGCTAGCCAGCCCAGACCTGCCTCCTACCTCAATCACAATGCCCATTTCCTGAGCACAGCAGAGACAGCTAAAGACTGAAGTGTGATTAAAGTGACTGAAGTAAAGGAATGAATGAAAGTCAACTGTCCCAAAGGGCTTTGCTTCTGAGAGAGCTACAAGACCCCAAAGCATCCCTAACTGGAAATCTACATGGCAGAGCGAGATGGTTTTTGGAGGCTTAACATCCAAATTTTGGGCCTCCTTAGAATAACACCTCTTAGCAAATCTTTTAGGAGGTTTAATTTAAAGCATCAGCATCACTAGCCACTCCAATACCTCCCTTCACCGCCAAAAATCCTGCAGCATTTGGGGCAGCCAAAAACAGTTACCACGTGGGGAGAGATCTCAGCCAGTCTGCCAGAGAGACACTCCACTCCTTTCTCCACGCTATGGTCCGATCTCTGGAACGCCTGGAGCTGATCAAAGGACATCCTGAAAACACCCCTCCCTTACTTCAAAGAAGCCCCTACAAGTGAAGCAAAGCCAGGATGATCTGCTCCACTTTGCAGATGAAGAAACAAAGGTCAGAGAGCTGGCCTGACTTTCTTCTGGTCATCCAGCAAGGAAGCAGCAGGAGCAAACAGACCCTGGACCTTCTGATGTCCCAACAGCACCCCTTCTACTAGATTCATGAAGTAACAAAGATTCACTAACCAATCAAAAGTGTGATGCCAAGTGTTGTGTGACCGAGTGAATGAAATAAAGCTTCTATCTTGGAATACAGCCATCCCATAACATTCAGGTTTACTGTACTCCCCTAAAGACGAAAAGAAGAAAAGTGGAGTCTTTAGTCATACCAGCTTTTAAAATACAAAAAAGGATACAGGTGCAAATTAAGCTTCTGCTAAACCGTAACAGCAGAGATCAATATTTTAAATTTCTTTTCCAAGTACATTTTAGAGGGTAAGTATGGGGAGGATTAAAAACCAAAAAAAACACACTTTGTTCTAGGTCTTTTTTAAAGGCAACTGAGAAAACCTCCCCCCTGGACTTTCCTGATAATCAAAACGAACAAATGACCAATGTTTACACTGTCTCAAAGTAGGAATATTCACACAAGGGGATTTCACCTGTTTAAAACCTTCTGAAGCAAACAGCAAGAGTTCACTGACTCTGCTTCTGACACTAAAACACAATGTGATTACTGAGCAAAGAGCGTGAGTTACAAGTCGCCTCACCTCAGAAAAGAAGCACCTACGCCCAAGGAAGCTGGGCTTCCTTTTCTAACTGCTTTAGCTGCAAAATGAGCTCAAAGAGAAAAACAGCACTAAGCCTCCCTCCAGTGATGAGGGGCATCTGTCTGCACCCACAGGGACAGCCACACTACGATGGGACGCTGCTAGGCATCACTACTATAGGATATGGCAGGGCTATCATTCGAACGAATGAAAGAAGTGGAACACACAAGCAGCAGCCCTATTAAAAAGCTTACTGGCATTTACTCGTTGGGATGAGAAAAATTAAGTTGTAAATCACAAGAACAGTGAGTCTGTGGCAAAGCATCAGTGCTGCCCATGTGATACGTGTCCTCATCAGTGCTGCCCATGTGGGGTGTGTGCTCATCAGCGCTGCCCATGTGATGTGTGTGTGCTGTAACTGAATCTCTGCCTTAAACAAACCCTCCTTTGAAAAAGCTGGCTGAGACCAGAAGTTCCCCAAGGACAAGAACAAAGACATTCTCCCTCAATGTTGACCCCACAACATGAATCCCACAACAGAAACTACTGTTCTTGCTCCCAATCAAAGAATGCACTCGAGGATTCTACAAAGAAGGGCGGCTCACATGCGTTCAAACAGGCTCTGAGATAATACAAGCCCTAGCCTTTTAAAAAAAAAAAGACTGGGTGGGTCTCCCCTCTCTTTGGGGCAGAGCTATGCCACTGTTTCCACCCTGGCCTAACTCACCCTCTCCAGGAGGCTACCATACACATTAATGTCAAACGTGGCACAGACACCCAATTGGCTTATCCATTCCAGCTGGGAGCTCCCAGGCTCAGCGATCCCCCAGCCTCCGCCTCCGCCACCACCACTACGGTGGCCCCTTCCCCCATCTGTCCACATACTGCACTACCCATCACCAATCATTAAAAATGACCACATCTCTAGACACATACAAAATAATCAGGACTAGCCAGGATGGCTGGACGACAAACACTAAGGTCAAAAGCCTCCCAAGGAGCAGCAACCCAACAAGAGACATTTGGCAAAGGGGGGAGGGAGCACGAGAGTTTTCTGAAGGGGATCTATAAAGAGACCTCAGGAGCACAGACACAGAGAAAACTGCTGCCGTGCTTTAGGGTACACCTGCTTTGTCTGTGCTCCTGCCTGAAGCAACTGCCAAACATGTCTTAGAAACACAAGCTGGTCTCTCTGAGAGAAAACAAGAAGTCCTCGGAATGGTGCTGCCCTCAACGTTGGAGAGAGGCTGGGCAGGACAGAGTGGCCACACTGGAAGTGGGCAGAGAGAAAAGGATTCCAAGGAAAGAGGGCAGAAGAATGACCCCAACACAGAGGAGAAAAGGACCTCGGGGTCAGGAGCATCTGCTCAGATGTAGGGGAGGGCAAGGAGAGGAGGGAGATGGGTCACTGAGCCCTGCCCAAGGACCCTGGCCAGCCACAGGCCCAGAGGCTTAAAGGTGACTGAATCTCTCTGACTTCATGCAGTATTATTTTACTAAATATCTCAGGCAGGTAGGAGACACCTCTGCTCTGCATGATTAGAGCTGGACAAAGAAATGAGGTTCTTCAGAGAGAGGAAACACTGAGATACCCACAAGAACTGACCTTCTTCCAAAAAAGTACACGTACACGTACATGCATGCACACACACACACACACACACACACACACACACACACACACACACCACTCTGTTCCCGACCACTACTTGGAGAGACACCACTCAGGGGCCCAGAGGGCCCAGGCCCTATCGCTGTTGTTTCATCACGTCAGCCGTGTCTAGCTCTCTGTGACCCCATTTGGGGTTTTCTTGGCAAAGACACTGGAGTGGTTTGTCATATTCTTCTCCAGCTCATTTTACAGATGAGGAAACTGAGGCAAACATAGTTGTTGAAGCCACTTGCTCAAGGTCACACAGCTGGTTAAGTGTCTGAGATCACATCTGAACTCACATCTTCCTAACTCTAGGCCTAGCACCCTCCCCACTGAGCCACCTGGCTGCCTTCTACACAGGCCCCTGTGTAGAATCCAGGGAGACTAGAGTCTGCCAACACTGCAAGGCCCGTCTCCACTGAAATAAGGACACTAAGGTAGCTTCAGGAAGAAACAGCCAGGAAAGTGCCTAACCACTGTGCTTCCCTCCCAGGACTCCGACTACTTGACAGCTTCCATGGTCTCGGTCTCTCTCTCTCTCTCTCTCTCTCTCTCTCTCTCTCTCTCTCTCTCTCTCGGGGCCTCTGGAGCCTGTTTCTTCATCTAAAAAGCAGCAGCTCATCCACGTGATTTCTGAGGTCTCCTAGTCTACGATTTCCTCCTTGGACTGAGGCCATGACTTCCTATGAAGGGCTTGGGGGGGCTGGCTGGAGGCATGTGAGGTACTTGTCAGGATTCAAGACAGAATTTGGTCTTGTTTCTGCTTTTTCTATAAATATTGGGAAGCTCATGATTAGAAAGAAAATTATCAGCCTGAACCCTTAACAGAACCTTAAGGAAAGTGGGAGAGGGCCCAATAAAATCACAAAACTATGCCAAGAATAAGTGTGATGCCAAAAGCACCAACATCATAAGGGCCCAGAGCTGAACAAGGAAGCCCTCCGAGGCATGCCACAAAGGTTGCCCAGCAAAGGGGAATCCAGGGAACAGGCCACAGCAAGGCACTTGAATTTTCTGAACACCTTTCCTCACATCAGCCTTCAAACAGACTCTGCAAGGCCATCTAGTACCTGTACCTCTGCCCTGAGGGGCTGAGCAGAACAGGGCCCTCTTCCACGGGACAGTCCTTCTAATACCTGCAGGGAGAAGACAAGGCCTCAAGACCTCTTCTTCCAGACTACCCAGAACTAATACATTTGGAATCATTCCCCCAGGCTATCATCTCAAGACCATCTTTTTATCCTGCTGGCCTCCCTGGATGCTAGTGACTTACCTAGGCTCTTCCTAAACTGTGGCCCCCAGAACTGCACCTAAAAACCAGGTCAGGGTCCCACAGGACCATCACCTCCCTAGGCCTGGACATGAGGCTGCTCCTGAGGCCATCGACTACACTGGCCTCTTGGCCGCCACATCAAACTGCTGAATGTGAAGCTGATTTTTTTTTTCCCAAGAATAAAAGACTTCAGATTTAACTCTATTAAATTTCATCTCATTAGACTGGGTCCCAAAGTCTAGCCCAGACCCGCACAACCTGCAGCCTGCCAAAGGAATTTCTTCTACATTTTTCACAGGCCACACAAAATATAAGTTGTACAGGCCTGGTCTAGCCCAACGAGATCTTCTGGGCACCTGACTACTGCATTACTACTACTTCTGCATGATCTATAATCTGACAAGCCACCTAATGGCCCCTATCTCAGTAACTGATGTTAAATAGCACAGAGCCAGACCCAGATCCCCAAGACAGTCCATTAGCTCTTCTTCCAAGTCAACACCAAACCATTAAAAACTCTTCTTTGGGTCTCGTCATTCAGCCAGTTTCAAACACACCTAATCTCCATCATCCAGCCCAGATCTTTTCTTCTCATCCACAAGGACAGCACAAGACACCCTGCTAAAGCCTTTGCTAAGATCTTGGTAACTACATCTGTGGCCTTACTCTGATCTCTCCCAGTAACCCCGTCAAAAAGAAAATGAGAGTGTCCTGGCATGGACTAGCTTTCATGAAACCGCAGTGATTCTTTCCTTAAATGTTCACTAATCTTCCCTTGGACAACAAGCTCTAGAAATTTTGAGAGAAAAAAATCCCATTCACCAGCCCACAGGACGCAGACTCCATTCTCTTCTTGCTGAAAACCCAGGTGACGCCCTTCTCAGATCCTGCAGTATCCCTGCCACTGCCATGCCCCACCACCTTTCAACAACTCCCAACTGTGGCTCAGCAATCTCGTTCGGTTCCCAGGACAGAGTCTGTGCAACGCATAGAGTCAGTAAGACCGCTCTCTTCAATGCCTCACTTATCCCAAGTCTTGACCCCACTCTGGTCATTCCTCTAGTTGCCAACCCAAACACCATCCTCCTTGGCAAAGCAAACAGAAAACAATAAAAGGTGGGCTGCTCTGCCTTCTCCCGCCATCTGCCCATAGGCTCCCGTGGCCCACCCAGCCAGCCGCTGAGCTGAGGCACCTAGCCAATGCCGCGCAGTCCAGGCTCTGCAACACACAGGGTGGGGAACACCTGGCTGACCTGAACCACGTGAGACTCCAAGTCCTGGAGGACAAGCGTGACTCAGCCGCCCACAGAACCCACAGTGCTTTGGGCGGGCCTTCTAAATCATGTCCCAGGCCAAGGAAGGGACTAGTGAGTCCTCAGGGCTCTGAGGGACCAGCTGGCGGGAGCAAAGACAGAGGGAGAGCAGTTCTGAGCTCTCCAATGATGAGAAACACGGAGACTAACCCAGAAAGGGTCGAGTGCCAGGAAAGCATCACATCTCAGGGAAGTGATTTCCAGGGATTATCCAGTATTTGATAGCCCCAGGGCCAGTAGGAGGAGGTGCAAAGACCCATCCAGGTCCTAGAGAAGCAAGAACTTTCTTCAAAAATAGTTACTAGCTTTTACAATGGAGGAAAAAAGGGAAGAGGGGAAGGGGAGAGAGTGAATCCCACTTTCATCAGAATTGGCTCAAAGAGGGAATAACATACACACTCCACTGGGTATAGAAATCTAGGAAAGTAAGAGGAGAGGGGATAAGTATATGGGGGCAGGGGGGCTGGCAGTGACAAGAAAAGGGAGAGTAGACCCGGGGAGGAATTGGTCAGAGGCAAAACGCTTTTGAGAAGGAACACAATGAATGGAGAGAGAACAGAATAAACAGGATGGAAGGAAATACAGTTAGCAGCTGTAACTGAAAAAAATTTTAGGCAAGCATCTCTGATAAAGGCCTCACTTCTCAAAAATATGGAGAACTGAATCAAATTTATACAAATAAAGAGTCATTCCCCAATTGGTAAATTTCAAAAGATATGATTAGTTTTCAGATAAAGTAATCAAAGCTATCTAAAGCCATATGAAAAAATGCTCTAACACATTATTGATTGAAGAAATGCAAATTAAAGCAATTCTTAGGTACTACCTCATACCTATTAGATTGGCTAATAGGAGAGAAAAGATACATAACAAATGTTGGAGTGGATGTGGGAAAAAAGAAACTTTAATGCATTGTTGGTGGAGTTGTGAACTAATGCAACCGTTCTGCAGAGCAATTTGGAACTATTGTCCAAAGGGTTATAAAATCATGCCTACCCTTTGGCCCATTAATAGCACTACTAGGTCTATATCCCAAAAGAGATTAAAAAAAAAAAGGAAAAAGATGCATACGTTCAAAAATATTTTTAGCAGTTCTTTTCTGGGGATAAAGAATTAGAAATTGAGGGGAAGTTCATCAGTTGGGGAATGGCTGAACAAATTGTGATAGGTGATTATGATGGAACACTACTGTACTAAAAGAAATGATGAGCAGGCTGCTCTCAGAAAAACCTGGGACTTGCGTGAGCTGATGCAAAGTGAAAGGTACTGTGTGCAAAGCAATCGTGCACAAGGATCAGCTGTGAATGACTTCGCTGCTCAGCAATGCAATGATCCCAGACAACTCTGAAGGACTGAAGATGAAAAATGCCATCCCTCCCCAGAAAGAACTGATGGTATCTGACCACAGACTGAAACATATTTTTACTTTGTTTTCCTTGAGTTGTGTTTTTGACTATGTTTTCTTTCACAATATGACTATTATGGATGTGCTTTGCATGACTATGCATGTATAACCTGTACATCAAATTGCTTGCCTTCTTAATGGGGAGGGAAGGGAGAGAATCTGAAACTCAAAAGTTTTAAAAGTAAGTGTTAAAAATTGTTTTTACATGTAACTGGGGGAAAATAAAATAATCAATAAAAGCTAAAAAAATTTTAATTAAATTTTTAAAAATAGTTGTTTAAAAAAACCGGAATAAATTACCACAAAAACAGAGAACTTTGTGATGTGTCTGATCCAACAAAGATCAGATAATTAAGTCACAAGTGTCACCAGGAGAATGCCTGTACCAAGCAGGATGACCTTAAAGGTCCCTCTAACACCATATAGCTTGACATTGTACAATGTTTTATATATCTGAAAAATGGTTAAACGTTTATAGCAAGTAACTTTAAAATACTACAGAATTTCTAAAGAAATTTCTCATAAGACAAATGTTAATTGCTTCATATATATTTACATACATAACACTTATGAAACAAAACAAAAATTAAAATTCTTTTAATGATTGATTAGCTTTACTCATTAAAACACACACTCACTCTCACTCTCTTTCTCTTTCTCTCTCTCTCTCTCTTTCTCTCTCCCTCCCTCTCTCTGGTCTATAAAACCCTATAAGGATAAGGATACTAGACAGTAAAACTAGTGCTTTACTATCTAATCTTGAGCAACACAGCCTAGTCAGAGCAAAAAACGTGTGAGATACTGTCATTGAAACATTCAATAGGTCAGAAGCATTGTCCTACTCACAATTCTAGCCATGCTAAGCTGGAGTCCAAATACCAGGTTTAATTCTTTGCCCTTAAACCAACTCACAGCATAGGTATTTTGTGCAACTGCTAAGGACTCCCCACCAATCCTAAAAAAAGAAAACGCAAGTCAATCATTTAATTCAACATTTATCACGTGCCAACTCCACACAACGCATCTTATTAGTAACACAAAGAAGAACGAGGCAGGGGGAGACTAAGGCAAATGCCCACTTCCACTGGCCACAAATCACAACCTAGGTGCATTAGAAATATTCTGACAGGTGCAGGAGAGATCTCAGGAGGAAATAAGGTGGATCTCAAAGAAGAATTCTTAGAAGAGAAAGATTTCAAAAAGGCAGAGATGTAACAAAAGACAGTTTCAAGCACGGCTGCCAGACAAGAAGACAGGAAATAAGATCTGGAAGTGCAGTGAGGAAGCCGGCAGCAATGGGGTCCAACTCAAAGAGACAGACTCTGCAGAGGGGCTCAGATCCACTTAGAAAACCACAAGGGAACATCATCTATGTTGTGTTGTATTCTTTCTTATTTTGTTAAACATTTCCCAATTACATTTTCATCTAGTTCTGCCCCTGGGGAGTTTTGTTGGCCCAGTTCAACACCTCTGTTGTAGAAAATTCATTTATAAAAGCCAGGCTGAGGAACATAAGTGTCTTTTGATAAGCAACAGGGACCTAATAATGATGATCCTTCAACAGAAAAATGATGAGACTTGTGTTTTGGGAAGATTACTGTGGCAGGTACATGAAGGATGAACTGGAGAAGGAGCCACTGTGATAGTCCAGGGATAATGAAGAATGAGGGCCAAAACTACAAGTACTGACCCAGAAGGACAGATGGGCCTTGGAAACTGATGGGAAACAGCGATGCAGGACAAAGAAAGCGCAGCTGAAGATTGCTCCTCCGACACTCCCGGTGATTCCCCTCTCTCGACTTTTCTCTATTCCAGCTCCTCAATGATGCTATCATCCCTCCCAGGCCTCCACTTATCTTAGCGCTCTCTCCAGTCTCTCATTTCTGTCCTTTGCCACACTACCAATCCAAATGGCAAGCCTTCCTCAAAGCCCTGCTCCACCACCTTCCTCCTATGTGTCCTCACGGAGACCACCACCGACTCTTAAGGCAGAGTCTCTGAGCCTGGACACCAGGTCACCAGAAAGGATCAGCAGCAGAAGACTGGCCACAGCAACAGAGAAATGAAATCACCCGTTCCTGCATCACTGAAGTGCTTCTGCTATTAAGCAACTGGGGTTTACTTTGAATTTTTACAAAGCATTCATTCCGTGTAACCTGCAAAAGCAATCTCCTTACTACACAGGCAGAACCAGCTCACTCTTCAGCTCTCTCCCCTTCACTGGTCTTTGCTCCCAACCTCCTCTGGCTGGCCCCTTTAAGCTTCTTCTGTCTCCTCCTCTCCATTCCCCTCCTTATCTCTTCCTTTTTGCTTCCTTGCTCGTTCTGAGACCTAACGTAGTGGTTTCCATGGGCACTATTTGGTCTCCCCAATGCACTGCTGATACCTGAATCCCTACAAGCTAGCCTAAGCAATCACACACTGTTACTATGGGCACAGGCAATTAGCAACATTCCTAGTGATCTATTCATATTATAATCAGTCCTTCATGCAACAGTGCATCTCAATCTATCCAACATTAGACCTCTCTACTATCTAAGATGCTATTAAGCAATATGGTCCGAGGTTAGAGCATCCCCCCAAATGGCATTCTCCTCCATCCCAGAGGTTCATCAGCAAGTCTTCCATGTCAGTGAATCTGGTCTCTCCCCAAGTTCTACAGCTTCAGGGAAGAACAGATCAGCTCATCACAGAAAAGTAGGGGACCTTTAATGCATCACACACAGTCCTAACATTTCTGAATTCAATTAAATGTCCTCCCTGCCTGTGTTACCTTAAGCAGGTCACCTCTCCTCACTAGGTCTGCTTCCTCATGTGTGAAATGCGGCTGGCCTAAATGACCTCTAGTCTCATCCAACTGCGTACACATGATGATCTTCCTCCTCATGATGAATTGCCAATTACTTGGAATTTCTGCCCCCACACATGCCCTACACCAGAGTCTCACTCCTTCACCTAATCTCAGAATTGCTCTTGATCACTTCTCATCAGCCTCATCTGTAAAACTGGCCTAGGAAAGCCCCAGCAAGGCCAAGGCTACCCTCCTCGTTCCTTCCCTCACTAACTTTGGTTCACTCCACCCTTGCCCCCATTATGTACTCTGCTTCAATCTGCTACTGCTCCATTCACTGCCCCCTGAACTCAGTACTCAAGCTCAAACCCACTCCTTATGGGAAGCCTTTCCCAATGCTCCCTCCACATGCTACCATGCACTTTCTCCAATTTTTTTTGTATTTTCTTATCTGTGCATGTGTTGTGGAAAAGCAGCTGAGCACGTAAGGGTGGTACTTAGAGTCAGAAAGACCCATGTCTAAATCTTATCCTCACCCACTAAGTCTGTGGCCCAGCCAGTCCCTCTCTGTACCCAGGCAGCTCTCTATGAAGTCACAGACAAGACGGCACACTGGTGAAAAGACTTCCTACACGTTGTTGACCATGCAGCAAAATCCTCCTCTCTACACAGGGGCAGGTGACCTATCTGCAACAAAATAAGAGGCTCCTTGAAGGCAGGTCCTGTTCCATCTTTTTGGTCTGTGTCCTCCTGAACAGGTCTTTGCACGTAGTGGGTGCTGAGTCCTCCTCCCCCCACCTCTTTGCCAGTGCTGGGTATACACAGGCTTTTAAAAATGCAAACTCAACTGATCCCTCCAATGGTCTTCAAATACAGGGGCCCTTGGTCCCTAGGATGGAGCCCTTTACCAAATATCCCTATTTGTGAGTGAGATCTCACCAGGTTATAATCAAATGGCTTGGGTTTCCAAATGAGGCTTACTATCTTCCCGCCTTATGACAATACAATCAAATCTCCAGCAGGAAAAGATGGCTAACTGCAACTAGGGCAGAGGCAAGAACTACAAAGATTTCCTTTATGTTCATACCCCAAATGATGAGCAGACCCATCAATACTTCACCTATTTTTTAAGGAAAAAAAGGGCGGGGGGAATTACAGGTGTTTTGTTTCCTTTTTGGTCTTTAGTACGGGTGGGTAGGTTTCACGTGCTTTATATCATTCAAAGGAAAAAAGAGAAAAAGAGAACATTTTCAATAAAATGACAGCAGAAAATTGTAATTAGCCATTAAGGAATAAATGAAATGATCTCTAACTTACCCAAATATAAATCTGCCCAACTGCATCAGCCAAAAAGCGTTTACTACTGCACCCACGGCAAAAACGACCTGTAATATAAAGATTCTTTAGTGATCCGTGAACAAGTATAGGTGGTCTCCTGCAACACGGAGAATGAAGAAGTGCCCTGACCTCTACAGGAACAGACACCTCTACAGGTGTCTATCACAACCCTCTTAGCAGGTAAAGCCTAGGAAACTCCTTGAGGAGAAGAATCAAAGTAACTGGCCAGAGTCACACAACTAGTACCAATGGCAAACAGTGAACTCTGGTCTTCCTCACTCCCAGCCCAGACCTCAGTCAGGCCCTGCTGACCCAATGAAATTTACCAAGACAATCTAAATATGAAAATATCAGACCAACTCTCCTCCGACCGGAGGCAGATTCAAAGTATACGTAACTCAGAACAACTACCTAAGGGTCTGTATCCAGAGCTCACAGCTGGCTGGATGGAGAAGTATTCATGACATTTTAAAAAGTCATTGACTCAGGCAAGAATTCCCGAGCCTCCCTAAGGCCTCCTTACCTGTCCAACACAAACAATGAAGGTAAATATAATGGAGCCCCACCTAGAAAGAAAGAGTCGAGAACAAATCACTGTAACCCAATAAGCAAGACGTCTATAAAATTCAGTTCAATTTTCACTACTGTCAGTCTCTCCATTTTCTCAAACACACACCAGTTATTTTAACACAGAGGCAGGCAGTTCTATGGAAGCCAAAATTTCTCCAGAAAATTTTGAAGGATTCAAGAACGGCAAATTTTAATTTAATTCACCCTAACTTCTTAAACGAAATTATAGATGGAATTTTACAAAGTTTCCAGCTTGTGACAGTCACACAACCTTTACTGATACTGAAATGTCAGGTTATACTGACCTGCGGTCAGCATTGGCTTATCACGCTTATTCATCAACACAAAATACAAAAGGAAAACAAATTCTGGTAGTAGAATCAACTTCCCCCAAAATTCTGAACTCAAACTGCTTTAGGAAATGAACAGTGAACCCACCCCAGAGAAATACAACAAAACCATAAACCACCCAGCTCTCAAGGCAGCTCCGAGAACTTTTCAGAAAAGCCTGAACCGAATTAACCACAGCTGCTACAGAGCGTTAACCTCCCCCATAAGCCTGCTACCCCTCTGACATACCGGATTCCAAATACTCTATCCAGCAAAAAGCCTCCAAAGAAACAAAGAATCACATTGGGCCAAGAGTACCAAGAGTACAGAAGCATGAAGGTAGCAGTGTTTATCTGCATATCCTAGATGGGAGAGATACAAAAAAATCATCATTAGTGATACTTGAGACTACAGCTTGGCAACAAACCGGTCATGACCATCTAACTTGGGGGAGAAGCCCTATTTCTTTTCTGTGTGAGAGAAACACTTTCCACCTGTTCCAGCCATAAGTGAAGAGGCTGATCCTCTACTAAAGGCCCAGACTGTGAAACTTAAATCAGACATACATACACACATATATGTGTATAGTTATCCCTTCCACATGGAAAGAGTTAGGGGCTCAGTGCCCCCCCCCAGCTGGAAAATTCACATAAAATTTTTTGCCCCCTTTCTATGTACCAGAAAAGAAGTCTGAATTACCACGGTATCAAAAAATAAAATGTGTTGCTATGATACAATACTATACACATATTTCATGTATTTCTGAATTTCTAAACCTTATCTGTGTCATCTGCTACCCTTCACGTGCATCCTCTGCATGTGCCACCCAAAAGTCCCCATTTCTTATGCCAACTCGTGATACACTGATACCGTGGTAGGGAAAAGGGGCAGCTGTGTATTGCCAAGCTTTCTAGAAGCCCTGAAGCAGTGTACAAGCACATCCCAGACAGGTCTAATAGATGCCACCCCAAGGGGGGCCCTCGGACAGCAGCCAAGCCCCGCCTGCTGCCCCTCTCACACTTACACGGGTCGAGTCTGGGGGCGGCCGCAGCCCTTTGCCCCCCCCTGGCCCCCCCCCCCCCGCGCGCCCCAAAGCACAGGTGCAGGAGGTGCAGCCGGAGCCCCCATGGCTCCCCCACACAGGGTCCGCAGCCTCGTCTTCAGGGCTGCTCGGACAGGCGGCAGCGGGCTCAGCTGCCCCCCATGCCCCTGCCGGGCAGTCGGAAAAAGTGCCGAGGAAGGGACACTCACCCCTTGGATTTGTAGCTGGAGCGCGGCCGGGTTATCGTAGCAGAAGTAGCTGCCTGCGGAGAGCGAAAGGCGGGTTGACCCCAGCACCTGAGGCCGGCCGCCTCCCCTGGACCTTCCAATCCGCCCTCCCGCTGGGAATGGTCACAGCCCAAGGGGCTGGGGGTGCACGCTGGGGGGCACCAAGAGCCCAGCCCTCGCCAGGCCCTCGGGAACCTGGAGCGGCCCCTCGCCCAACCCTCTCGACCCCCTTTCTGCCAGCCCACTCGGGGGTCCGTCCTGGGGTCTCCCCCGCTAAGGCCCCGCCCACGCCCCGCCTCGGGGCCGGTGCTGACCCCCGTGACCCCCGAGGCTCAGGCACGCCCGGAGAGGGCCGCGCCTACTCCCACAAACGCCCCCCGCCGGGTTCCTCACCTCCAACCTGCCCCCTGCCTGCCCAGGCCCACGCCCCAGTGCCGGCCCCCTCCCCATCTTGTCCCCGGGGCACCTTACGAACAGGCCTCTGCCCCCTCCCCTAATGCTGAGCCCGCCGCGCCAGGGGCGAGGCCGGGTGCACAGAATCGACCCCGCAAAGACCACCCTCGTCGGCTCTTCGGCCCGCCGCCGGGGGGGTCCACGAGGCCCCGCCCCGATGCCCCGCAGCCGGGGGCGGGGATCCCCGGAGAGACAGCCACAGGCTCCGGTTTCCCCCGGCCCGGCCCACTCACCGAAGCCCAGAAAGCACATGAAGACCAGCGCCAGCAGCCGGTGCGCCAGGTGGGCCGGGTCGCAGAGCGCTGACAGCGGGGAGACCCCGGCCCTGGCCCCGGCCCTGGCTTCGGGCTCGGGCTCGGCCCCGGGCTCCGGGAGCTCCGGCTCCGCCGCCAGCAAAGCTCGCACCCCATCGCCCTCCTCCGCCATGGCCCGGCTGCCTTGCCGCAGCCGTCTCCGGTCACATGACACCGCGCCGGCCGGGTTTCGGTCACGTGCCGAGGCTTCTCACGTGAGCCCTGGCAGGGAGGAGTCCCGTGCTAAGGCGGGGAGGCGGCACCGCGCCACAGCGCCCCCTGGAGCCCGGAGGAGGCGCCGCAGCGGCCCTGGAGGAGCCCCTGTGGGCCCGCTGAATGACAAGTCTCTTGTCTGGGCCTCAGCTTCTCCCCCTGCAAAAATTCCTCTATTTTTCTATGCGCTCTTTGTTTATTGTTCATTAGTTTAATATTTGAATCAATGAAGATTAGCTGAGCGCCTACAAGGGAGAGGCGCGTGCCTGCCCTCAAGGAGCCTACGGTCTAACGGTGGATGAAAGCAGACAAAGGCGCAGAACCGGCCCCAGGCCCCAGTCCTCAGAAATGGGGGTGATGAGCAGGGTGAAGAAGGTGGGGGGGGTCAGGCACCGGCCGGGCTGCGCGGCCCCTCTGGGCACGGCCTTCTCCCGGAGTACAGCGCCCAGGCTCCGTGCCCAGCTCCATGCCTCCCCCCGTGACACTGTAGGAGAGGTGTGACCGAGCCGTCTGTAGGCGCCCCCATAATAATAATATCGTGTAATATCTACAATCCCATCTCCTTGGAGCCCCACGAATAAGCAGGGGCTGTGATCAGCCCTATTTTACAGATAAGGAAACCAAGGCAGTGGAAATGACTGGTCCAAGGTCACACGGCTAGTGGCCGAGGCGAGTTCAACCCTCGGCTCTTCTTGATTCCAGATCCAGCGCTGCATCCCCTTCAGACGTCCCCTTCAGACGTCCCCTCCAAACACCTCTGACCGGGCGGCCCTTTCAGCCCGGATGCTCCATCACACGTGGAGACAGCGAGGTGACGCACTTGGTGTGGACTCAGGAGAGACCTAGGTCTCGACTGAAGTCTCTCCCGGGTGCCAGCACGAAGTAGGCGCTTAATCAATGCTGCTGGACTTGGCCTGAATCCTGCCTCCCGCCCGCCCCATTCACGCGGATTCGTTTACTGTTTCGAGGGCCGCTAGAAGCGTGGGCTGTTGGGACCCAATGGAGCCTCCTTAATGATGCCGTGACCCAAGTGGAAATGCGGGGGGCTCCTGGCCTCGCAGCCAAGGCCCAGTAGCCAGCATCTCTGGCTGCAAACAGCGAGCTTCCTGCTCTCCGTTCAATCGGACTTCCAGATACTTGCTCTTCCCAACCAGCTGCCCTCTTGGCTCGTTGAGGGAGAATTCATTTTGCTCACAACGAGGTCATGTTTTAGCCCTGCCCCTCTTGTCTCCCGCTGAGCTGCTCTTCAAGGCTTACGGTCCTTTGTCTGTCCTTCCCAGCAATCCGGGATGCCAGGCACTCTCTCAGCTTCCCTCACGGTCGCCTCCTAGCTCGGCTCTGCCGGCAGCCCCATTTCGTGGCTGCCCTCCAGGTCGTCATAGCTGGCTGTCAGGAATCCCGACCTTTGCAGGCACAGCCTGCAGACTCACTGACAATGAGGAACCATGGGAGGTCAACAAGTCTTAGTTCTGATCTTATCTTGCCACAAGGATTTGGGATAAGAGACCCATCGCCCAAGGCTGTGTATCAACACAAAGTGTGCACGACTCTAGGGGTTTGAAATAGAGTTTCGTAAGGACTGGAGGAAAGTAGAGGGAAGAGATGGAGGAAGAAGGAAGAGGAGAATGGAAGTTTCCCCAACTCCATGCAATTTACCAGCATTAGGGTTCTCCTTTCCCCTGAAAACACCAGTGTCCACCATGTCCAGATACTCAGTCTTGTTACTATGTATGCCCAGTGGAAAACAGCTGTACTCAAAATAGGGGCGCTGATCCCTCCACTGCATTGGTCCCCACCCCTTCCAAAAAGGCTGGCAATGGCTACAGACCCTTGGAGACCCAGCATGTCTGGAAAACAGCGAAAATGGATCACCTTTTCAGGTCCTCTAAGAGACATTCACCCACTGTGCCCTATTCTCATACAATGGGTGCTAGTTCAACAGTAGCATCAAAGGCCCAGGACCAGAATGGATTCCCATTCCTTCGAATATTTGCTATTTTCCTGTTTTTTATCTTTTAAGTAAATTGTTCTGTTGCATATTTCTACATACAGTCAACTTCTACAACCAATAAGATTTTACTTTTAGAGGCTGTAGAGTCACAACTAGGTTTTTGTTTGGTTGTTTGGTTTTTTTTCTGGGACAAACAACAGAAACTATATCTTGGACAAATAGCCCAAAGCACACCATCATAAGGGTGGGGGAACTGGGGCAGGTTCCAAAAAGGGAGGAGATCACCCTGTCCTTCTATCTGATATCTTCCTGGTTTAGATTATTATTTTTCTAAGTAGATGCTGATCTCTAGCATGTCTTTATACTGAAGGACTGAAAGTGTTGTCAGTGCCCTCTAAAACCCACACCCTGGTGTGAAGCTCCAGTCACCACACTTTAGTTATAATTCTGGCTGGATAGGAAACATTTCATCTCTAAAGGCAGTAATTTATTATCATCATTATTACACTCCTTGAATATGAACACAATTTTCCATTCGCTCCTATACAGACACGTTCCCTCAGCTGTGTAGGCATCCTCAAATTAAGAGGCGGAGGAGGGAACTATGAGACAGAAATAATGCTTAAAGAAAACTATGGGCTGGTATCCTTCCAAAGTGTCTCTGAGGAGAGTTAGTAGAATGATAAAAACCAAGGCTGTGTCTCCAATCTCTGAGCCTCCTCGATAGGCAGGTCCCAGAGATCCCCCAGCCCAAGCAGCGGCTCTACTGCAGAGGTCTCAGCTATCAGGAGATTCCCTCCTGCTTTGTCTTCTTTCTTTTCAGACACTCATATAGAGACCTTCAAAAAAATTAGCTTTGCTTTTGTTGAAAGCAGATTTTAAAGATGAGACCTTCAAAGTGAGGCCGAGGAATGTGGCAAGAGGGCCAGTGTGTGGTCTTGGCTGGATTCCATCCTCGAAGAGTCAGGCAGCTTCTCCTGGCTCCAGCGCCAACTTGAAAGGAACAAGTCCTGATCTTACGTTTGAAAACAGAAGTTTCACATCTTTATTGAGGCTAAAGCATCTTGGCTCTCCAAGTGGGTTAAGTTTACAGAAAATACTGTCATCTCCCAGACTGATGTTTTCACATCTATGCTGTGATAACTGCACCACTTCTGTGACATTAGACAACTCCTCGAGCCCTTCTGCGTTTCAGTTTCCTTAAATGCAAAAAGAGAGGGTCAGACTGGATGACCCCTAAGGTCCCTTCACAGCTCCAACATTCTGTGACCCTATACATCGTACCAATCTGAATGCCACCAAGACATCCACAGTTCCAAGAGTCAGAAGAAAGAGATTTACAGCAATCAGTCACTTCTTGATATGGAAACACAGGTGTGGAGATAAGCTGGCATGCAGGAGCACCCCTCTAAGGAAGGCCTCTTCTCCCTTCCTTGTTGGAGAATCAGCAAAAGAAATAGAAGCAAAAGAATCACTAAGGTTGTTTTGCCAGAGGATGTCACTCTAGTCCTACTCAGCCCCAGAGACACCGGCGGAAGCCTTTTATTAATTTTGGCCTGCTCGCGGCGTTGAAGACAACAGTTTTCTTAAAAGACCACCTCCCAGGGTCTTAAGATAAAATAGACCCTCATTTCCCCAAGCTGTAGCCTTTCTGAAAACCTCAAGAATGATATGCGTAACGGGAGAGAGCAATTTGTAAGGACAAAGGAAATCAATCCAGTGTGTCCAATATGAACCAAAGTGTGTTTTTCTTTTTGATCTGGTAACAAAGATCGGTTAAATTAAGAACAAGATTTACGAGCAATGTGAACTAAAATATAACCACATGGTGTCTGATTTCTATAAATGTTAAAGGCTTAGCCTTTCTTCCCCCTTTAATGAAACTTCCTCCAACTGTCAGAAGAGCAAGTTTGAGGACTCACATCCACCTAAGGGGAAGGAGAACAATCACTTTGGCATTTGGTGGCATCTCCTGACTTGAAAGGTACAGGGCTCCTGGTTTATCTTTCCCAAGCCTTCTCTTAATATGCCCTTGGGAACCTTGTTCTTTAAATTAATTCCTGACAACTTTGATGTTCAAAGAAGATCCTCACTGGAGGAGAGCATGGCAAGGTTCAGAATTTGTTCTTCTGGGAAGTATGTAAAAATAAAGAATTCCCTTAACAAATCATTTTGCATCAGACAGGGGTGGTTTTTTTTTAACATAGTATTACTCCCTTGTGCTTAGAAAAGCTGATTGCTTTTTTAAAAACCAGACCTGTTATTTCATTGTGCAGGGGTTTGGGGGGAGGACCCCTCAGTCCTCCTGGTGTGGGAACCCCCTTCATCAATAATAACAGGCAATTCTGTAGCTTTGAGAGTTGCCTGGGACACAGAGAGATTGGGTGGTTTGCCCAAAGCCACACAGCCAGGAGGGATCAGAAGCAGGATTTGAACCTGTCTTCCTAACTCCAAGGTCAGTCCTTTACCCATTGTACCATGAGTTGATTGATCTAATAGATTCAAGGTCACATTGCTGTATTGTGTTCCCACTGCTATGAAATGCAGATCTTATTTCAGTCACAAATGTTTTGTTTAAATGGCAGAGCTTAGTTTTTTGGTGGGGTTAGTGGTGGTGGTTGGGAGGGAGGGTGTTTTTTGCTTAGGACCTAAGTCCTACTCTGAGACCACATCATGGAATGGAGGGGACCCTAGGTTCTCAAAGGCTGCGTAAGCTCTGTCAGGGTCCACCAAGCTGGAAGTACTTCAGGAAGAGGCCCAGGGATGCCCTTCATTTCTGTCTTCTGCAGATTCACCTCCCTAAGCTAAAGAGATGATCCTTTGGTTTTGCAGATGAGGAGACTGAGGCTAGACCAAGTTAAGTGATTTACCTTGGATCACACAGGTGGGATCCGAGCCCAGCTTGAACTCATCCTTATACACGTACCTGCATGACAATCACCTCAAGTTCCTTCCATATTACCTCAGGCTTCTGCTTCCTTAAATGCAAGCCATAGACACCCTCAGATTTCTGCCCTCTCTCAACATGCACTATGAACACAAAGATATGTCCTGTCTATTAGTCAATCAGTAACTAGAAAAGGGGTATCAGACATAGACTAATACAACATTGATTGCCCCATGTAGATCTTTTGATAGGTTTTACATCCTCTAATGGACTCTTGGAAGAAACATCCCACTCAGGTATGCTCCATCTTCTTGGCTGGAGAGGGTTTTCTAGAATTTTTTTTTCTAAAATAGTCTAAAGATTACTGCAAACAGACTCTTTCCCAATCTCTTAGATGTCCCTCATTCCAGTCCTCTCCAGCAACAAAAGTGCCAGGCCAGAACTCCTCGCCTTCCTCCTCAAACAGGTTTGTCTGACTTACCTCATCAAGGCCTAGATTCAAGGTTGCTAGATAGCCTACTCAGCAGTGATTGTTGTGTAAGAAGCTGGCTCCAGCAGCATGCCAACATTCCCAAGCTCACTCACACTCCACCTGTTTTAGCCCATCCTTTAGGAATCTGAATATATGATTGATGGTAAGTAAAGGCCCCCACATCCAAGACTCAGTATCTGTATCATGCTCAGGATAGACATGCAGCTATCACTCACCTGCCCAATCCTCCTGCTGAAAGGGACAGAAGCTTTGGCCTGCTCAGTTTCTAGCCCAGGCCAGTTGGCAGCTCCTTAGGCAGCCTCATGGGCCCGGGAACTCACCATACTGATGCCCAACGTGGCAGGTACACTCATTCTACTCCAGCCTTGCTGCAGCTCAGAACTCTGGCTAGAAAGGGTGTGCCAGCCTCAGCAGTCTCAGAAGCAAAGATTACAGGCATGGGCCATCTGGCCTAGCTAACATTCAATTCTGAAAAAGACTAAACTGAACTAAAAATGTCACAGCAAATTGTCGAGGTTGAACCATTTTATTTTTAAACTCCTTCCTATGACAGTCCTGACTCAGGACTCCTCCATATCCTCTATTATTCCCAAAAGTTTCAACTGGTCACGCTGCAGAACAATGATTTGTTGAAATGGAAGAAATAAAGAAAACCATGAGCCAAACAGCCTGTTACTCTATCCCAGCCAGCTCTGAACAGATGATGCCATGAACAAAGAACCATAAGCTCAGAGGCTTTGTGAAAGCACGGAGACACTGTCCCAGGACGTTTTGCTGCTGTTAACATGATTCTCCATATACAGCCTCTTTCAGCAAAACCTCATCCCTTTGCTGGTATTATACTGAGGACCATGCAGACTACAGATCCAGAAAAGAAAAGGACCAACTTTGCCTACCCAGAATTCTTTTTTCATGCAGGGAGGAAGTCCATTCAGAGTAGTAGATGCCCTTAGGTAGGCTAAAGGCTTTCCTGTGTTGCTTGACTATTTATGGACTCAGGTACAAGTCCTTTGTGCTTTCTCTTAGGTTAAATAAAGCCTGTCCTTCATCTGATACCTTTTTAGCCTGAGTACTTTCATGGGAGCTGGTTACCCATTTCATTTGGTTACGGACTCTTAGATACAAGCTAAATTCTGATGTTTCTGGGCAAAACCTTGGGTTTTATTATTATTAATTAATATGTAACTAACTAACATTAAATAATTAGTTATTTGTATATTAAAATTTTATATGTTTTATAATATATTAATAATAAGGCATAGACCTTAGTTTCCCAGACAAACTCTGGGAGAATGAGCCAAGAGATTTTTTGTCGTTGTTTTTTTACTTTTTTTTTTTTTTTGGAAGGCAATTGGGATTAAGCAACTTGCCCAAGGTTACACAGCTAGTTTTCTGTGTTAAGTGTCTGAGGCTGGATTTGAACTCAGGTTCTCCTGACTCCAGGGCTGGTGCTGTATTTACTGCGCCATCTAGCCACCCCGAGCCAAGAGATTTTAGAAAGAAGCCTTCAAAACTTAACCCAATTTGGGGGGGAAATTTTCACAGCAAGTTTCTCAGGAAAGGCCTCATTTCCCAAATATATAAGAAAGTAAGCCATATTTATAAAAGTAAGAGCCATTCCCTAATTAATAAATGGCCAAAGGATATGAACAGGTAGTTTTCAGAAGAAATCAAAACTGCCAACAGTCACATGAAAAAATGCTCTAAAATCACCCTTGATAGAGAAGTACAAATTAAAACATCCCTGGGATGCCACTTCACACCTATCAAATTGATGAACGTGACAAAAAAGGAAAATGACAAATGCTGGAGGAGATGTGGAAAAGCTAGGACGCTAATGCACTGTTGGTTGAGTTGTGAACTGACTCAACCTTTCTGGAAAACAATTTGGAACTATGTCCAATGGGCAATAAAACTGTGCATTCTCTCTGAGCCAGCAACATCACTACTGGGGCTGTATCCCAAAGAGATAAAAGAAAGGGAGAAGAACCCACATGTGCAAAAAGATTTATAGCAGCTCTATTTGTGGTGGCAAAGAATTGGAAATCAAGGGAATGGCCATCAATTTGGGAATGGCTAAACAAGCTATGGCATAGGATTGTGGTGGAGGACTATTATACTATAAGAAACGAAAAGCAGGATGGTTTCAGAAAAACCTGGGAAGATCCATATGAACTGATGCAAAGTGAAAGGAGCAGAACCAGGAGAACACAGTATACAGTAACAGCAATATTATACTAGAATCAACTATAAAAGACTCAGCTACTCTGATCAAGACAACGATCCAAGAAAATTCCACAGGATTCAGGATGTAAATTGCCATTCGCCTCCAGAGAGAGGAATGCCGTACTCTGAATGCTGATCAAAGCATACTAATTTTTGCTGTGTTTCTTTCTTTTTTCTTCAGCAACATGACCAATATGGAAATATGTTTTGCATGACTTGACATGTATAATCGATATCATATTGCTTACCCTCTCAATGAGTTGGGAAGGGGCAGGCAGAGGGAGAGAATTCGAAACTCAAATTATTTTTTAAAGAATGTTAAAAATAAATAAATGATGTAATTTTGGAAAATATAGCCCAGTTTGTATGAATTCAAAGTTGTGACTGGCTCTGAGCCATGGGTCACATCATATAAGTAATAGGTGTGCATTCCCTCACCAAGGATACCTCCTGGAAGCCCTCAAAGCCCCACCTGACCCTTTGGGCCCCAGTCATCACTTCCAGGATCTCTTTATTACTTCCCAGGTCTGGTGTAAGGATCATATGAGAAAATAATTGTAAAGTACTTAGCACAGTGTCTGGCACATATTTAAACATTAGTCATTATTTTATTATTATAAAAAATTAGAATTTCTGCCTCCCATCTGACTTCGTGCTCAGGGTTTTACACCCGATGAGGACCATTTTGTAAAATGTCGGCTTTAGGGCATGGAGGGAGGGGTTTGGAAGTAGGACACGAGGCAGATGAATGAGCTCTAGGCTCACTCATAAACCCTGCACAATGTAGCACTCGTGTTCCTGTTACTGAATTGAATTATTACAGACAAGAGCACTGGGAAAGGAGCTTACACTCAAATCATCAGAAAAATAAATGGGACCCAAGTAAGCCACACTCTCTTCCCGCCAGAGGCAGTGTCGCCTTCCAGCCAAGTAGCTCCACTCCAGAGCTCCATGACCATGGAGAAGGGGAGGGAGATAAAGAGAAATCTCTCTCTGCCCCACCCCTACCCACCCCAACCCACACCCTCCCAAACCCCCACCCTGCACAGATGTCCTCCACAAGGCACACAAGCCTGGGACTCCTCGGACCCAAACTGCGATAGCCATTTAAAGCCCTACAGCCGATGTCCAATATTTGCTCATCTAAAGAGCAAAATGAGTAGGGCAGCTAGGTGGCCCAAGTGGATAGAGTTCTGGTCCTGGAGTCAGGAAGCCCTGAATTCAAAGCCAGCCTCAGACACTTCCTAGCCCTGTGACTCTAGACAAGTCATTTAACCCTGTTTGCCTCAGTTTCCTCATCTGTAAAATGAGCTAGAGAAGGAAATGGTAAACCCCTTCAGTGTCTCTGCCAAGAAAACCCCAAATGGGGTCATGAAGAGTCAGGAGTGACTGAACAACGGTGAGTTTGCTCCCCTTAATTCCATTAGAGAAAGATGTTTACATGGCATAAAGGAAATGGGGCATAGATGGAATCGATCGGCAAGTATTTACTAAGTGCTACCCCGGAGATAGAAATATAATGAAACAATCTCTGCTCTCAAGGAGTTTACCTTCTAATGGAGGAAGTATGTGCATCCATGTGTGGAGAATTAGTGCCAAGAGGAGCCTCTCTGCAGCTGTCTAACCTCTCATTCATATCTGCATCGAGCCTTTTTAGCCAGGGTGCTACTGGCCGAAAGTCAACACCCCCTCACTTGGATTGCTGGGGCTGCTCAGTCATTTCAGCCCGTTCTGACTCCTCATGACCCCATCTGCAGGCACATTTCTTGGCAAAGATATGGAGCGTTTTACCACTTCCTTCTCCAGCTCATTTGACAGATGAGGAAACTGAGGCAAACTGGGTTACGTGCCTTGCCCAGAGTCACACAGCTAGGAAGTGTCTGAGGCCCGATTAGAACTCAGAAAGATGAGTTTTCCTGGCTCCAAGCCCAGTGTTCTGTCCTCTGAGCCATCTAGCTGCCCCTCATTTGGATATGTTCCTGGGGGTTTTTTCCCTCCAATAGAACATAGGACCTTGAGGCCAGAAGTATTTCTTTGCCTCTCCAGCCCCAGCATAGACTTATTGTAGGGGAAGGCTCTAGGAGAAAATGATGGTGGGGATGACAGAATGTATCTGGAAATAACTGCAAAGCATGAAAACAAAAAGATAATAGAATTTTTTTTAATTACAAAGTTTTGAAATAATAAAGTCGAGCCTAGAATTGGTACAGTTGCATGAGAAGAATACAGAAGTTGGAGAAGGGGTGGGGAATCTGCAGCCTCGAGGCCACATGTGGCCCTCTAGGTCCTCAAGTACTGCCTTTGACTGATCCAAGCTTCATAGAACACATCCTCTTCATAAAAGGATTGGTTCTCTAAAACTTGGACTTAGTCAAAAGGCCGCACACAAGGAACTAGAGAGCCATGTGTGGCCTTGAGACAGCAGGTTCCCCACCCCTGATGGAGTGAGAGAATCAGATTCTCATCCTTGCTTTATCACTGTCTGAGCTAAAGGAAATGGTCTGCTCCCTCTGGGCTCTGGGTATAAAACAAGGGCCTTATAACACATGCTTCTAAGGGGCCTTTCCTCTCTGATCTGATGAACTACGTGGAAAACAGCTTTTCCTTTTGGCCCCTTCCTTCCAAAAAAGGGTTTTTTTTCCCAAACTTCCTGCCTACTAGCCCTTATCTCCAATGTATTTGAGATTAGACAATCTTGCCTAATTTGAGCTCCTTTTAAACGAGTTATAAAAACCCACAGACAGAGCAAAGAGTCCCATTTGCTGGAGACTTTCTAAAGTGAAGCTTCCTTTTTCCATTAAGCAATTTTCTACAGAACTGGCCTGGAGGTAAGAGCAAATCAGGCAAAGTTTGTGTCTGGCCTCCTTCCATCTTCCCCTGGGGCTCTCTCTAGGCTTCTCTCCCTGCTTCTGCCCCACTCTGTGTCCAGGACCCCTTATTACCAGATTACCCACCTCTGCCAGCTGGTGCTGTCCTCTCTGAGCTGGCCCACTGTTCCATCAAAACTCACCTCCGCTGTTTCTTGTGCCTAATAAACATCTCCAGGGTTTCTACTCAGCTGTCACGGTAAATCCATCTGCTACTAAAACTCATCATAGATTTCAGAGCTGGGAAGATCACAGAGATCATGGAGTCCTTAACTTTACGTTTGAGGTTCAGTAGGAACCTTGAATTGGTCAAATGATTGTTCATCTGCAGCACTGATTTGCTGGTACCAAGCCAATCCCATTCTATGCACTAGGACATCAACACCCTGATCGATTGTCAGTGTGCACACTTTAAACAGACGGCAACAGCACACTGTGAGTAAGTGAGTCTATGGCTCTGCAGTCTGGGGAGATGGTTGGTGTATGCCCAACTCTGACAAGGGATGCTTTGTGATAGCAGACAAATCAGTTAGCTTCTCTGAGCCTCTGTATCTTCATCTATAAAATGGGTGTGGCAACAATTGTACTAACCACCTCCCAGGTTTTGTAAAGACTTGTGAATTGCCAAGACTGTAAATGAGAATTATTAGTCCATGGAAAGAGTGATAAACAAAAAGTCTGTGGGCCTGGGTTCTAGTCCCAGCCCTGCCATTAGCTTCTCTATCTCTGGCTAGGTCACACCACTTCCATGGCCTTCATCTGTGATATGGGATAAAGCCTGCCCCACCTACTGTGTGGGCTTGTTGTAAAACAATGTGATATGAACACGTTCGGGAAACTTGGAGCTCTATGCAAATGCAAGATATTAGCGGGACCGAGTAGTGTCTTTAAGTGAGCGTCACCCCATTATTGTCTAAGATGTTAGATCAGCTAATGGATAAAAATCTTTTTAAAAATTCATCTTTTTAAAGTAGAACTCTTGCTATAATGTTTGAGTACAAAATTAAAGCTCAGTGGTAACTGTAATTTGAAATTAAAGTACATTCGTGTAAGTCTTACTGCTCCCTGACCATCTCATCTCTGATTTGCAAAAGCATTACCACAATTCTAGCACTTCTGTGAGCAGCACAATCTTGATTCCACCCAAGCCTGGGACATTTTTTTCTCACTGACAATCCTATGACCTTAGTACTACATAAGAAGAGGGAGATGGGGAGATGTGACCCCTGATTGTCTGAGAGAACATGGCATGTGTACTTATGTAAAACTGTTTTTGTACATATAGCCAGAAAGGACCTGGACACAAATCAAGGTGTGAATTTTGTATGGCCAATGAGAGCCCCCAGAGGTGCAGACATGTAGGGAAGCCAGGCCCCTTGAACTTCTGGGATATGCAACTCTAGAGGGTAGACTCCCCTTGAAGACGTCATTCTCTCCTGATTTATACTGCTACTGTTGTGTGCCATATTGGATCTTCCAAGCATCCCATGTAGAATTGCCAGGTGCTACTTACTCTAGTCTTCCATGAGTCTCTACCACTGGTATTCCATTTAGGTCATCCCTCAGTCAAGGCTTTCTCTTAAAAGTAAGGAATACTCCTTGGAGGGGTATGGCTAGAGATTCAGGAATTCTCTGAGCAATGATCTTGGCCCTTATTCTACAATCCTTAGCAATCCGGCTCCCAAACCCATTATTCAATTATAAAGACTGTCTCTAATTTCACCACTTAATAGGCAAATCTTGTGGTCTTTTCTCAATCCTCTTTCTTTTTGACTGAGCTGCTATATTGGCACTACTGACCATTCTCTCCTCCTGGATACTCTGGGGCTTTGGGACTCCTGGCTCTCCTCCTACCTCTCGACTTGCTCCTTCATCTCCTTTGTAGGTCCATCTTCCATATCATGGCCCTAACTGTGGGTGTTCCCCAATGCTCTGTCCTAGGCTCTTCTCAATCCTCTCTCTCTCTCTCTCTCTCTCTCTCTCTCTCTCTCTCTCTCTCTCTCTCTCTCTTTCTTATCTCATCAGTTTCCATGAGTTTAACTTTCATCTCTGTGTGGATCATTTACAGATAGATGGATAGAAAGGAAGAAAGACATAAAAAGATAGGATGGATAGATGGATGGATAGAGAGAAAGGAAGAAAGAAAGAAAGAAAGAAAGAAAGAAAGAAAGAAAGAAAGAAAGAAAGAAAAAAAGATGGATAGATAGATGGATAGTTGGATGGATAAACAGAAAGGAAAAAGAAAGATTGATAATAGGACAGGATGAATAGATAGATAGATAGATACTCGATAGATAGATAGATAGATAGATAGATAGATAGATAGATAGATAGATAGGTAGATGATAGAAAAAAAGAGATGGCTAGAAAGATAGCATATATCCAGTTAGCCATACGTATCTATGAACATACATATATAGATGCAAACATGCATGTATACATATATGTGTGTACACACATATATTTAACCTGCCCCAATCTCTTTCCTGAGCTTACACATGACCACAGCCCCCATCTCCATGCCTTTGCATTGCCCATCCTCCATGATGGGATGTTCTCCCTCCTCACCTCTGATTCTTCACTTCTCTGACTTCCTTCAAGAGTCAGCTCTAATTCCCTCTTCTCCAGGATGCCTTTTCTTATCCCCACCCCCACCCCCTGCTGCCAAGGCCTTCCCCTGTGAAATTATCTTTTATCTCCTCGCATATGTTTCTTGAATGGACCTAGTACTTTACAATTTCTCTCCTTCCATTAAAATATGGGCACTTTGGAGCCAAAGTTTATTATTCTAATTTCAAAGCATTCAGCTTCTGTTGATTGTATGTGTGTACGTGTGTATACACATATATGTATGTATGTATATATTAAATCTATCATGTCTATGTATACATATATAATATATATTATGTCTATGTATACACATATATTCCTGGTTCACATAAGTCTTTCCATATACTCATCATACTTATAATTTCTTTCAGCATAGTAAAATCTCATTACATTCATGTACCACAATTGTTTAGCCATTCCCCAACTGGTGGGCATCCACTTTGCTTCCAGTTCCAATTATCTCTTTGAACAGGTCAGCTTAGGACTGTTACAATTCCGCACAGTGTCTCCTTATCTCTGTCCTTCATTTTTTTTTATCATTATCTTTGCTTTCATCAGTGATCCAGCTGAAACAGACAGTGGGCAATGGGCCAACTCAAATTACCATGAAAATGACTCAATTTCAATTTTTGTGATTATTGCTCAGTATTTGCCATCCCAAGTACCTTCCAACTCTCATTTTGATGAAAGACGGACAGGCAAAGTGTTCTGCCTTGTCTACAAATCTTTACTTTCATTTCTTGATCCCAGACCATTCCTTCTGACATATTTTTCACTGTTCTTCCCTGGGTCAGCCTTCACATGGAAGTCAATGGTTTCAAAGGACTTGTTGACTTCATTTGGTGAATGTTATCAAGTTCCTCATAGACTTTCTCCATGTATCTTGACATAGAAGCCGCAATAACGTTCATGGTGGTCCCTGCTTATGGTCATCTTGAGGACTGTAAGGCCAGATGTCCACATATCCCACAAAACAATGCGTCTTGTTTCCTTTGGGTCCACAATAAAATCAATTCCTTGATTTGGCTCCTAAAGAGAATCTGTGGCTGCTCTTTCATTTCACTCCAATTCCCTTGAGCCTCCTTATTTCCTAGTCTACAGCAAGAACATTAAGAATGACGAGGTCAAGATCTTCCAGAAGTGCATCAACACGTCTGTTGGACAACAATCACACATTAAGAAAACCAACAGTGGGATTCATGTTTGTAAATGGGTGAAGAATGGCAATTCTTTATTTCTTAATATGCCCCAGTAATTGTAAAACATACATCACTATTAAGAAACTGTTTTGAATTGGCAAACCTTCATTCTGGTTCATATTGAAATCATTCTGGTGCTGAATGAATGGCACCACCCAAGTGCAAACTGTCTTTGTGGTAACCGACAGAACAATCCACATTAGGATTTAAGAGGAAATACATGATTAATCAGGGATAAACACACAAAGAGGAAACAGTCATTTCTTTACATTCAAAATATCTTCACTATTTCAGCTTTGATCTTTTTCTTCAGTGAGTATTCACCTTGATCATGACCTTGCCATGTCTGAAACATAATGTCCTTAATACAAGAGTTAAATCTAAGATTGCAGCGGATTGCAGGTAACTATTTATGTCCCAAATAAATACAGCAGATTACGCTTAAAACCCATATTCAGGAGCCTTTATTGCACACGCAATTGCGGCCTTCCCATAAATCTCAGCACTTAAAGTGCCAGATGATTCCAAACGTTTAGTTTAACAGCGGGAAATGGGGCAAAAACCGAGCCTGGTGCTTTATAGGGGCTATAAAATCCCAGTGCCCATGGCCTCCCTTTTTTGCATTGCCCTGATCAATCAAGGCCTCCGAGCATTTAGGATAGTAAATACTCCCAGAAACAACGATTAGCTTTCAAAGCTCAGGTCCTTCAATTATCACTATCACAGGTGAAGTCAGCCAATGGTTCATAATATGATTTCAGGCCAAAGGGACCAGGCCTGGGACCAAGATGAACCTTGCACCATGTTCCCCATTTCATATTTTTCATCAGTCTCTTCTATTAATAACCCATTACACTGCCTGCAGACCTTTTCAACTTTAGCCACTCATTCCATCATGTAGGTCATTTTTATTTAATTGAAAAAAATATCTCTTTAAAATATACCTCCCCCCAAAAAAAATTAGATTACCTTTCACCCATGAGAAAAGGCCTTTAAAAATTAATTTCAATTCTCCAAACTGATCCAACACTTACTGTGTGCAGGCAAAATCAATCAAATGAGAAAACCTACATAAAACTAAAGTGTTGTATAAATGCGACCTTTTATTATTGGTGTTATTCATACTTCTGTAAGCTAACTGCCGTATAGATTGAGAACTGGGTGCCAGAAAAAAAGAACAACAAATCACGATCTTTCCCGGTTACATGACTGATCCTACAAATGCTAGAAAAAGGGGGAAAAAAAACAGGAAAAAAAAGCATTCACAGGTCATCATCCCCATATCAGTCAGTTCTCGAGATATTAAAAAGAAATCTTATGTTTCCAACATGGGAGGCATCTGGAGGTAAATTCCACCTCAGATCAGAGGGGAAGAAGGCAGGGTTAAAAGGCAGTTTCTTTCTTCAAATTAATGGATTCTTTGTCTACCTACAGATGCCACTTCCTCTAGGAAAGTTGACTGGTCCTTCCCCTAGGATATTTTGCCTACACAGCACCAACCGTCAGGATAGAATAAAATTGGATTTGGTCAGAGAGTTCGGCATGATGTCACCATTTTTAGTTTTGCCTGGGTCTTGGAGTCATTAAACATATAGCTTAGGAGATGTTCATTGAATCGGACTGAATCTCTCCACAAATACAGACATTCCACTTATACTATTCCTAACAAATTTTTCACCCAGCCTCCGCTTGAACACTTCCAGTGACAGGGAGCTCACTACTTCACAGGTGAGTCATTAGCTCCACTGTGGGGCAGTTTCAATTCCTTATGCAAAGGACAAAGGAATTCTCCTGATCCATCTGATGACCTAACCAGGGAATGAGCCTCCGTGTGGAATTTTCAATGGAAAAGATTATTCAAGAATGAACATAAAGGGAGGTAGGCCTTTGATTGTGTGTGAGTGTGTGTGTGTGTGTGTGTGTGTGTGCGCGCGTGCACATGCGTGCGTGCACATTTTTTGATTGCATCTCCTACAGAGGGTATGGATAGCCCACCTGACTCCCCCTGGAGCAAAGATTCTTCTAGGTTGCTTTTTTTTTTAAACACACACACACACACACACTCACACGCATACTCACACACACAATTGCATTTCAATATAATTGGTTTCCTTTGTTACCCTACGTATTTCATTTTATGCATTTAAGCGCATTATTGTAAGAAGGGATCCATAGGCTTCACCAGGCTGACGAAGAGATCACAACACAGAAGAGGATCAGAACATCAGAGGAGGTTTCAGTGACTAGCAATGGTCACTAATTGAACTGGCGGACTTGAATTCTTGAAAGAACGGATGTTTGTTATTGAGTTGTGGCTGACTCCACTCTTTCTTAGGCAAAGATTCTGGAGTGATTTGGCATTATCCTTCTCCACTATGTCCCCATTTTACAGATGAGGAATTAAGGCAAATAGGATTTAAGTGACTTGCCCAGGGTCACACAGCTAGCAAGCATGTGAGACTGGATTTGAACTCGGATCTTCCTGACTCCACACCCGTTACTCTACCTACTACACCATCTAGCTGCCCCCATGGCTGTTTGTAGGGGGATGCATTTCCCTGTTACAATCTATAAGAATGACCCAACAAACTCCTCGTGGTTCCTTTCTGACTTTTCCTCTTCACCTTTGTTCTGGAGAGATCCTGAGAATGTAGTGTATGGGGGGAAGGAAAGATTCTCCCCTCCTATCCAGGAGCCACTAATGGTGGCTAGAGAGACATACTTAGCTGAGATAGACGCACTCACATGAGTGGAGAAGGTTTTTGTACATTTTCGGTCCCAAACCCCCACCTCCCAAATAGAGAAGGGGAGACTTTCAAGGCAGCATGATCCTGAAAGGCAGACTTCTAGCCAGAGAAGGGGCATTTCTTGGGCACCACTAGCATGAGAAACCTCAATTTCAGGGATGTGCCCTTGTGTCTGGAGAAGAGGAAATTCCTCAGCAGCATACATCTTGGGGAGAGACAATTGCGCCTGTGGTTCCCAATGCTGGGTGAGGCAGAGACGAAGGGGCAGAAACTATAATACAAAGGAATAAGGGAGCTGGACTTTGCACTCCAGTGAGTTGTTCAGACAAGGAAGGCCCAATGGGAAAAGAGTTCTCTCTAGAAGCCTCACATTGCTTCCTTACTGGGGTCAGTCTACACCACAGGGTGGCACTCTAAGTCTGGAAGGGACTGTGGCAGGACCCTGTGGACGAGAACTGCTGGCCAGAAGGTTGTGATTGCTCCACTGACCCTTCTAAAATGACTCCAAAACATGGAATGGTGTTAAGTGTGGAGGATGTTAAGATCTCTGGGAAAATGAGACCCAGCAAAGAGAAAGGAGAATTGTGTTCATTGTCTAGCATATGTGATGAGTCCTTTTATGTCAAGGCAAGCATTTATTAAGTGGTTAGTATGTGACACTAAGCTAAGCCCTGGAGACATAAGGAAAGGCAAAAAATAGTCCCTGCTCTCCAGGGGCCCAAAGAGAGGGGCCATTGTCCCCAACAGGGGAGACGAAAATGCAAACAATTATGTTCACACAAGATACAGACAAGACAACTTTGAAATCATCTCGGAGGAAGGCACTAAGCTTGAGGAGGGCTGAGAGAAACTTCTTGCAGCAGCTGGGATTGCAGCTGAGACTTGTCACAAGAAGCCAAGAGGCAGAGATAAAGAAGGGAAAAGTTACAGGTGTGGGAAACAGCCAGTGGAAAAGCATCGAGTCAGGAAATGGAGAGTCTTGTGCTGGCAACAAGGAGGCCATTTGTCCGCAGATCCCCGAGAATGTGGAGGGGACAAAGATATAAGAAGGCTGGAAGGATAAGAAGGGATCAGGTTATGAGAAGCTTTAAAAGTTAAATAGAGGGTTTTGTATTTTTATATGTTTATGTGGGGTTTTGTTGGGTTTTTTTGTTCTATGATTTTTTGAGGGTTTCGGTTGTTTTGTTGGGGGTTTTTTGCTTTTTGTTTATAGGCTTCTCTGACTCCAAATCTTCTGCATTTTCTGTATGGCGAGATGAAAGTTGTCCTGTACCAAAAATACTTTTGCTACCTTGAGTACTTGTACAAGAGCAGTGGGTACTTTGGTTTATGTGTATTGAGAATTAAACATATATTTATTACATATGGGAGTTCATCAAATGAGACAATATTTGTAAAGCTCTTAGCCCAGCGCCTGGTATGTGCTAAGCACTTAATAAATATTTATTCCCTTCTCCTTCCTTTAATCTGCAAGAATATTTGGAAGGTATGAATCTGAGCTCAGAAAGAAAGCTGCTATAGTCAGAGATATTCCTGGAATAAACACTGGTTAGGGTTATAACCAAACAAAGACAGAGTGATCTTTTGTGGTCGCTCCAAGATTTGTCTTAATCCCTCCAAACTCAAAGCTGATGGTCTTGGGGCCATAGGTTACATTTATGCTGAACCCAAATCTGCCTTCTCTTTATAAGAGGGCGGGAGACCCAACCTGGCAACAATTCACAAAGTAAAGACCAAGAGTTTTAGTTGAAGAGAAGAATGAAGACTTAGGCTGTATTATTAACAGAAGTGTCGCTTCTGGGTCAAGGGAAGCAATCACGATAGCATCATCAGGGTGCTTTGTTCACATCGAGAGAATCATATCTAGTTCTGGATTCCTTTAGGAGGAATTTGACATATTAGAGTTCATATAGAGGAATGTGCCCTGGCTGGTCAATAGTCTGGAAATTATGTCTTAATTAGGAAAGGTTAAGGCCAGATTTGTGAACGCTATCCTGGCATAGTCACAGAAGAAGAAAGCTGGCCTTGGAATCTGAAAGACTTGGGTTAAATTACCATCTACCAGCTGTGTGACCCCAGACAAGTGATTTAACCCCTCAGTTATCTAAACAACTCTCTAAGATATAAGGGGCAGAGAAGGTATCAACTTGCATTGGGAGAGAAAGTTCCCTCATCTGGGAATTCTCTATACTAATGCAAAAACAGGTCTAGTCCCCAATACTTAGAAGATGGTGGTGATGTCTGTCTTCGAAAGCCTTTCATATAGGAGGGGGATTAGAACCTGTTCTACTGTTGCTCCAGGAAGACAGAACTAGCAAGAATTTTGTCTCATAGGTCTAGGGCTATCTTTCTGTGGCAACACAGAAGGTCATTCCTCTTCCATATGAAAGCTCTTCAAAGATGGCCACCATGTGCCCTAGAGTCTTCCAGCAGTGGATATGACACTCCAGATGTGATCAAACATCCTGCAAATGGTGGGACCATTGATCTTATGTTCGAGACTTTATACCACATGAGCATGGCCCAAGTTTGTGTTCCTGCTCTTAATTATTCTCTGTCATAATGTTTGCTCATATTGTGCTTATGGTCAGCTAAAACCTGATGTCTTCTTCACATGAATTGCTGTAAAATTAGGTGTTTTCCATCTTTTACTTGTGCAATTATGTTTTTTTTAAACAAAAAAAAGTGGACTTTTTTGTTGATTTATCCAATTTCATCTTGACTTGAGGCCGTCATTCTAGACCAGGGATTAGCACACCGTGTCCTGTGGGTCAAATCCAGCCCTCATCTGTTATACTGTCCTATAATCTGAAAGTTTACTAACCCTTGATCTAGACTATAAAAAATATCTTTCTGTATCCTGGTTTATCATCCAAGCATTAGGTATGTCACTGAAATCTGTGCGATTTGAAAATCTGACAAACCCACTTTTTACGTGCTCATCAATACCAATAAAAGGAAAATGTGATATTAGATGAGTCCAAGCAGAGAGGAGAGAGACATTACTCCAAGTTTTCACTGGCAAAGTTTTGGAGAACCTGGGAACTAGATTTAAATCTTTGCTTTGCTACTTTTTACCTGTATGACCTTAAGGAAGTCACTTCGCTGAGACTCAGGTTCCTCATTTGTAAAATAAAAGAGATGGATTAAATGACCCATCCATCAATCAATACTCTTGAGTACAAAATCACACGATCACAGAATTTCAGAGTTGGTAACGATCTAGGAGGCCACCTAATCCAATCCATACCTGACCATGAATTCCCTCTACAATATCACCAAGTGACTTGAAGAGAGTTGGTCACTAAGGATCCCCAAACCATAATAATCAGCTGGCAAGGAGATCATGAGAAATTGTGTCAAATACCATCTAGGAATCAGAATATTCTCACCTGACTGCACCCTCTGATCTATGAGCCCTATCCAAAAAGAACATAGCAGCATGTCCGCTAAATGACATGGGGTGGGGGTGGGGCAGGTTTCTTTCACTCCCTCATATTTATGCCTTTTTTGGTTACTCTTCTAGTTTTACCTGTGAGGATTTCTTTTCCTTTCCCTTCTTTTTCATTCATTGCTCTTTTATATTATCTGGTCTTTTTGGTGTTACTAAGAGATCCTATAGGGAAACTGGGCTAAATCATATCATCCCTCAGCCATCTTAATGGCATTCCTGCATCACACAAAATATGGCGGGTTTTTGAGTATTTTCTTAACAGTTGTAATCCTATATTTTAAAAAATAATAAATTTGTTTTAATGCCACAGACTTCTCTAAGCAAGCACCTAAACAAACCTCTTTGCACTTCTCTTCTTCCCCTCCTCAAAAATCAAAACAAACAAACAAACCATCCAATTTGTTTATTTCTTACTGACAGAAAGGAGAGATAATATGACCAGACATCTTCCCACTTCTCACTTGGTTGCCCTACTTTGGGAGTTCCTTGACTGACTTCTCCATCAGGACCCAGGAAGCTCATTATTGGGATAACCTCATCATCCTGTAAGACCTGGCACTCCACCTCAATATCCTCTGCCCCTCTGATGGGAGGGTGGGACCATGACCTCCAAACCTCTGTTTAAGGAGAGACCTCAGTTCAAACAACTCCTCATTTCTCTCCTGGATGCACCATCTTGGAGTTCCTCTGACTTACTTGTCCATCATACCCCGGCCTCAGGTACCTCCCCTTTTTTTCAATCTTCCTTTTATGTTTTGTTTTTCCCCATTGACAGTAAGCTCCTTGAGGACAGGGACTGTCTTCCTTTTTTCATATTTTTATCCCCAGTGCCCAGGATATAGCAGGCACTTAATAAATGCTTATTGCCCAACTGACTGACTTTGCCTCTGACTATACAGTATTAGCATTTCTTAGTGGTTCATCAACTCGTGTTGCCTAACAATACTTACTTATTCCTATTACTGTAGTAATTATGTGTATATTACTTGTTTCACTCTACACAATTTCACACAAATCTGCTCATGTTTCTCTGAATTCTTCATATTCACCATTCCTTACTGTGCAATAACATTACATTCCACTCTTACACCAGAACTCAGTCATTCCCCCACAGTTGGACATATTTGGTATCCAGTTCTCTGTTGTCCTAAGGAATGCTTCTATGAACTTGTGAAAATGTATAGGTCTTTCTTTCTGTCACTGACTTTTTTAGAATCTCTGGGTCAAAGAGACTGAATAAGTTAGTGATTTTTCTTGAGTAACCCCAAATTTGTTTTTCAGACTGGTTGAACCAATTCACAAACCCACTAGTAGTGAATTAGCAAACCTATCTTTGCACAACCCTTCTACCAATGAATTTTTTCCATCTTTTATCATCTTTGGTAGCTTAACGGGTTTTAAATGATACATCAGAGTTATTGTCATTTGTATTTCAAGGGCAGTAGTCATAGAGTTAAAGATGGAGGGTAACTTCTGGGTAATTTCATCCAACACCATCATTTTACCATGAGAATTTCAGGACCAGAGAGGTTGCATCTTGCCCAAGGTCACACAGCAAGAAGTCTCTCTGAGTATTGATTTTGAATATTTAAGTGATTGTGATAGTTTCTATTTCTCCTTTTAAGGACATTTTACCTATAACAGGGAATAAAACGAAAATAGTTTACTCCACAGCTCATTCCCTCAGTTTAGTCACTTTGGCTGTTGGAGAATGGGTCTTAGTCTCACATGCCTGGTAGTGTGCTCATTTCGAATGTCAGAATTTTGTCACAGACAGTTAATGCAAAGATGGCTTTCTAATTCAGCTGGAGAATGGGTCTTTATCTCATACATCTGGGAGCCCTCTCTACCTATTTTGGATATCATGGTTTTGTCACAGATATTTTATGCCAAGATAGTTTTCCAATTCTCATGTTTTCTTGTGATGATAGCTACACTGATTTTATAGGCACAATTTTTAAAAATCATATATGTTTGTGATTGTCTATTTTATCTTTTAGGATTTGGGCTTCAAGAATTTTTTAAAAAGGGAACAGGTGACTGCTAAGAACCATCAAGAATAGGTTCTGCTGAAATAATTTCATTTACTTCTTTAATAATGATTTATTAGAAACTTAATATTTAATATCAATATTACCATTTGAACTTGTTTTATACCTCTTTAAATTTAGTTAATTTCAATGCATAAAATATCATAACCACTTTTCAGTCCCTTCCTCTGGTTGTCCATCATTGGTCCTTAGCCATTCATTCTCATTCACTTTTCTTACATGATCTTAATTACTGTGTTCTTTGTCCTTTTCATTCTACATTTATAGATTGATTTTGTTTTATTTTTACAGATTTTTATATATTATTATACATAATATATAAACATATATACATGTAAAAATATATTATTTTTACAGATTTCCAGGTAACTCTCCTGGTTCAGTGTTAATTGCATGACAGTATTTCCATTATGTTAGTGCATCACTAGTTAGTCCTCTATTGGGGGACATTTCCAATCTTTCCATAATTACAAACAATTCTACTATGAAGCTAGTTCTTTTTTTTTTTTTTTTTTTACTAACACCATCAGAGTACAATTCCAACAATGGTAAGTGAGTCAAAGGAACTGATTACATATATAACTTCCTCTAATTACTTTTAGATTGTGTGCCAAAAAATTATATGTTCAACCAGCAATGAATGAGCTTTCCCAATTCTCCCCACCTCCACCAGCAATGAGTTTCATTTATTTGAATTTTTTCACCAATTTGATATGTTTAAAGTGTTATCCCAACATCTTGTTGATGAATAATGAGCTTGAACACTTTTCAAGTGACTATTTATAATTTATGTTTCTTCTTTCTAAAATTCTCTTTTCATATCCTTTGACCATTTATTATCACCAACAACAAGTACCATCAACAAGCATTTGTTAAGCACCTTCTGTTTGTCAGGCACTGTGCTGAGTACTAGGTATACAAAGAAAGGCAAAAACATGTTTTCTGCCACTGAGAAGTCTAATGGGGAAGTCAAGAAACAAACAAGTATATACAAGCTATTGATCCATTGGGAGTTGGGAAATTTTGAATAGTTCATTATATATTTTAGGTGGCAAATGTTTTATCTGTCATATATACCATAAGGATTTTCATCAATCTGCTATGTTTTCATTTTAGTTACACTATAACATTAAATTATTACTATAAATAGTTAATTATCATAAAATTACTTTGTTTTGAACAAATGTTCTATTTTAATATCTTCAAGATATCTATCTTACTCCTTTAGTTATTGAATAGGAGAAAAGTTATCCTTCCTTCACAATTAAGATAAATACATGACTCCATGTTCTTTCCTTTTTTTTCTGGTGCAATACAATTTCGCAAACCTTATTAAACACCAGCTGTGTGCAAAGGAACACTCTAGGTGCTGGAGATACAAAAACAAAAGAGAAAAACAGTCATTGTCCTCAAGGAGCTTGATGCCTCCTAGTTCTTTTTTATTTTTTTTAAGACTCATCCATCTGGAATTCATTGTGGCATATTATGTAAGGCTAAATCTCTTTCCCACTGAATTGCCAACCAATTTCCCCAAGTACATTTGTTCGATGAATACTTTCCCTGGTTTCTATTTTCTAGAAGTTTATCTAGCACAGTTTTGGGGGTATTCATTCTGTTCAATATCTGTCTATTCTATTCCATTGGTCTATGAATAGTCTTTTTTTTTAACCAACAGTGGATGACTTTGATCTATCAATAAACATTTATTAAGTACCTACTGTGTGTAGGTTCTGGGGCCACAAAGACAAAAATGGAGCAATCTCTGTTCTTAAAGAACTTATATTCTATTGGGGGAATAAGTAAGGAAATGCTATATTTGTACAAGGCAAATGGTAGCTGCTTCCCCTTATTCTTGAACTTCATTCACCTCCCTGCTCACACACACACACACACACACACACACACGCACACATATACCCTACATACATACATACATTCTATAAACTAGATGAATTTATGTGTAAAAACTTGAGGACAAAGGCAAACAGGAGCTGTAAATTTTAATTTCACAGCAGAGAGAATAAAAAGTTAAACAGAAAAATCTCAAGCTGTGACTAGAGAGTGAAGGATCAGTGGGCTTTGAGGACTCCTAGAAGGCGGGGGATGTATCATTCCTTAGTGACTAGAGGGAAGTCAGCAACATCTGTGGAAAAGAGGAAGAAAGATGGAGTCTGAGGGATTGAGAAAGCTCTTCCTGAGTCACGAGGCTGAGGGCATGTTAGAATGAAAAAGCATTCTTCCTGTGGAAATACAGCAAGCACTAGATTTGGAGGTCAAAGGCTCTGGGTTCAAATTCTGGCTCTGTGGTTCACTACTTGAATGACCTAGGGCAAGTCACCCAACCTGCCTGGGCCTCGGTTTCCTCCTACATAAAATGAAAAGGGTAGAATGGATTCTCTCTAGGCTTCCTTCCAGCTCAAAATCTATATTCCTAGGACCAGCTCTCCTCCCCACTCCCATCTCCACCACTGTTCGAGCCTTCAAAGTCACTCTAAATACACCCCAGAGCTAGTCTTATTGAATCATGTGTTCCCAGGCAAACCAGATAAAATGGGAGGATGATGTTTGGTGGGTATGATGAGACAGAATGTCTCTTTTCTTGGCTCCCGCTATAGAAGGAGAACACGTCAGTCATGACAAGGCTACAAAGAGCAGCCCCCCTCCTAGCCAGTGAAGTGTATCGCCAGAGCCTGTGACACATCTCTTCCTCCCAGAGACCATAACAAGATGAGGCAGGCATTTCAGGAAGATCATTTGACAGGGGTGTGCAGGACAGATTGAGAGTCAGGGACACCCACTGGGAGGCCATTGCAGTAATCTAGGTGTGAGGGGCTGAGGTCCTCCTCTAGGTGAACAATAATAGAAATGTTAAGGAGAGGAGATTCGGGAGGGCTGGGGGTTGTTAAGGATGCAACAATGAAACTTGAAGACTGATGAATGGCAGAGATGAAGGAAAGGAAAAAAGTCAGAAAAGATTCCAGGATCAAAAATCAAGACTCTTAGAAGAATAGTGGGGATGCTAACAGAAAGAGGGGAGCAAGAAAGGGGAGCTATCCTGGAGGAGGAAACAGTGACTAGTCTTGAACTTGTTCAGTAGAAGCCAGATGTGGAGTTTACAAGTAGAGATGCACTGTATAAACCTAGGAACACAGGATTAAAGTCCGGCTATAAAGTCAGGGCTGAAGACACAGATGTGAGAGGCTTCTGCGCAGATGTGGCAGCTGAAACCTTGGTGGTGATTGGAGCTCCTGGAGGGAGAGATAATAGTAACAACGACAACAAGGACCAGGACAACAACATGTACATAGCGCTTTAAGGTCCATGCAGCACTTTGCATAATTATCTCATTGGGCCTCATAACATTCTTGTGAAGTAGAAACTCTTCATTTCTATTTTACAGATGAGGAAACTGAGGCAGTGAGGGGTTTGGTGAATTGCCAACCATCCCAATCATATTCCATTTGTCTTGTCCTTTTTCTTGAATAGGAGAAAAAAGTTATCTCTCTACCATGATTTAAGAAAGAGACATTATTCCTTCTTCACTCATCCAGCACACTTAACACTAAACCATACAGCCTCTTACGTAGAGGACAAAGAGCAAAAAGCCCAGGCTAGAAATCCACAGTTAGGAGTTGAAAGGAGACCTATGTGGGACATTCAGAGAGGCAGGAAAACAAGGAAATGCCATGCCACAGAGGCAAAGAGAACAAGAATTGGAAGGAAACTATTCCAAAGAACAGTTTCAGTAAAGTGGCAGGAACAGAAGCCTGATTGCAAGGAGTTGGTGGATAGGAAATGGAAGCAGTGGGTGGAGACCACTCACTCAATGAACTTAGGAGGGAAAGGAAAGCAAGAGATTGAACATATTGAGCAAAGAAGTGTCAGGGTCAAGTGAAGGGTTTGGAGTAACTTAGAGAGGAGGGTGTGTTTGAAGCAGAGATGTTTAGGGTAGAATTGGAGAATCCTGGTGAAGATCAAGCAACTAACCATGGTGGCAGGAGCCATTTCCCAGAGCAGGTGGGAAGGATCTAAAGCGTAGGTGGAAAAGTTGGCTTTAGAGAGAAGAGAAACAACTTCTTTATTTTTTAAATAAACTTAATTTTTATTTTTTACGTAAATTTGATGTTTGTTACTTTTCTGGTGCAATCCTTTCCAGATATACCTCCCCACAATCCATATATAATGGGTCCTACCTACCTTTAAGTCAAACCAAGAAAAAGACAAGTTAAGGCAAACCAAGCAGCAGAGAGGCTATTCGACAATGTATGCAACATGCCACATGTAACATATCCCACTCCTTTCCCTCATCTCTTCACTGGGGCAAACATCAGTCCTTATAATTACTCAATATTACGGCTTAGTTTGGGGCAGCTGGATGGCCCAGTGGATAGAGTGCCAGGCTGGAGTCAGGAAGTCTCATCTTCCTGGGTTCAAATCCAGCTTCAGACACTTACTAACTCTGTGACCCAGGCCAAGTACTGACCCCTGTTTGCCTCAGTTCTTTCTCACTTAAATTCAATTCACTTGCAAGCCATGGCATCACTTTCCTGATGTCATGGTCCTCTTCGAGGACAAAGGACAAACAATGACACAATGAGCTGGAGAAGGAAATGCAAACCATCCTGGTATCTTTGCCAGAAAACTCCAAATGGGAACACGAAGGGTCAGACAGGACTGAAATGACTGAACAACAAAAAGAGCTTGGTTTTAGCCTTCTCCTGGTTTGCTTTGTAATAAGCATCTTGCCCATTGTTTCCATTCTTTTTTCTCTTTGGCCACCACAAAAAGTACCACTATAATTATTTTGGTACACTCAGAACCTTTGAGAAACCACTTCATTCTGGTGAATGGAAAGATAAAAGGACAGATGTAGACATGTAGATATATGCAGATAATCCTTATTTCTTTATAGTAAAAAATGTTAGACTCTCAGGGATTGTGGGATCTTAAGCAGTTAAGTCATTAGTGCTGCTAAAGTTAGGCTTTAGCTCATCCTGGTATTTTTTGTCTTCCAACAGAACAAAAATGTGATGTTCCATTGCTAATTGATGACATTTGGATTCAGGGACTTTGTGGGCTTGGGGCAGACTGTCTACTTTCTGAACTGCAAATTTAGCTCCTTTAACCTTTCCTCAGAGCAATTATTTTCCTACTTGTTAATTATAGAATCATGTGGCTAGAGGGGACCTCAAGAGAGGAATTAGTCTAACCTTTATCTCCAGATTCAGTCATCCCTGTGGCCAGCTTTATGTCAGCTCATTCCCCCACCCTTTGCTTGTGAAATCGAGATTCCACTCTAATGCCAATCCTCAGGGCACAGCCATGTCAGGCCTTAAGGATTTGGAGGCAAGGGAGGATGGAAAGGCCTGAGTGATTTTACAAGTAAAGTCAACACTAGAAGGAAGACTTCTTTCCTTCCCATGAAGCAAAGCAGTTGACTTGCCCCAAGGACTGTTTGGCCTTGGCAACACTGGGAATACTCTCAGTCAGGTAACTGCCTAGCAGTCTGGCAAGAGCTATCTTCCATTGGCATTAACTCTGAAATTCAAAAATAAAATATTTATGGAGAATCTTGGGAATTCTCCAAAGTCAATATTTAGGTGTTATTTCCTAAAGTATAAGAACAGATTCAGCTAGATCTAACAAGCATTTGTTAAGTACCCATTCTGTGCCAGACGTTGGTGCTCATCACTGAGGATAGAAGACAGAGAGGAAATGCATCCTGCCCTCAGGGAGCTTACTTACCACTGGAGAAGACAACATGCACATAGATAAACAAATACAAAATTAAAAAAAAGTCATTTGGGGGTTGAGGAACATCAAAAACTGGGTAAATGCAAACTGTAGTGACCTCCTCTAGTAGGAGATGATGCCCGGGCTGGGCTTCAAGGAAGCTGGAGGTTCCAGGAGGCAGAGGTGAGCAAAGGGAGCATTCCAATCTCATTCATCTTTCTTGATTGTTCTGAATCATAAGATCATAGATTTAGTGCTAGAAGGGTCCACAGGGGCCAGCTAGCCCAACCTCCTCATTTTACGAATGAGGATCCTGAGGCCAAGAGCTCACATGTAGTCAGCACCAGAGGCAGGATTTGAACTCTGGTCTTCTGGCCTCAGAGCTCTTTTCTGTGTACCACACTTCCTCAGTGCCATCAGAACACCCAGCTAGAGATCCTGTCCCCAGCCTGAGATCCTCCAGAGCAAGGTTGTTCCAGGGTTTTCATTCTAGCTTGGTCCATACAGCTCTGACTACTGAAATCTTCCCTCCCTTCAAGACCAGTCAGCTGCCACCTCCTCAGGAAGCTTTCCCTGACCCTCTCCATTTGGCGGTCATCTCTTCCCCCTCCAGCTTCTCCTACAACTGTCCCCTTCCCCATACACATCTCTTCATTTGCTTTGCCTTGCATTAGAGCTACTCTGTTGAGTCCCACATTAGACTTAAGCCCCCTGAAAGCTGCTTGGTGTCATTTCATCTCTGGGTAGGTCCCATGCATGACACAATGATTGGTATATGTCAGGTCCTTAATATACATGTTCTAAGTGAGGTTGGATTGGTGCTAAACAGAAAAAGGCCATCTTAGCTAGAATACAGAATATGGAAGAAGTAATGCCCACTGAGGCTGGAAAGATAGGCTGGAGTAGGGCTTTAAAATCTAAACATAAGAGTTTGCATTTTATTCTATAGGTCATGGATGCCACTGGAGTTAGTCAAGGTGGGGAATCATCTGGTCAGCTCTTTACTTAAGGAAAATGGCTTCCAGGGGTGGGTAGGATGGACAGGTGTAAGGAGAGATTTGCAGGCTGGAGGACCAATTAGGAGACTGGAATCTAGAGAAGAGGGGATGAGGATCCAAGGCAGGTAGCCGTGTGAGTGGAGAGAAGGGGTCCGATGGGAAAGGGCGGTGGAGGCAGAAATGGCGACATTTGGCAAGATTTGGAGAATAGGTCAAGAGCAGAGAAGCCCAGATGGGCTGCCCCAGGGCTACCCTGCTACCCACACACAGAACGTTAAAAGCCCTTGAAAAGAAAGGGTTTCTGCACAGCTGGTAGCCAGCATCTCCATAGCACATCAAGGTTCTACAACACTTTGCAGTATTATCTCATTTGAGCCTCATAATCTTTTGAGGGAGGCTCTGCTATTATCATCATTTTACAGATGAAGAAATTAAGGTTGAGCGAGATTAAGTGACTTGCCCAAGACCACGCAGCTAGTAAGCTGCAAAGATAAAACTCAAACCCCAGAGCCTGTGACCCTGAATACAGTGCTCTTTCTACCATAACCCCTACTGTGTCTAGAAGCATTCATGATAGCAGAGGAGGGGAAAACATGAGTATTTTACTTTGAGCTGGGAATATGCAGACTCAGTATCCCTAGTTAGATGGCATGAAGACTTTATTATAATAAACAGGCAGGTGCTTCAGACCAACCAACCCAAGACAAAAGGTCTGGAGGAAACTGCCAAGCTTGGGGATGGTGTGGAGTAAGCATTGGGACAAGGAAAGCCATGTCAACTGGAAAGCAAGAGAGCCAAGAGGGAGCGGTCCTGTTGAGTAACAGTTAGTGAAGGGGTCATTCAGCCCACAGGATCACTTGGGCTTGACTGGGTACAGCAAATACACTTTCTTGTAAGAGGAAGAACTCCCCAGCTAAATCGAGGAAGTAACACATTGTGTGACTTCTAAATGTGATTATCCTCATCTAAAACATCCTGCTTGGCCGGGAGTTTTAAGCTTTCATAGCTTAGAGGATTAAGGTACTTGGTTCTCAAATACTTCTGAGCACCCCGCCTTGGGTTTTCAATATGAGAATATGAGCTTGGTAATCCTCCCTAGCCAAAATCAAACACAAACACACACACACACACACACACACACACACACACACACACACACACACACACACACCCCTGTTTTTAAGGAGTGCTCTATTAAGAAATAATGGATGACAGGCATTTTATTCTATAGGTCATGGATGCCACTGGAGTTAGTCAAGGTGGGGAATCCCTAAAAGAAAAGTAACAAAAAAATCCAAATTTTTCTTGATGTTCATAAATAATTGTTGTTATTATTTAGTCATTTGTGACCCATTTTGGATTTTCTTCGCAGATATGTTGGAGGGGTTTGCCGTTTTCCTCTCCAACTCATTTTATAGATAAGAAAACTAAGGCAAGCAGGGTTAAATGACTTGCCCAGGGTCACCCAGCTAGTGTCTGAGGCTAGATCAGGAAGATGAGTCTTCCTTCTATTCACTGCACCACCTAGTTGCCCCTTATAATAATACTAAATATTTAATGACACAGTGTCTTTTTCGTTTAAGCTATCAATCCTTCTCCGGATTGGACAGAAAGGTCAATTCACCTTCCTCTGGCTTCCTCGAAATAAAGCAACTCCCTACTGCTGGGGTGTATACTGAGAAGGTAGCAGGGGAACCAGTCACCTGCTTTTACTCACATGGGAGATTGATGAGGTAATATCTCATTCTGAATCCCCATCTATGGTTGAGTGGGAAAAGCACTGAGTTTAGTCATGGAGGACCCTGGACAACTGCCTCATGCTCTCAGCTCCTAGGACCTCACTTTGAAGTCTTCTCCAACACGTTCACAACTGAAATCATTCTCTTTTCTCCCCCACTCCATACACCCCATTACTGCTGAAGGCCCCACTCTAGTCCAGTCATCCAGGCCTGAAACTTAGGTGTAAGACTGGATTACTATCAGGCTCCTCCCTATGAGACAGATTTATATTATATTATATTATATTATATTATATTATATTATATTATATTATATTATATTATATATTTTATATTATACTTCTTTTGTAAGTGACCCTAGTCTGCTGTAATTCTGAACTTAGGAGTGTCATTTGAAATGTCTGTTCTTAAGCATTCAGAATGCACAACTTAACAGAAAGTGTGCTGGGGGCTGGGATCCCAGGCACAGGTGAAGAAAGGGCATTCTCTCCCGTGTGGCCCCAGAACTGCCCAGTGGCCTCAAGCTATGAACAAAGGAACACCAGACCATAGGGTCAGTGACAGGTGTTAATAAGAAATAAGACTGACTCCTCCAAATGTGTTCTTTAACAGAATAAAATGACACAGTTGAGTGGAATAAGGCAGGGGCAGGGTAAAGACAACCCGTTATCACTCTCTGTTTTTCTTTCTATTCTCATAATTTAAAATTTAAAAAAGGCCTATACCTCTCTACTTGTAGCCTGTCTTGAGTCCGTGCCCATCTCTCCACTGCACTGATTTAACCACACCCTCAGCCAAGGCCCTCATCACCTCTTGCCTGGATACTGTACCAGCCTCCTGTCTGGTCTTCCAGCCTGGACTGCTTGAGACAAGATTCTAACTCAGGCCTCAAAGTCCAGAACTCTATGCTCCCTGTCCCCTAGCTGTCTCCCTAAGCAACAACACTCACTAATTACTAATTGCTGGAATTTCAGGCCAGGTAACAAACCCAAGTGGAAGCATTCTGAAATATGGAGGCTGCTATTAGGAGTGTGGAGTTGGAAGGGAGGCAAGAGGACCCCTACTTGAGAGCTTACCCCAAGGCCAGCTTTCCTGAGCTAGTTTTGTTTTTCTTTTTTTATGTTTTATTTATTTTCTTTTTAATTTATGAAATAAAACAAGCATTTCCATAACTTGGTATAAAAAAAAGGTTGCTCATCTTGTTTTTCTCAGCTTCTCCCCTTCCATTCAGAGCCTCTAAAACAGGGGTTCTTAACTGTTTTGTGTCCTGGACCCCTGCTACCATCTTATGCAGCCCCTCCCCAGATAAATGTTTCATTATGCATGCAGATGCAGAAAATAAAATCCATTAAAATTCAAAAGAGACCAACTGGAGGGAAATTCAGTTATCCACATGTTTGTGAAAAACAAGTTTACAGCTCCCCTCCGGTGCCCCGCTGCTAAGGGAGCAAATGCTGGGCCAGAGGCTCCCTGGGCAACAGCAGCAGGGGCCGGGGCTGGGGCCGGGGCTGGGGGGAGGGAGGGGTGAGGAGTCATGGGCTCTGTGCTCCTCTTCCTCTTTCCCTCCCTCCCCTGACTGCTGGCACACGTGCTTGATAAACATGAACAAAACTACTCTTCCTGGGTCTCCTCAGTTACCTCTCTGATTTATCCTGTTCTGTTCTCTCCTTTCTGCTCCAAGGGCAGAAGAAGAAAGAGGATAAGTATGAGGTGAAAACCTCCCTATCGCAGTGGTTTACTATGGGCAGCAAACTTGTGACCCTTTGGGGTTGGTGGGGAGTTTGGGGGTCAGCCAAAGTTCCCCACTGGGGAGCAGGAAAAAGGGTCATTTGGAAGAAAAAAAAACACAGTGAATTTGATGTGAACTTCTTTCTCTTCCTTACCCAAAGGGTCATTACAACTGGGAGCCATCTCCAGTCAGCCTCATCTATATCTGGCCACTGGACCCAGATAGGGGAGAAAGTGAGGTTGGTGACTTTGTACAGTCCTGCCTCACTTAAATCCAAGTCACTTGCAAGGCATGGCATCCCCTCCCTGATGTCACGGTCCTCTTCAAGAAGAAAGGACAAGCAACATTACAACTGGAGAAGGTGCTAGAGAAGGCAGTGTTATATACAGGGCATCACTTTCTCTGTCCTCTCCAAGGTCATACTTAAATGAGGATTACATTGCTGAGATTCTCAGAAACAGGAAATTTCATGGAATCATTGCTCTAGACCAGAGGTGAACCACAGAGACCATCTAGTATAACCATTTAGTTCCTCATTTTAGAGATGAGGAAACCCCAAGAAGGGCAAGTGATTTAGCCAAAGTCACACAGAAAGCAAGCCAGGAGGGATCTGAACCCAGATTCTCTGACTCCTGAGCCAAGGGTGCTCAGGAGCCCACCCAAACAGCATGAGAGTCAATAGTTAAACTTTCAGTGTGAGTATTCTATCCCAGAACCTGGTAAAGTCTACAAAACAGATCTTAATTTATCAATTTGTTGATTATCTAGATTAAAAAACTAATGAGGAAAATGACAATAATGCAGATTGTTTGTCCTGCTTACACTTTTCAGGAGAGCTGGGTGTTAAATATTTACTAGCACATCCCTACTCCAAAACCAATGCCCTTTGCACTCACTGTACCACACTGCAAAAAAAAAAAAAAAGAAAAGAAAAGAAAAGAAATGCACGACACCATCAGTAGACATGAAAAACAGGGTGGCAGAGAAGAAAGATTTCTGAACCCGAGCCAAGAGAGCTGGATTCAAATACGTCCTTGGTCATTTAGAAGCTCTGTGACCATGAGTTTGCCATGCAGAGTCTGTTTGTCACCTCATCATGAAGATGAGAATAAAAATACATTGTGCTGCATAAAGTTTATTCCTTTGGTCCAGACCTGTCATTTCATCGGTTTACCAGTGCAGACCTATAATTTACACATGCAGTCCTTGTGAGCTAGAGTAGACTAGGGAGGCTTCCCAGAGAAGCACAGAAAGAAATGCACCTATTTCTACATTTGATGGGTTACACTGCAATGGACTTTCTCACATTCTTAACCCTTCTTGAACTTTCTACTAAACCTTTTTTGGGGGTAGGGAGGACCATGGCTCCCTTTGGCAGTCAGTCTGGAGAAGCCCTCTCAGAGTAATGCTTTTAAATGCATAAAATAAAATACATTGGATTGCAAAGGAAACCAACTATATTGAAATACAAATATCAAAATATTTTTCGGGGGTGGCTAGGTGGTACAGTGAATAGAGCACCGGCCCTGGAGTCAGGAGGACCTGAGTTCAAATCTGACATCAGACACTTACTAGCTGTGTGACCCTGGGCAAATCACTTCATCCTGTTTGCCTCAGTTTCCTCCTCTGTAAAAGGAGCTAAAGAAGGAAATGGAAAAGCACTCTAATATCTCTGCCAAGACAACCCCAAATGGGGTCACAAAGAGTTGGACAAGACTGAACAACAAGAAAATGGAGATGATGTTTGTTCTGTTTGTCTCACGAGGTTACAAGAAAAAGTGCTTTGTAAACAACATTAATGTAAACATTAGTATTATCTTCTTATCTTTCTGATAGCATTAGGCTATAAACTCCTGCTGCTGTTGGTGTCATGGAAGTGATGACCATTATTATTATGCAGAAGCCATACAATCAATGGACAGAGAGCCAGCTTTGGAGTGAGAACAGCCTGGGTTCAAGTCCCATTTCTGACACATTCTAGCTGAGTGATCTCGAGTGAGTCACAACCTCTCTTCGTCCCAATCCACTCTCTCAGAGAGCTCTTAACTTCTCTCTGAGCCTCAGTATTCATAAAATCAGCAACTCTGACTAGATGACCTTAAGGGTCCCTTCCAGCCCCAAATCCCTGATTTGGTATGAAGTTAGAGATAAGAACCAGTCTGAGTGAGTACAGAAAATTCCCAAAACCAAGAGTCCTGATATTGATGAAATCACAGGCCCAAGTGGGGGGACGGGGGGAGGAAGTTGCTATGATTGGCATTATTCCTATAGAAAGTTTATGAACCTGAGGAAACCATGGCGCACAGGCAGCAGCTCTCCTGGGAGCAAAGTGTGCTCCTGAACACAAAGCATACCTCAATGGATGAATTGGGTTTGGTTTTTTTTTTTTTTTTGGGGGGAGGGGAAGAAATATGGAAGCTGATGAATACCCAAGATGCTCTGTGGGTAGTTCTACCAAAAGGCAAAAATAATTTCTCATTAAAGTTCTGAGGCCACATTTCCCTCATACGCAAATTCCCACCCTGTGATCTAAACAAAAGTTCAGTAGGTCAAGAAGGAAGAAAATAAATCAGCCCTATGGGAAGTACCAGTATTGCTCAAGACTGGCATGAGGCCATCCCACCTCCAGTTTCATGGTTTCATGTTTAAAGTCTCAGGAGAATCAAGGCTGGTCACTACTTAGACTGGGACATGGCCAAAAATCACACAAGGCAAAGCAGGAAATGGTAATTCTTATTTTGTTGACCTCCTCACCTCTGAGTCAGTAAAAGTAACAAGACTTAGCACTCCCATAATATGTATTTTTTTAAATATTGGAAATCCATCAAAGTCCCATTGTGAGGCCAAGAGCACTGACTAATTGAGGGAACTTTCTCCCCTCCCAATTTAGCATTTCCACGTTCCTATCATGTTCAGAAATGTTGACTGTTTGGCACCCTCCCCAGTCCCTTACCCTGAATGCCATGAGGAAGAAGGTCCACATAATTTTAATAACCCTGCCCAGTTGACCCCAAAGAAACTCATGGGCCCCAAAGGACAAGCAGAAGGAAAACAAAGAGGTTCTGATGAGACTCCAAACTCACAGAAAGTCCTAATGAGGGATGTGAGATGTATGACTCTGGTACTAGGGAGAGGGTTATCAGTCTGAAATTTTCTCCCTGATCCAATGTGGTGTTGAAGACCGAAATTTACTCAGAAAATGAAAAACATGTAATGTCCCTAATTGCTGGACAAGCTTCTGAGAACAAGGGTCAACAGGAAATACAGGATAAGTAAGACATCCAGAATAAGGTCCCTAATTTGACACTGCATTAGAGCTAGCCATATTCTTGAGTAACTAGATTGACTCTATGCAATTGGTGCCAGAAGGACTTGCAAAAAGAAGTAATTCAAGAGTCTCCAGACAAGACAAGGAAGCTTTGGACTGTCACCCCATATACATGTTCCCATCTCTCCTGCCCAACTATGGGACAGGTATCTGAGGCAATCCTTTGCCTAAGGAGCTACCTAACAAAGAGAATTAAAAGAGTGAACAGAAGGCAGTGGATACAACCCTTGTATCAGAGGTTCTCACATGATACAAAGGGCTCGTCAGAGAGAAGGACCACCAGAGCTGGTATTCCCCTGGTGCAACTTCAAATCTCATGATCTCCTCCACACCAAAGTGAGGCACTGGCATGTTTTGTGAAGGCTGGACATATGACATGGTGCTAAAATCCCCTGTAGTAGGAAGAGAGAGCCAACTCAAAATAACTACAAAATACATGAACTATCTGAGATTCAATCCACCAAAACACATTCAAAACCTATATAGTAATAACAAAATATTCTTTACAGAAATAGAACATAAATAATCAAAAGGATAGTCATTGCTGACAGGTGGGCCATACCAGCACAACAAAAATGGTGATACTAACAAAGTTAATTTATGGATTCAGAGCTATTCCAATAAAACTACCAATTCATGGCAAGAAAATCAAGTATTCAAAATAAGTATTAAGACAGTTCTAATTCAGTTTAACTCCATCACATGTTTAAAGACTATGTAGAAAAGCTTCTGGTCCTGCTTTAGCTTATAGGGATCACCCATGCTGCCTATAACCTACTTCAGGGGCTACCATCCTTATCTTACATGTCCCAGATTCCTTTGACAACCACTCTAGTGAAGCCTATGGACCCTTTCTCAGAGTCATGTTTATAAATGCATAGAACAAAACCCTCCCTCTCTCTCTCTTTCTCCCTTTCTCTCCCTCCCTTCCTTCCTCCCTCTGTGTGTTTATGTATGTATATATGTATACATATGTGTGTGTATATATATATATATATATATATATATATATATATATGTAAACAACAACAATGTAAATGGAATGAACAACCACCAACAAAACAAAGAGAAACGAAACTGAATCCTGAGGGTGGAGCCAAGACAAGGACTGACCTGAGCTCTCCCAAATCCCCCTCTAAACAATATGAAAATAATGCCTCAGAATGAACATCGAAGCATCAGAACCACAAAAGGATAGAGTGAAGCAATGTTTCAGTCCAAGACAACTTAGAAGGCTGGCAGGAAAGATCTGCCTCACAGGGATGAGAGTGGAGCGCCATCCAGAGGAGGCCGTGCCCAAGCACAGATCACCCTGACAAGCTAGCAACGGGCCTTGAGGGTAACTGAACTGGTGGCAGGGGTTTCTGGAGCTCGCAGCCTACAGACAAAAAGAGGATTAGACGACTGATGAGAAGGAAGCCACAAGGGACGCTTTGCTGGCACTGCTGGCAGGACTCTGTGGTATTGCCCATACGTAGTTCTGGGTCCCAGTCCCAGGGCAAGGAGGGGCACTAGCAGGAGCATGAACCGTGAACACAGCTCCATGGCAGAAAAGAGTACTTGTAGCCACTCACAGAGTGCAGGCCAGGAGAGCAAAGATCCCGCCTCTCCTTAGATCATGCCACCTTGGAAGACCTGAAAACTTACAGACCCCCAGAACCAGCTCTGAAAGTAGCAGCACAAAAGACCTGAAGCTGGGGACACTGTCCCCTCCACCCAGGGAGCTGAGCCCATAATTAACATGAAGCTCAAAGTCAAGAAATAGATCCAAAAAATGAGCGAACAATAAAAAAAAGAACCTGACCATAAAAAAGCTGCTGTGATGACAAGAAAGAATCAAAACCCAAGCTCAGAAAAAGGCAACAATGTCAAAACAGCCATATGTAAAACCTCAAAGGAAAAATGTGAATTGGTCTCAGGCCCAAAAAGAATTCCCAGGAAAGCTCAAAAATAATTCTAAAAATCAAATAAGATAGACAGAAGAAAAAATGGGAAAAGAAATGAAAGTGATACATGAAAATCATGAAAAAAACAGTCAACCGTTTGGTAAAGTCACAAAAAACACTGAAAAAATAACACCTTAAAAAAGAATAGGCTACATGGTAGAAGAAGCATGACAATCTACTGAAGAGCTCCTTAAAAAGCAGAATTGGCTAAATGGAGAAAGGGGTACAAAAACTTCCTGAAGGAAAAAGTTCTTTAGAAAATAGAATTGGGTGAGTGGAAGCTAATAAATCCAAGAGACTTCAACAAACAATAATATAATGTCAAGAAAATGAAAAAAGAGAAGACAATGTGGAATATCTCATTGGATTACCTGGAAAACAAATTCTTTTTTTTTTCTCTTTGGAGGTGAGACAGCAGGGCAGGGCAATTGGGGTTGAGTTACCCAAGGTCACATGGCTATTAAGTGTTAAGTGTCTGAGGCCGGATTTAAACTCAGGTCCTCCTGACTCCAGGGCCAGTGCTCTATTCACTGCACCACCTAGCTGCCCCATGACCTGGAAAGTAGATTAAAGGGAGATAATTTTAAAATTGCTGGACTACTTGAAAATCATGTTCAAAACGAAGAGTCTAGACTTCATATTTCAACAAATCATCAAGGAAAATTAACCTGATATCTTAGTTCCAGAGGGCAAAACAGACATCAAAAGAATCCACCGATTACTTCCTGAAAGAGATCCCAAAATGAAAACTCCCAGGAATATTATAGCCAAAATTCAAAGCTCCAAAGTCAAGATGAGCAGCTGGGTGGTGTAATGAATAGAGAGCTGGGCCTGAAGTCAGGAAAACTAATCTTCCTGAGTGCAAACCTAGTCTCAGACACTTACTAGCTGTGTGACCCTAGGCAAGTCACTTAACCATATTTGCCTCGGTTCCTCGTCTGTAAAATGAGCTAGAAAAGGGAGTGGCAAATCACTCCAGGATCTTTGCCAAGAAAACCCCAAATAGGGTCACACTGAGTCAAACACTGAGTCAAACACACTGAGTCAAATGAGGCAACAACTGAACAGTAACTCAGGGCAAGAAGACAATATTACGAATAACCAGAAAGAAACAGTTCAAATATCGTGGAATCACAGTCAGGATAGCGCAAGATCTAGCAGCTTCAACATTAAGGGATTGAAGGGCTTGGAATACAATATTCTGGAGGTCAAAGGAGCTAGGATTAAAACCAAGAATCACCTGCCCAGCAAAACTCAGCATAATGCTTCCATGGGGGAAAAAATGAATATTTAATGAAATAGAGCATTCCTGATGAAAAGACTAAAGCTGAACAGAAAATCTGATGTTCAAATACAAGACTCAAGAGAAGCATAAACAGGTAAATAGGAAAAAGAAACTATAAGGGATTCAATACAGTTAAACTGGCTACATTCTTACATGGGAAGATGATACTTGTAACTCCTAAGAACTTCATCGTTATTAGGGCAGTTTGAAGGAGTACATACATAGACAGAGGGCACTAGTGAATTGACTATAATATAAAAAATGAAAATAAGGAGTGAGAAAGCACAATGCCCTGAGAGAAGGGGGAAGGAAGAGGCAGAATGAGGTAAATTATTTCACACAAAACAGCTTTTACAACGGAGGGGAAGACAAGCAGATGTGCAACATTTGACCCTTATTCTCATCAACATTGGTTCAAAGAGGAAATAACACACACAGTTGGGTACAGAAATCTATCTTACCCCATAGGAAAATAGGAGGGGAAAGAAGAGGAGGGCTGCTAGAAGGGAGGGCAAATGGGGGAGGTGGTGATCAGAAGATTGAGGAGGGGAAGGATGAAAGGAGAGAAAGAGAGAGAAAGAGAAACAGGGGGAAGAGTGGGATGGAGGGAAACGCACAGTTAGAGATCCTAACTGAATATGAATGGCATGAACTCACCCATAAAACAGAAGCAGAAAGCAGAGTAGATTACATGATTTAGACATAAAAGGTGATATGATGAGCAAATTAGAGAAACATGGAATAGTTTACCTGTCAGCTCTGTGGATAGGGGAAGAATTTATGACCAAAAAAAGAAATAGAAAGCATTATAGAATGTAAAATAAATAATTTTGATTATATTAAATTAAAAAGAGTTTGCATGAACAAAACCAGTCAAGATTAGAAAGAAAGAGAAAATTTGGGGAGAGGGGGTGATTACAGCAAGTTTCTTGCTTGATAAAGGCCTCATTTATCAAACATATAGAGAATGGGGGGAGGGCTTAGGTGTTTTCTCATATCTCTAAGACCAGGTTTCTTATGAATAATTCCCAAAAGAAGAATTTTAAATGATCAAAAAAGACATAGGAAAGATTGCCCCATCACTAATAAGCATACAGCAAATTAAAACAACTCTAGAGTTTCACCTCACATCCAACAACCTGGCAACAGATGAAGAAAAGATAGAAACAATGTTGGAGGAGTTGTCACAAATATATTGTTGGTGAATCTGGGAAGTGATCCAACCATTCTGGGAAACAATTTGAATTATGTGGGAAAAATTGACCTGCCATTGGGCTTATATCCAAAGGGGGTCAGAGCAAGAAAGGGACCATAGATAGCAAGATATTCACAGAACTACTTTTCATGATTGCAAAACAAGCCAATAAACCTGAAAACAAAGTGAATGTCCATCAATTGGAGAATATAGCTGAATAAATCACGACCTATAACTGTAACATGATATTATAATGCTATAAATGATGAAGGTAAGAAATTCAGAGAAATTTGGGAAGGATTGTATAAAGTGATGTAGAGTGGAGCCATCATAATCAGAAAAATACCCTATCTGACTGCAATAATGCAAAGTACACTGGAATAAAACCAAACATTGTGCAATTGTAGTGACCAATTACGAGCCCAAAGAAAAGAGGAGAAATTTCATGCCCCTCTTTCCTTGAATACATAGGGAAACATGAAGGTTGAATGTTTCACACACTGTCCAACATGGTCACAGTGGGCTATAGGATTTAATCTAGTTCTATATTTTAAAAAACAAACAAATATGTTTTTCTGATCCAGCCCCTAGATCAACAGTTCTCAACCTGTGGGTTGTGACCCCTTTGGGGGTCAAACAACCCTTTCACAAGGGTCACGGTCGCCTAAGACCATTGGAAAACACATATTTCTGATGGTCTTAGGAACCAAGACACCACTCCTCTATCCGTCTCCAGGCAAGTCCACCCACACGTAGATATGCCCACATACAAATATTAAAGGATCACAGCATTAGGAAGGTTGAGAACCACTGCCCTAGATGGAGACTCCAGCAATGAACAAAAGACCTATGTGTATGTTTAACTTGTTTTGCACTTATAACACATGTGACATGAGTGGTTGTGGATGTTGTGGTTGGTTGACCAAACACCCTTTCCTTTCTACCTCTACACACCCAGTTACAACAATTAGCTTATTTGTTTTTTTAGCCTAGGGGCAATATAATGTCCCATCAGATCATGGAGAACATTCACTGATGCTTTATAGGGTTCGTATCAGGTAAAGAACTAGTCCCAAAATTACAATAGCTCTGAGCTCCCAGTTAGGAAAATGCCTAACATTCAGTCAGAGGTTTGATTCACTCCCCTAATTTAAGTTGAGGCATATCCCTCTTACCAGATAGGCAAGAAATGGGAAGGTAGAGAAATAACAGACCTTCTTGTTGGAATTTGGAGTGAAACACATCTCAAGCCTTCAGCTTGAGTCCTCTGATCCAAAATGCCCATAGGAAAAGGATAATGGACCATCTTTTGCTTCTTCCTTTTCAATGTTGCCCCTTTGCCACCAAATCTTTCCAACTCAATTCATTAAATCTTTGGTGGGACTTGGGAACCCTATTTCTCTGACTATTCAGGTCTTAAGGCCCCGACTCCTTGCTATCAGTCTCTGGCTTAAAGACTGTATGCATCCCTTTAGGAACTCAAGCTCCTGAATCAATACCGTCTCCCAGCTCAAAGCTGACAATAATCCGAAGTCACTCTGAGGACTGAAAGGGGAATGTTTGTCTCTCTGAACTACAACTCCCAGGATTCCTATCAATTTTGAAACCCCTATCATATTTCTCCCTGAGGTTTAGAAATTTGCAGCCTCCTGCTAAGATGGCTGTGGTTCCCTTGACATCTGGATTTATACTGTAGAGCATCAAATTACATTAGCATTTAACAGAACAAGGATGATTAACTCTATGTCCCAGATAATCACTTTACAATGCCATTTGCAGCAAACACACATCAACAATCCATGCAAAGGACCAAGTCCCATGCAGAGCATCACTTGAAAAGTTGCTTTGGTGATTGGAGGTCTGAATTTCATGACGGCTATTTTCACATGGCAGTGCATGTAGACCCATATAACCCAAACAAATAGGCATGTAAACAAATAAGACCAAAACAATAATGACCTCTACGGGGTATACAGAACACTTGGCCCATGTGCTCACTTCCTGGATTATCTTCACAGGGAGTTAGGGCTCTCTGGATGGGATGTGCTCCTGGCCTTTTCCAGCTCCCCTTCATGGGCTGTCTTCCCCCATTAGCATATAAGCTCTTTAAGGACCTTGTTTCCTTATATTTGTATTCCAAGTGCACATGTTCTATCTACCTAACATGTTCTAACTCCAACATGTTAGAGTCTGGAAAAATGGCTCAGGAAACATACCTTATTTGATGAGGCACTCCATGGTCCCTTTCAGATCTGTTTCTGAGTCTAGTCAAAAAACACTTGGTGCATCCAGTACCTCCCACTGGCAATAGAAGGGTCATTTCATGATAAACCATAAAAGAGTCCAAACAATAGCTGAACTCAGGACTGTGGTGGATGAAGGAGAGAAGCTTCAATGCCTTCAGTCCTGTAAAATCACTTGCCTCAATTAAAGGCAGCATACCATACCAATCAATCTACCCAAAAATTACTTTACTGAACTAGAAATATAGTGACAAAATTCATTTGGAAGAACAAAAAATCCAGATTATCAAGGCAATTAAGGAAAAGAAATGCTAGGGAAGGTGGCCTAGCCGTACCAGATTTTAATCTGTATTATAAAGCGGCAGTCATCAAACTACTTGGTACTGGCTGAGGAATAGAGTAGTGGATCAATGTAATAGATTGGGTACACAAGACTCAGCAGTCAATGATTATAGTAATATACTGTTTGATAAACCCAAAGACTCCAGTTTCTGGGATAAGAACTCACTATTTGACAAAAACTGCTGGGAAAATTGGAATATAGTATGGCAGAAATTGGGCATAGACCATCATCTAACGCCGTACACCAAAGTCAGGTCTAAATGGGTGCATGACCTAGGTATAAAGACTGATACTGTAAATAATCTAGGGAAGCAAGGAATAATTTACTTGTCAGATTTATGGAGTATAAAATGCAAAATGGATAATCTTGAGTACATTAAATTGAAAAGTTTCTGTACAAACAAAGCCAATGTAACCAAGATTAAGAGGGAAGTGAGAAATTGGGAAAGAATATTTACAACCAGTGTCTCTGATAAAGGCTTCATTTCTAAAATATACAGCAAATTAAGTAAAATCTATAAGAATACAAGTCATTCCCCAATTGATAAATGGTCAAAGGATATGAACAGGCAATTTTCAGTGGCAGAAATTAAAGATATCTTTAAGCACATGGAAAAATGCTCTAAATCACTATTGATTCGAGAAATGCAAATCAAAACAACTTTGAGGTACCACATCTCACTAGTCAGATTGGCTAAGATGACAAAACAGGAAAATGA
>CM053591.1:187908684-187928081 GCA_028646515.1 Pseudochirops corinnae
AACCAGGAAAAATTTGTACACAATCACAGACACATCGTATGTGTGATGACCAACCTTGATAAAGTGGACTCTCCTCAGCAACACACAGCTAAAAGACAACTCTACAAGTCTCAGGTTGGAAGGAGAGATCTACATTCAGAGAAAGATCTAGAAAGAGTAGAGTTTAAATGGAGACTGAAGCAATACATGCTATCGTCCTTTTTCATGTTTGGTTTTCTTTCTTTTTTCCCAGTGATCACTCATTGGTTACAACCCTTCTATACAACCAGACTATTGTACAATGTGAAAGTATTGGCAGATCCTATACTTGATTGCACAGCACCATGGGGGAGAGGGAGCAAAGGGAGGGGAGAAAATCTGAAACTCAAGGGATTGTGGAACTGAATCTTGTAAACTAAAAGTAAATAAACAAGTCGATGAAAAAAACAAAAACAAAAACAAAAGTTCCTGATAAGTTTGCATCAAGTTATCTCATTGGCCATCTGCAGTTTCCATCCAATACCTGTCCCTGAGGGATTAACTCAAGGACCTGCCTATCCATTTTCCTGTCAGAACCCAGATTAGAGACATTCTTCATCCATTTGATCTTTTTTTCATACAGCTTGCTAGACTGGTCTCCATGAAGTCATTTAGGAGGTTACAGGGCACTGGAAGCCTTGCCACAATCAGCACTACTTTATCTGCAAACAGGAGCTTCACATAGCAAAAACAATTCAAACAGTCCCACGTCTCCAAATCTGGGGAGCTTACTACTGTGCTGTGCTGTGATTTCATTCTTGAAGCACCCCCTCCAGTTAAGAGCTGTCATGAGGTCTTATGGATGATACATTCACCAGATGGAGAAAGGATGTCCACTGTCTAGGCCAGTGGTTCTCAACCTTCCTATTGCCGTGACCCTTTAATATGGTTCCTCGTGTTGTGGTGACCCCCAACCGTAAAATTATTTTTGTTTCTACTTCATAACAGTAATTTTGCTACTGTTATGAATCATAGCATAAATATCTGATATGTAGGATGTATTTTCATTGTTACAAATTGAACATAACCCACAGGTTGAGAACCTATATCTTGGAAAGGTACTACAGATAGCTTAATGTACTTGTTTATGTAGACCTGATAGACCTATTATGCCCAGAGAAGATGGAGAGGGATATATATGCAGATAGAGATGGATGAATATTCATGAGTGCAGTCCTTAATTCCCAAGGAATTCTACCAGCTCCTGTTTTTACTTTATCTAACCCTGATCATGGTTGATGCATTTTGACCTTCTCTCATCTTTGCTAAGTAGTCTGCTTCCAGGACAGACTTTTCAACTCAATAGGCCCACCAAAGCTTAGAGCAGTGGTTCTCAACCTTTCTAATGCCGTGACCCTTCAATATTCGTACGTGGGCATATTTGCACGTGGGCGGACCCGCCTGGAGACAGATAGGGGAACAGTGTCTCGGTTCCTAAGACCATCGGAAATATGTGTTTTTCTATGGTCTTAGGCAACCCCTGTGACCCCTGTAAAAGGGTCATTCGACCCCCAAAGGGGTCGCGACCCACAGGTTGAGAACCACTGGCTTAGAGCCTGCTGGCCCAAACTTCCAGAATTGGGGGGAGGGGGAGGACAGCTGAACAGTCCTAATCTAATATTAAAGTACATGTTGTAGCACTGTTTTACTTTTCAGCACAAGAAATTTTTCTTCAAACCCTGGTTTTACGCTAACTGGCTATTTTTTCACTAAGATATAAGAAAGAGCACCTTGGAGCATAGTGTTAGTTTTCTTAACGTTCTCATTATTTCATTTGCTACATCGCAGCTTCTTGTTTATTTCTATTTATTGCTTTCATTTCAGGAGAATTTTCTTTGTTTTCACAAATAGGATCTGCATTTGGTGATATTTTCCACGATACGTTATCCTTCTTATTAGATTGTTTAACATATTATTGCCTTCAATATTAATAAGCCTTGTTGGTTGCCTAATTCTTCAGAGAAAAGCCTCTAAAGCTTTGGCCCAGAATTAAGAAACCACAATGCTCAGTAGCCTAATTGCAACACAATTCTGAATTCTGGATTTGCATCAAATATTTCTCTTTCATTCCCCTAGCACCTTTTGTTTCTAGGCTTCTCCCAATCCCCCACTTCATGCTACAGATACTAGAGACCCAGAAAAGAAAGCTTTTCTCCCTAAAGACCTTGGCACTGTCAAATGGTTCAACATTAGAAAGAGATATGGGTTTACTAATGGAAATGATACATAAAAAATGATGCATGGCCATCTGCTTTGATGCTGTGCCCTAAGGATTATGGATCTTTTCATCTGACTTGAAGCTGAAACGTCCTCAATGTGCTGTCTCCTTCTATTAGAATGTAAGATCCTTGGGAGCAGGGGCTGTCAAACATTACTACTTATACCCCCAACACTCTGTCCAGTGCTTGAAACACAGTAAGAGTTTAAGACATTCTTTTTCACACCTAGAAAGACTTACATGAACTGATGCAGAGTGAAGTGAGCAGAACCAGGAGAATACTGTACACAGGAACAGTCACACTGTGTGATGACCAACTCTGACATACTTAACTCTTCTGAGCAGTACAAGGATCTAAGACAACTCCAAAAGATTCACAATGGAAAATGCTATCCGTATTCAGAAAAAGAACTGTGGATTCTGACTGTGGATCAAAGCATGCTATTTTCTCTTTTTTCTTTCTTGTGGTTTTTCTCTTTTGTTCTGATTCTTCTGTCACAATATGACTAATATGGAAATATGTCTAATAGATTGTACATGTATAACCTGTACCAGACTGTTTGCCATCTTGAGGAAAAGGGAGGAGAGGGAGGGGGAAAAAATTTGAAACTCAAAATCTTACAAAAGTGAATGTTGAAAACTAAAAAAAAAGAAAGAAATTAATAAAAAAAAAAAAAAGAAAATTCAAAAAAAGAAAAGAAACTCTTTTTCATTCATTTAGGTTGACTTCAACATTTCAAGCATCAAAATCCCTGAAGTGGAAGATAGAGAGAGAAATCTCACAGACAAACATATGTATATGTGTATGTATACAAAACCAAGCCCTCTATAACCTGGTGGGTGATTTTTGGGAATTGCGCTAGTTGAAAAAGATATCTTTCTCTGGTCAGCTGAATGATAAATCTATGAAAAACTAGCTAGTTAAGCCAGCCTTCAGACTACATATATGCAATCCTTGACCAGACCCATACTTAAAGCCTTACCACCTCAGTAGCACTCATGAAAGAAGGATTCAGAGACTCTTGGGAAAACTTGCAGGAACTGATGCAGAGTTAAATGAGGAGAACCAGGAAAACAATGTTCAGAATAACTATAATAATATAAAGGAAACTGCATTAAAAAGTTTAAGACCTATGATCAACACTGTCAGACAAGCAATCTGTCAGTAAGCATTTCTTAAATGTCTGCTTGGTGGCGAAATGAATAGAGCTTCAGACCTGGAGTCAGGAAGACTTGTCTTTTTTAGTTCAAATCTGGCCTCAGATACTTGCTAGCTGTGTTACCCTGGCCAAGTCACTTACTATTATTTGCCTCAGTTTCTTCATCTGTAAAATGCACACTGGAGAAGAAAATGGCCAACCACCCCAGTATCTTTCCCAAGAAAACCCCAAATAGGGTCATGAAGAGTTGGACGTGACTGAAAATGACTAAACAACAAATGTTTACTTTATGCCAGGCATTGGGGATACAAAGAAATGCAAAAATAAAAATGAAAAACAATGACAACACTCGTTCCTTCTCTCAGGGAACTCACAGTAGTACATGGGAACAACATGCAAACAACTATGTACAAACAAGATGCACACAGGATAAATTAAAGATAGGCTCAGAGGAAAGGCACTAAGATTAAGGAGGATTTCTTTAGAAGATGAGACTTTAGCTGAGGCTTGAAGAAGCCGAGAAGAATGAATGAATGGATAGATGGATGGATGGATGGATGGATGGATGGATGGATGGATGAATGGATGGATGAATGAATCAATGGATGAATGAATCTCTAGTGGGTAAAGATAAGGAGAGAGAGTACCAAGCATGGGATCAGCCAGGGAAAATGCTTTAGCATTTTAGCATTTAGCATTTAAGGGTCTTATGTGAGGAATGGGGGAGGGAGGGGAGGATCACTGTTGCTGGATTCCAGAGTATATCAGAGGGAGGAGGAAGGTGTAAAAAGAATGGAAATTAGAGAAGGGTCAGGACATGAAGGGCTTTAAAAGTCAAACTGAGGCTTTTATAATTTATTCCGAAGGTGACAGAAGCCACTGGAGTTTGTTAATAGGGAGATGGTATGGGCGGACCTGTGATGATTTTGACAACTGAGGGGAGCACAGACTAGGATGAGGACAGTCGTAGGCAGGGAGACCCCAGCATGAGAAGAGAATGGTTCAAGCATGTGGCAATAAGTCCCTAGCTAGCCCACAGGGTCCACACTGCCAGAAGAGAGAAGGGGCTTGTGCAACAGATGTTGGGAGCATAGGAATTACAGTACTTGGCAACTGTGGACCTTGCTATTAGTATTATTATTATTACAATTATAATTATAGCATTTATGTAGCATTTTGAGGTTTGAAAAGAGCTTTACAAATGTTATTTTATCATCACAACAACCCTAGAAGGTAGGTACTATTATTCTTCCCATCTTATAGATGATGAAATTGAGGCAGTCAGTGGACTTGCCCAAGGTCACACGGCTACTAAGTCTGAGGTCAAATTTGAACTCAAGTTTTCCTGACCTCCAGTTCAGCACCCTAATTACACTGTGCCACCTAAATAAATGCCCATGGTGAATAAGGGGTGTGGCAGGTATTTTTAAATGTATTTATTAGAGCTTAAAAATCATCAGTAAACACAAACTTTCAATAAGTAAAGAAGACAAATGAGATGGTATACTCTACAAGTATAACCTTGAAAACTGAGGGCAATAAGTCTCCAGAGGAGGACTTTTGGGGGTGATCTACTTCCCTGAGGAGAAGAGCTGGTTGGAATGTCTGCGGTATGGAGCACTGGACCTGGAGTCGGGAAGACCTGAGTTTGAATTCTGCCTCCAATACTTCCTAGCTGTGTGACCCTGGGCAGGTCATGTAACCTCTGCCTTGCTCAATTTTCTCATCTGTAGAATGAGGATGATAACAGCATCTATTTCTCAGCATTGTTGTGAGGATCAGATGAGAATACATACAAAGCACTTTTCAAACCTTAAAAACATTTGACTTAGAGATAATAACGGCTAACCAAAATAGCCAAAATTTAGTTTGCCATTATTATTCATAGGCTAAACTGGATTGCTCACTGTCCCCAGTAGTGACAGTTCATCTCCTGCCTCCATGCCTTTGCATAGGCTGTCCTCCCTGCTTAGAATGCCCTCCCTGCTTACCTCTACCGCTTAGAATATCTAATTCCCTTTTGGGTTGTGCTCAGATACCATCTCCTACACAAAACCTGTCCTACTCCCCCTTGATGTTTGCATTCTCTATCCTTCCCCCAAAACTACTTAGTACATATTGTGATATTTATTTATGTCCACACATGTTGTATATTCCATCCTCCAGCTGCATATAGCTCCTAAGAGCGAAGACTGAGGGTTTTTTCCTTTGTATACCCAATGCCTAGTACAGTACATTGTATATAGTGGGTGCTTGTCAAATGAATGCATGTCTCTATAAAGTCCCTCAGAGATCTAGAGATCTGTCACCATGGATCAGAAAGGAGAGTTGCCGTTAGGCAATGTTTACAAAATCTCCAAGAAGGCAGATGAATAAAGTCAGGACTCCAGCTTTTCCTTCTGTAATATCTCCTTGTTTCTACTTGAGCAGACTTCTGAGATCCACCTTCAACTTTAGCAATCCTACTTACATCAGCCTTCTCCTTTCTACTTCAAGAACCAGTCTCCTCAAAGAAGATTAATCTCTGGACAAAAGGATGGCTTTGTAAAGTCCAATCCAAGATAAACACTGAAAGGAGTGTGAATCTTCTTTAAAATACGTCAGCAGATTTGCTGTCTGGGATTATACTCCCCTGAATTCCTTCCTGTTTCTGATCTTCTCTGCCAAACTCCCTTGTGTGATTAATTTTAGTGTGGTACTATAATCCTCACTTCTGACTTAATTTTGTTTTAATGATAGCACAGGTGTTCCACATGAAAGAAAAAGCATTCAGCTGACAAAACTAAGGTTTGGTAGACAAGAAATTCCAGGCACAAAAATGAAGCTGAGAGGAAAAAAAAGCAGATCCACAACTCTTGGACTATGTGTGTGCTACAAAGCCAGAAAACAAAGATCACCTCTGAGAGGTTCTTAAAAATGCTTTAAACCTTCATTTCCCAAATGGCCCAGAAAATAGCTAGACCTGAAGAGGGAAAAAAAAAATGCCTAAAATCTCAACTATCTGAATTGCCTACAGAAATCAATTGGAAGAAGATTTCATTGGAACTGCATCTTATGCCTATGTTGGAATTAAAATTTTGTCCAAGGTTTATTGCTTGAATTTCAAATAATGCCAAGTTCCCACAAGTTCTGCTAAAGAAAAAGGAAGGTAAACAAGGAAACCTTACCAAAATATCTTAAAAGTTCCTTTTCACCTGTCTAAGATTTTAGTCCCTCTGATAACAAATCACTTTTCTTTTTACCTGGTTTCTATTATTACCCACCTTTGCGGAGTAGGAGAGCGGCTATCGGAGGGGCTTCACTAAGACACATACCGGATGTACTGCCATATTGATTCTGTAATAAGCTTGCAGCATCAGTGGCTTTGAAGGTTGGGATTTTGCAAGTGGCATTCAAAAATAACATAATATTGTAAGTGAAAATGCTAGATTCTCTTGTCAGTGTCCTTTTGAGCATCACTGATGACCAAGCCGGCTTTTCTCATCTACAGAAGACATTGATTTTCGATGACCTGGGAAGCCACAGCAGCCCTACTACCTAGCTCCTTCTCTCCAATAACATAGTAGCTATCCAGGTTGATATCCTCCCTCTTAGAACCTGGGGGGTAGACTGCCGTAGCTGCCCACTCCCCATTCTCTAATCCATCCTTCACATAAAAGCTAAATTGATAGCCTCAAGCACAGATCTGACTATGTCGCACCCTTACTCAGAAATTTTCAGAGACCCCTCCTCTGGGTTCAAATTCAAAATCTTCAGCCTGGCACGTAACATACTATACATACATTCTTTCCAGTCTTATTTCACGATATTCTTCAGACACACTGCATTCCAGCTGGCTTTGCCGAGTTCCCTGTACAGGTCATCATATCTGCTGCCCACCTGGCATTACACAGATGGTTCCCATGTCTGGAATGGATTTCCTCGGATGCCAACTCCTCCACAATGCCTTTCCTGACCCCCGACTTATTATCACTTCCTTTTGAAAAAAATTTCTATGGCTTTATGTATACAGTTTGTGTTTATATAATATTCATGATAATAGCTAGCATATATAACTACATAAATAATTATATATGTATAAATAGGTATAGTTATAAATAGATATAGCTAGCATATATTATATAACACCTACAATGAGCTAAACACTGGGGATATAAAGGCAAAAAATGATGCCTGTTCTCAAGGAGCTTACATTCTCTAGACTAGAGGGACACCACACAAACATTTCTAGGTATATGCAAAATAAATTCAAGGTAATTGTGGGGGAATCAGGGGAAGGGAACAGCATTTACTGAGTGCCTACTATGTGACAGGCACCATGCTAAGTGTTTTATAAATATTCTCTTATTTGATTTATCAGGGCTTCATGTAGAAACGGAAACTGGAGATGAGTTTTGAGGGAAACAAGAGGTGGCAGTGAGGAGAGAGGGCATCCCAGGCAGGAATCAAGCCAATGCAAAGTTGTAGAGGTGGGAGAAGGTGTGAGGTATAGCAATAAGCCAGTTTAGATGGATAATAGAGTGGGAGAAGGGGAATAATTTCTAATAAAACAGGGAAAGTTGATGGGGGGAGGTTTCCAAGGGCTTTAAAAGTCAAGCAGAGGATTTCAGATTTGATTTTAGTCACAAGGGCCAGGGGGAGTTTATGGAGCAGGAGTACAATATTGTGGGACCTGGGCTTTAGGAAAGTCTCTTTGGCAGCTGTGTAGAGGATGGCAGCCAATACTTGGTAGAATCTGCTAAAGTTTATGTTAGGCTAGCACAGACATCAAAAATCCAGGGTTATCCCCATGTCACGGGGACATACTGGAGTAAAACTGAAGTGGAACTATTTCTCATATTACTTTATAGCCCAAGTCAATATATCGTAGGGGAGGTAGCACTGAATTTGGCGTAAGAAGAAACCTGGATTTAAATCTCACCTCTGACGCTTCCAAGTTCCATGAATTTTGGCAAGATTCTTAACCTCTCTGAGATCTCAATTTTCTTATCTCTAAAACAGAGATAAAAATATCTCTTAATTCTAGATCTAGCCCTGCTTCTAACCTGATAGGGTTATGGCAAAGATCAAATCAGAGAGGGCTTATAAAGGGATTTATAAACCTCAAAGCACTTCACCTTTTATTCTTTTGGTCATCTCCTGTGTGTAACTCTAGTTTCCCCAGCTAGACTATAAGGTCCTTGAGGGCAGGAATTGAGGTGTGATGTCTTCTTCACTCTTCCCAACTCACTCCAAGCACATACAAGGGCACAAAATAGATTTCCATAATTCAGTCCAACAAATATTTACTGAATGGCTCCTACATCAAATGCTATGGAGATTAAAACGAACTATGTCAGTCTCTGCCTTTGGGGAGCTCATAATTAATTCCGCCATGAAGATCTGTGGTTTTTGATTCTCTGCCTGCATTTGGTATCATTCATTTATTGCCCTTACACAGACAGACACAATCTCATGGAAGGTGTGACTGATGTCATCTGAAGAAAAAGAAACAGATGAATAATTAACCTGATTTACGCAAGTGGCATTTTCATTCCTGTTGCAATCATGGGAGGGGTGGATTTCTTCTGGAACTTAGCATAAATAACTGTAACTGATCAGCACGAGATACTGTCCATTCCTTGTCATTATTCTGGGAAGGATTTGATGATGTGATACCACGTGGAGTAGACAGATTAGACACCAGGAATCAGTGCTGCCTTCCCACTCATTGGCCAAGAAAATCTGACAGACATGCCCTGGGACCAATCAGCATTGGACATCACTCCTTATTGTCAACCAAGAACTCTAAGCATTTCCCTATCTGAGGATGCTAAATCACTGGACTTGGCTGGGGAACTATCCTTCCCAATGTCTGATTCTAAAAACTACACATTTTTCTTTGTTCTTGTTGCTCTTTCTATTGCTGCTGCTGCTGCTTAAACTAAAATTGAAGCATAAATATATAGGCAAAAACAATCTCATTCATTTCCCTTCCCCCAATAAATGGCCATAACCATATTAATTCATGTTCTGAATTTTTCTGAAGAGAAATAGTCATCAATCAATAAGCATTTCTCAAGCATTTACTATGCGCCTGTCACTGGGCTGAGGTCTGAGAATACAAAGCTGAGTGAAAAGAATACAAGACCATGTGATCAGTAAAGAGGAATAAATGTACTGTATTCTTTTGTACATACTTAAATACTTTTCATTGAAAAGTACTTAAAAATGCAATCCACAACTTATCAATAACGGCGACCTTTGCAGTGAAGCAACAATGCAATTGCCATTCACTCCCCATCAACCCCATACTCTGAAATACACAAGCAAAGAGTCGGTTTGGGCTCCTTTGTCTGCCAGTACAAATATCGCCATATATCTGCACTCGGCTTGGGGTTTTCCTTTGTATACATTCTGTATCTGTGTTCACATTGCATCCCGCCTCGCAGAATGTAAACACTTTGAGAATAAGGAATGTTTCACTTCTCTTTGTACCACCAGAGCCTAGCACAGTGACTGGCATATAGTAGGCTCTTCACAAATGCCTGTGAAATAGAGTGTTTTCAAATGAATTCATAGAATTAACCAAATTGCTCAAATCTGAAGTAGGGGAAATTCATGTGACTAACACGGTCTATAAAAAAGATTGTTCAAATTGGATGGATCCTTTTCCCCCTCAGTCATCCAAGCCATGCTCTGTAGAGCACAGCTTCTTTCCATCAGCACACTTCCCAGCAAGGCTTGAAAAATCTTTTGGCAAAACAACACAAAATCAAACAAAAATATGCTTTATTTTCCAATTGAGACTTGGTATGTTTTTCACTAGAAAAACTGGGGATTTGCTCTTCATTTCAAAGCTAATCTATTTCTCAGCACACAAAATTGCTGGTGGGTTTTTGCCACTGATGTGTGTATGTTTGTTTGTTTGTTTGTTTATTCACATAACAAATGCCAAAGTCATCAGATAGGTCTGTATTCCCATCATCTTCTCCACTCTCCAAGTCTGCCCATAACTCCTGAGAATTTTTCTTAGCACTGCCAAAAGGCCGAGTGGTTTAGCAACTTTCATCAAACTGGAAATTTATAAACTGAGAATGTTAATCCTGGATTTGCCACATGAATCATCTCAATTCCCAGCCCTACATTTTTGGCAAAGTGAAGATGGCTGCCATGTCAAAGAGCCATATTGAGGAGACCAGGGATTAGTACAGTGCTAGGAACATAATGTACACCAATGAAGACTTAATGATTAATGAACACCAAGAGATACTCTTTAATGTGGATCAGTGGAAAGGGTATAGATTTTAAGTCAGAGACCTGGATTTGAATCCCAGCTCTGTCCACTTCAACCAATGGGATCTTGAGCAAGTCATTAGTATCCCTGGGTCTCAGTTTCCTCAGCTGTAAGAGGAAGAAATGAAGTAAGATATCCTCTAAGACCCCTTCTCACTCACAAGCTATGACCATATGAACTCTAATAACCAATTAATTTAAACACGCGGTAACATCATGCCACTTGTAGATAATACGTGCATATTAACAGGTCCATATTGACAACAGCTATGATGGGTATGGAGTATCCCACCCTGGGTAATTACTATTTGCTTATTAAACATCTGTCTTCCTGACAACCAGTAGTGACCAGTCTTCAAATTTCTTGCATCCTGAATTAGAGAAATGGCTTCTTACTTCAAAAAGATGGTGGCAGTGATCATGAGCTTCAACACTCCATAGGTACTTTCACTGCCCCCAGTGAGTGGGGGCAGGACCTGCTCCCAGCTGGGCAAAGCAACACGGCCTGTGAAGACAGGAATGTTATACTTACCCATGAATACAGGGGGATCTGCAGAATAATCTATTACCAATTAGACCCAAGCAACTTCTCTGAGGCTCTGGCAGGGCACCATCACATTGATAAAAGATGTCTGTTAACTGCAAAATCTACTTACATTCAGCCTTCCCTGCACTGGTCCATTTGTCTTTTAGCTATAATGAGCATATGGAGGCAAAGCCAAGGAGTGGAGGTGTCTTTGTTATGGTAAGGAATTGCAGCTCTCTAAACAGATTCACATTCTTGGGACTCCTGGCGAGCTGCCAGAACAGAGATTAGAGGGGCTCTAGAAACATGCAGAACCTCTAAAGAGCCAAGACAGCAGCCACACGTGGAACAGGTTCGGATTCCCACTTCTTCCTTCCACAAGTCTGCAGGTCTCAGCCATTAGTTGTGAGTGGCAAGGAGGCAGTGTGAAATAGTGGAAAGATTGCTGGATCTGGAACCATAAGCTTATTGTTATGGAGCAGTGATGTGGTACAGTCGATAAGAGTGCCAGGCCTGGAGCCAGAAAGACTTCTCTGAGTTCAAATTTGGTCTCAGACACTTCCTAACTGTATGACCCTGGGCAAGTCACTTAACTCTGCCTCAATTTCTTCATCAGTCCAATGAGATGGAAAAGGAAATAGCAAACTGCTCCAATATTCTTGCCAAGAAAACCCCAAATGAGGTCACAAAGAGGACAGAAATAAGAATGTGGCAACTGACTGGATATGGAAGATGAGAAAAAGGGAAGAGTTGGGAGTGACTCGAAGGTTATGAACCTAAGAGACTGAGGATCAACCTCAACAGAAGAGGGAGAATTAAGAAGAGGGGTAGGTTTCAGGGAAAAGATAACGAGTTCCACTTCAGACATGTTGAATATAAAATGCCCAGGGGACATCCAGGTGCAGATGCTCAGCAAGCAGTCAGAGGTTTGGGACTGGAGCTCAGAAAAAAAAAAGGAAAGAGCTGGATGGGGAGTCATCTCCATAGAGATGAAAACATTCAATCGTTCAACCCACATGCACAAACGAGATCTTGGCTAAGATTCTGTAGTGAGAGAAAAAGGCCCAAGGCAGAATCTTGATATACACCCACACAGATGGGGTGGAACATTGATAATGATCTGACAGGAGAATCTGGAAAAAAAAAATGGTTAGTCCAGTAGGAGGAGAATGAAGAAAGAGCAACGTCATGAAAATCCAAAGAGGAGAGAGTCTCCAGGAGGACGGGGGGCTCAGCAGCCCCAAAGCTATAGGCAGGGAAACAAAAATAAAGACTGAGAAAAGGTCAGTGGACTTCGCTGCTAGAGATAACCATAAACACCTGGGGCTGTGGGTGCTTTAAGGTTTGCAGAGAGCTTTATTTCCATTAATTCACTTTACTCAGTAATCATTTGAGATAGGAACTGTCGTTATTGTATATGCTTACAGGTTTTTTTAACGAGGAAACTTGGGCTTAGAGAGGGTGAGTCACATGCCCAAAGTGATATTGCTAGTGATCAGCAGAGATGGGATTCCAACCCAGGTCTTCCTCACACCAAATTCAACCCCCTACCCATTGTTCCAGTTGACTGGTGGGGGCCAGAAGCCAGTTTGTCAGGAGTTGGGAAGTGAGCGTGAGGGGAAGAACATGGAAGCAACTAGCACCTCGAGACGCTTCTAGAAATTGGTTATGAAAGGGAGAAGATGAAAAGGACAGTGTCAGGCGAGGAAGATTAGGGAGAGCTAGCAGCAGGGATAGAGATGGAGATTTAAAAAAAGATTGAATACTGGAGGAGGGAGGGATGATCTAAGAGGAAAGTTCCCAGGGGGCAGGTCAGGGTATTAGTAAGTCCTTGGCAAGAAAAAGGGTCACTTCTTTTTCTGGGGATGATAAAGGAGGAGAAAGTAGAAGATTACATTGAGGGGGTTAAGGAAAAAGAGAAAGCTCACCATAGCTGGTCTCTATTTTCTAGGCAAAATATGAGCCGGATCCTCTGCTAAGAGGAAGGTGAGAGTTAGTGGAGTAAGTGCCTTGGAAAAAAAAAAGGCATCTGTGATTGTAGAAAGAATAGCGGTGTCTCAAGATCATGACTTAAGCAAAAGTTAGTCTGGTATAATAGGTGACTGGGACTAGCCAATGAATGCTCAGTCATTATGAGCACATAGCGGACACTCTGCCTAAGGCTATCAACACAAGAACTTGGACATTGAATAGGCATGTTCTCAATCAACTTACCACATGAAGAAGAGGAGTCTTTTGACTGGCTGCTAAATCAGAATGAGTTCTGCATTCAAACCTGCCAGTCTGTTTTCATTTCCCTGCTTGGCTGTGCTTGAGTGAGAGAGTCATGCTGTAAGCCTTGGGATGGGGAAAGGGCATAAGGATTCCTTCCCCATTTGAGACTGACAAGTAAGCAGTGAATATGGCCCTTTGTTCTTTCCTGCTTTTACGTGAAGTCTATTGGAGGTGATTATGACCTTGCAAGGTCAAAAGACTGAGTCACCACAAGACTTGTGATGAAAATCCAGGCCAGAGTTTGCAACCAGCTGAGGTGCCTGTGTAGCCCTGAGAATCAAACCAAATCCAGGGGTAACAGGGACATTCAACATCCAGTGATTTTGCTGATTTCATAGGCAATTTTGGTAGGATAAATGCTTTATGAAATATAAATGCTTTAAGTCTCAGCCCACTCTCCCCAGGGACCAGGGTACTATAGAAGAGAGTGTTCCCCCGACCCCGCCACCTACTCTGGTAAAATATTTTTCCTTCTGTTCTTGCTGGATTTCAGTAACTATGCCTTTGTAAAAGCTATTTGGTTAATTGTTTAAATGACATAGGTGTTAAACACTGGTGACTGATTTGGAGGAGAACACACCAAAATGGGGGTCAAGTCAATAATATTAGAGAAGAATTACCTGAACACTTCAGAGGTACCCCTGGAATCCTAAGGTAGATGAGACACAACTAGCCATGCTCTGGGAGACTAGATTTAGTATTGTGAGTAGGAGTAATAATAACTATCTTCAGAGTTTATAAAAGTTACACTGCAATTAAAAATTCACCACACAAAAACCAGAAGCTGAACAGATAATTCTCAGTGATCAGAACTGAGAGGGTAGATGTGGGCTTGATAATACCCAAATCATTTTTATAAGGTTATTAAAATGATAGATCAAGAGAATGCCACTGACGTAGGATACATGTTGTGGTTTGTACAAAGGGAAGAAAATAGAACCTTCAAATCATTGAGTTCAATTCCTGCCAGAAGTCTCAATTGTATCAGTAAAGGAATGCTATTGCTCAGTGAAGTCAGAAAGAAAAAAAATAAAGAGATCACAGAGAGTCACCATGACTTCATCGAGAACAAATCAGCCCTAAACTTACTTCCTTTTCTTGACAGTCATAAGACCAAAAGATCAGGGGAACAACATAGACATATTTTACCTAGATTTTATCAAAGGATTTTATAAAGCATCTCATGCTATTTTTGTGGAAAAGATTAGAGGTAGACCAGGGGTGAATAGACTATGACCCATGGTCAGATCTGACTCACCACCTACTTTTTTATAGTCCAAATATAATGAAACTTTCTTTTAAAATGTAAAATTCATTCTTAGCTCACCAGGACGTACAAAAACTGGGATGGATTTGTCCCTCAGGCATCATTTGTCAGAACTAGACAATAGTACAATTAGGCAGACAGAATTGTTGAATGGAATAGTCATTAATGGTTCAGCATCAATATTCAATATCATTCCTCTCCAGGGTTCTCTCCTGACTCTCCTCCTGGACTTTCTCTACCATCACCAACTGGAAGCATACTCCACCCCTGGATCACACCCACTGGAAGTGCCCTCCACCCCAGCAATCCTTCCCTCTGTTGGACTGCTTCCTCCCATAGCCTCCATTTTAAGGAGCCTAACTACATCTTCATCCCTCTCCAGGCTATACTCTTTATTGTCTTCCTCCATTGGAATACAAGCTCCTTGAGGGCAGGGGCTGTATTTCTGCTTATGTTTGTGTTCAAAGAGCATAGCCCATAGTAAACATTTAATAAATGCTTGTTGATTTGACTTGAAAGTAGGTTTCCTGTGTTGTTAAACAGTTTTATAAATAACTGGTATAAATTCCTAAGTGGCCTGCTTATCCAATTTTTCCGCAGCTAGGTGGCACAATGAATAGAGTGCTGGGTCTGGAGTCAAGAAGACTCACCTTCTTGAATTCAAATCCAGCTTCAAACACTTCCTAGCTGTGTGACCCTGAGCAAGTCACTTCACCTTGGTTGCCTCAATTTCCTCATCTGTAAAATGAGCTGGATAAGGAAATGGCAAAATGCTCCAATATCTTTACCAAGAAAACCCCAGATGGGTCACAAAGATTCCGACCCGATTGAAACAACCAAACAACCATACAGTTTTCAGAGGATACAAATCTCAAAGGGATTTTTATGACACCTTGTGATAGATTCAGGATTCACAAAGATCTTTAGGGCTAGAACCCCGAGTCACAGTAAATGAGATCCAACTGAATGGAGACAAATGTAAAGTCTTTCACTTGAGCTCCAAAAATCAATTCCATGTGTATAAGATGGGGAAGACATTCTTAGAAAAATGGTTTATCTGGAAAATTAAAAAGCTAATGGTTTTACTAGCCAAAGACCCCACAGTGTGAAATGGCAGCTTCCAAATGGACAGTCTTAGCCAGCATTCAAAGAGACATAATGTCCAGAACCCTAGGAGGCAGAGCTCCTGTACCCTGCTCACATCTGGACTACCATATTAGGTCTGCACACTACACACCAATGAGTTTGAAAGCATTAGGTGGAGGGCAACTTGTACAGTGAAGGGAGTGATGGAGTATGAAAGGCTCTGCCCTTTCCCTGGCAGTGTGGTTATAGGACAGGTATTCCCATACCTTAGGTCCCCTGCCCATTCAGGAAGAGTATGGATTTGCCCAAATAGTAGAGTTAAAGGAATTTTTAGCTGAGCAATGGCACTCAGTGAGTAGTGAAAAATAAAACATCATCACCTTGGTGAGAGGTCTCCAGCAATACCCTTCAGGGCACTATATGGCAGCCTTTTTTAGTGACTTAGTTGTAGATTTTGAAAAATACATTTTTATCAAATTTGCAAATGACATAAAACTGAGAGGAATAATTAATAGGGTAAAAGATATACTTAAGATTGAAAATCATCCCAATGGTATAGAACAACAGGCTGAAATAAATATGATGAAATAGAATGGAGATAAGTAGAAACTATAGCACTGATGTATTAGTGCCACAACTATGTAAGTATAGGAAGGTTTAATGGCAGCTCCTGTTAAAAAAAAAAAAAAAACAACCCAAAAAAACCCTGGGTATTGTGACTGGACACTGGGACCCACTCTTGGTGCAGGCACCTATACAAGTTTCCTTTCTGTCCCTGCAGGAATGCTGGTCATCTTCTCTGTTATAGTGACAGCTACTGCTTAACTCCCAATTTTTTTGCAGCAAAGTAGATAAACATGAGATGACATTTATAATGACTGCAAAACACCATGTGAGCCTGAGGACAACCAGCTCTTCTTTGTAGATACATTTGTAGTATTCTGTTTCACGTCTCTCCTTGGAAAAGATGTGGGTTCATAAAGTTGGCCCTCAGTTGTGCAGTATTACAGTAAACAGAAAGGGTGATGGTGTCAACGAATGCCTTGAAAAAAAACAGAACCACCCTCTCTAGCCCTCTGAAAATCCTAGGATTTGCCAAGAAGTAGACCAGTAGAGAAGGAGACTCGACTCTAAGATACAAATCCAAAAAGCAAAAGCTGTGCTGGTTAATATTTTATTCTTGGTAGCTCATTTAGGGAAATCATTGCAGAAAGGGTGGGAGGAAGAATTGAGTCAAATTTTTCTCAAGCCTTTGGTGGTATTAGCATTAGTGCTGAAAGAACGTTCAGTCAGAGCCATCCGTTCCAAGAACCAAAACAAAATTATAAGAGCATGAGCCAGGATGAAGCAAGTTTTGGATGTGAGACAGGGTGGGAGATAGATATTGTTGAGTATCCTTAGCAATTAAGAAAAATTTTAAAGAGCTATTTGCTTAAAGATGATTTTTCATAAAACAATTATCCTGCCCCATCTCCTCAATGGTCTATGACCAGTGTGGTCACAGGGATCAAATTGTTCTCTGAAAGATTAGTGCTTCTTTTGCATTTGAGAGGTAGAGAAAACACAAGATTAGAAACGAGGAGAAGTAAGTTTGAGACTAAGTTATGTCATCAACTCCCTTGAGTAGGTAACCTTGGATAAATAACGGAATCTTTCCAAGTTTCACTTTCCCCATCTGTAAAGTGATGGAGTTGGGCGAGATTATTACCAAACTTTCTTCTGACTCAACAATTATATGACCTTATCCCTTTCTGAAGAAAAGGAATGGTCCTCCCAACCACCACATCGGCTTCTCAGAGCCAAAAGATATCAAAGTTGGAAAGGACCGTGGCGACCATCTGGTCCCTGCCCAAACCCCCAAAGAGTCAACTGGACAATGTACCAGATGATCAGCCTTCTGGCTTCTATTCGAAGACCTCTGTTATGGGAAAGAAGGAAAAAAACCAAGCACTTATTGTTCCTCGTGTGCCAGGCAATGTGCTGAGTGCTCAGGCTACAAATATCGGCAAAAAGGATGGTCCCTGCCCTCAAGGGGTTTCCACCTTAATGAGGGAAGACAAGACAAGACAGGAAAGAAAATCAAGGGAGAAAAGGAAAGGTACCAGCTCAAGGGCAGGAAGTCGGGAAGTCAGGAACAGGAACAGTCAGGGAAGAAAGGCAGCCTGAGCCCTTCCACCAAGGGGAGGCTCCAGGAGGAACTTACCGCTGGGAGAAAAGGGCAGGTCTTCCGGAACAATGTTCCAGGCTGAGAAGGCAGCAGGGCAGGTGGGCGTTCCAAGGCAAGGAGGTGCTAGTACTGAGGGAAGAGGAAGCATGTAACAAGATTAGGAAGACCAGAGCCCAGGAACAGGGGCAGGAGGAGAATATAAGCCTAACCATAAGATGAAGGCACCCACATGGGAGATGTCAGGGACCTGCTTCTGGTCCTATGCTATGTACTGAAGGAAGAGGCAGCATGTGACAACAAGGTTAGGAAGACCAGAGCCCAGGAACAGGGGCAGGAGGAGAATATAAGCCTAACCATAAGATGAAGGCACCCACATGGGAGACGTCAGGGACCTTCTTCTGGAAGCAGACGTTCTGAGTCCCCCTACCACAGGGCTGAGAGCAATCTTTTCTGTTTGCCATGGAGCCAAAACTGTCAGCACCTTTAAAATTCCCCTGCAGTGCGGTGGAGGGTGGAGGTTCTACCCACCCAAACACAGGCACCGAGGTTGGCAGGGAAAGGACTACCTTCTCCCCTCTCCTATTTAGGGCCTGACACTCCAAGAATCAAGTTTACAGTTTTCAACTGGTGCTTTTCTTTTTTCTTCTTTTTCTCTTTTTTTTCAGTTCTGGGCACAGGTGATAAGAGTCCAGAGACACAGTAGCTCAAGCCATAGTGACTTTGGAGGCAGGATGCCACACCCAGGACTAGACCCCAGAGAGGACCGTGGACTCAGGACTTGGGATTCTGCTATCTAGAGCTGAGTTTAGAGGTAGATCTAACCCCCCACCCTTCTCCAAAGACTGAGGTGGTGGAGGGGCACACCATGCCCCACCCCAGGCTGGGACAGATGGTTGAATATTTGTTCTGTCTGTATCCTAGACATAAATTGGCTTTTGTAAAAGTTAATCTGACCTGGACTTCATATTTACCTGGAGAGGCTTATACAAACTGATGCTAAGTGAGAAGAGCAGAACCAGGAGAAATTTGTACACAATGACAGACGCATCATATGTATGACGACCAACTTTGATAAACTGGACTCTTCTCAGCAACACACAGGTATAAGAAAACTCTACAAGTCTCAGGATGGAAGGAGATGTCTACATTCAGAGAAAGATCTAGAAAGAACAGAGTTTAAATGGAGTCTGAAGCAGTCTACGTGTTCTCGTTCTTTTCCATGTTTGGTTTTGTTTCTTCTTTCCCATTGTTCACACCATTGGTTACAACCCTTCTATACAACCAGACTAATGTTCAATGTGAAAGTATTTGCAGATCCTATACTTGATTGCATGCCGCCATGGGGGGGAAGGGAGAGAGGGGAGAAAACCTGAAACTCAAGGGATTGTGGAACTGAATCTTGTAAA
>CM053591.1:187928581-187951687 GCA_028646515.1 Pseudochirops corinnae
GCCACAGGCTCCACGTGACCACATTCAGCCCATTAGGGAACAGAGTATACTTTCAAATATCCAAGGGTCCTCAGAGTCAAGTAGCCACTTTAGCAAAGGGCCTAGGGGCAGGGAAGATCTTCAGATTCCCATAACACCACGTTAGCCAGACTTTGCTCACTAAGAAGGATGGATTAAGAAAGGATGGTCCTAGCACAGCAGAAAGCTCACTGGACTTGGATCTGGGTTCAGATTTTCCCTCTGTTACCAGGTGACCCTGGGCACTTTGGCCTTCTGATATCTCTGAAGTCCCTGCTCTTAAGCTATGATCCTACAGACCTATTGTTGCTTTTTCCCACTAGAGGCCGCTAGTGTTTCCAGAAAAATTCAACAACCAGATTACTTAAGACCTCAAGAACTTTAGACTTGGGAAGGGCCTTGGAGAGAAGTTCACCAGCTCCTCCTCCCCTGGCTTTACAGATGAGGAAACTGAGGCCCAGGACAGATGAGTGACGTGGCAAGAACATCTTTTATGTACATTTTACAGATGGGAAAAGAAGAGCAAAGGTAAGCCAGGCTCTACACTTCCCTGCTCTACTGGGGCACCACCATCCCGCTGGACCCCCCAGGCTGACCTCCGTGTTACCCCAGAGGGCGAATCTGTTGTCCAGTCTTGTTGTTTCTACCTGTACAACATCTGGCACACATGCCCCCTCTCTCTAGTCCCATATCCCCTCTCACCTGAACCACTGACATAGCCTAGCTAGCCTTCCCCCAAGTTTCTGCTCATCCCCGCCCATCCTCTGCTCAGGTTCTCAGGTGGTTTTCCTAAAGCACCATCTGCCCAGGCTACTCCCCAGTCCCCAACGTGAATAAACTCCAAAGGCTTCTTGTCACTTCTAAGATCACACATAGACCTCTGGTTGGTATTTAAAGCGCCACCCTCCCTAAGCTCTTTTCTACCTTTCCAGTCTTCTCACACCTTCCTCCCCTCCCTGCACTCAAGGATCCAGCAGCCCTCGCCACCCAGGCTACGTCATCTTCTGTCTCAGGGCTCTGACACCGGCTGGGTCCCATGCCTGGAATGAACTTCCTCCCCCCAGTGCCAGTCAGCTTCCTTCAACACTCAGCTCAATTCCCACCTTCTTGAAGAGCCTTTTCACTGGTCCCCTCGGCTTCCACCTCCCCTATGTGCCTTATTATTTGAATGTTGTCTATCCATCCTCCCCTCCTTGTGAGCTTCCTGAGAATGGGGACTATCTTTTGACTTTCTTTGCATGCCTAGCATTTGGTGAGTGAGTAATAAATGCCTGCTGAATGACTCTTGTGCCTTTTAGGAAGGGCTAGCCAGCAGGTGCTCACATTTACTCTAAAGGAATGCCCTGAGGTGGCTAGGTGGTGCAGTGAATAGAGTACCAGCCTGTAGTCAGGAGGACCTGAGTTCAAATCCAGCCTCAGACACTTAACACAAAACTAGCCATGTGACCTTGGGCAAGTCACTTAACCCCAATTGCCCTATGTATCCCCTTCCAAAAAACAGAAAAAGAAATGCCCCCCTGCTCTCCCATGAATCTAGACAGCCACTACCCAAAAGGAAAGCAAATAGAACCTGGGCACTCCAGTCCAAAACATCGTTGGTTAGTACCAACAAAACAACAGTACCAAGCTTCCTTTAATGCCCAGCACATACAAGGTGCTTAATAAATGTTTACTGAATGAATGGTAGGAGCATGGAATGGTAAGAGACAGACATGGGTCACTGGCCACGAAGTAGAAGGTGTGTCAGGCAACCTGGTTTCCTTCTCACTGATTCCCTGAGTGAGACCTTTCTGTCACCAGAGACTCCTACCACCCTGGCTTACTGGACTGGGTTCCCTTGATCATTTTGAGGGCAATGCAGCGCTTTTCCAAAGACAGTGAGAATGGTCTGCCCGCTGGCTGGCGTTCTCTTGGCTGCCAAGTTCCCCTGGCCTCCTGGTGCCTATTCCTTTCCGTAAGTTAAAGAGGATGAGATGCTTTGAACGTAATGTGATAGTTCACTTATTATAGATAGTATACAGCAACTTAGTTCTTTGTGGGAAAACAAAATACTCTATTTTCCTTACTGGGTTTTTCAGGGGCACTTTGAGCTCCTTTGTGGGAGTCAGGAAGTAGTTATTTCTTTATTTTTCAAAGAGAGAGCTGGCATGGCACATCGTGTAGAAGGCCATGCTCATTGTCAGGGAATCCTCTGTCCGTGTCCTGTCTCAGACCCAAAGTGGCCGAATGACCCTGGGCAAGTCAGTCAATCTCTCATTGCCCCAGGCAACTCTCCGATTGGAAGTGATAGAGTTGTTCCCGGAGTTAGAGGACTGATGACATCAGAAGGGTGACTTGCAAGTGAATTAGATTTAAGTGAGGCAGCACTGTGCAAAATCACCAGCCTCAGGCTCTCCTCCAGAGTCAGAGGAGTACAATGGCAGGACATGGATCAGGAGAACTGGCGATGTCCCCCGATGCAGTGGGAGACCTTGGCCTTTTTAAGTTCAGGTCTTTCCCAGCTCTCAGTTAGTGTGCAGTCACGTCCATGGAGAGAGTTTCCACCATGGACCTTCATCACGTTGATGAAATCAGTAGGGTGGACCCTGGGAACTGTTCAGAGGAATAGCAGAATGACCTTCACCCAAGTCTTTCTTCCTCTGGTTAGTTCCTGTGCAGGCAGCACCAAGCTTTCTCTAGTTACCCCCTCGTCTCTGTATGGCATGAAAATGACTGACCCTACCACATCTCACCAGCCAGGTTGGCTAAGATGACAGGAAAATGACAAGTGCTGGAGAGAATGTGGAAAAATTGGAACATTAATGCATTGTTGGTGGAGTTGTGAACTGATACAACCATTCTGGAGAGCGATCTGGAACTATGCCCAAAGAGCTATAAATAATTGCATACCCTTTGACCCAGTAATACCACTTTTGGGGCTGTATCCCAAAGATATCATAGAAGTGGGAAAAGGACCCATATGTACAAACATATTTATTGCAGCTCTCTTTGTGGTGGCAAAAAATCTGGAAATTAAGGGGATGCCCATCAATTGGGGAATGGCTGAACAAGTTATGGTATATGAAAGTAATGGAATACTATTGTGCTGTAAGAAATGGGAAGGAGATGGACTTCATAATTACCTGGAGAGGCTTATACGGACTGATGCTAAGTGAGAATAACAGAACCAGGAGAAATTTGTCCACAATCACACACACATCGTATGTGTGATGACCAGCCTTGATAAACTGGACTCTTCTCAGCAACGCACAGTTATAAGACAACTCTACGAGTCTCAAGATGGAAGGAGATGTCTACATTCAGAGAAAGATCTAGAAAGGACAGAGTTTGAATGGAGACTGAACCAATCTACATGCTATCGTTCTTTTCCATGTTTGGCTTTATTTCCTTTTTCCTATTGTCCACTCCGTTGGTTACAATCCTTCTATATAACCAGACTATTGTACAGCGTGAAAGTATTTGCAGATCCTATACATGACTGCATGCCACTATGGAGGGGGGAAGGGAGGGGAGAAAATCTGAAACTCAAGGGATTGTGGAACTGAATCTTGTAAACTAAAAGTAAATAAACAAGTCAATGAAAAAAAATGACTGACCCTGGGCTCTCAAAGAGTAGGCCAAGGGAGCATAAGCTCTGTTGAGTCCTCCCAAGCTGGACAGCTTCAGAGGATGGGTCCAGCGATGGGAGGACCAACCCGGCTAAGTCTGGAAAAGCTGATTCTCTGGTCAAGGGATCACAATCACACCAACTCAAGAAACCAGCCTCTGAGTCATGGCGGAGCTGAGAACTGTGGCCACGGAGGGAACATCGAATAGGATGAACTCGTGGCTCCTACGATACACTGAAGTGATACGATATAACAGGATAGAGTACAATGCAGTAAATATCACATGCGCTACAATAGCCCAGAATTCTCTTAACACTTTGAAAGGTCCAAAGCTTCTGACTCAGATCAACTCTGTGACATAGGTAGTAGAACGAGGTGGAACCAAAGTTCAGAGCAGTAGGCTTGGACCAAGGAAGACCCAAGTTCAAATTCTGACTCAGACACTTCCTAGCTGTGTGACCCTGGGCAAGTTACTTACCCTCAGCCCGGCTTCCATTTTTGTAAAATGGGTTTCATAACCATACCAACCTTACAGCATTTTTGTGAGGAGCAAATGTGAAAACACAAGTGAAAGACTTTACAAGCCTTAAACTGCTTCCTCTCTACTTCGACTGCAGGCTTCCCTGTTTGGGCAGGAAAACACTGGCTCTCAAGAGTAGTTATGCAGGAGGTGACAGGGCAATGAATGGTAATGAACATAAGAACCAGCATGTATAGAGCACTTTAAGGTCTGCAAAGCAGTTACCAATGTGTCATTTTATCCTCACTGGTGAAAACATCAACCCCATGAGGAAACTGAGTCAGGCAGAATTTAAGTGACTACCCCAGGTCACCAAGCTAGTAAGTGTCTGAGGCTGATTTTGAACTTGGGTTTTCCTGAATCCAAGTCCAGTGTGCTCCCTCAACACTGAGGCAAACAGGATCACACAGCTGAAAGTCTGAGGCTGGATTTGAACTCAGGAGGATGTTGATTCCCAGCCCAGTGCTCCATCTACTGCACCACCTAGCTGCTGGAGGACACTAAGGATACTCAGATGTAAGCTCCGGGGAGGTCCTATAAGAAGAGAGAAGGGCTTGTTTGCTGTATATTTAAGGCAAATTTGGTGCTTGTCAGCAACATTTTTAAAAGTCATGATGGAATCTTTGCCCCTTAATGATTAATTTTTCTTTCCTGGACTTGACCTGGGATTCCATTGGCATAGGGAGCTCCCAGTGGGGAAATTCTGGCCAGCAAAGCAGACAAGCACCTGTTTTTCAACTTACAATTGAAGAGAGTTTCTTGGAGATGTACAGAGGTAAGTGACTTGACCAGGGTCACCCAGCCAGCATGTGTCAGGGACAGGATTGGAACCCAGGTCTTTGACTCCAAGGCCAGTTCTCTATCAATTCCATTATACTGCCTCACATTTACAAGCCACTTTAAAGCTGTGCCAATGCCTGGCACATAGTGTGTTTAAGGTTTGTAAAGCACCTCTAACTACAGTGCAATAATCCTATGCAGTATATAGGACAAGTATCATTATTCCCTTTTTATGGATGAGGAAATAGAGGCTCACAGTCACACTGTTAGGGTGGTCTCATTGGATAGAGGGGGTGGGGTGAAAACTCAACCCCTTCAGTGCATCTTCTTTGGAAGCTGCTTTCTCCCTCCACACTCACAGCCACATGGTGAGCAATCCACAAGCATTTATTAGGCTCAGGGCCGGGGACCAGACAGAAACAATGAAACTATCTGCTCTGAAGCTTACATTGGACAGAGACACCCATGGCGCTCTGAGATAAAGACAAGCTACAATTTTGTCAGGAGTACAACTTGTAGCTTTAAATCCAGGGCCATCCTTAGTCAAGAAAACTTCACTTTCGTCCAAACAATCCTATCAGATTAAAGCAGAGGATACTTTTAGGAAGAGCAAGGACAGTTCCTAGTGAAATGTAAATAACACCAGAACTAAACACGTTTTCTCAGTGACAAAACCTGGAATTAATAAGGATGGGGAGGAGAAGGGGAGACTACCCCAGATGAGGTCCTGTATGAGAACCGGGCAGGACCACAGAGGACCTTTGATTGACGCCCTACTGACCTGCCGGCTCTATCCCTGCTTCCCCAAGCTTAGGTAAGTGCGTCCTCATTTCACAGCTCAGAGAGTGTAAGGCTAGGGTGGCAGCAGGGAGGGCATCTAGTCCAGCTTGCTGTGACTGGTCATAAGATCCCAGGACTTGGGCAAGAAGAAACTTTGGGATAAGAAGAGCTTATATTTAAGTGGACAGTCTTTCCTTAGCTTTCCCTATCATTGGATCAGCACAGCACCTTGTTTTATGTGCTCCTCATCACAACCTGGAGATGTAGGTACTACTATTACCACCATTTGACATATCGGAAAACAAGCCCCGAGTCACCCAGCCAGTGTCCATCAGAAGCCCTGGATTTGAATCCAGCCCAGACGGCTTTTCTGAGATCCCCTATTTACAGTCAGCCCCTGAGGAAGCTGAAACTAAGACTCGTGGAATGAGACAGTAGGTGCTTAATAAAAGTTTGCTATTTCCTTCTTTCTGCTTCTCCCCCCTCCCCCCCTCTCTCTTTGTCTCTCTGTCTCTGTCTCTCTCTCCCCATCCCTCCCCCCCCCCCCTCGGCCTCCCCCCACTCCCCCGTCCAGTGGGCACTTGGAGTTTGCGCTTAATAAATATTTCCTGATTGATTGCTGATTGAGATCGCGAGGCAGATCAGAACTCCAAGCGTCCTCACCGCCAAGGTCCTCTCATCTAAGCTCCCACACTCCCCTCCCAGCTACCTACGCGGCCGCCTTTTTAAACTCGAGCCGCTAAGGCACTTGCCCGACGGGCGCAGGTGCCAGGCTCCGGGGGGCCGCCTTCCGGCACGTGGGCTTCGGGAGCTGACCCCGAGCTTTAAGCAGTGGCCACGGCGGGTTTGGGACTCGTGACCAAGCGGACTTTAGAGCCCTGATGCCCGCAGTGTTTAGAACTCAGTAACGGGGAGCTTTACAGCGCTGGGACAGAGAACTTTAGAACACTGAAACCAGGAGGTTTAGAACGTAGAATGTGAGACAGGTAGCTCCAGGATTACCCAGAGACACTTAAACAAGTAGCTTTAGGATTGGGCCATCAGCAGGTTTAGAAGGCTGAGACAGGGCCCTTGAGAACGTGTGGCGGGGTGAGCCGGCTAACTTTAGGGTGATGGTGAGGACGCTGGGGCAGGTCATTTGAGGATTAGGATACAAGGAGGTTTGGGACATTGAGACAGGTAGCTTTTGGAGGTTTAGAACTTGGAGACAGTGTGCAATGTCGGGACAGGTAAGTTGAGGCAGTTTAGACTCGGAAACAAGCTTGAAGGAGGTCGGGGAAGCTTAAAGCTCGGATTCAGCGGGGCGCAGACGCGGGACAGAGGGAATTTAGACGCGGGATGCCGGGCGTTCCGCGGCGCGTTCCTGAAAGGCTGGAGGAGACCCCCTAGGGGGCCCGGGCTCCGCGGATCGCCCTCCTAGCCCGCCGCCCCCTGGCCCCGGGTCCCGGGCGCACTCACCCAGGCGGTGCCGCTGCGCACTTGTTTCAGGGTTCGAAAAGTGCTGGGCGAGGCAGCGCGGTAGTTGAAGTAATGCAGGGCAGCCCGGGCGGCCTGTTGGAACATGGGGCTGGAGGGTGCCACGTCCAGCCGCCGCCACAGCTGCTGGCGCTCCGGCTTGAGCGAGCGCCAGAGGCCCGAGAAGGCCTGCGCTACGGCGGGCAGCAGCACCACGAGCAGCACCGCCGTCGGACAGGCCCAGCCGGGCAGCCGCTGGGGACGGGCGAGCATGGCAGCGGGGGGCGGGTGGGGGCCTACGGGGGCGGAGGCGGCTGCAGCCTCGGTGACCAGGAACCCACGGCTCTGAGCCGGGCGCCGTCCAGCGCGGGCACAAATAGGGGCTCGCGGCCCCTCCCCTCCGCCCCCGGGGCTGGGACGTCCTCCAGCCCCCGCCCGAAGGCTCCGAGACTCTCTTTCCGGCCAATCCCCGGCCTTCGCCGCTTCTCCTGGGCTCGGTCCTCCCCACCCCCACTCCCTTGGCGCCCACCCCTCCTTTTTCTTCCTCCTCTTCGCCCTCCCGCGCCGAGGTCCCGCGGAGCTAACTACCGGCTCACCCGCGTCCCTCCTCTTTCCTTCCCCCCCGCCCCCCCCCTCTGGCTCCAGCTTCCTTGGCTCGGCTCAGTGCCGGGAAGAAACGGCGCCTCCCGGGCTCTGGGGGCCGGAGACTCTGCCGGGGCTTCTGGTGGGAGCGACCCTAGGTGCTCGTGGCTGCCCAAGAGGAGCCCTGGAGTCCCTACTACGCGACTCTGACCCTGGAGCCGGGACTGGCCACAGTGGCACGGACTCTCCCAGCCCTCCCCCCTCCCTGCATCCTGGGACCACCTTTCTGTTTCTTTTGCAACTCCCTTCGTTTCCAAGACGAAGTCACTGACCCCAGTTAGAAAAAGCCTTGGAGCCTTGCGAAGGTTCTGAGGCGAGGGAGAAGGCTCCTTTTTTTAAAGTCTGGAGCCGACAGGGACAATAGAGGCAATCCCGTCTGACCCCATCCTTCTGCAGATTAGGAAACTGAGGCCCAGAAAAGGTGGAGGGAGCCACGGGGGAAGAGGAAGATTTCCCAGGAGGGTGTCCGGAGGAAGCGATCCCGTGACTCAAGCGGCTGCTTGAGTTTCTTCTCACTTCTTGAATCTGCTTTCTGGTTCCCGCCCCATCACTCCGAGGGAGCTCTTTGCTTCTAACTGACGCCCTTTTCTCTTTTCTCATTTTTCTTGCTCTTTCTGCACCTTTGGCACAGTTACCATTCCCTTTCTGGATACTATAGTCTCTCTTGATTGATCGAAGACCTTAGAAAGGTTGTCTTCAGACAGGCCTTTGATCCTTCGAGGGCCTCGGAGACTCATCCCTCCCGGGATTATTCGACCATCACCAGTGTGCGCACGACTCCTAAAATCACATATCCAGCACTAAACCTACCTTCCTTATTTCTGTCGGGTGTCACCACCCAGCTTCACACCGTGGAGTTAACTGAGTGGCGTGCTTTTAGTGCCTTTAACTTCCAGGCTGCGTACAAAGTAGACAAGACAAGCTAACAAAGCAGCGTTTTTGACACCAGGAACAATTAACAGGGACGTGCTCTCCAACAAACTTTTTAAAGATAAATTCAGTTGAGGGGGCAGGGAAGACCCTGGAGTACTATTCCATATGGAGCTGAGATAGAGACGGGGTAATGCCACAGAGGATAAAGGTCTCAGGACATTGAAAGCAGATAGGAAAGGGGCAGGGTCAGTGGCCTTGCAGGAACTCCTCAGAGATTTGGTCACCAAGGGGATGAAGTCTCCAACTTTACTTATTCTTGCTTAGGTGTTTGAATGCAGTTAAAGAAATGCAGGTGCTCTCAGTCTCCCCTCCCCATCCCCATTGTGTTGCCTACGGTTCAAAGCCCTGGTGGTCTAGACCTAGCAAAAACTTGGAAACACTGATTAAGCTGAGCGTGGCGAAATACCTTGGTAAATTAGTGCCGGCAAACAGCAAGAGAACAGTTCAATTCAACTCAACAGACATACTTTGTGTTGGCTGCTGGTTACACAAAGATGAAATAAGACACAGTCTCTATCCTCATGGAGTTGGGAGGCAGGGAGGAGTATGCCCTCTACAACACACTTATGACATAAGGCAAGGAGAGTAAAGGAGAATTTAAGATGGGATGCTCTTGGAAAATTTGAGAGTTAAATGACTACCCACTGGTGGGGGCTCAGAGCAGTTTTTATGGAACAGGTAGTAGTTGAGAGGGGCCTTGCAGGTAGGGAAGGATTTAAGCAGGTGAAGATGAAGTGTCTTTCATCCACCATCGATAGTGTATATGAAGGCCTGGTAGAGGAGGGAGAGCAGAGGACAAGACTGTGGCACTGTTGGTCCTCTAATAGTCCAGTTTGACTGAAAGAGCCAGTGGCAGACATGGAGGGAGCCAGAGTGAAATAAGACAGGAGGGCTATGCTGTAGTCAGACTTCGGAGGACTTTGAATGCCATGCCCAGTTTGGGTTTTATCCTAGAAGCAGTAGGGAGCCACAGAAGTTTCCTGAACAGCAGAGTGACACAAAGAGATCTGGGCATTGGGAAGATTATTTTGTTGGAATTATGAAGGCCAGCTAGATACAGTAATAAAGCATTTAGTAAGAATTTACTATGTGCCTAACATTGTATTGGGGATACAAATTCAAGCTTGAAGACAGTCCCTTCCCTCGAGCAGCTTCCATTCTAATGGGGGAAGACAAGCCAGGCTGGACAGACGAGGGAACAGACTGGACACACAGAGAAAGATCAGTTAAGAGGCTAATGTGGTCTGGGTTATGGGTGCTAAAGGCATCTACTAGTGTTACTGGAAAGGAGAGATGGAAGAGATTTGGTGAAGGCAGAAGCAGCAGGTCTTGGCAATTGACCGGATATTAGAGGTTGAGAGAGGGCATCGAGGTGGTGCCAAGGCATATAGAATGCCAGGTCTGAAATCAGGAAGACTCATCTTCATGAATTCAAATCCAGCCTCAGACACTTCTTAGTTGTGTGACCATGGACAAGTCACGTCACCCTGTTTACCTCAGTTTCCTCATCTGTAAAATAATCTGGAGAAGGAAATGGCAAACCACTCCAGTGTCTTTGCCAAGAAAACCCCAAACGGGGTCATGATGAGTCAAGCACAATTGAAATGACTGAACAGCAAAGATGAGAGAAACAGAGGAAGAGATGACAATAAGATTGGCAACCTGGGTGATTGGCGGGATGAGTGCCATGGACAGAAATAGGAAAGTCAGGGGACAGATAGAGAAAAGATGAGGAATTTGGTGGGGAAAATGTTGTGTTTACATGTCAGAGCAACATACAGTTTGGTTCAGGAGAAAGTGTATTGGATTTGGAGTCAGAAGACCTGAGTTCAGATCTTGGCTTTTCAATCTACCAGAAAGCAGATGATCTTGGGAAAGTCACCAAAGCTGGACTCTAGGCCCCAGTGTCCCTAATCTTAAAATGAGGCAATTGGGTCAATTGATGATCTTAAGTCCCTTCTATTGGGGTGGAGGATATGGGAAAGACAGGGAGAAAAATTTGTAACTCAAAATCTTGCAGAAATGAATGTTGAAAACTAAAAATAAATAAATAAATTGGTAAAAAAAAAAAAAGCCCCTTCTCGCTCTGAATCCATAATTTCATGAGATATCTAGGAGGCAGTTGGAAGTGTCAATCTGAAACCTAGAGGAGAAACTGAGGCTAAAACATAGATTTGGAAATCATCTGCAATAAAGTGGATGCTTGAAGCCATGGGAATGGTGGAGAAGAGCAATAAAGAGAGCATAGAACGAGAAGGGAAAAGGGTCAGGGCCAAAGGCTTGGTGGATGCTGCAGAGGAGGAGAAGCAACTGGGAATGGAGATTGATAAGGACTGGTCAGACCAGTAGGATGGGCCCTGAGAGCATAGGGAGGAGAGAGCATTTAAGGGAGGGGGCGGATCCACAGGGCCATGAGTGGGAGGAAGGGCAAGGGGCCATTTCTTGGATTGGGCAGTTCAGACTTCATTGACTGGGGAGGGGCCGATTTCAGCTGAATGGAAGGGTGTGGTCTAACTGAAAAGTGAGGTGATGTGAGGAAGTGGAGGCAATTACTCTTTCAAGGAGTGTGTTAAAGCATGACTTGGATAAATATATGCCAACTATGAGCATTTAAAAAATTTAACTAAATAGTATTTTTTTTTAGAAATGATTTGTTGGACTACAGCAGCAGCAGCAAAATCACGGACTGAAATCAGAGCATTGCCCTCTGGCTATTGCTACCTATGTGGCCTTGGACAAATAATTTCGTTTCCCTGGGCCTCAGTTTCCTCAAATGTAAAATGAAGGTGTTGGGCTAGATGACCTCTGAGGTCCCTTCCAAGGCTATATTTATGATCCTAAGAGCATCTTGGCCCTAGTGGACTAAAGATAAGCCTTGGAGTCTAGAAGATGTGGGTTGGAGTCTCACCTCTGATATTTCCTAGGCTAGGAGCCTTGGGCAATTCTCTGAGATTCTAAATGATATGACGATCAGCAATCTGCATGGGAGAGAGAATTCCTACCTGACGAAATCACACCAAGTCCTTTCAGGCTGGGAGAGTACTTTCCCAGCAACTAGCAGGTCAGGGTAGGTAACACAAGTGTTTTTAATCCAGTCTTTTAGATGAGGCAACAGACAGAAGGAAGTGATGTTGGGGAACCTTAGTCAGTGTGGCATTATTCAAATGGAAAATAGCTGGAGAGCTGGCCTCAAAGCCCAAGAGCCTGGTTCCAATCTTGCCTCTGACATCTACTGAAAAGGGTGATCCTGGTAAGTTGCCCAACTCCTCAGCCCCTGGGGGGAGGGGATTCTCTAAGATTATACATGGGTGTGAGAGGGAAGGTGTTGACCTTCACTGGTAGAGGGACTTTCCTCACCTGGGAGTTCCTTTTAACCAATGAAATCACAGAGGCAGGCAAGTGTTAGACTGACACTTCCAACTGCCTCATAGATGCCTCACTAGCCATATTATAATTCTTAATATAGACTGAAAATTGGGGAAAGTAAATTAAGTTCACAGACATGACAAAATTATACATCAGGATTTCTTTTTGCATCATATATAACTTGCTTTCTTTGCCCTGATTCAGAGTGCTACATAGAATCTTGGAATACAGGGACCATCTCTGCATGTCCTGAACTGAGGATGTGAGTACATACTGGACCCAAGAGGACTCACCTATCTTATATTGGGGAGTCTGTCTGTCTGTCTGTCTTTTTATCTGACCTATGTACCTACCTGTTCATCTGTCTATCATCAATCCAACTTTCTGTCATCTGCCATCTGTTTATCTATCATTTATTTGTCTATCTAATTTTTTCATCTATTTATCTGTCTTTCTTTTTGTGTCTCTAGTTCTCTTCTGAAAAGACTAATTTTGGAGAAGAGCAAGTTTTGGGGAAATGAGGGAACACTCATATTATGCTTTAGACTGCAAAGTGCCTCCTCTGCATTATCCTTCTTGATTTGTTGAATTCAGTCTTGGTCCGTTAAGTTCTGAGGTGCCAGCAGGCCATCCAGTATCCAGAGGAGCCAGTGAGAGTGATGCCTACAATGGTGGGTGCCAATGTGGGAAGAGAAATCAGCCCTGGATTTAGAGACAGAGGACCTGGGTTCAAATACCAACTCAGCCACTCCTCATCTGCCTAACCTTGGGTGAATGAGTTAACGTCTTTGAGCCTGTGTCCTCATCTGTAAAATATGGGGTTAGATGGCCTTAAAGGTTCAATGGTGTTATGTTCAAGGCATGCAGTGAGACCTTGGGGAGACACAGACCCAAACAGAGATAGTCCCTACAACCAGGGAGCTAACAGTTTCTTGGTTGGACATAACACCTTACGCAAAGAGGTTGAGTTTGAGGAAAACTGAGCAGAGTGAGAGAGAGAGAGAGAGAGAGAGAGCGCATTAGTAATCTGAGGGGAATCAGGGGAGGCTTCACGGAGAAGGCAGGTAAGAATTCTAAAGGCAGGAGATGCATCGGCATCACCATCATCACCATCAATAACTGCTGAATCTCTAGAGCCCTAAGATTCACAAAGATTTCGGCTTTCGTTATCCTGCTGAAGTCTCTATCCTAGAAAGTAGGGGCCACTATTGTTCCTATTTACAGATGAGCCATTTGAGTTTTGGAGACATTGGAGGTTAGCAAGGGTCACACGGCTTATGACCCTGAATGAAGTGGGATATGAACTCAGGTCTTAAATCACAGGATCACAGATTTAGAGTTTGTAAAAACCTTAGGGGTCATCAAGTCCAACTCTTCATTTTACAGATGAAGGGCCCCACAGCCCATAAGCGTCTGAAGGAGGATTTGAACCTAAATCTACCCGAAAGCTAATCCACTGCCCTGAGGAGAGTAGTAATTCTGGACTGAGTCTAGAAAGAGACATCCAATATGCAGACAGAAACTCAAGAAAATGCTTCCTTGTTGCTTACCCTCTTGTCACCAGTGCTAACAAATAAGAAAATTTATTAGGGAAAAAGCTATAGGCAGGGAGCGTGACTCCTAAAGAACTAAGAATTGATTAGCAAAATGCAAGAGTGTGGGCAGGTGAGGTGATCTTGGCCATGTGAGGTGGTCTTGGCCAGGTAAGGTGATCTTGACCAGGGTAAGGTGATCTTGGTCAGGTGAAGTGGTCTTGGCCAGGTGAGGGGACTTGGCCAGGTGAGGTGATCTTAGTCAGGTGAGGGGATGTGGCCAGGTGAGGTGATCTTGGCCAAGTGAGGTGGTCTTGGCCAGGTGAGGGGACTTGGCCAGGTGAGGGGTCTTGGCCAGGTGAGGGGACTTGGCCAGGTGAGGTGGTCTTTATCTGAGCTGTTCTGGAAAAATAAACAGCAGTTAGAAAATGTGGTTCATCTGGTTTAAATGTGATTGGTTTGTCTTCTCTTCTCAGAGATGGCTTTGCTTAGGGTGGCCATTCTGTTGATGATGGGAGGGTGTACCTCTTACAGACTTTGGTAACTTTTTAAGAACTGAGCTGGGGCAAATAATTTAGGAACAATGAGATGTGAGGGTGGGTCCCTTTCATACTGAAACATCACCTTCTATAGGCTGTGAGCCCCTTTCAAATTTGAGGGGGTTGTTTTGCACCTTACAGAGGTGCAAATTCAGTTTGGATTTATTCATTTGACCCTCATAAGGGATATGAGGCTTTGGGTAGTTCATTTGTCATTGGAAGAATCAGAAAAGCAGCTCAATTAGCCTTGTCCCCAGACCTGAGAATGCCTCTGGAACATTTCCCTGCCCACTTATTTGCATGGACCAACCGGAGAGATTTAGAGTAGCTTTTTTTCCCGGTAAACTAAGAAACCCTGAACCCAGGAGGCATTTTTTAGAATTAGTTGAAGATTTAGGAAATACAAAGAGATAGTCATCACCATTCAGTCCATCACCCTTTTACTGAGGTGATCATAGCAGGAAAAATCGTGATAGGAAAGGCTGATCCTCAGGGCATTAAATTTGTTGGGAAGATTTTGTTTTCCATCTTCCACCAGAGAAGTGGCAGCACTCAGAGATAAAACCCTGAGGGAAAAGACCTGGTCAGGCTTCTGTCTGTCTGAGGGTAAGGGTCTCTGCTCTTTATGAAAAAGCGAGTCAGGATGGCATCTGAGGATTGCAGCTAAGCTGGAAGTTGGAGGGAGTGAGATTAGAACTGCCCAGTGAGGAGGAGCAAGCCTAGGCAGCCCAGTGGAGCCTACTGTGGACCCACCCAGATGCCATAGGAAGAGGAACTTTGCAGCAGTAGAGACATGAGTTGGCCATGTTTTCCTTAAGTATGTGTCTCTTTTCTAGTGAGCTTTATCTATGTATGCACTGACTCTTCCCATTGATGCTGTGTGGATTTGTGGGAGAGGGTACCCTAGGTTTATGAAGGACATCTTTTTTTAACTGATGCTATTACTATTCAGTCTCAGTAAATGTCTTTGCTTGATCTGATTGTGTCAACTGGCTTACTACTAAAGGTGAACACCTAGGCAGGGGCTCATGAGTTACAGTTTTGGAGAGCAGACTCACAGAGAGCCCTGACCTTGGGTACCCATCTTGGGACCATGAGTTGGTAGGAAATAGGCTAGAGGGTATGCTACTAGGGTTTGGCTCAAAAGATTATAGGAATAATCATCAATATTTTCCACAATTTCCATAATTTTCCTGCCTACCACAGGGAAAGTAAGATGGAGTGAAGGAAGGCTTCATGAAAGCCTATTGATTATAAACTCCCTGAGGGCAGGGACTATCTTTTGCTTCTTTTTGCATCCTTAGTTCTTAGTACAATGCCTGGCACACAGTAGGTCTTAATAAATGTTTATTGATGATGATGATGGTGATGGTGGTGATGGTGGTGGTGGTGATGATGATAAAAGAATAGGGCTTGTGAGCTGGATTTTGAAGGAAGACAATATAACCAAATACATATAACTATATATATACATATACATAAATATATAATCTACTTAATATATACCATACATAAAATATAACAAAAGAGTTTGCAAGAGACTCAATGCTCATTACATCTCCTACCTCCATGCCTTTGCACAAGCTGTCCCCCTTGCCTGGAATTCTCCCCTTCCTCACTTCTGTCTCCCGGAGTCTGACTGTTTAATCCAGGCTCAGCCTAAGGACTGCTTCCTCCCTGAAACTTTTCTCTGATCCCCCCTCCCCCCACCCCAATTGTTCCTCCTGCTCACATTGCCCCCCGAAGTTACTTTGTATTCACTTTGCTTTACTGGTCTGTTGTTTCGCCGCCGTAGATTTTAAGACTTTGTATCTGTTGTACTTTCCGCTGTGGCAGCTGGGATGGACATAGCCCCTCACAACTGGTCAATTCAGTTCCGCTTTGATTAATCTTCTTTGTTGTTCAGTTTTCATGACCCATTTGGGGTTTTCCTGGCAAAGATATTGGAATGATTTCTCATTTTCTTCTCCAGCTCATCTTTACAGATAAGAAACTGAGGTAAACAGGGATAAATGACTTTCCCAGGGTCACACAGCAAGTAAGTGTCTGAGGCTGGATGTGAACTCATGAAGATGAAGGAGTCTTCCTGACTTCGGGCCTGGCACTATGGCGCCACCTAGCCGCCTGATTAAATTCTCGCCGTGCTTGAAGATCAGGCATGCTGACCGCACAGTCCTCTTCCTGCCTCCTGCTGGCTGTGTGACCCTGAACAAGTCACTTATCTCTTAGTCCCCTATGCAACTTTCTAAGGCCATAAGGGGAGGAGAAGGTGATGTTCAGCCATGGTAGAAGTTCCTCTGAAGTTCCTCCAGAGAGCTTACCACACCCAGGCAATCACAGGTCTGATTCCCACTCACCTCCCCCACCCCCAAAATGCACAGTGCTCTGCTGAGCCCCTAAGACAAGAGGAGAAGCAGTCTTTGCCCTCTGAGAGCCTAACATCCTGCTGGAAGGACGTCAGTAAATACAGTATCATGCACAGTGATATCAAGAGGCAGAAAGCACAAATCTTGGGGGCACTTGGGGAAGATCAGGAAAGGCATCCTGTAAGGAGAGTGAACACCTGAGCTGGGCTCTCAAGGAAGCTGGGAGAAGGTGTTTCCAAGATGCCTGATGGAGGTGAGAGATGCCCCAAGACAGGGTTCAGAATGCAATCGGAGGATTCTGACAGCATTCAGATCTCTCCTCACTAGACTGAGATCATGGTCATTAGCCACAATTTAGTCCTTAAGAGAGAGATAAGGGACTTCACTAATGCCCCTCCCTCTCTTCTCCAAGAGCTCAGTGAATCAGAGGTCTGAATTAGGGGCATTAGAAAAAGGGAGAGGAGACATCCTAATTGTGCAGCCCAGTTTCTTGCAGTTATTATTGGGAATAGGCACATATATAAAATCTGGGATCCTAAACTAAATAAAAGCATGAAATAACCCTGGTTATAACCAGAAATTATAGTTATTAACTATATGAAATGTCCTGGCAATGGCCAAGGGGATGTACTTTTAATGACAATATCCAACACAAACTTTTAATGTGAAATTCCCAGTAGACACACACACATACACACACACACAGACACTGACACACAGACAGACACACATGCTCTTTATGGACTTAATAATAAGATTAGGCTGGGTACCGAGATCATGGTGTACCAGAGAAAAATAACTGAATAAAATGGGTTTTATCTTCAAAAGACAAACCGCAGCTTTGTTCATTTCTGATTGGATTAGGCTATTTTCCTATTTTGTATGTAGCAATATATTATTTTTTTCTTGCTTCTTGCTTTTTTTCTTCAAGCATCTCTTTCTTCCTTTTCTGAAAAAGTTGTTGCTGCCCTATTTTGACCATCTTTCATTTTGTTTCTGGGTCCCTGGTGTCCCTAGTGCTTAGAATCTCAATGTTTTCTTTCACCGTCTTCCATGAAAAATTTTAGAAGGAAATTTTATTATTTTTTAAAGATATATTGTTTTTAAACGACAGTTTTTCTTCTTGCAAATGTTTTATGAGGTTGTGTTTGCTCATAATTACTAGCAGATGGTTTTGTAATGTAATGAAATGAATATGGTCAGTACCACATGGATTGAATTTTGCAACTTTTCTAAATAAAATTTGATTTTGGACTCTCACAAGAGTTAAGAAAACAATGTCTTTATGGCCCCATTTGTGTATTTGGGATAAAGCATGCCCAAGCTTTCTTCTTCCATCAGTCACTATGGTCAGGGAATTTTCCAAAGTTAGGTAAACATTCAGGTGCTTATCCATAAATAGAAATGCACAACAAGGAACGATGAAAAACCTACCTCTTTTCCAGGAAAAAGGTCTTTAAACAAGGGTTGGAAAAGTGGGGTTTAATTTTTTAGTATTTATGGGAGGGGCATGTTTATTTTAATAGAGAAGAAAGAGTTTTTAGGAAAAAATTTGAGAGAACTTTTAAAGAAAGTCTTTTGTAAAAGCAAAGTCTAGTTTGGGCATTGTATGACTTATTAAAGGGCAGCTGAGTGACAGAGTGGATAGAGAATTTGACCTGGAGTCAGGAAGACCTGAGTTCAAATTTGACCTCAGACACTTCCTAGCTGTGTGACCCTGGGCAAGTCACTTTACCCTATGTGCCTAAGTTTCTTCATCTAGAGGAGCTAGAGCTAGAGAAGGAAATGGCAAACCACTCCAGTATCTTTGCCAAGAGAACCATGGAGGCAGACAGGATGGAAATGACTGAGCAACAACAATTATTAAGCTTTAATAGCTTAAACTGCACTAAGACTTTTGGGATGCCCAATATATGCTAAGATCATAGATTTCAAACTGTAGGGAACTTATAAACCTAGTGCAACTTCCTCATTTTACTGATGAAGAAACTAAAGGCCCTCCCGCTTTACCCCAGGTTACCCCCAAGTAACAGGACTTACCCAAAAGGCAGAATTAGGGTTTGACCCCAAGCCTACTGTAACACACTGCCTCTCCAATTAATCAATCAACAAACATTTGTCAAGATCTTTCTGCATGACAGGCACTACTAAGTACTGGTAAAGTAAAGACAAATGCAAAAACAATTCCTGCCTTCAAGGAACTTACACTGTAATGAGGGAAACAATCCAGAAACGATTGGGTACATACATGGAATAGATGCCAAATAGAGGCATTAGCTGCTAGGGGGACTGGGAAAGACCTAGTAGTTACTCAGTTGTGTCCACCTCTTCATGACCCCATTTGGGGTTTTCTTTGCAGGGATACTGGAGTGGTTTGCCATTTCCTTCTCCAGCTCATTTTCAGATGAGGAAATGGAGGCAAACAGGGTTGAGTGATTTGCCTGGGGGTTATACAACTAGTTAAGTATCTGAGACTGGATTTGAACTCATGAAGAGGAATCCTCCTGACTCGGAGCCTATGCACCCTGGTGCCACCCAGGTGTAGCATTTGAGCTGTCTTCAAGGGATCCAGTGACTATAAGAAGCTGGGGTGAGGAAGGAGAGCATTCCAGGCATGAGAGACAGGCAGAGCCTAGGTGCAGAAGTAATGGATGGAGGGAATGTCTTGTGTGAGGAACATTGAAAAGATTGGATTGGAAAATTTGTGGAGAATGTGTGGTGGGGAGAAAGGTATAAGGATATTGGGAAAGTTCAAAAAGTGAAAAGGACCCACATGTTCAAAACTATTTGTAGGAGCTCTTTTTGTGGTGGCCAAGAGTTAGAAATTGAAGGAATGCCCATCAAAACTGGGGCATGGCTGAATAAGTTGTATTGTGTGATTGTGATGGAATACTATTGTGCTATAAGAAATAATGAGCAGGATGCTTTCAGAAAAACCTGAAAGGACTTACATGAACTGATACAAAGTGAAGTGAGCAGAATCTGGAGAACATTGTGCACAGTAACAGCAATATTATAGAATAATAAACTGGGAATGACTTAGCTGTCCTCAGCAATACAATGATCCAAGACAATTCCAAAGGACTCATGATGAAAAATGCCATCCGCCTCCAGAGAAAGAACTGCTGGCATTTGAATGCAGACTGAAGCAGACTTTTTTGACTTTCTTTATTCTTTTTTGTTTAGTTTTGTTCTGTTTCTTCTTTCACAACATAACTAAGACGGAAATATGTTTTACATGCTACACATATATAACCTATATCAAGTTGTTTACTGTCTTAGGGAAGGGGAAAGAGAAGGAAGGAGAAAATTTGGAACTGAAACATCTTTTAAAAAATGAATGTTAAAATTTGTATTTACACATAATTGGAAAAAATAAAATACTCTCTAAGAGAGAGCCTTTGTAAATAGTTAAGCAGCAGCAGCAGCAGCAGCAGAAGAAGAAGAAGAAGAAGAAGAAGACTGGGAAGGTAGGAAGGGTTTGGGCTGTGAAGAGCTCTAATGACAGAGTAGCTTGTATTTGATCCTAGCAATAATGGGGAATCACTGCAGTTTGAAAGGGAGCGAAGGGTGACATGGTCAAACCTACATTCACTTTTTTTTAATTTAAAAAATATTTTTCAATGACCAAGTATTATTTCCTCTCCATCCCATATCCCTTCCTCCCTCCCCACGAACAACAACTACAAAAGCAAAGCTGAAATGCAAAGTCAAGTGCGGCTAATTCTCTCATTGGCCTGGTCCCAAAATGCGCATCTCACTCTGTGTTTCCAGTTCATCACCTACCTATCAGGAGGTGGGAGCGTGCCTGATCACCTGGAGCCCTGGTCCCCTGGAGCCATGCATATCTTCACTTGAGAAAACCTCTTTGGCAGCTGTGTGGTAGAAGGACCTGGAGACAGAGGAGGCAAGGAGAGCAATTAGCCAGTTTTTGCAGTAGTCCAGTGAGAGGTGATGTAGCCCCGGTGGGTGTGGGAGTGAAGAGATGAAGGAGTATGTAAGAGATGTGGAGGAAGGAGTTACAAGGTTTGGTCAATAATTTGATCTGTGGGGTGAGGAAGTGTGAGGATGACCCCAAGGTGGTGACCTGGTGGTGGGAAGGATGATGGCATCCTCTCTGGTAACAGGGAGCTTCAGAAGAGGGATGGGCTTGGGGGAAATATAGTCCAACATCTCATTTTATGAATGAGGAGGCTTGAGGCCAGGGCGTAGCTGAAGACCTGTCCAAGCTCTTGGAAGCTGTGAGTGATGGCCATAATTTGATGCTGGGCAGACAGAGGTCTCATTTATTAGGCACTTGCCAATGTGTCAGGCCCAGTGCTGAGTGGTGGAGATACAAATGCAAGCAAACAAAATGGTGCTGGCTCCATTCTAATGGGGGCAGACACTGCTTCAAGGAGAGATGGGAGTGGTAGCCAAGGAAAAGGAGGGTGAAGTGGAGCATGACTGGGGTCCTTCCTAAAATGACGGGCCAGGGATAGGAGTCACCAGTCAGGAGAGGGGACCTCAGTGGGGAGGGGTCTTCAGGTGGTACTTCAGCAGGTAAAGAGAAGGAAGAGATAGAGTGCCAGGGCCCTGACTTCAAATCTCATGGTCTCTTCCACTGTACCAACAATCTGAGGGATATATAATACTTCTGTCTTGTCCTCAGGATAGTAAATACCAAATCATAATTGCATAAAGTTTATTAACAATTCCCAACCCAAGCTAACATTCTGGGATGCACTAAAAATAGTCCACTACCCCCAAAATGTAGTAGATATTGGGTCCTTGTACTAGGAGTGTTAGACTTGGAGTGAGAAGGATCTGAAGTCAGACTCTACCTTAGACACTAACAGTGTGACCCTGGGTGAGTCACTTAACCACTGTCTGCCTCAGTTCCTTATAATTGTCTCCTGCAGTTGGAAGCATTATTGACAATAAGAAGTGTGAATTCTTGTGTTCTTAGGTCTCCTGGCAGTGTTAGAATGCTTGTCTCTTCTTGTGGAGGGAATGTCCTCATCTGGAATTCCCTATAGAAGAGGTAGGGAAACTTTAGCCTCAAGACCACATGTGACCCTCAAGTGTGGCCCTTTGACTGAATCCAGTGTGGTACGGTGGTATGGTGGACCTGGAGTGAGGAAGACCTGAGTAGGTGGTGAGGTCCTTGGCAAATCAACCCCTCTCAACTCCATTTTCCTCAATTGCAAAATGGAGATAATGAGTAGCAATTCTCTTTGAGAGCTGCTGGGAGAAGTAAATGAGATACTAGATGTAGAGTTCTTTGCCATCCTTAAGGTGCTTTGGAAATGCCAACATTATAAAGCATCGATTTGATCACACTCAGATTTTGGAGCAGATCCAGGCAGATCCTGTCCCCTCTCTGGAGGAACACCTCTAGCTCCTGCCTCAGGGGTCCTTAGGAGGCTCAGCATTCTAGAAATGTGGGCACCAGAGGGCTGGACAGGCCTGGGGGTGGGGAATGCCCCAGGGATGAGGGTCTAAGCTATGGGGAAAAAAATTTATTTATAAGCTATGGGGGTCTAAGCTGGGAGAAAATGACTCCAAGACTGCTTGTGGTAACTGGTCCGTGTTTGGCTGGAGGATGAGGTTGGCAAGAAGTTAATGTGGTTAGGGGAAAGCACACGAGGTGGAAGGTCTTGAACCCAGCCCCCAGAGCAGTATATGAAGAGAGCCCCCAAATCCCCATGACCGGCTACTGAAAAGCATTTACTTGAGCTTAGAAAAACATTGTGCTTTGGGCAAGGTAAATACTGCTGCATGCAAATGAGTATCAGTGGGGAAAACTCCTTGTTTGCTTATTGTCACAGAGAAAGAACAGAATGAGACTTGGTTTAGGCTGACAAGGTGCTATTGTTCAATAAAATGTCATTTTATCTATTGATTTGCTGTCATGGTGGCTGGAAAGGGTACCAAACTATGAATCAGAAGGCCAGAGTTTGAGGTTGGGCTGTGTGACCTTGGGAAAATTCCTTCCCTTTCTGGACTTCATTTCCCCATCTGTCAAATGAGGGAGTTATCCCAGACCACCCCTCTAATGAACTGTTAAGGTCATTCCCACCATTATTTATCATTTCCCTTTTTGGGGTGATTTTTGCCAAACTGAGGGGTAGAGGAGGTAGAACCCAAGAGTGGCTTTAATTTACATTTCTCTCTTATTAGCAGTTTGGAGCAGTCTTTCATATAGCTGTTGATGGTTTGGATTTCTTCCTTTGAAAACTGCCTGCTCATATGCACTGCAGTCTATTAGGGAATGACTCATTCTTATACTTGTGAATCTGACCTTTATCAGAGAAACTGGCTGAAAAGACCTTCCCAATCAACTGCTTTCCTTCTAGCTTTAACTCGATTGGCTTTGTTTGTGCAGACTTATTTTGGTGTGGTACCTGTGCCGTGCTAACAAGGAAACACTTTTACATATGACTTGTTGGCTATGGCAGGGGAAGCAAATCCTCCCCAGACTTTTCATTCCCAAACTCCAGCCCTGCTCCTTTGAACGACATCTAGAAAAACAGATGTTTTATACCTTGCTATGGTGTAACGATACTAGGATTTGAAGATCTTCCA
>CM053591.1:187952187-187974471 GCA_028646515.1 Pseudochirops corinnae
TCTCAACATACTTAAACCCTTTTAAAACTAATGTCAACTACCTAGAGACAGGGGGGACTTAGATAAATCCTCATTTGTCTCCAAACTCTCTTATCTATCTTTCCAAATCCCTCAAACAAACCACTCCAAAATCTCTCAAACCCATCATTCTGTGGATTCAGCTTCCCTTTACATTCATTAACCACAAACAAGATAGCTCATACCTTTTACTGACTATTTGCTTCGATCATTGAAACTTGCTATGGAAGGAACAAGCAGGGACATATGACATTCCAAATATGACAGGATAAACATCCTTGGCTCTGTTTAGACTCGGGTAAAGTCACAGATGTCCATGCAACATGGATGCCACCTCACAGCTAGGCTCATGAACAGGTGGGCAAACATCCCTTATCAAAGGAATTTCATAGGTGCACAGCCTAGACCACGCTAAGATCGCCCCCTCAGACTTCACCAGATGTAGACCTCCACCAGCATTTAACCCTGTGGCATCTGATGCAGGCACTGATTTACGCAGACCAGTATACCCGAGTTTAAACTCCAAACACAATTTAGTTGTGGTCCCAAATGCCTTTTACCTCACACGGCAAGTTTCACTAATCACGGCTTAGAGCCAGTTCTCTTATTTATTTCCTTATTTTCCTTATTTGATTCCTTAGGGCACCGAGGCCTAAGGTTTTATGTACTTTAGCAAATGAGAGACCGCACTTTGTCCCACACACTTATGTAAGACTTTGCAGTTGACCCAGCACACACACGCCCACATCCACCCCCCCCATAAACCCCCTCCCTTAATATAATCTCACTTGATCCTTCTAGCAACACCACACCATTTTCCAGATGAGCAGACAGTTCCACAGAAGGGAAGTGATTTACCCTCAGTCACAGAGCTCATATTATGCAAAGGCAGGACCTGAACTCATCTCACCTGGTTCCAAGTCCAGGACTTTTTCCCACTACAGATCATACAGTTTCCACTTGGGAACACCAAGGGTCATTGTGTTTACCAGCAGATGCACAGTACTAGGGACAGCGGGGTGTAGCTCAAATGCCCCCAGACGGCATCAAGAAGGGTCCAGGTTCAAATCTGGTTCAACCACTGATGCTGGCTGTTCACTCACAGGGAAGAATCAGGACATGCTGACACAAGAAGCTAGAAAGGCTTAAAAATGTGGGAGCTCCAACCACTAATGTAATTCTATTAGCACCTGTGATTATTCTTACCTGATTGACCTATGATCCGGTACAGTCAAAGGCCCTTCACCACTGGAGTATTTGTAAAAACCTCCATCTCCCTTTTCTGTTAACAGGCACAGGGCAGAGAGGTTGGAAGTCTGGGGTGGCAGCAGCAGTGGTGGGATTCTCTTCAACTAGGATCTTCCAGTGAAGGCTGGGGCACCACTTACTTTTGGGGGGTGGGAGGCACAATTCTGGGACAGATGTGACTGAGATTAAACCAAAGGAACATAGATTTAGAGCAAGCAGGGACAATGGAGACCACCTGGTCCCACATTCCCCCTGAGGGGCTGCTGGGAGCACCAGGGGCTCCCTGGGAGATCACACAGGAACCATGCAGAACTAAGACATCCCAGAATAGGGGCCATTGCTGTTCCAGAATTTCTGACTTCATTTCTTCCTAGTGGCACACGTCAGCCTCCTGGAACGCCATTCTTCAATCCCAGAGCCAATCTTAAATCTTCCTTTTCCTTCTGTCAAAATTTTGTGTGTCTACTTTTCCATACGGTGCCATTTTATTTCTATGTCCTAACACATTAGTTGGAAAAGCCCTTGGGAAAACTCATGGACCCTTCCAATATTTTTCAACGCTGGCCCTCTTTATAAGTGCAACGTTAAAGTCATAGTATTCTATCACTTAATTCTGTCAGAAAAAATATGCCATAATAACCACTTTGATTTATTCTTTTTTATTCTAAGACTTAGGGCAACCTAAGAATTAGTTGCAATTATAATCTAAGCTTTACTGAAGATAAAATCAATTTATTTTCAGATTTTTCAGCTCCTCTTTCAGAGAAAGAAGAACCTTTTCTTCATTATTTACTAATAAATGGTAGTCCCTATTTTCAGTGAATCATTTTAAAGCAACAAGGGACCTCTTAGATTTCATCATATACCTTTTGTTATGGAAGCACATTCATTAGGTGTTAAGTGTCAAATGTTAGGATGCAGCTGTGGATGATATAAAAATACAGCTGTGGAAAAGAGAAGCAGAGCTCAGGAAGTCCAGAGGCTTCAGCCCCAGCCCAGGCTCTCCTACTAACTAGCTCTGTGACTTCAGGCAATTTACTTTCTTGGCCCCAATTTCTCCATCTGTAAAATCGGAGTCTTGAGAACTAGATTATTTCCTGGGGTCTTATTTCTTGAACAATTTCATGACCTTTGATTCTTGTCTGCACAGTTATGGCACTTTGCACAATCAGCACTGCTCTTGGCCACTTCTGCCAACAGGAACTTTTCAGTCAAAATGCCATCAGGTATTCCTTTTGTCCCAAACGGCCCCTGGGACATTCTGAGGTCCAGTGCCCTCCACCCCCACCCCCATTCAATTCACTAAATACGGTTTAAAGCACTACTCTGCACAAAGCCCTAGGGATACGAGGACAAAAAAACAAAACAAAAACGCCAATCAGAGAAGTAACAATGGAATCTATCAATCAGCCAGCCAATCAATCACTGTTTGTTGAGTGCCTCCATCAGTACAGAATCACTTCACCATTTCCTTGACATGGACAATGCTACACTGACCCAGACTAAGTTCCCGTCTATGTGAAAGGACAAAGTTCAACTGGGATTTCTTCCCCAAATGGCACTGATTTACCGCCAGCAGTGGGCATGCACAGACACCTGCTGCCTCAGGGAAGGCGGGTGTGCCAAGCCCCTGGCTCTGACGCTTACTGGCCGGGGCTCTGGGGAAGTCACTGACCCTGTCTGCATCTCAGCTTCCTCGTCTGTACAGCAAGACTAAGAACACCTGTGGCGGCTCTCTCACAGGGTTCGGCAGGAATGCCTGGGGAGGGCTTTATAAACCCTCAAGCATTATGTAAAGGTTGGCCGTGGTGAATTGTGCCCAAGAAATCATGGATTCTTAGAACTGAGAGGCACGGCGCTGCTCTCCTTGGATAACTCTGTGCCTAAGCATTGAAGCCGTGATGCTACAGGACAAGTGCAACCATTACTGAAGGAAGGAGTCAACTTTTTTTTAAAAAGGTGTTTTGTAAAAGTACTTGGTAATTTCACTTCTCCATACTTTGCCCCCAGGCCTCAGCTGCCCAGGGGCCCCTCCTTCCACCGCAGGCTCTTCCTGGGACCTCCATTTTGGGGGAAAGGCCAAGATTAGCCATCCTACATCCTTCACTTTGCATCCCCGCCCCCAGCTTCCCTTTCAAGGGCTCTCTTCACCCAAAGAATGTAAGCTCCTTAAGGGTGAGGACTTTTTACAAACAGTGCTCAGCACACAGTAAGCGTTTAGTAAATGCCTGCTGGATCACCCACGTAACAAGATGGCACCCACTGTAATGGGAACATCAAATGCTCCACCTCTCTTTTTCATCCTATTTCTGCCAACAGTTACAGACAGAGTATCTAAAACCACGGACTTTTATGTGGGTCTCACAGCAGCCTGAAGCTAACGCACAGGTGAGCTTGTACAAAACCTTCCTCTCCAGAGTCTGCTCCTTCTAGCCTGGGGTGGGGGGGGAAAGGGCCGGGACATCAAGACAATGCATCCCCCCCCACCCCGCCTCGGCACCTCTCCCAACTTCACTCTCAAGCTACAGAAAATCTGAAATAGATTTGAGGATCACATTTCATCTGCGAAACCACAAACTTCTCAGAGAGTTTGAAAACTCTCCAAGGAGTCACCCCAGTAAATCCCTGCACATGATAGTTATTTTTAATTTAGAAAGATAAGAATACGCTACAAGGCGTTTCAAAAATCCCAAATGGTTTCAAGTTTTCATAGCTTAAACAGTTACTTAAATTAAGCTTTTAAGAACTTAAAACTGACCACAGACTTTTGAACACCCTGTATAAAAACACCAAGTCCCGACTTTATCATAAAAACAGAAAACCCAAGGATGGAAGCTAGTTGTAGAAATGCCCATCACTCTGGTACTGTAGCAGTCCTTGGAAGGCCCTAGAACTAGGCCTTGCAGGATGCTCAGTGAACAGCTGTTGAGCAGAGGGATTGGTTTCTGCTTTTATTCATGGGTGGGCTTTTCTCCACCTCCACCGGGGTTTGGGCTGACCCCCAACAGGATCTTTGCCGTCCTTTTCAAGTTTTCATATCCAAGACGTAGACAAATTATGAAATACTCTGCCTACGCTGAGGGCAGCACCGACAGCAAATGCATGAAGTTCTGTAGTTTCCACAATCCACTGGACTAAGAGTCAGAGGCTCTCGTCTATATCAATTACATCACTAGGAAGTTATTTTTTTCCAACACCAAAGGCATGGAACAAATGGTCAACCAAAGAAGAAAAAATGGCTCATTGACCTGTCCCTTCCAGCCTAGCCCATCCACGGTTGGAAATTAAAGCAACTGTGTATTAAGCTATTTAGGAACCTGAGATATTCCTTTCTTTTCAGATAGAACAATAAGTATTTTTTTCAGATAAATAAAGGTAACTTCCAGGAATAGTCTGAATTTTCCTACATTTCTACTCTTCATGCTCCCTCTAAAGCTGGGAAAGCTACTTAGGCATATAGGATGAGTCACAGCAACACCAGCAACCATCATTTACCTGGAAACTCTCCTTCCTGCTGCAAACTAAACAACAGAAATAGGTTACCCAGCAGCAGGTGGTAACAAAGGTACTGCGCTCTAGAAAGGTTCCTATATCTCCCATTTTTTGGCATTTCTTTGATATTTAGGGTAGAAGCTCCTCCTAAGTTGGAATCATTGATGCTTATAAGACACAATGAATGGGGAGGGTGAGGATTTGCCCAGGGACGGAAAGGTAATGTGGCCATTCAAGGTTTACTTTTCCTTCTCTGGATGTGGGAGTTAGGTTTCCCCAGAAGATGAGCCAACAGGCAGTCAACAGCCCACAGCTGTGTCTGCTCTGGCAAGGATTTTTTTAAAAACCCACCACATTCTACTTAGTAGCTTTTGCTAACAGCCCCAGATGAAATTCCACAACTGGAGAGGAAGGAAGAAGAAGAAAATTATATGTAACAAACATGTTTCTTGACTATTTCTTTAAACTATAATGTGAAAAGATAAATGTTTTTGATTAATATGAATGATCTGTGAGTAATATGATAGCAGAAGTTTTTGAAAGTACAGATAAACTACAGCTAAATAACTATGAGAATTTAGGACGAGCAAACTCTATAATATCACAATACAGAAGTTACCATATGACAGAAGTTTAGACATCCCTTGGGTTAAAGCTCAACCCACAAAACATGGCAATTTCAATGCTGGTAGTTGTGACCCAAAAACAGTCTTAAGAAATTAAATATATCATGATATTTGATATTCCTTTCCTAAAATTCCCACCATTTTCTTATTAAGAGTCTTTAAAATAAAAGAACCTACAGAACAAGAAACTTTATCATCCTCCTCATCCTCCTCACGACGGCCTCTCCCACCGGCGACGCTGAGAAGTTGTCCAAAAGGTTGAGCCAAACTTTTCATCATTTGACGCATATTTTCATTGTGGGAAGAAAAGGAGTCTCTGTAGAAAACAAACAGAGGGCAGAAAAAGTCATTAATGATGGATTCCAAGCACCAAACAGATATGTAAAGACTATTTGAGTTGATGTATACTTTAAAAAAGAAAGAGTAAAAGTTAAATAAAACAGAGCCATCCTACAATAAAAAGAATCCTCCACAATACCACACTTCAGTATTCATTCAACAAATGTTTGTTACAGCAAATATTACATAGACACATTCTAGTAGACACTGAGGATACAGACGGAAACGAAACCATTGCTGCAGCTACAGAACTGACCTTCTACTGGGAGGGAGCAGTATGTACACAGATAACACATACCAAGTGATTTCCAAAAAGGAAGAGCTCTGTGGTAGCAAAGAACTGAAAACAAGCTAGGTGCCCACTGATTGAGGAATGTCTAAGCCAACCGTGCACATGAGTGCACAGGAACATTCCTGTGCTAGAACAAAAACGTGTGCGAGGAAAGAGAGGCCTGGAAACTCCCATGCCACGGCAGAGTGAAGTACCGAGGTCCGAGGAAGCACTGCTGCCACAAAGCCGTGAAAACCGAATGTTGTGAAACGACGCACAGGGCCTCAGCTCCCGCTGCCAAGTGTGGGACACGGCAAACCGCGGCAATGGGTTGGAGGGTTTCAGCAAATTTTTATTTCTCTTTTTTAGAAAGTTCTTTGTTATCTGAATGGCTGAGAAGGGGAAGGGCAAGGCAAACAGAGGGAAATACAGGCAACGTGAGAGCAAACGATGCTCATCAAGGCCTGTCTCCTCCTTGCTGAGAGGACACTTAAGACCTGAGGCCCCACACACAGCAGGCGCTTTCAGTAAGGGCTGGAACGACGGACTGGAGGAGGCCGAGGTGAGGAGGAGAATTTTTACACAGATGTGGGAGAAAGCCGCTGAAAAAGTGACTGCTGAAAACGGCTTGTCGTGGCGGGCACCGGACAGCCGGCAAACGTGCCGAGGACACGGAATCGAGGAGGGGAACGACAGGACACGGGCAGTCCCAGAAGATTTCTGAGAAGGGCGGCACAATCAGATCATTTTCTGGAATGTCGGCTTGGCAGCTGTGTGGGACTCACTGAGAGGGGAGTCCATGACAGCAGGAAGCCCATGGGAGGCCCGTGGGAACGTCCAAGTAAGAGGCGATAAGGGCTCGCACCCGGGTAAACACCAAGCAGTGACAGCCTGAGGGAAGGCCAGCAGCACCTGTGTGGGGGACGGGAGAAGGTGTCCAACCACCATCACCCCCAGCAGCACCGCCTCAGGGGCCAGATGCAGGCAGCCCGGGACAGAGAGGCCCGAGGACCTTGGCAAGGGCCAGGCCAGAACCCTCCGTCTCCCTCTGTGCAGATATGGCCGGGCCACTGCTCCTGCAAGGCTTCAGCTGCAGCTGCTGGAGACCCAGAAAGGAAGGCTTCTGCACCTGACTCCGGCTCTGCCCAGTGTCATCGGTGGAGATCACACAGAAGCAGCCTTGTGTCTGCTCTGTCCCTTCACTCAAGGGGCCACAGGAGCCTTCCATGAGCCCTGCAGCTGAGAGCTCTCCCAGGACACCGTGGGCTCCGCTTGAGGTTTCTGCTGTTCCCAGGAAGCACTGAATGCTTTATTCACTCGCATTCAGGCATTCAAGTGGAAGCAACAAGACTGGGCAACTGAAAGAATTTATAGAGTAAAAAGGGAAAACTCCAAGATCACTCAGAAAGGTTGCAAGCCCCGGTAGTAACTTCCACAGAAACAAGTGAGTCTGGAGGGAAGCATAAATTCCGTTTTGGGCAGGTTAAGTGGGAAGTGTCCATGAGACATTCTGCTGAGGGTGTCTAGCAGGCATTTGGTAATGCAGGGCTGGGATTCAGGAGACAAATGAGGGCTGGATGCATGGTTTTGAAAGTCATCTACATAAAAAATGACAACTAAACCACTAGAAATGTGAGAAAAAGAGCCCAGGACAAAGGTTCAGTGGTTGGGGACAGACAGAATAGGACACCGAGAGAGTCCAGGCAGACACGCTGCATTGGGTGAAGATCTGCTCTTCTGCCAGGGAGTAACCACAAACACCCAGGAAAGCCCACTCATTTAGCAAATACTGAGTGGTGGTGACCTTATATAAAATGCACGACTGATGCTCTTGTGTGACTCATAACTTGACTTTGAAGGCAATTAAAGAGGAACACTAAAAAATGATTAGGGACATGGTACCCATTAACGAATCTGATGTCATTATATAGCTTTCCAAGTTGATTACTCTCAAATAGACAATATTAATTTAATTTTGTTATCGTACAGTCAGATTTTCAAAAGTTCAATGTCATGAAAAATACCACCAATCCTTGGAGATGGACGACCTGAGCACTCGAGTCTCGGTTCCCACAGATGACTGTCATAGCTCCAGAAGTGGACAAGAAAGCCCATTTTCCCCAAACCCCTCTCTCATGGACCATTTGTCTTTTATCATCTTTGCCAATTTCCCGGGTCTGAGTGAAAACTCACAAGTTTGAATTTAATGATTAGGGATTTTGAAGCCTTTTTTTCTGATTCTCTTTACTCAATAATGGTCCAATGCCACAGCCACTGTGTAAGGAACGATAAAAGATACAATAATATAAAAAGTTTACAAACCAAAAAGGGTCAGTCAACATGAATTCAAATCATAACCACAACACGGAATGGTATTAAAAGTGTCATACCGGTAACCACGTGATAAAGGAATTCAGAGGAGGAAAATAAAAGCAGTGCTGTTTGCAGCGTGTCGGTAAGATATTCAGGGAAGGCTCACGGAAAGGTGGTGGCAGAGACGGTTAAGACTGCAAGATCACATACTCTGTGTAGCCTGCGGCACTAAGGACATCTTGCCCCACATGGGCTGGTCAGGATTAACAGTAATGAAATACAGGTTTTAGGTTTACAAAGTAGTTTATAATGAGGTTTTCATGTGCAGTGCAGAGCTCTGTGCAGGAGGTACTAACAATCCCGTTTTACAGATAATCTGAGGGTCATAAAAGTTAAATATTAGTTTACTTTTAATTTTTTTTAATTAACAAGCATGTATTCTCCCTCCCACCTACTACCACTAGAAGAAAAAAAGAGATAAAAATTATTATAACAAATTGCTTTTTGTTAACATTATTAAGCAAAACAAATTCTCAAATTGATCATGTCAAAAATCTATGTTTCTTTCTGCATCTTGAGCCCATCACTTTTCCAGAGTCTTACATCACTAATGACTTTCAGGCATCTCAAAGTGGGTGTTCTACTAACGTGTCAAACTCAGCATGTCTGAAAACATACTCACTATTCCTCCCCCCCCCCCCCACACCCACCCCTGGTTCCTCTGCTGTCAGAGTTGTCTTTACCATATCATTATAATATAAATTGTTCTCCTGGTTCTGCTTACTATGTTGGACATCAGTTCACACAAATCTTCCCAGGTTTCCTGTTCCTTTCATCATGTCTTACATTTTTTCAAATGGAATAATTTGTTCAGTTATTCTACAATTTATGCGTACCACTCCCCTCCCCCTTAAATTTCTAGTTCTCTGTCACCACAAAAAGAGCTGCTAGGAAACTAGGGAAAATCTTTGCATAAAGTTTCTCTGACAAAGGTCTCATTTCAAAAATATGTAGGGAATTGAATCACAAAAATAAGACACACGCCATATGGTCAAAAGATAATCACTAGGCAGTTTCATAGCTATCCACAGTATGAAAAAATGCCCTAATCACTATAATTACAGAAATGCACATTAAAACAATTCTAAGGTACCATCTCACAATCATCAGATTGGCTGAGATGACAGAAAAGGAAAGTGACAAATGTTGGAGGGAATGTGGGAAAATAGGTACACTAATGCATTGCTGGTGGAGCTGAATTTTAAGTCTAACCATTCTGGAAAGCCATTTGTAACTGTGCCCCTAAAACTACTAAGCTGTACATACGCTCTGACCCAGTAATACCACTAATAGGTTTATACACCAAAGACAACAAAGAAAGAGGAAGGACCTATGTGTACAAATATTATATGAGTTCTTTTTTGTGATGACAAAGAATTGGAAACTGAGGGGATGTCCACCAATTGGGTATTGGCTGAACACATTATGGCATATGAATGTGATGGAATACTACTGTACTGTAAGAAATGAAGGGGATGGTTTCAGAAAAATCTGGGAAGATTTGTATAAACTTATAAAGTAAACAAAACCAAGAAAATAATTTATATAGTAACAGTAATATCATAAAGATAATCAACCATGAAGTATATTTTTATCTTTTTCTTTTTTTGGTGGGGGGTGGGGGGGAGATAGACTGGAGAAAATATGGATGATGTAGAAAACTGTTTTGCAAAACTATACATATTTTAAGTGGTTTTATTTTTCTTGTCTTCCCATTAAGTGGGGAGGGAAAGAAAAGTGAAAAAATTTAGAACTGAAAATAAAATAAAACTGAATTTTTAAAAAAAGGCAAAGGATTCAAGGACAAAAAGAAGAAGTCAGCAGCCACTACAAATTAGTGCAGGGCTTGCTTTATTGTTCTGATGATTGTTTGGACTTTAGAAAGTAATGGAAAAGATGTTAGTGGCATAGATTAAACATTTTTTTAAAGTTGCCATAAATAACTCTTTTTGTACATATGGATCCTTTTCCACCTTCTTTGATCTCTGTGGAGTATAGCGGCTCTAGCACTGGTGCTGCTGGTTCAAACAGCATCCACAACTTACTGACTTTTTTGAAGACAGATCTAAATAGCTTTCCAGAATGGTTGGATTACTTATTTAATAGCTCCATGAACAGTATATTAATGGGTCTATTTTCCCTCAGCTCCCCCAACATTTGCTTTTTCTTTCTTTTTGGGGGGTCAATTTTGTCAATTTGAGAAATAGGAGGTGGAGCCTCAGAATTGTTTTTGATTTGTACGACTCAAAACATTAGTGATTTGGAGCACTTTTTTCTTATGGCTATCAATAGCTTTGATTTTTTTCCTCTGAAAACTGCCTATTCATGTATTTTAACCATTCATCAAACAGAGAATGGCTCTTAGTCTTATAAATTTGAATTTGGTTCCTCATAGAACTTACAAATGAAGAGAAACTTGCTATAAAGATTTTTCCAGGGGCGCAAAGCCAAAATGGCACCGTAGAAGCGGGAAAACTCCATGGCACCCCCCCCCCACAACCACCTCAAATACCTATAAAATATGACTCTAAACAAATTTTAGAGCTACAAAACCCACAAAGTGACAGAGAGAAGCAAATCTCCTGCTGAAGGCAGCCGGCAGGCAGACAGGAAGGGTTCATCACAGCATGCTGGGAGCTGAGCCCAGCCCTGTGTGAGCCCAAAGTTTTAGCCCCAGGGTGGCCCCGAACAGCCATGGCTGGAATGGACTAAGGGTGAGTAGATTACAAGCAGGTGTGGCAGTTTTCAGAATTATCAACCATAAATGCCAAAGAAAAAGTGAGAGGTCAGTATAGAACTTTGTTGGAACTAGAGGGTAGGGGGAAGAAACAGAGGAGTGGGTCCGGCCCCTGCCTCAAGAGCCAGAAGCAGCGTAAGTGGCAGTCATGCAGCTGCCTCCAGGTGGCTGCTTCAGAGCTCCTGGCCTGCAGATCATAGGGGAGGCCCAAGCCACCATTCAGAGGCTAAGTGCCCTTGCTTTAACCTGCTTGGATTTGGATTGAGCTCTTGGGTGGTGGTCCTGAGGCATGTGACCAGTGAGCCAGAGTTTGTGGGGGGCTGCAGAGATTGCACCTTCCTAATAGCTCCAGCAGTTGTAAAAATCCCAGCAATTTGGAACAAAGCTCTCCTCTCTAGAAGAAGAGTTCTGGTATGGCAAAAAGCTCAAAAGTCAAGTAATTGAGTGGCAACACGAGCAAGCAAATGAAGCAAAGCAAGTAGAGCCATACAACTTTAGATTCCTTTTTGGGGGGACAAAAAGGGTCAAAGCATGGAATGGGAGGAAGACAACAAAGTCAGAATTGCACCAAAAGCTTCCAAGAAAAATATGAATTGGTTACAGCCATGGGGAAGCGTCAAGAAGGATTTTGAAAATCAAGTAAGAGAAGTAGAGGAAAAATTGGGAAAAGAAATGAGAATGATGCAAGAAAATCATGAAAAGAGAATCAACAACTTGACTGAAAAAATAACACTTTAAAAAATAGATTAACTCAAATGGCAAAAGAGCCAATAAGAAGAATGCCTTAAAAAGCTGAATTTTCCAGATGGAAAAAGAATTTCAAAAGCTCACTAAAGAGAATAATTCCTTCAGAATTAGATTGGTGCAAATGGAAGCTAATGACTTCATAAGAAATCAACTTACTATTAAACAGACCCAAACAAATGGAAAAATAGAAGGCAATGTGAAATATCTCACTGGAAAAACCACTGACCTAGAAAATAGATCCAGGAGAGGTAATTTAAAAATTATTGGACTACCTCAAAGCCATGATCAAAAAAAGAACCTAGAAATCATCCTTCAAGAAATTCTCAAGGAAAACTGTCCTGATATTTTAGAACCAGAGGGCAAAATAGAAATTGAAAAAATTCACTGATCACCTCTTGAAAAAGATCGCAAAAAGAAAACTCCTAGGAATATTATAGCCAGGTTCTGGAGTTCCCAGATCAAGGAGAAAACAGTATAACCAGCCAAGAAGAAACAATTTGAATAGTATGGAAACACAATCAGGATAACACAGGATCTAGCAGCTTCTACATTAAGGGATCAAAGGGCTTGGAATATGATATTCCCAAGGTCAAAGGAGCTAGAATTAAAACCAAGAATCACCTACCCAGCAAAACTGAGTATAATGTTTCAGGGGAAAACATGGGTCATTCAATGAAATAGAGGACTTTCAAGCATTCCTGATGAAAAAAACCAGAGTTAAATAGAAAACTTGACACTCAAATATAAGAAGGAAGAAAAGCATGAGAAGATAAACAGGAAAAAGAAATCATAAGGAACTTATCAAAGTTGAACTATTTACATAATTGTAACTCATGAAACTTTTCTCAATGTGAGAATAGCTGAAGGGAATATAAATGTATATATATGTACATATACATATATATGTCTATATAGGAGGGTATATGGGTATATGAATACATATGTGAGTGTGTGTATATATGTGTACAAGTATAAACAGACAGAGGGCACAGGATCAATTGCATAGGAAGGGATGATATTTAAAAGGTGAAATTGAGAGGTGAGAGAGGAATATAATGAGAGGAGATGGGGAGACACAGAATGGGGTAAATTATCTCATACAGAAGAGGCAAGGGATAACTGTTAAAATGGAAGGCAAAAGGGAATGGGTCAACCTTACTCTCATTGAACTTGACTTAGGGAGGGAATGACATACACACTAAATTGGGTATCTTGCCCTACAGGAGAGTTGAGGGAAGAGAATGAGTTGGGGTATGATGGAGGGGAGGGGAGGGCAGGTTGCGGGGGGAAGGGTAGTTAGAAGTACACACTTTTGACAAGAGACAGGGTCAAATTAGAGAATAGAACAAGCGGGAGGGGCAGGATAGGATGGAGGGAAATATAGTCAGTCTTTCACAATATACCCACTAGGGAAATGTTTTGCGTAACTACACATGTACAACCTATATTGAACTGCTTATCTTCCCAGTAACGGTGGGTAAAGAGGGAGGAAGGGAAAGAATCTGGAATTCAAAGTTGTAAAATCAAATGTTTAAAAAAATTATTATTATTATTTTTTACATGCAACAAGGAAATAAGATATACAGGCACTGGGCTATGGAGATCTATCTTGCTCTACTGGAAAGTAGGAGAGATGGGGGAGGATATAGGAGAGGGCAGATTGGGGGAGGGGGTATGCAGTGGGATTGCTGTTTTGGTTTGGTAGGTAGGGGAAGAGGAGGAGAAAATCTGTCACTCAAAATCTTGTGGATATGAATGATGTAAACTAAAAATAAACATAAAATTTAATTTAAAAAAAGATTTTTCCAGTTATCTGTTTCACTTCTAATTTTAGTTATTGATTTTATTTGAACAAGAATTTTAATTTTGTATAATGAAAACTGTCCATTTTACATTCTTTGATTGTTCATATTCTTCTGATGTTGAATATAAGGCAGTCCTCAGACCCTTCCATCTTGGTTGGTCCTCCCCATTAGATATTCTGTGCCAATGGAATAGCCTTTAAAAACCCAAAACCAGACATGAGAAGGCTACTAGGTAGGTTTTAAATACAAATTCTTATTCATTTCTCACTAGGCTACAGTCCAGAAAACCCTTCATTTTAAAAGTCCATTTCAGCCTTGGAATTCACACCTTACAAGTACCTTCTCCTTGTGGCCCCTCTTTGATTGCATGGCTCCTCCCAGAATTTACATTTTAAGAGAGCTGGTAGGCCAGTCTTCTTTTCATTTCTCAACAGGCTGCAATCTGGATGGCTGCATCATGGCCCAGAAAACTTGAGAAGTAAAAATCACATACAAGCAGGAGCATCTGGAGGATCTCTTTCAATTGGACTTTGTACAACATATAATCCAGAACAGTGGTGAACACCTTTGATGAGCATATATTTTAGTTTTCTGTGTCAAAATTTTCATCATCAGAGAGGTGTTAAAAGTTATCTCTGAGGTTGCATTTATCACCAAATCTTGTAAGACCTTATTAACACATACATTCTTCTTGTTCAAAGGCAGCCTTTAAGACTATTAGTGGTAAGTATTCTCTGTACCTTTCAAATATGAGATGGTAAAGATGTGATTGGTAGTAGAAATTCATTTGCAAAAGTTTTACTTGTTCCTTTCATTTTTACTAATACACTCCCGGTATATATGTGTGAGTCATTCTTACAAATACTGCATAAAAATGAGAAAGTCTGTAGGCTGGAGGTTGTGTGCTCTCAACTACATTTTTTGGGCAGTGTATCAGCAAGCACCCTAGCATACCCAGGATGGCTGCTAGCACAGGTTCTTAGATCTGCTTTTCTAAAGGAAAGCAGCTCAAAATGGGTTAACAGTCTCACTTTAATCAATCAAACATATATCATTTACCTAGTTCACGGGAAAAAGTCAGCACCTAGAACTTCAGAGAATACAAACAGAAGTTACAAGCAGACAAAAAAAAAAAATACAGAGAAAGAGAAGGGCTTCCAGCTGCCTGACCATTATATCCATACTTAGTTACCAGAGAGGGAAGCACCAACATCTGGGTTTTTCAAAGCTGGGGGGCTCAACAGCTGCCTAGAGTCTCATCTGACCAAATCACACAACTCTTCCCAAAGCAAGCCCCGAAACAAAACCTCACATCAGGGTACATATAGCCTTCTCCTGGCTCAGAGAGTGTCACAGCCCTCTTGACCCACTGCCCAATCACAAAGTAACAAGGTGGGGGTGTTCCTGAAGAACAAGCTCCCACCACAGGCTCCCCGTGACCCCATTCAGCCTATTAGAGGGCAGAGCCTACTTTCAAATAGGGGAAGGTTCTCAGAGCCACATAAGCCTATCAGGGGCCAAGGCGCAGGAAAATCTTCAGATTCCCAGTACCATTACAGGCAGTAATATTATTCTATGACTTTCCCCTCATTCTTTTGGTAAAAGATAAAACTTGTAGGTGTCCTTTGGTGCTTTTAACAGCCGGTATGCTTCACTTTGTCATGGACCCCTTTGACAGTTAAGTCTATGGACCATCCCTTCTCAAAATCATGTTTTTAAATGGTAAAAAAAAAAATGCTCAATTTCAGTTAGAGGTTAGTGAAAATAAAGTAATTCTTTTTCCATCCAAGTTCAAGGACCGCCTGCAACCTACCACAGCCTTGGCAGGCCATGGATTGCAAGTTAAGAAGCACTAAGCTAGAGGCTTGTGCCACCTGAAATCTCCGGGCATGTCCAGTCTGCTCAAACAGCAACTGCCAGAATCATGTTTTTACAGACTCTGAGACGCAGTGGAAAAGTGACAACTTGAAGAAGGCCTGGACTGGACGGGCCACTCTCTCTGTTTCTGTCTACGTATATGGGAAATGCAGTCAGTGTTGGAGAAACCCCACACTCACTCTGTCACTGATGGATCATTAGCCAATGTTTTCCACCATGTTAATTTGCTGTCTTCCCGCCACTTTCATCCACAAAGGCCCGAGAAGATGGTATTTGCCTGGGTCTCAAGCGAAGCTTTCTGTAGACTTCTTTTTCACTTCCATTGACTTTTGTTGTTTTAGAAGATTGTTCTCCTGGCTAAAATGCCATTCTCTTCCACGGCAGCATTTCACTCATGAATTTGTATTCTAAATCATTCCTGCCCTTGGTAGTCATCTCTCTACCTTTTGGCAAAGAGGCCAGACGTTTCTTGATTAAGGGATTCTGGGGGCTTTTCTGACCTCCACGTTGTTCCAATGCTTTTACATCAAACTTTGGAAGGGAATGATAATTAAGGCCAAAAACTTTGGCCTTTTCTATTTTTCTACTTTTCTGAATCAATGGTTCACTGGAATAGATCAGATTGAAGCAACAGCACGTAATTCCGTCTTCTCACTTTTATCCTTTCCTGTCTTCTGATTTTGCCTTCACTCGATATTTGACCTTCTTACAACAGATAATGGGATTCTTGATTTCCACTATCAACAACCACTCATTTCTAGTCAATTTTTTGCCTTGTTGTTCAGTGTTCACTCACCATGTTCAGTCTCTTTGGACTTTTGGGACAAGGTATTCACAATCTGGAGTCAACAAGGCTTCTGATCAATCTGTCAGCTTCTGGCCTTTCATTTCTGCAATGTCACCAAGCATGACAGTATCAAAGATGAAAGGTCTTTTCACGGATTTCATTTATTTCCATGGTGCTAAATCCCAAGGTTGGAATTTAACCTGGAGTCCCAGGACCTGAGATCAAATCCTAGCTCTGTCTGCCACTTTACTATCTGTGTGACCCTGGCAAGTGATCATGATCCTCTGAATCTCAGCTCCCCATCAGTCAAAGGAGGGGGTGACACAGACAACCTCTAAGAAACCCCTAAGCACCGGAGTCAAGGCCCTATGACACTGAAATGCTGGCCTATAAACTGCAAGAATCTTCCCATTCCCATCTCCTCTTTTTTCCTGTGGCCCTCATTGTCCTAGTCTAGTCAGGAGGGTCTCAGGCCAGATTAACAAAGGCTGAGGCCCAACCCATCATCCCCAAGGTAGTGGGAGGTGCCTGAGGTCTGAGAACATCCATGAGTATGGAGAGGATTCACCTTAAATTCTCCTTTCTTTTCCTCTCAGGGTATTCTACAGTTCCTGGGAAGTTTTCATAAGGATGATGTTGCTTAAATCTGTTTCATCTGTTTTAGGGACAGTAACTCAGGTTCCTTCCCAAGCTCTTTCAAAGCATAGGAGCACCTCTGAGCTTGGGGGGAGGCACTGGTGTATGGCCAGCAAGGACAGATAAGAAGATTAATTTGGATAGCCTAGAACTGGATAGAACCAGGTCATTTTTTTTTTTGTTTCCCTCATTAAAAGAATATAGAATCAAAGAAGTGACTAGAAAAAGAAACCTAAAGAAAATTGGGTCTAAGATCTCAGTTACCATGTGGACTGCAAAATATGGTGATTACAAAGCAGCGAGTTCTCCATGCATTCCAGGCCAGTAGCTCCTGGGGACGCTGTGTCAAAAGCCCATCCCTGTGTTTCACTTGAGTAGCAACATTGCTTTAGACAAGATGGTAACATATGGGTAGAACCGTAACAGAGAGGCAGAAACAGAACAGGTTAAATAATTATAACCTAAGTGTGGTGAGTGATAGCTCTGTGATAACCTGCCTCAAGATGGCTCAAGGGGCGCGTCCCATCCTTGGGCCTGCCTGGTTCCGTTTTTACCAGTGACTCAGGTGATAATAGAGCGCTCATCAAATGGCAGGTGACACAATTACACTGATAGGTAATGCCATAGGTGGGACAAATGTGTGCTGAATCTAAACAGAAATGGCGTCCTGGGTCAAAATAAATAAGGGAATGACAGGGACAAATGTCAAAGCCCATCGTGTGGTCCAAAACATCCACTGCACGAGACACTGAGGGCAGGAGCAAGGGCAACCCTCTTGGCAACAGTTAAAGTGAAAAGTCAAGGATGGCTGGCTGGGGCAAAACAAAGCCAAAAAGAAACAAAAGCAATCAATGTAGAGCCCTGTACTAAGTATGGGAAGTAGAGGGAAGCTTCTTTGCAGCAATTAATGTGAAAAAGTATGCTACTAATTACTAGTGTGGCTTCAGGGGGAGTTGAGTGTCCTCATATATAAAATAAAGTGCTTGAGATGAAACGGCTTTTCCAGCTCCAGATCTACGAGCTGATGATCTATGAACTGTTTTGTTTCTCTTTCCAAAGAGGACCTAGAAGCCATCTTTCCATTTGGTTATATCTTACTTTTATTTTAGTTTGGGAGAATATAAATACTGATGTCTTTTAGCTCTCCCAATAGCATATCAATGAGTTAGTCACTGAATAAAAGTCTCCCATTTAAAAAACCTAGAGTTAAGCCCATATTTACCTATAGCAGTATTTGTACTTGGTCTCTTCTTTTTCACTAACCCCATAATGACAATGTCAGAGTGGAAAGGCAAAGTACTTGGGACCATTTTGTTCGCCTGTTTCATGGGTTGCCATGATCACAGAGCTGATAACTCACTAGCTAACCAGCTGGTGAGGAGCCTACCTGCTTAGCTAGGTAGAGACTCAGATAACTGATAACAGGTTGTTGCTGGGAGTGCTACCTCTCCAGCACGGCAGGAAAAAGCAAGAGCTCTTTCAAAGCATAGGAGCACCTCTGAGCTGGGGGGAGGCACTGGTGTATGGCCAGCAAGGACAGATAAGAAGATTAATTTGGATAGCCTAGAACTGGATAGAACCAGGTCATTTTTTTTTTGTTTCCCTCATTAAAAGAATATAGAATCAAAGAAGTGACTAGAAAAAGAAATCTAAAGGAGAAAAGGGGAATCAGCTCGTCCAATCTAAAGGATCAAGTAGAAACACAGGCAGAATGAAATACAACACAGTGGCACTTCTGACCAATGTGCCCCTCAAGTGGTTCTGCGTAAAAGCATAATGTTGACTTTAGTCTCTAAGAGGTGCCACAAAAACATATGACTTCGTGGTCACCTATACTGAAGAACTGGTCATTTTCAGTATTGACTATAAAAGTGAAACAATCCTGACCCCCAATCATAACTGCAGCATGTTCGAGCTAGATAAGCACAGCTAAGGTGCACTGAAATGACAAAATTTTAAGCAACTAGAGCTTTGGGATCAGAGATGAGGAGACTGAGGCCCAGAGACTTTAAGTGCCAAAAGTCAAAAAAGGAATGGAATTTAGGGCTTCTTATTGTATTCCGTGTGTGTGGGCACACATGCGTGTATGTGTGTGTGTATACACACATGTATTCCATTCATTCATTGAAGATAAAAATGAAACAGCCCCTACCCTCAAATTCTACCTTACCCCTACATTCTGCTGGGGGGTAAAAAGGGATCACAGAAAAGTAAACATAAAAAAGGTTCAAAGTAGATACAATGTAAGTTTAGGGGACCAAGAATGGGGGGATCATGAGAGGCTTCCTGGAAGCAGTGGCTCTGATTCTGGGAGGTAGAGGAGCCCAGGAGAGAAGATCAACGTATATGGGGTACAGCTCTTCAAAGGCATGGAGACAAAAGGTATTCCCCTGTCTCCCATATTTCTATCTACAGTCTCACAAGGAACATTTTTATTTCGCCACTTCCGAGTCTCTACTTCACATATGATGGCAACCACGGCCAAAGCTTTAGGGCCTAGGGAGTTAAGGAAAAGTGGAGCAAAAGAGAAGGGAGAAAATCTGGGCCAGTTGTGGGACTTGGAACTCCTTTCTGAATGAACTGTTTTTTCACAGGAGTGAAAATAGTGTCCCACAGACTAAAATTCTACAGGGGAAGTCAGTCCAGGAGAGATGGGAGATGCTCAAGAATGAAATTTTGACAACACAAAGAGAAATCATTTTAAAATCCTTTTTTTATTTTGAACTTTGCAAACGCCAAATAAAATGAGAACTTCTATACAGACAGCAGAACAGAAAAGATACATGAAACTGAATCTCTAATATATCTAGTTCTCTTTTCAAGTTTATAGTGTATTCAACCCATAACTTCCTTGGTCTTTCCTTCTGTTCTCTTCTGTGCATTTTATAAAACATCCAATAAATCTTTTTTTTTCCTTTCTTCTTTTTTCAATAACTCTTATCTCCCACCTTCCCCTTACACTGAAAAACAAACCAGCCCAATGATAAGTCAAGCAAAACCAAATTCTCACCTTGGCCATGTCTGAAAGCATATGCCTTATTCTACAACCTGAGCCCATCAATTCTCTCTTGGGAGCTGGGCTAGCATGTTTCATTCATGAGCTCCCTTGACTCATGGTTTGGTCACTGAAATCATCTGAGTTAAGTCTTTCAAAATTGTTTGTCTTAACAATGGTATTATTGTATAAAAATTGTTCTCTGGGTTCTATTGACTTTTACTGTAAGACAGTAAAACCTAGTATCCCTTTCCCCCTTCCCCTGCATAGAAAAGGGGGGAAGAGAGGGAGAAGGAAAAAAAAGAACAATTGTCTTGATTTTCAAAAAAGGGGAACAGAGAGTCTGCAAACTACAGGCCAGTGAGCTTGACTTTTTTTCTGGGGAAAATTCTAAAACAGATTAAAGAGATGGCTTCCACTCATGGAAGAAGCACTGATGACAAAGCCAGCATGAACTCATCAAGAACAGGTTGTATAAGACTAACCTCATTTCCTTTTTTGAAAGAATTGGTAAGCTAGTAAAGGAGAGGAATGCTGCGGCTATAATTTACCCAGTGACATTCTTAAGAAGATGGGAGAACTGTCATTCGTGGTTTTGTTGTCTAAGTAACTGAGACTGCACAGGGCTATTCCAGGGATCTGGCGCTGGTCCTTTGCTGGTAACAGTTCTATCAATCTCTTGGGTAAAAGCAGGGATGGCATGCTTAGCAAATCTTCAGATGATACAACCTGGGAGGGGTAGCTAAGACCCCAAATCACAAAGCGTCAGGAGCCAAAAAGATCTTGACAGGCTAGAGGCTTGTGTAAAATCTTATTACATGAAAATTACATGAAATTCAGTTAGGATATACAAAGGTTAAGTCTTATATCTGGTCACAAAAATTCAACTTCACTTCATACAAGAGAGGGGTGCCATGGTTAAACAATAGTTATTCTGAAAAAGATCTGGGCAGGGGGGCCTTCAGAAAGCAAAGCTGCCACCCACCCACTGCAGTTCAATACACTCAGGCTCAGGGGACCACCAAAGACAGTACTCTCTTGCCACTACACCCGGATGACACTGACTCCTTCCTACTGTTACTATCACCATTTTCTTCTTTTTTCTTTTTTGTTTCAATTACCACCATTTTCCATGACTTGGATATCCCTGACCCTTGAGCGCAGTTCATCTGGGCCAGGCTTGATTGAATTCCTTAATGGAAAACTAGGTGCTCTCTTACTATTTTTCCTTACTCCTCTCGGGTATGTACTCCATGTTAGTCTTTTTTCTGTCCTTTCTAGTGTAAAGGTCATTCTTTTTGGCAGGTACAACAAGCCAAATTTTCAAAGACTGATGCTAAGGGGGACTTATGAGTGTAACAGATATCCATTTAGCAGATACTTAGCCCTTAGTAACTTAGGGCTAAGTACGGAAGGTATGAACTCTGCCTCCTGTCCTGACATGGCAGGAGGCAGTTAGCTGAGACAGGAGGCCAGTGCGTGTATATAAGAAGAGTTCTAGAGACAGACAGACAGAATCAGGAAATCTTCCTCCTGGTGGCGGAAGGCAGGATTGTCCCAAGCATCTGGAAGCTGGTCTTGCTGGACTGAGAACTGAGCTGGAGTTTTCTATGAGACTAGAATCTGGTGAAGGCCACTTGGAAGGCTGAGAGGGCAGCCTGGAAGGCCGAGATTTCTCCTGGGTCCTAGGGTCAGCTGAAGTGCTGGAGGACTGAAGAAACACGACCAGGATAAGACTTTGTTTGTGGCTTGGTGGATCCTTGAGTTCCAGGCAATAGAAGTTGTGAAGGGTTTGAGATGTGCTGGACCCTGTGAACTTCTGTGTGTGCCAGGAACTGCCTGGAGGACTGGATGAGGTCCTGGGCTCTGTCTGCCCCTGAATCCAGGTGACTATTTGGTAGCTTCAGATAGGAGCTGGGACCATGGAAGGGGATCCAGGAAATCTGAAAGACCACCCCGAGTCAAGATGAAGAAAAGGCCTCCCCTTGGATGCATGATGAAAGTGAAGACACCCGGGGTGAAGGGTTTGTGTAATTTTCTAATGACTGTACCTAGTAATTAAAGATATTTAATAACTGTGAATCTAGATTAGTGAGTGATTAAGTTAGTAGTTGCCCCATGAGTGGAAAATTGATTATTGCATTGTGAACTGATTGAATGATTAAGTATTGATTATAATATTGTGAATTGATTGAATAATTAAGTAAGGAGGGTTTCCCCCTTAGGGAAACCAGATGATTATTCTTTTGTTCTTTGTTCCAAATACTGTGGCTACTGTAGTGAAAACTATGTGGCCATTCTAATGTTAAGCTGTTATGAACACTATATTGTG
>CM053591.1:187974971-188017914 GCA_028646515.1 Pseudochirops corinnae
TGTGATATGATGTAATGTTGTGAATATTATATTATGATTTGTTGTGAATGTTTGCCTTGGTTTGTAATGGAATAAATGGAGTGTTCACTATACTGTGTAATCTGAACCTTAAAAGCTGTTCACAGTAGCATTCTTTTGGGAATCTGCTTTTGTATGGCGTTACAATGAGTCAGCAATGTGACGTGGTAACCCCATTGTGTGCTGTATTAGAAGCAGCATCGCTTCCAGGAACTGGGAGACCACAGTCATACTCACTCTGCCCTGATCTGACTTCATCTAGAACACTCAAGTCAGTTCTAGACAGCACAGTTTAAGACTGATGTTGATAACCTGGAGAGAATTCAGAGGAGATTGGCCCAGACAGCAAGGGCTCCTGAGTCCATGTCACAGAAATTATGGTTCAAAGTAATGAGATGATTAGACGGGAAATAAAGATGACTCTGAGGGAAGATTATCACTGTCTTCAAATATTTAAAGGGTTTTATGTCAAGAAGGGAATAGATTCACCCAGTTTAGACCCAGAGAGCAAAGGGTGGAAGCTGTAAAGAGGCAAATTTAGGCTTAATGCCAAGAAAAAAACATCCTACCCATAAGACCTATCCCAGAGTGGAAGGCCTGCCTCAAGTGACAGCAGCCCCCCATCCTTGGACAGCTGCAAGCACAAGCTGGATGGCCAACCACCTGCAAGGCATATATAATATATTCATTTTGTACACAGATGATACTAGAAGCCTCTTCTAACTCCCAATTTGCTGGGCTGGATAGAGCAAATTCACACCAGGAAGAGACCAGCTACTTGACTTCTAAGCTCCTCAGGCAGCTCCAAGACTGATCTACTAAATTACCCATGACACTTGGCCACAGAGCGGCCCTGACACTCTTCTCTTTTCCTCGCGGTTCCGCCCAAGCCTTCTCGACTCCGCTGAGTAGAGCAGCTCTCTGTGTGGGCAATTTTGATACAACTTTATTATTTTCAGTTCAATGTACCACTGGTGAGCTAAATACAGATTTAGAAGTAAGGAGGAAGTGTCACTCCCTATCTTCAAGAGTACACTTCCAAAGTCATACTTAAACAAAAATTTATCAAAAGGCAACAAGTTATGCTGACATTTATGGAAAATGAGGAGAAAAAGGTAAAAGAGCCACGTCATAGAATCACTGACTTTCAGGAGCTGGAAGGACCGTAGAGGTCAGAACAACCCTTTCTACATCATCCCTAATAAAGGTGCATCTCTACTTTGCTTCAAGACCTCTAATCAGGAAGACCCCATCAGCTCCTGAGACAGCCCCACATTTGGTAGAGACCCTTCAGGACTCAAGTCAATGAGCATTACGCAGTTTCTCTACCATACAACGAAGGGAATGTGGGAGCACTGGTGATAAAAAAAGTCCCTTCCCTCAAACTTACATCTTAATGGGAGGGGGAGACGCAACATTAAGCAAATAATTCAACACAATATCTTTTGAGGAGGGATAGATCATTAATAATTCCAGAGATCTTCCAGAATGTAAGTCAAGAGACACTTGTCACCAGCAGGCTGGTCGCTTGATGAATTCACTGATCATGGCAACCAATTAAATAAAGAAAATTACAAAAAGGCCTTTAGTCCCACAGGGCAGCTTTCTGCTTCTGCGTTGATGGTTAGAGTGGAAGAAAGGTGCCAAAGAATAAAAAAACTAAGAATCCTACAGATTTTAGACACTCTAAAAGTATTGACGTAGTCCATTCATGCTCTGCCTCGTACGTAGTGAGTTCTTTGTCCAACGATCAGTTGAAGAAATAGAATCACATCATTCTTAAAAGTTGACTAAATACAAGAATGGCTCTCAGGTTTTCCTTGAAGAGGAGAATAAAGGAGCTGGTAGAACTGGCTCTATCAGGCATCCAGTAGCATAAGAAACATTTAATGGGACATTATGTTATCCTGTTACTATAATGTTCATGGCAAATATCTGAGAAAGGATCAGAGGGAAAACTGTAACTTATGTGCTAACAGTTGTTGCAGAGAATGAAGAGGAAGAGAAATCATTTACTTTTCAAAAGATTACTCTGATTCATTCAAACACAATGATCCTTACTGAAAATTCCCAATCTCACCAAAGGATCCAGGTGAATTTTATTAGGAACTATTAAAGGAATGCTTGAGGCAGCTAGATGGCTCAGTGGATACAGCACTGGGCCTGGAGTCAGGAAGACCCGAGTTCAAATCCAGCCTCAGATACTTACTAGCTGTGTGACCCAGTTAACTTGTTTGCCTTAATCCACAGCAGAATGGAAACAGCAAATCACTCCAATATCTGCCAAGAAACCCCTGTAAGAGTCACAACGAGTAGGACGAGATGGAACAACTGGACAGCGAGGTGTGCATGTGGCAGCACACCCTTCAGAAAGGGCTAGCATCTCAGCACGGGCATTTCTCCCAGAGCATTTTTAGCACTGGTCTCCAAACAAGTTCCAGGAACCCTGAGATGAAGGCGTCTGTTCCAAAGGCAATGCCGCGGCTGCGTTTTCCACAACAGATAAAGCTCATTTCGTGTCTGTCTGTCCTGGACAAGGTTCTTGACCCACTACTTCTCAGTCACAAGTGATCTTAAAAAACAAAGCATCAAAATGAAAACAGGAAAGCGATCCACTCTGTATACAAAGGTAATTTCTGAGTTCCAGAAATAAAAGGCCATCCATGTGATGTCTAATTATTTTTAAAATGCTTGGTTGGGTCGTTCACTTTTGTAACTTTGCAAAAGAAATTCCTCTAGCAAAAGTTCCATTTGAGGATCTGATCCATAGAAATGAACTTTAACTTCTAGGCCAGTGGTTCTCAACCTGTGGGTCGTGACCCATTTGGGGTCAAACGACCCTTTCACAGGGGTCACAGGGGTTGCCTAAGACCATTGGAAAACACATATTTCTGATGGTCTTAGGAACTGAGACTCCACTCCTCTATCTGTCTCCAGGCGAGTCCGCCCACATGGGGATACATCCACATACCAATATTAAAGGGTCGCATTAGGAAAGTTGAGAAGCACTGCTCTAGGCAAACTGATTTTCTCCTGCTTAATTTAAAGTGCTGAAAAACAAATGAGAAGTTTGCAAAAATTCAAATCATCTTTCCTTCTCCCCAACCCTTACATTTCCTTTCCAGGGTATGGCTGTGTCACTTGGCACAAGCCTCCTGGAGAATGGCACGGTGCTTGGGCTGGCTGGCTGGGTCCCACTTATCAAGGACAGAGGTCGTAGGAGGAGCCATCCCTCTGTGATGTCCTAGAAGGGACCTTTGACCTTTTACCCCCACCATTACAAGGAGGTCTTAACGATTCGTTGGAACAAGGCAAATGGGAACCACCAGGTTCTCCAGCAGACCTGAGGGTAACAGGGCTTAGCACTGTGCTCGGTACATAATAGTAACAGATGAAATGATAAGAGCCAAGCAACCCAGAAGTGCCACAGCCTGAGCAATGATGGAGACATTCAAGAGTATCTGTACCCAGCCCTGGAGGGAAAGTGACAAAGAGACAAGACATACCCCAGGGAGGGGGAAATTACATGGTCTGGTGCTAAATTTGTGGGAGTTTCTGAACCCAACCTCCTAAAGGAGTGCTGAGATTTCCTTTTCAGGACTTGGTTCAAGAATTAGAGAAAGGCAAGTTCCTGGGCAGTACCTTATCCCAGAGTCTAGCCTTCTCACAAGGCTGTTCATATGGGCAGTGCCCACCTTGGGAGGTACCCCTCTAAGAATCCCAAGATCTGACCTTCTCTACGAGGGCAAGGTTTCCAGGGCAAAATAACTATACTACAGAGAGAAGAGGATTTTACATGGGATCCCTGGCACTGAAGGACGAGTAATGGTCTAAAGACACGATGGGGGCATCAAAGCACATGGACTTGTTAACTCTCCTATCTTTCTAGATGATTTCCTTTTGTCCGAGTTCAGGAACCAGGCTGCCTACTCAGCAAGTGTGGTTCCCATTCAGGGGCTCTCAAGCATTCAGCATGGGACTATAAGGAATGTCTGGGTGTTTTGCCTTTTTTTTGCTTTTTTTTTTGCTTTTTGCCGGGGAGAAGGCAGGGCAATTGAAGTTAAGTGAATTGCCTAAAGTCACATGGCTAGTAAGTGTTAAGTGTCTGAGGTCACATTTGAACTCAGGTCCTCTTGACTCCAGGGCTGGTGCTCTATTCACTGCGTCACCTAGCCACAGGTTTTTTTTTTTAAGAGGTTGTTTTTTAAGAGGTGAGTCTAAACCATAGGGTACTACTGAGCTTCTGGAGGATATGAAGACCCAGTGGTCTTCAAGGGCAGGGAAGACATATATCTTATGGTTTGTGAAACCTTTATGTGTGTATGTGTTTTTTTGGGGGGGGAGGGGTTTGTTTTTATTGGGGTAGAATACTGTCCTATACCTCACATATATGTTACCTTGAATGCCTAAATGGTATGTTTAAAGGACATTTTTGTCCACATCTGAGGGGGTCACATGATCTATAGTTAAAGACTTTCCCACATTTAACTTGGAGGAGGGACACAGGGAAAGTATGACTAGCCAAAGAAAGAGAGTTATGATTTTCTTGATATAGCAAAAATCTGTTCATGCAAACTCTGAGACTTGGGGCACTGAGACAGGAATGATTTTTTTAAATACCCAGTAGAATTAAAATTCTAAACAGGATTCTAAATCCTATTTAGAATTAAATTTCTAGATATTGCATTTCTTATGTTAAAAAGAAATCATAAAATTCAATAGTCACAGAACCATGGAGGTAAATATTGTGCCAGCCTCTTTAAAGCGTATTCTCACTCACTCCATCAGACCTAGAAATAGCTTTCCATCATCCGAAGCAGCTCCAAATCTGTCCTGCTCAGATGAATGCCAGCTTTAGTTCAGGTCCAAATGTGATAAACACCTCTAGAGTTGATATCATGTTGGCAAGGGCTTATTTTCACAAGGTGAAGGGGAAAAACCCCTAAGGACTGAGTGAAATAGATTTTCTGAGTATAAGATCACCCTTAAAAACTCCAGAACTCCTTTTTTCAAAGCCTCACCCCACCCTCAAGGTTTACTTTTACATTCATATAGTCTTTCACAAGTAAACACGCCATTATTTCACAAGGTGACTAAAACAAAGTAATAGCTGTTAAGTGAGAACTTATCTGGGCCCCAGTGTCTGTTTTCCATCCATGACCACTCTTCTAAACAAAGCTTCCCTGACCACAGTCACCCTTGGGAAAAAAATCAGCTTGCCCTTCAACTTCCTCAGACCACGTTCTCCTTTGTGCTTACCTTTCCTAAAGGCTGGGTGTTCTAGAGTCTCATCTTTGCATCACCAGCCTCTAATACATTTTATACACAGTCAGTCACATGCCCACTTAAAATACTTTTGCAACTGAACAGCAGTCACTGATAAAGTAGTTTTCTTTTACTTCAAATAATTCCTAACACTTGTGACTGATTAACGTGGGAGACAGGTCTCCAGAGCTCTACAACATAATAGGGAGGTCCCAACATTCCTGCCCCTCTAATATCTCAGGCTAGTCTTGATCAGAAGACACACAGACCATTAGCAGGTAGGACCTGCTGGCACTGACCCCCTCCTCATCCTGGCGCTCAGGGCGGACGACTGCTCTGTGTGTTTCTAAAATGGCACTTTGACAAGGGCTCCCTCCTACCCGGAATGTTGGGCATCTTTGAAAAATATTTACAAAACAGACACCCAAACAATGCTATTACAATGTGTGGAAGCAATGATATGGTTCAGAAGTAAAGAATGAGAGGACAAAGGCTTCCAGAGCCCCCTGCAAGAAGCCTTTATGCCCACATATCAGCAATATTTTCTCTGAGAAAACTAGGAGGTGCTAGACATGGGCAGTACCAAGGTCTTATTTTAATAGGCAGAAAACAACTTGGGACTGATGTGAGAGTTTCCTGTCTTGGTATTAAGAGGCAGGCAAAGATTAAAATTCATACAAAACCAGAAAATGAAAATTATAAAAAGGGGGCACATACAATTAAAACTATTCAAACCTAATCTATTGGCATAGAGTATTGAGTGCTATGCCTGGATTCAAGAAGGCTCCTCTTTGTGAATTCAAATCTGGCCTCAAACACTTAGCTGTGTGACCCTGGGCAAGTCACTTAACTTTCTCTACCTCTTTTTCCTCATCTATAAAATGAACTGGAGAAGGAAATGGCAAACCAGTATAGTACCTCTGCCTAGAAAACCCCAAATGGGGTCAACAAAGAGTTAAGATACAACTGAAAAGACTGAACAACAATAGGAAGTGGATGGAGCCACTGACACCAATTATAAGATTTCATACAGTAACTTAATTAATAATATAAAGAAATATAAATTAGCAATTTAAATCAACAGTGAGACTAAAAGGGCCCCAAATTCCAGTCAGTCAACAGCTGGCAAGTAGAGAAACAAACAAATAAGTCAAAGGTAACACCACTAGTTTGGAGCATAAATTTGCAAACACCTCACTAGGAAGGATGGTGGAAGAGCATATATCTAGTATTGCATCACAAGGTCATATATGGATTCATTGGAGCTATTACATGAGATTCCTCAGATGAGGAAACTGAGGCCCAAAAGCTGACCTGATTGGCTTAAGGTCCCATAGTAAGTAGCAGAGCCACACTGCACACTCAAGTCCCCTGCCTCCAGATCCAGCAAAAGGTGACAAAGGGAACAAACAAAACAAAGAGCGGTTGACAGAAGCCCTACAAAGAACTAAGTGGTGAGGATGTGTGTCTGCAGAAGGGCAACTGAGAGCTACCCCAAGAGGGAAGGTGACTTAGAGGCCCCTGGAGAAAAGCCATCACCCAAAGGGAAAAGGGGCTGATCACCAAGGTCAGCCCTGGGGTTGCCATGGAATGCTAGTGACCTCAGGAGAACTTGAGGAGTTCTCAAAGCCCCTGTACTCTTGGTGGAATCTGCTGGGCAGATTTATGGGAGGACGTGGGTGGGAGCTGCCGGGGTAAGAAAGGATAAGTAAAACTGTGAACGTGGCCCAGAAATTAAATTTATGTCATTAGTATGACCCAAGTTAATATAACTTACTGGAAAACTTTTGTTCTTGGAGTAGTTCTTGGAGTTCTTTCGTTCCAGGTCAGTGTTGGGTTACTTAACTAATCAACATTTCATCAACTATGGTGTCTCTATACCAAACTATGAATGAGTCAAACCATGTCAATTATCCTCAACAAACTTCAGTGGCTTTCTATTATCACTGGGACACACTATAAATCATCATTTAAAGCCCTCCCTGCTGCCTCCCTGGTCTTGTTCTACATTACAACCCTCCTCCTCCCTTTTTTTCTTCTGTGTTCCATCATCGTTTCCTGGCTTTGCCCACAGTCCACAAGGCCTGTTGTGACCCCTGCCACCAAGCTAGTCTCCTTTAATATTCAGCTGATGCTCTACAGATGATAAAGTATTAAGAGAAAAAAAGGTATGTAAGCACTGCATATAAATACAGTAGTGAGGTGTGTGTGGTCAGCAAACTCTTCCAGGGCTCTGAATGGAATAAAAATTAAAACTTCTCAGGTAACATTCCAGAAATCTGAACAGAATTGTAATAAAGTACCAAAGACTCAGTAACCTGGGCTGGAAGCCGGAACCCTTTGCCTTACTTTCCTGGCCATAAGCTGAAGTTTTTGCTAAGCTCAGCTAACGTGTAGGAGGGGAAAGCACAGACACAAAATTTAACCGCACTGCCCACCATCTGACCTGTACAAATATAAAATTGGAAATCCTGTTGCAGAACTCCAGGCAGGTCACCATGCCCTAAATCCTCCATGATTCATAAAATACTGTCTGCTTTCATGTCTATACTGATATTGTTAGAATGTTCATCTTCTGCTTTCATATCTAAGTTGATTATGATGACACATTTTGTCTGTTTTCATGTCCACTACACATGTACCTTCTGCTTTTTGATATTACTGACATTTTATCTGCAAACGCCAGCAGATTTTTTGCAGTTAACAGGACAGAACAAGGGAGGGGGAAAAGGGGAGGTCTTTGGGATATATAACCAAGCTTTGCATTTTGTATTTTGTCTCTCCTACTAGACTGCCTCTAGTAGTGAGACTGCCCTTCTTGCAAAAAGAGATCATAAATTCTTCCTGTCTCTACTTGGAGATATCTCTGCTTATTTTATTTGGGCAAGGGTCGTCTTTGTCGCACACAGCCTGAACCAGTCATGATGACCTCCCTGAGTGCTAGTCAAACACTTGATCTCTCTACAGGCAAACACAAGGTGATTCCTCTAGTCACCAGTCAGGTGATCTGAATCCACTCCAGGGCTCCACATCTGGGCACTCACATGTGACCAGTTCCTCCTAGGGTGGCATCCCTGGCCTTCGATGCCCTTTTCTAAAGCTGATTAAAAGCACCTCCTTTGTGTTCCTGGGGAACAAAACTTCCTAGTTCTTCTAAATGATCCCATCAATCTTTCACAGCCTAACTTTCTGTCTGACTCAAACAAAGCCTCAACTTACCATAATCAACGTTTTCCAGATTCAATGGTGTCCTGCCTCCTCCTGAAATACCCATGCCAGTGATGCAGAGGCCCAGCACCTCATACCACACCCCACACAGAGGTTTCTTAGTCATCTCTCAAACAGCCCTTCAATTTTTCTTTAGCTGATCTAGAGTAGACAATCATTCCCAGACTTACAGTCCAGAGGCAGCCAGGACGCAGAGCAGATAGCAGATAGCTATTGGACGTGGGAGTCCGGAAGACCTGAGTTCAAATCCCATCTTAGATACTTATGAACTATGTGATCCTGGGCAAGTCACTTTACTACCTACCTCAGCTTCCTCACTTTAAAATCAGGATAATAAGAGCACGGACCTCCCAGCGTTGTGAGGATTCAATGAGATCATAATACAAGTAAAGTGTAAGTGCTTACTCTGTACATGTTAGCTGTAATTATTACTAAAGTAAGAACATTAAAGCAGATGATGTCACTGAGGCTTTTCTTATTCCCACATAAGTGCCTAAAATCCTGAGATGAAGAGTTCAAGTCAAGACAAAGGAAGGAGAGCTACCCCAGAGTCTGAGCGTGGTCCACTCCAATACCCACATGTTGCTGGTTCAATTTCTTTTTTTTAAAGAATGTTTTTATGTTTTCTCAATTAAGTGTAAATACAATTTTATACATTCTTTTCTATATTTTTTGAGTTCTACATTCTCTCCGTTCCTTCGCTCCCTCTCCTCTCATTGAAAAGGCAAGCATTTTGATATAGCTTATACATGTGCAATCATGCAAAACATTTCTGTATTAGCCATGTTGCAAAAGAGAAAACTGACCCAAAAATAAAGCCCAAGAAAAATAAAGTTTAAAAAGTATGCTCCCACTTGCATTCAGACTCCATCAGTTTTCTCTGGAGGTAAACAGAATTTTTTCATCATGAGTCTTTTGGAATTGTCTTGGATCATTATATTGCTGATAACAACTAAGTTACTCACAGGTGGTCATCACACAACGTTGTGTCATTGTGTACAGGGTTCTCGTTCTGCTTACTTCACTTTGCTTCAGTTCATGTAAGTCTTCCCAGCTTTTTCTGAAAGCATCCTGCTCATCATTTCTTATAACACAACAGTATTCCATCACAACCATATACCACAATGTATTTGGCCATTCCCCAACTGATGGGTATCTTCTCAATTTCCAATGCTTTGCCACCACAAAGAGACCTACTAGTAGTATTAGTGGGTCAAAAGGTAGGTGCAGTTTTAGAGCCCTTTGGGTATATTTCCAAACTGCTCTCCAGAATGATCGGATCAGATCACAACTCCAACAACAATGCGTTAGTGTTGCATTTTTTTCCACATCCCCCTCAACATTTGTCATTTTCCTTTATTATCACATTAGCCAACCTGACAGATGCAAAATGGCACTTCAGAGTTGTTTTAACTTGCATTTCTCTAATCAATAGTGAGAGCGTTTTTTTCATATAACCACAGGTATCTTAGGGGCAGCTAAATGGCACAGCAGATAGAACCTGAGCTCAAATTTGGCCTTACTCAGACACTTACTCGCTGTGTAACTCTGAGGAAGTCACTGCCAAGAAAACCCCAAACGAGGTTATGAAGATTCAGACCCAACTGAAAAACAAGTGAACTAAATAGCTTTAATTTCTTTGTCTGAAAACTGCCTGTTCGTGTCCTTTGATAACTTCTCAGCTGCGGAATGGCTTGTATTCTTAGAAATTTGACTCAGTTCTCTACATACTTGAGAAATGAGGCCTTTCTCAGAGATACCTGTTGCAAAAAGATTTCCCCCAGTTTCCTGTTTTCCTTCTAATCTAGGCTGCATTACTTTTGTTTGTGTAAAACCTTTTTAATTTAATGAAATCAGAATTATCCATTTTACATCCTATAATGCTCATATCTATCGTCATAAATTCTTCCCTCATCCACAGATCTGATGGGAAAAGTAATCTCTGCTCCCCTAATGCGCTTACACTGTCACCCTTTATCACTAACTCATGTACCCATTTTGACCTTATCTTGGTTTATGGTGTGAGATGTTGATCTACATCGTTTATGCCACTGTTTCCCAGTTTTCCCAGGAATTTTTGTCAAATAGTGAATTCTTTTCCCCAAAGTGTGGATCTTGTGTTTATCAAACATCAGATCACTATGGCCATTTGCTACTGTGTGTTGTGTACCTAATCCATTCTACCAATCCACCGATCTGTTTTTGGCCAGTACCAGATTATTTTGATGACAACCATTCTGTAACACAGTTTGAAATCTAGTACTGCCGGGTCACCTTCTCTTGATATTCTTGATCTTTTGTACTTCCAGACGAATTTTATTATTTTTTCTAGCTCTACAAAACAAATTTTTGGTAGTTTGATTGGTATGGCACTGAAAAAGTTTAGACAGAATGTCATTTTAATTATATTAGCTCAGCCTACCCACGAACAATTAATATTTCTCCAATTGTTTAGCTCTAACTTAATTTGTGTGAAAAGTGTTTTGTAATTGGGTTCCTGCTGGTTCCATCTCTAACCCAGAGAGCAAAGCACGGCAATTCTTCACCAACGCGCAGAAAAAAAAACACACGACAACAGAGGCAGTCTGAAAGGAAAGCTGCCTTAGAGACGGTAGGAGGAGGATATAAACAAGTCAGAAAACCCTGCCTGCAAAGAAGAATGGAGATGAGTCAACGTAACAGTCAAGGAAACAGCCAATGAACACAGACAAGTGGGAAATCGGGTTATTTCATTTTTGACTAAATCCATTCATTATTCTTTTCAACTCAAACATGTGCTCGAGCACACGTGTGCACGTGCATGTGCACGTGCACGCGCGCAAACACACACGAGTGCTGTCACACATCACACTATCCTAGATTGCTTGCTGGAAAACAAACACTGGGCACAAAAAGGCTGGCTTCAGGATCTGTCTGAAGCATTCAGGAAGAAACTCACTGGGGCCCTGGAAGGAGTATAAATGACTCCCCAGAACAGCTGCTGGGAGAGAGAGACTCTTATGATGCTTCTCTTCTTCCAAACATTAATCCTATTTTCAGGTAATCCAAGACACTCCTTCGGTGGTGGGAGAGGCTAATCGGAGATCTTTCCTCACATGGGAAGTGATAAGTGGTGACTCGTACTATTCAATTCACTTGTATTCTCCTCTTCGACATCTGTCACTCAAATTTGATATTATTCACTTTTTTCTTATGCCATTCAAAAACTGCAATCCCTGGGGCTACAAAATCACAACAACCCAGCCTCATTCAGTAGGGCATCTGACTCCCCAGCTGTTTGGTACTACATGTAAGCATGGAGGACCGAGGGAGGGAAGAAGGCTGCAAACAATGAATACATTTTTCTTCCTGGACAAAAGGCTCCCAGATAAATGTCCACTGTGAACGTCCCCACCCAAGAGGTTCTGAGTTTTCCCCATTAGACTTCCTATGGTACCTCAGAAACACCTGAGAAAGCAATACTCACAGTTCTCTAGGGAGCACCTGAAGGTCCTTTTCCAAATGACCTGGGCCATGCCATCAGTTGACTCCCGCATTTTTAAGAACCTTTTTAAAGTCAGTTTACGTGATATCTGGAAATGGACCTCGTTTCTCCAGGTTGTTCTGAATGAGTTTGGAAATAAAACCAATATAGGAGAGGTGGGAGGGAACAAAACTACCATGTGCCAAACAGCCTGCTAAGTTAGGGCTTTACAAATATCTCATTTAGACACACAGACACACACACATGTGCCAAACACTGAAATGTCAAATTATATGTATATGTAATAAAAAAACATATAAAATATAAGTTTACATTTTAGATAGAAAAAAAGTTCATGGTTCAGCCATTTCAGCCGTTTCCAACTCTTTGTGACCCCAATTGGAGTTTTCTTGGCAAAGATACTGGAGAGGTTCACCATTACCTTCTCCATCTCATTTTCCAGATGAGGAAACAGAGGCAAACAGGGTGAAGTGACTTGCGCAAGGTCACACAGCTAGTAAGTGTTCGGGGTCACTTTTTAATTCAGGAAGATGAGCCTGATTCCAGGCCCAGAACTCTATCCACTGTGTTCACTTAGTTCTATCCCATTATAAACAAATAGTTTTTTCTAAAAGAGAAATTATTTTATATATAATATGGATTTTCCAGACTTATTCATCACAGAACATGAAGAATGTAAGTGATGTATATACTTTTAACACTAAAAATTTATATATATGTATATATGTGTATCAAGATAGAGGTCTGAGAACTCTAGAGACAGCAGTAAGCAACTAATGAAGGTCTCTGCTAATTTATCTAACAAGATAATTTTGCTTTCACGCTTCTACTCTTACAATGCAGCAGCCATGAGTCATCCTCCATCAATCCCCCTCCTGTGGCAGAATCAATGCCATCCTTCCTTGTGGAGCAGATCTCCATTTCAATGCAAACAGTTACTGAAAAGGTCAAAGTAGAACCTCGCAATGTCTGTATTTCCCCAACCTGCTAAAGACTGTGATTTTTGGTTGCAAACATAAGATTCCACGAGACTTGCCAAGTTCCTGCTCCTGAGTCTTGCGTCTCTACTACGTGAACCCCAAGTCGGAAGGAGCATCAGGTCACTCTGCAGGCTGGCCTCTGGACAGCTCGGCATCTGCCCATCTCGAAGTCTCTCTTATATATGACAGTAACAGTGCCTTCAAAAGCATGAGGTCCTTTATAAAACCTTTTTCCTTCAAGGCAGATAGCAAAAGTGGCTTAAGTTGATTAATATTTCTTCTAAAAAAAAAATACCTACTTTTAAGAGGTTAGGCAACGTTTCTCTCTCTACCTGTGAATGGAACATTTCTTGAAAAACAACCTAGTGATTCGTCTTCATAAAAGTGAAATCACTGCACATCATTAAGAACCAGCATTGCAGTGGTTATGGTTTTAGTCAAAACTCCCAAACTCAATGAGTTTCAACAATGTTTATAATTTTAGGACAAACTTGTTTTAAGTTTTCTTTTCAACTGATTTTTCATAATATGAAGTAAGAGGCATAGGTTAGGAAAGAATTACATCCTAGATATACAATGAAATTAGGCCTGAAGCAGAAAAAAAGCTTTAAAAAATGTTCATTCAAAGAGAAAGCAATCATTGATGAAACATAATCAATCAGATGACATCATTACTGGACTTTACAAAAGTCAGAAAATACAAATTATCTGGTCCACATTATCAGAAACTGGCAGTATAATCTAATCCATGGGGAGGCTACTGTTCTGACTTAGGGGAGCATCCCCTACAGCAATTTACCTAAGTTTTTCCACCTGCCTGAAATGACCAGCTTCCTCTTTGGAGGCTTTCGGAAAGCAGACAAGGGAGGGCCACTTCTGTCTGGTGTGGCAGTGAGGATGACCTTTTATGGAGCCTTGGCTGGACTAAATGGTCACCAGGCTCCTTCCAGTTCTCAAATTCTGGGGTTCTGTGATATCTGACCATTTCTAACTCTTTAAATAAATTTATCAAAGTATCTACTGCAAGGTCATTCTTTCACTTACTTGGGAAGTTTTTTTCCCCCATCATTTATTATAATTTCTTTCCTGGTCTCATTCCATAAAAAAACCTAAACAATTTACTACATTGCTGCTGACTTAGGAAGAAGTACAAAATACATGACTCAAAATATTTTGTTTTCTTCAAGCAAGTAGAGTTAATTAATAACCAACTCTGACTAATACATTACACTGGGGTAGCCATTCATTCTTACACTAATGGTATATTTAAGTGGAGTATCTTAGCCTATCAAAAGCCCATTTGTGGAGCCTGCTTACTCCCCTCAGACATTCAGTCAATTTTCAGCCTTTCCCCATAGTTCTAAAATAGCTGATTCCTCTCTTTTCAATGGTAGTGAGAATGCTCTGCCATATAATTGGTAGTGACATGAACTACCCTCCCACCCTCCATAGGATTCTTTTCCCTGAATCCCCAAATTTCAAAACTTAAAGGCACCTAAATTTGTGGCAATTCACATAGTTTCCAAATTTGCAATAGCTTCCTATTTAAAGGAGATCAAATAGTAGTCTCAAAGGTTACTCCCAATATAGAGATGTACAAAGTATATACTCTATGGAATTATCATTAACATGGATCGAGTGCCATAATTGTAGTGGCTTTCTGAGATTCGTTGGTACGATTTTAAATTTTACCACACTTCCACCTGCCTAGGAAGAGTAACCTCTGATGTTAATCACCGTGCCTACGAGAGGGTCGTGCGTGGCTGGTGGACACCCCCTAGCTCTGAGGTGACCAAGAGAGGCTGCTGCAGCCTCTGCTGCTGACCTCAGCTTCAAATACCTGGCCAATCCCCTGAGCCCCCAGGGCTGAGGCCATCCTGTCTACACGGGGTGGCTTCTTTAACGCCTCCGATGATCGCTTTTGCCCAGCTTTTCAGCACCTGTCCAAAGTCACTGAGGGCCTGGCCCAAGTGAGACATCTGAGGCAGACAGCCAGCCAAAGAGATTCAGAGGTGTCGCACGCCCTGAGACCTATTCTGGGAACCCTTCCGCCCATGCTGACAGGAGCACAGAAATAAACTTGTCCCAGCCCACGAGACCCCCCAAGAGGAGAGGTCTGGGGAAGGGGCTGGGCTCCCCCCTTTGCCTGTCTCATCGCTGGTCACAGCAAAGAGAGGCCAGTCTGACCCCTGGGGCAGGGGAGGCCACTTACTACGGGGGGGAAGGGTAGACACAGGCCCTTAACCAATGGCCTGTTAGTCAGCGGCTGGGCTGGGGGCTCTTGGGGGGTCCCCCATTAGGCTGGGGTGCCCCTGGGGGCAGGGTTTGGATTTTTTGTCTCTCTCCACACGCTCAGCGCGCCCTCGGCTTGGTCAGAGTGCACGCCGGCACTTAAAAAGTACTTGGTGGCAGGCACTCGCCCACCCGCCCGCGAGGCTACCAGCGGCCCTAAGCGGGGCCCGGGGAGGCTCTGGGGGCGCAGGGCCGCATTCGGCGGCGCCAACGGCTCTCAAAGCTTGGGGGCGGGGCGGCGCACCGGGAACCACGACTGTCCTGCCGCTTCCAAGCCCCTCAGGAAGCTTCCAATTCAAATGTACCCTTAGACCCCCCCCCCCCCCGCAGGCTCTGTGACCCCGCCCTGCCTGGTGCCACGCTGGGCACCCCGGGGAGGTCAAGGACGGGTCCCGGGGGAGAACGGTCCCCCCAACCCCGGAGCAAGCACTGCGCGCTCGATAAGTGTTCCGAGGGCCGGACGCGTTCGGACCTTCCCAAGGGTCTCTCGGGGAAGAGACCCCGGCCCGCCCCCACTCACGAGAAGAAGGGGTCTTCCTCGAAGTTGCTCCGCGACGAGCCGAACATGGTGGCTTCGCTCCCTGAGCGCGGGGGATGCCGGCAGACTGGAACCTCGCTGGACCCCTGGCAGCTGACCCGCAGCTCCCCTCCCCGTCTGGTCTCCAAGCCGTGACTGAGGCGCTCCGGCCGCCCGCGCCTAGAGCACCGCGGGGACGGGGGGGCGGGGCCTGGAGCACGCGACACAGGCCCCGGCTTCCCATTGGGCGCCGCGCTGCAGGCCCCGCCCCCGATGCCATGGCGACAGCGGACAACACAGACCGCGGCGGGGGGGGGGGGGGACGGGCGGCGCGAGGCTCTGCGGAACTGGGTTGGGGTGGGCTCCTCCTCGGTCCGTTGGACCCGGTGGTGCTGATTAATAACGAGGCCGGCTCGTGCTGTGTGTCGGGCATGGCGCGAAGCGCTTCGCGGTGTCTGGTGCTAACTACACTCGTTTTACAGAGGAGGAAACTGAGGCAGGGTCTAGCCCAGGGTCACACGGGAGGGAGGTGGGGCCTAATCTCCCTGACTTCTGCTCCGGCCTCTGTCCTCTATGAGCGCGGCCAGTGAGGACGCGCAGGGTCAGGGTCGAGGTCACCTCCCTGGTCAGTGTCGGAGATCGCGCTCGGACCCCCCGGGAAGCCCCGCGGTGTCCGCCCGGTCCGAGGGCCGTTCCGGGGTCCGGGACGAGGCAGGGGCCGAGCTAGCCACCAGGACCGCCTTAGCACGTGGGCACGAGGGCCGACAGCTCCCTTTTGGGTCTGGGGCTGCTGGGCCGGGCCGGGGCCAGTGGAGGCACAGGAGGGGCCGCTGACCCCCGCTTCCCCCCCGCCACGGGCACCAGCCATCCGCCCCGGCGGTAGGAGGGGACTGGCCGGCAGGCCCGGGCATCCGGCCGGACACAGTCTGATCCGGGTCTGGTCAGCGGGTATTTTTAGAGCCTGAAACCCAAGCCCCAGACCCGGCTCCTCTGGGCGACCCCGAGGCACAGCTGGCTTGCACCGGCCCCCACTGAGAGAGCCCCGGGCCCGAGGAGGGAAACTGAGGACATGCTACCGTAGTCATTGGCCCACGCATGGCTGCCCCCGCGGAAGACGCCGTTTTAGAGAAAGCTGGCGCTCCCTCCCCAGCATCTCCGAGGGTCCCGGGGCCCTTGTTCTGGACACAACCCGAGACGGTGCCCGCAATCAGCCAGGCTGAGCAGCCTTTGCGCAGGGGAAGGACGGAGCATTGAGCGCCGCGGAAGGGCCGGGCCCCGTGCCGACCTCCCCAGAGGCAGGCGCATCTACAGGTGAGGAAGCTGAGGCCGGAACAAGTCCAGTGCCCTTCCCTGGCTGACCACGCCACCCCACGCCAGCCATTTTCGAGAGAGGAAAGGAAGGCGATGCGTCTTGTTCTCTTATCCAAGGGAATCAGTGCTGGGCTCTCTCTTTGTCAAACCTCCCGTGGTGCTGAGCACCTTCACACAGACTAGGCGTTCACATTACTTTAGAGCAGCAGAAGTGATGGCACTTCCCACTACTGTTAGAGCTCCATAATGCTCAGTGTTCTTATAACTCTAGTTTTCTTCATGTTTTTGAGCAGACCTATGGTGGATCCTCGCAGGGAGGCGGGAGAAGGAGCTCACCTTGACCAGGGAGTGGCCTGGGAGCCTTTTTGATGTGCCAATAGGTGTCATAGGAGGGACTTGGACCTTCTCTCAGGCCCAAGTTACTGGGATGTTTTTACTTCTTCTGTCCTCTCACCACTGACGTTTCCTAAGCTGTAAGACTTCTCTAAGCGTGAGCTCTTCTGATCACGAATTGGGGGATTGGGGGGGCAGTGAACCTGTGGTTTTCTCTGTGGATGTGCCAGACCCGGTTCCTAGGAGCTCCAGGAAGCCGAGCCAGTGTAGGAATGCTCAGTGGGAGTATTTACTCTTCAGAAATCTGCCCATGCGACAACCCAGGGCTTGGTTTATGGTCTAAAAAAGGGAAGAGAAAATTCTCACGATGCAGATCGGACATGAGAGTGTGTCCTGGGCACAGTGACCTGTCCCCCTCCTCCCCAAGCCCTTGGGCTGGGTCAGCAGCACCTGCTCTTGTCACTTCCTGCCTGTCACAGAGAGCAGGTTGGGCCTTCAATGACTTGTCCAGAGTGACAGAGGCAGGGCCCCAACCCAGGTGAATCTGCTAGATGCTGGGGCTCTAGAAGGGCCCCCCAATCAGAGGACACACAGAGTAACCTATGCGGTGCTTATTTCTTCAGATGCTTGTCATTATAATGAGTGGTCCTAGCAGTTGGGTGACTCCCCCTCAGGGTCCTGCTGTCTCCCAGGGCGGCCCCCACAATTAAGTGTTGGTGATTAAGACCTCTGTCTGACCTATCCAGTGAACATCAGCCATCTCTCACAAAGAGGTATCCCTGGGACGGTAAGAGCAAGAACAGACACACCAACATTGTCCTGCAGGACACCTCAGTCCTGGGGACAGTGGCTCGGACCCACAGCATCGGCCCTTGCCCAGTTCACTTACCAAGGCAGCCTGAGTACGTGGCATAGCCACACTGCGGGTGTCTGGTTCTCTGCTCCTCAGCGTCCAACTTTTGGCCAATCCCAAAGAGGGCCGTCAGCCGAAGCTCTGGCGGCTCCACATTCTGACCTGGCAGAGATCATGGGGTGTTAGCTGTCTCCAGAACTCAGTCACCTCAGAAAGAAGAGACACAACAGAGATGGGCTGCAGACCTGCACCAAGCACCTCCCCCCCACACCTGGAGACTCCAGCCACACCCCTGGCCCGCTCCTCAGACAGCAGCCAGGCAGAAAAAAGTCAGCCCGAGAGAGTGGCCTTGGCTGATGGGTGCACCCCAGCCAGCCCCAAAGACTCCTCTCCACTCCAGGACCAGGGACCACAATCAGTTACAGAATGTTCTGCAGGCTCCAGCTCCCTAGGCCCTTCCATTACAGATCATGTCTTTTCTGACACACGTGTAAATTGCATCAAATGCACACACTCCTCAGTGCCCTTAGGAACAATTATGAGGGTAACAGACTTTACATTTCATACATACACAAATTATATAAACGTGTATTATAATTACAAACATGCTATTATAATATATAACATATTAATGCAATATATATTATATACCTGATGTATATAGGGATCAAATGAGACCACACAAAGTGGGTGCATGTATTATTTTTACCAGTTTTACAGGTGAGAAAACGGGCAGATACAGCTTCAGTGACTTGACCAGTATCACAGAGTCAGCAGACATCAGAGACGGAATTTGAACCTGGCTCCCCACATTGGTTAAAATTATTAGCTCTTTTCAAAGCTGTACCTGGGATTTTTTTTCTAAATGCAAAGTTTGTATCTCCAATCTGTATTCCTCATTGAATCATAAACTTTGTTTAGATCAGATTAAAATGGGAAATATTTGACAAAATAAAAATGCAACAGAAGGCAGCTAGTGTCGCTCTGTGGTCAGTGGTGCAGCCGTTCCTGAGTTTGACCCCACTGGTTTAGACCATGGGTCTCATGAACGAGGCAGCATCACTTACTTATTGGAAGGTAAAGTATCTGATCAGCAATGAATGGCTTCCAAAGGGCTCAACTGGTGCAACCAATTGTGAAGGAATCGTACAGGCTAATCCTCCAGGGGCTGTGCAGTGCCATGGGTCACAGCCGTCCAGGCCTCGCTCGGAAGAATATGGACCTTGAAGAAGGGATTTTCTGCTGGAACAGTTTAGGATCACAATTTCTCCAAAGGCAATCCAGCCTATTGTCCTTCCCTTATTGGGTCAATCAGTCTGTCAGTTCCCAAGCTGCTTCTGGGTTTGCTAAGCTTACTTGGGGCTTACCATGTACCAGTCACACTGCACTGAGAACTTAGAATACAAAGGGAAAGTCAATGGACCCAGCCCACAAGGAGCTGTTCAGTTATGGGCACATGACATGGTTCATCCAGGGAGCCTGGCCCAGATCGCATTACCAGTCATAGTCTGGACAATGCCCACTCTCTATCCATTTCTCATTGGGGATTTTCCCCTTGTGTACGGTTAGGGTGAATTCTTTTGAAAAGCTGTGGATCTTATTAAATGGAAATGCAAGTGACTCAGAGGGTGGTGGAGAGATGCCTGGGGAGCCTAGGTAGCCTTGGGGAAGTAGAGCTACACTTGGAGTCAGAAAGACCTGAGTTCAAATCCAGCCTCAGATGCTGCCTAAATATGTGATCCTAGGCAAGTCACTCGTCTCCTTCAATTTCCTCAACAGTAAAATGGGATATTTTATCTACCTCTCATGGTTTTTGTGAGCATCGAATGAGATAATGGCCAAGTGCTTAGCACAAGGCCTGGCACATTTGTTGTGGTTTAGTCGTTTTCAGTTGTGTTTGACTGTGACCCTATTTGGGGTTTTCTTGGCAGAGACACTGGAGTTGTTTGCCATTTCCTTCTCCAGCTCATTTTACAGATGAGGAAACTGAGGCAAACAGGGTGAAGTGACTTGCCCAGGGTCACACAGCTAGGAAGGGTCTGAAGCCAGATTTGAACTTGGGAAGAGAAGTGAAGAGTTGAGAAGATGCGCCTCCTCATGTACATGGAAAGCCCTGCAGCGTCAGTCAATGTGGTCCATGGTTTGGCTAAACATTTCCCCCTTTTTAAAATAATAATTTGTTACAATGCATGGCTTGCTGGAAATGGAGGTGATTTCAGAAGTAAAATTCTTTTCGAAATCTCTTTTGCTGGAGTCCTCTAAAGTCTTCCCCCAGTGCCTTGCTTCGTCATGTGGGTGACCAGGGGCCTCGAAGGCTGGGCCAGGGAAGCCCCAGCCCTTCCAGCTGCTTGGGGACACACCCTTCCAGGGGAAAAAGTCACCCTAAACTTCAGAAAAGATGAAGGAAAGGGCTGGGGATGTGGCGTGCCTGGGAGGGAAGGAGGGACACGACCTTGGAGCCATTACGCCAGCAGAAGCTGGCTCAGTAAACGGTGTGCAGGATGACAGCGTTCCTGTAGCCCTTTTAGGTCCATACAATGCTTGACAAGAGTGATCCTTACCACAGCCCTGGCAGGTAGACGCTAGTTTTGTTTCCATTTCTTGAATGAGGAAGCTGGGGCAGATTTGATTTCAGGGCTTCCTGGCTCTGGGCTCAGTGCTCTCTCCATGGAACCACTGAGCAGATTAAGAACTGAAAGCAACCTTAGAAGTTAGCAAGTCCAAATTAGCAAGTCCAATCCCTTGACTTGCCCAAGGTCACATAAGTACTAAGTTTCAGAACCAGGATTCAAACCCAGGTCCTTCGACTCCAAATTTGGCATACTTTGACGGGCGGCATCTATACTGCCTGAGGCTTCCCATGGTCCTCCAAATTCTTCACAATCATCCTTTCTTACAATGCAGTGACATTTCATCTCATTCAGGTACTAAAACTAATTTAGTCATTTCCTAACCAATGGCATTTACTTTGTTTCTACATCATGGCTTTGGGTGTATATGGAACCTTTCGTTCTGTTTTTGATCTCCTTGGGATACCTTCCCATTTCAGGGTCAAAGGGTATAGACAATTACAAGTAAAATTTAAAAGCTTAAAAAGAAGTATAATTCTCACCTGCTGTTCAGGAGAGCTGGTCCAATTTATAGCTCAGCTTATGGCTACAGAAGGTTTTTTTGTTTTGTTTTGTTTTTTGCTTTTTTGGAGGGGGGAAGGTAGGGCAATTGGGGTTAAGTGACTTGCCCAGGGTCACACGGCTAGTTTCTTGTGTTAAGTGTCCAAGGTCGGATTTGAACTCAGGTCCTCCTGACTCCAGGGCTGGTGCTCTGTTCACTGTGCCACCTAACTGACCCAGAAGTTTTTAAAAACAAGAAGAAAAGGGGAAAAAAAGGAAAGAAACAGGCTGCATTTCATCAATTAAAAAAAACCACAGGTATGAATGTGGGCATTTTCCACATTTCTCATCTGTAAAAAAGTATGCCTTAGAAAAGCTTATTGAAATTATTTTGGAAGAAATGGGCATTTTGTTAAGCAATGCAGCCAGACTCCAGTGAGAAAGGACGGTCTGATGGGGACATTTCCATAAATAAACACGGCCAGGAAGGCCCCCAAACTGGCGGGGTCCAGTGGACGGTCATCAGCATTGCTTTAGAGTTCTCTTTCAAAAACACTGAGTGTTAGAAACAAAAAGGAATCAGTGGCTCTTATTTCAAAGACACAGAGTATTAATGATGAAGTAACAAAGTGGATTGTGTTGGGTTTTTCCCCAGAGAAAATGTTCAAATGAGCAGCATTGTCCACTGTCTCTTTGTTGGGTGATAAAACTTTACAGTGTCCTACCCAGGGCCATTTACCAGGGAAGCTGGAGAAATCCCAGGTAGGAAAAGAGCTGGTCGATTTCGAAAAACAAATTAATGCCCAGCTATTCCTGAGTCCTTTTTGTTGTCTTTGAGATTCAGGTTTTGTTGTTTTTGGTCTCCCTGTGGACAATGGTTCTACAAGGAAGCATTCCCTATGGAGTTTAGCTGCTTTGATGTCAACTCCCAGAAAGATTTCTTCAGTGTATGGGATAGAAGAAACCTTTTGTGGCTCCAATAAATGAAGCATTTTAGGATCACAGAGCTGAAGACAGCTCAAGTCCCACAGTTTAAAGCAGTCTCTAGCAAATGCCACTAAAGCCGGCTATTCTTGAGACCTGTTTAATGTGGTCGTGGGTAGAGAGCTCATGAGTCATTCTGAAATCTTCGAGAAGGCTCCCAGAGGTCATACCCTACCTTGAAGATGATCAGACAGAGCCTTGCTTGAAGGACAAGGTGATTGTTTTGGAAAAGACTAAGAAAGTGGCAAGTCTCAGTCCTTTTCTCAAAAATAAACCTAGATGATTTTAAGAGTTGAATGTTAAGAACACTTTGTAACTTGAAGGAATTTTTTCATAATTTGAAAAAAAGTGAGCAAGGGAAATGCTCATTATAAAGACCGTCCCAGTAGTGCAAAATTTGGGGGGAGAAGCACGTAAAGAAGAAAGGAACTGGGAATTAATTCAATTCTGTTCAATCTGATACAATCCAATTTAACAAGCTTTATGAAGCCACTGCTCCATGCAAGGCTTTGTTCCAGGCACTGAGGACACAAAGAGAGGTAATTACAAAGGAGTCTGAGGAAGGAGAGAGAACAATTTGGGAGGTCAATCAATCAGTCAATCATTCATATCATTAACCTTCTACCGAGGGCCAGGCTCATTGGACCTCACTGTCTGCATGGTAGGTTTTGGGGCTCACACTCCTGCCAGGGCTCTTAGTACAGGTTCAATAGTGGGATGAATTGAGGTTCTCTCATATCATTGTCCCATTAATTAAAGACGTTTTACTTAGACTTAGCAAAGAAAGGCTGTTCAGCAAGGATGCTCCGGCCATGCTTGGCGTGGGCAGGCATGGCCCGCCTCTCCTTCATCTAGAAACGCTTCTCTGGTCGCTGACACTTGCCATGTCTGCAGGGCCTTGACTCCTACATTCAGAGTATCGGGAAGCCGTATCCTCCCCACCAGTTAGGAGGGGGGGGTGTGGCTCTCTAGGCCGCTCAGATTCCAAGAATATTTCATGTAACTGCTCTCCCTGTCTTCCAGTAAGTTCACCATGAGGGGTCCGCCTAACGTCAGGAACCTTATTCTAGTGCATGAGTGCCGACAGAGCGAATGGACCGTCCGTCCACTTCCTCTGGCTCTTGCTATGTAACTGGCTTTTTTTTCCTGAATATATTTTTCTCTGACGATGCCTTTTGTGTCTCCACTCCTGTGAAAATCCTCACTTACAACCTGCTGTGGCTGAGTATTGCTCAGTGTGCATTTCACCATCGCTTTTTGGGGGACCCAGACCTTCCATCCTCTGGGGACTCAAGTACCCCCCATGACTCTCAGTTACAGTTGAGTTCTATTGCTGGCTTCTGTGGGAGAAGGATCAGGAGGAGGTGAAAAGCTAGGACCAAAGCTGAGGGAGAAGGGAGTGTGGCAAAGGTGATTCGGAGGAGTTTGCTCTTAAAAAGGTCAAACGGCCTTGGGGAGAAAAGCTTGTTGGGGAGATTGAGGAAGGTAGAAGGAGAACAGTCCCCAGGTTCAGAGCCGACTTCAGATTTCAGTGAGAGAATGTCCAGGAGAAGGAGCAGGAAAGGAGACAAGACCACGGACAGAGAGAAAGCTGGAGCCAGCTCTGACCCGACGAACGGCTCAAGATGGATCCATCTTCAGCATAAGCTCTTAAACCTTGGAAATCAGCAGACACTACAAGTTAGGGGTTGACTTATTGCTTTGTTGACTGTCCAGACTTGAGAAAGTGATGGAGACGTCTCTCTTTTGGTCCCCACGACAACCCTGGGAGGTGGGTGTTATTATAATTCTCATTTTGCAGAAGAGGACACCAAGAAAGGCAGAGATTAACTGATTTGCCAAGGGTCACATAGTTAGGAAGTGTCTGAGGTGGGATTTGAACTCGGGTCTTCCTGACACTAGGTCCAGCACTCTACCCACTGTGCTGCCTAGTGGTTGCCTGGCTCAAAAAAAAACAATTCACAAAGACCTTAAAGAAGCATTTGGTAGGTAAAGTCTGAATATCCACAATTCGTTCAGAAAACAAGACTGAGAATCTCAAGCCCCATGGAGAGCTGGTGCTTTTTCCTGCAGCTGCTCTGAATGCTCAGTGTTTCCAGCATGCCAAGTGACCACTCTAAGGGGAGGCTGGTCTCTGTCCTAGAAGATAAGGTGAAGGGACTTGTGGGATCCTCCACATCTCCAGCATCTGGCCCAGTGAGGGGATCCTTCCTTAACAAAATGGATGTGTAGGACATAAAAAGATCTGAAGTATAAAGGAGAAAACTGACCCTTTCAAGGGGTTCATAGGACCATGGGTTGGAGCTGGACGGGACATTGGAGACCATTTGGTTGAATTCCCTGATTTTACAGAAGAAGAGACTGAGGACGAGGGAGGTTCACTGACTGGCCCAATATCACACCGGTAGTAAGTCAAGAAGTCTGCATTTAAACTCAGCGGACTTTCTGTGACACTATGTAGTCATGCAGTCTCACTGGCTGAGCCTTTGCTTGAGCTATTATCAATGGAGAAATTACAAGAGACATCTCGTAGGGGGATTTATTGAGAATTTATAAACAACGTGTCAGATATGGCCAGATGGCAATACTGAAACCGTGGCCCAGCTTTGCTGTAGGAGCAGCGATGCTCACACCACAGTTCATGATGACCTCCTTTGTGAAGAAAAATTTCTGAATGTGAACTGATGATGTGGGTGAGCAATGAACCCTCTCTTCTCACACCAGAAAACCACACCCAACTTTGAGATACTCTGTGCAGCTGCATTCGCTGAAACTACCATAATACATGGGCAGCTAAGTGGTGCATTGAACAGAGCACAGGACCTGGAGTCAAAAAAACCTAGGTTCAAATTTGGCCTCAGACACTTACTAGCTGTCTGACCCCAGGCAAGTCACTTAACATGGTTTGCCTTGGTTTCCCCATCTGTAAAATGAAATGGAGAAGAAAATGGCAAACCTCTCCAGTATCTTTGCCAAGAAAACCCCAGATGGGGCCACGAAGAGTCAGATACAACTGAAATGATTGAACACCGACAACAAAACCACAACTTATGAGCCTTCACTAACAGTTTCCTTGTACTAGTCATTCCAAAGACACAGTTCAAAGGAAAGACATTTAGTGAAACAGCATTAGAAAATGCAGCAGAAATGCTAGCAACGGAAAACCAGCAATAGAACATTTGTTTCCTATGCCTGGACTACCTCCACTGCAAATACACATACCACCAGCCAGAAAATTGAACTGAGCAGGGTCTTGCCTCAGGGTCACTCCTGGGCCTCACTGTGCTGCTCTCTGGGCACGGTTTCTCCTGATCCTGCATGTCCCACACTCTCTAGCAGGTGGCCCTCTGATCTTTGCTGCTAGGTGGTCCCAGTGGTTTCCTCTAGGTAATGCTGCATTGGTCTCATGGTCACTGCTAGGCATTGGTCCCCTCCACTGGACTCCTCCATGACTGTGCAGCTTTTCTCTGCTGCTAGCTTCAAATACAGTTCTTAGTAGAGGTGCTACTTCTTTCCCATTGGAGAGAAAGCGGCATGGCCATCCCTTTTTCTAGCTTAGAGCCCAGAGGCTTCAGTTGAGCTCTGTGAGGAAGCAGGCCTTCTGCACACTCAGTGTCAGACAGGAAAAAACAACAACCTTTTGTTGATTTTCTCTCCATTACGTAAAAGAGATCTATCAGTTCCAAGAACCTTGCTGTGGTCAGATTTTTTCTCTCTACAAGCGGAATTTAATACCGACAAGCTCTTTTGGGACACAGAACAGCCATCTAGCTAAATAAAAACTCCCCTTTCTCCTCACCAGGGGCCAAGTCTCTGTCTTACTATCAGACTTAGGGTTAGGAAGAGCTTGTTTGTAGCTTTGGCTTCATTCTCTTGAGGAGATCCTTTGTCCTTTGCCCATTTCAAGAGGTTCTGTGTAAACATGTTCAATAGGAGAGATGCAGGTTTTCCTTCAGCCACCTTTATTCCCATTTCCATTGTTGCAGTCACAATAAATATTGTTTTCCTGGTTATGCTTCTATCGGTCCACATGTCTTTCCATTCATCTCAGTTCTACCTCTTCTCATTTCTTATGGAACAACAACATTTACTGCATTATACTCATGTCCCACAATCTGTTTAGCCACTCCCCAATCCATGGGCATCCCCTTTGTTTCTAGTTTCTTGCTACGACTATTTACTTTCCTCCCACCATCTTCTAAAGCATCTGAAGTCATTAAAAGTTTCAAACAGCAAATGAAGGAATGGTTGACAAATCCTGCTGCTTGGTGCAGTGGGATGAACCCTGGATTTGAAGTCAGGGAACTCTTTGGTTTGAGTCCTGTCTCTGGTCTCCATCGCTGCTGTGGCCCTGGCCAAGTCTTCTACCATCTCTAAGGTCCCTTCCCCAGCCCTTAATCCTAAACTCTAAATCTATGGTTCTGCTACCTGAACTCTTATGAAGAGGGAGGGCTCGGCTTGGTTTCTTGAAAACAAGGGCAGTGGCTCCCTTATAAAAAGTCTGTTGACAACAGGTCTACGTGAATAGATCTGACCCTACGGAGCATAACAAGTCTCCTTTAAGGGGACGTTAGCGGACAGGAAACCAAGAGCCAACGCACTCCTGTGATATAGGAGCAACAGAAGATTTTGATTTTCAGGGCTATTAACTGATCACCTTTCATTTGGACTCTAATTACCATATTAAAAACATTGGAAAGGAAATAATAAAAAATCCAAGCAGTATTTAAGTAATAGTTTTAATAATGATTTAATAATAAATAAATTAGGTTTCCTTAGAAACAGAAGTCTTCTAGGAAAGATGTATGGGACTAAATACTTAGTACAGTATTAGCGTAATTAACAATAGTATGACGCTCATTATTCAAAGCAATTATTATTCCCTCTTATTTCAAAATGTAAACGGTAGTTTTTTGCTCACTTTTTCCATTTATTCATTCAATAATGCAGATTGTTGAAAGAAAAGAGAAGAGGGACCAGGCCAGAGCCACTTGGAACAGCCACAATTAAGGGATGTGATAAGAAGGATGAACTAGCAAAGAAGGCTGAAAGGGAGTGGTCACACGGGGAGAAGGAGAACAGAAGAGAGGGCCAGAGAGAACCCAGGGAAGACAGCATACCCAGAAGCAGAAGTCAAGAAGGATGAAGAGCAGGAAAAGGCAATGAAGAGAGAGCTGATATTTCAGGGGAGTGATCAGGTCACAAGTCAGACTGCAAAAGGTCAAGCAGGAAGAAGTGAGGAAGTAGAAAGAATGAGTGAGAACAGTTTTTTTTTTCTAATTTGGCTGAGAAAAGAGAAGAGATCTAGGGAAGTTGATATGGTAGAGTATACCGAAGTGGGTTTTGTTTTGAAGGATAAGGAGTACTTGAGAATATCTGTTGACATCAGGGTAGAGACCAATAGAAAGGGAAACTGCAGAACTGAAATTGGGATGGTTGAGAAGACTGGATCCAGGGCCCATGTAGAAGAGTTAGTCTTGGCAAGGGGAAGGGTCACCTCATCATCCTTCTTGACTTTTCTGGTGCAACAGACATCTTCATTTATCCTCTGCTCCCAGATACATTCTCTTCTCTGGGTTTTATGTGGCTCAACTCATTATCAGAGACTGGAGGAAAGGAAGAGAGAGTAGGACATGGTGTTTAAGTATTCTTCAATAAAGAGAAGACAGAGATCATGATGAATGGCCCCAATTTTCTCAGTAGAGTTAAGAGGTGAGAACTTCAGCTGAGGGGGAAAAGGGAGATGTGGGAGATGAAGAGAGAAGAGATTTGGAATAGCTTCTGTGGGGAACCCAACAGGGAATCAATGAAGGAGGAAGAAGAGAAGGTTAATGATCACACAGCTTGTGAGCTGAGAAGGAAGATGGTGAACGCAATCAAGGAATTGGGTTTGGTCAGAGATGAGCAGCAATGGGACAAGAATTTGAGAGTTGGATAGGATGGAGTTAATTGGTTAATTATTTAGGGGCAAGGTTGGGAAGGAAGAGAAAATTTAGAGGACAGATAATGGCCAGAAAATGTACTAAGGGGTGGAGAGACTGGAGATCACAATGAGGATGGAGACCATGTTTAAGAGGGGCTAAGGCAGAGGGAGACATGGAATGAGGTGAGATTCAGATCAGATACAGAGAGGTCAGAGGTTTTCAATTAGGAAGGGGAACACTTATGGGTGATGGCGAGAGCAGGCCATTGGATCTGAGGATGTCAAGGACCTGGGAGGTTAGGGCATTGGAGGCATCAACATGAAAGCTGATGTCCCCTAATGTGAGGGTAGAAATGAGGAAGGAGAGGAAGATGATGAGCCTGTTGCTGAGTTTCTTGAGAAAGGAGAGAGAATGACCAGGAAGCATGCAGACAACAACCACCATGATCTGTACAGGGTAAAAAAATGTAATAGAGTGAACTTTAGTGGAGAAGAGGTTGCTGAGTAAGGATAACAATGGGAGAGTCTGGAAGCTGTGGGGGGAAGCAAAGACTCTCTCCAGGGTTAGTGTGTGTGTGTGTGTGTGTGTGTGTGTGAGTGGTGGAGTGGCAAGAGAAAGCACCGCCAGTGCTATAGAGCATGATCAGGGATGCTGGGTCATCGGGGGAAGCCAAGTCTTGGTCAGTGCAAGTAGATAAAAAAAGGAAGAGATTAAGAAGCATGGAGTGAAGGAAAGTTTTATCATTATGGCCCAGGAATTCCTGAGAGCATAGCAGGAAGAGTGGGTAGAGCTGAAATAGGGTAAGAGTGAGGCAGGGATGAAAAAGATGAAGTTGAGGGAATAAGAGGCGCCATTTGGGGGGGAGTAATTTACTCTTTTTTAAAAAAAAATATTTTGCCACAGATTTATTTTGAATTTCTCATTTTTACATGAATATCTATCTATCTATCTATCTATCTATCTATCTATCTATCTATCTATCTATCTATCTCTCTATCTATCTATCTCTCTATCTATCTATCTATAAAGAGACAAAGAGCAAACATTCTTCCGAATGTGCCCACAATGTTGAGTAGAAATTGTCACAACTGAGGATGGATATTTTTGCCTGTGTTCTATGTTGAGCACAATTCAGTATTAGTTACCTTTCAGAAGAAAGGCATCTGTGGAGTACTTGCTTTGGAAAGGTGCTCCATTAGACCAAATGCCTCTTCAAATGAAAGGCAAGGTGATCAGAGCTGGAGAAGCAACAGCCACAGGCAACACACTTAAATGGCTTGTCTCCCAAATGCTTTCTGTAGTGCAGACTAAGCTCATCAGAGCGGGCAAAGCACCAGTTGCATCCTTCCCAGGTGCACTTGTATGGTTTCTCACCTGTGTGGGTTCTCTTGTGAGCTTTCAGGTGAGAAGTCTTGGTGTAAAGTTTTGTGCAACCTGGATAATCAAAGCAATGAATTCTCCTCTTTTCTAACTCTTGGTAGTTTTGTTGGCTCAATTTTGGTGCTTGAATAACGATGTGCCCTAGGGCAAGTGCCCTAGGTTAACAGGAGCTGGTGGGAACTGGGGTACTTGTATGAGTTTCAGGCCATAGATGGCTCCTGAAGGTGATACGGATGAGGTGTTCATCATCACAAGCTGGTTCTCTGGACTTGCAGGTTGTGAATTTGGTGGTGATGGTGAAGTTCAATTTACGCTTTTTTTAAAAAAAGTTTTTTTTTTTACTTATTATGCTCAACTTAACAAAAAAAAAGAATATTTCCTTATATATAGCAGAGCATTTAAAGATAATTATACATGAAACCATGGCACTCCATTTTAGTGAATTTTTAAAAGTATTTATAAAATTCCACATAATAATTTCAAAACTTGTCCTTCTTGGCTGTAGTTCCTCCTGGACTGTCTTCTGTTCTCTGCCTTTTTTTAATGCTTATTTTTATTTTTTCCAATTTATTTATTTATTTTTAGTTTTCAACATTCATTCTCGCAAGACTTTGAGTTACAAATTTTCTCCCCATCTTTTCCCTAGCTCCACCCCAAGATAGCGAGCCTACTGAATACCCCTTCCCCCAATCTGTTCTCTCCTATATCCTCCCCCATTCCTCCTCTGACTTTCCAGTAGGGCAAGATGGATTTCTATACCCCAGTGCCTGTATATCTTATTTCTCAGTTACATGTAAAAACAAATTTTTTAAACATTTGTTTTTAAAACTTTGATTTCCAGATTCTTCCCCTTCTTCCCTCCTCAACTGCCCCCACTGGGAGGACATGCAATTCAATATAGGTTGTAACTGTGTAGTTAGGAAAAACATTTCCATAGTACATATATTGTGAAAGACTATATTTCCCTCCATCCTATCCCACCCCCACTTATTCTGTTTTTCTCTTTTGACCCTGTCCCTTTTCAAAAGTATTTGCTTCTAACTACCCTCCCCCACCAATCTGCCCTCCCTTCTATCATCCCCTTCCCCCCTACTTTCCTGTAGGGTAAGATACCCAATTAAGTGTGTATGTTATTCCCTCCTTAAGCCAAATTCAGTGAGAATAAGGTTGACCCACTCCCTTTCACCTTCCTGCTCTTCACCTCCATTGCAACAGTTTTCTCTTGCCTCTTTTATATGAGATTATTTACCCTAATCTATCTGTCCCTTTCTCCTCCCAATAAATTCCTCTCTCACCTCTTAATTTTATTTTTTAGATATCATCTCTTCCTATTCAACTGATCCTGTGCCCTCTGTCTATGTATACATGTACACACAAATACACACATTCACATATATATTTATACACACATACACCCTCCTATACATACATATATACATATGTATACACATATATTCCCTTCAACTATCTTCATACTGAGAAAAGTCTCATGAGTTACAATGATCATTTTTCTATGTAGGACTGTAAATAGTTCAACTTTAATAAGTTCCTTATGATTTCTTTTTCCTGTTTACCTTCTCATGCTTCTCTTGCTTCTTTTATTTGAAAGTTGAATTTTCTGTTCAGCTCTGGTTTTTTTTCATCAAGAATGCTTGAAAGTCCTCTATTTCATTGAATGACCATATATTCTCCTGTAGCATTATGCTCAGTTTTGCTGGGTAGGTGATTCTTGGTTTTAATCCTAGCTCCTTTGACCTCTGGAATGTCATATTCCAAGCTCTTTGATCCCTTAATGTAGAAGCTGCTAGATCTTGTGTAATCCTGATTGTGTTTCCACGATACTCAAATTGTTTCTTTCTGGCTGCTTGTAATATTTTCTCCTTGACCTGGGCACTCTGGAATTTGCCTATAATATTCCTAGGAGTTTTCTTTTGGGGATCTTTTTCAAGAGGGGATGGGTGAATTCTTTGAATTTCTAATTTGCCCTCTGGTTCCAGAATATCAGCGCAATTTTCCTTGAGAATTTGAAGAAGGATGATTTCTAGGCTCTTTTTTTTGATCATGGCTTTCAAGGTAATACAATAATTTTTAAATTATCTCTCCTGGATCTCTTTTCCAGGTCAGTGGTTTTTCCATTTCCATTTCCATTTCCAATTTCACATTGCCTTCTATTTTTTCATTTGTTTAGATATGTTTAATAGTATCTTGATTTCTCACAAAGTCCTTAGCTTCCATTTGCTCCCATATAATTTTGAAGGAATTATTCTCTTCAGTGAGCTTTTAAAATTCTTTTTCCATCTGGAAAATTTGGCTTTTTAAGGCATTCTTCTCCTCATTGGCTTTTTGGGCCTCTTTTGCCATTTGGATTAGTCTATTTTTTAAGGTGTTATTTTTAGTATTTTTTAGCAGGCTGTTGACTCACTTTTCATGATTTTCTTGGGTTATTCTCATTTCTCTTCCCAATTTTTTCTTCCACTTCTCTTATTTGATTTTCAAAATCCTTCTTGAGCTCCTTCATGGATTGTAACCAATCCATATTTTTCTTGGAAGCTTTCAATGCAGAAATTTTGACTTTGTTGTCTTTTTCTGGTACTTTGTCTTGATCTCTTTGTCCCCAAAAAAAGGATTCTATGGTCTGATTGCACTTCCTCTGCTTGCTCATCTTGCCAGCCAATTATTTGACTTTTGAGCTCTTTGCCATGGCAATACTCTGCTTCCAGAGTGGAGAGAGCTGTGTCCCAAATTTACTGGGGTTTTTACAGTTGTTAGAGCTGTTGTCAGAGGTCTGAGGAGGGTGCCCTCTCTACAGCCACCACAAGCTCTGGCACACTGGTGTTCCTTACCCCAGGACCATCTCCCAAGACTGCGACCCAGATCCAAGCAGGTTGAAGCAAGAGCGATTACCCTCTGAATGGTCACTTGGTCCCCCTGCAATCTGCAGGCCAGGAGCTTGGGAGGCAGCCATGGGCAGCAGCTGCAGCAGCTGTGCCACTGCCACCTCAGGGTGAGGGCAGGGGCTGGACTATGCTCTTCTTTCACCCAGTTCCAGCAGACTTCCCTACTGACCTTTTACTTTTTCTTTGGTGTTTATGGGTTGAGAAGTCTGGAAACCACCACAGCTGCGGTGATTCACTCTTCTGAAGCTGCTCCGGCAGGTCTGGGATGCGAGTCTGGTCTGGTGTGGCTCACACAGGACTGTGCTCGACTCCCAGCCCTGTCACACAGCCCTGTGTGATAGAACCTACCTGTCGGCCTGCTGGCTGCCTGCAGCAGGAGATTTATTTTTCTCATCACTTTGTGGGTTTTGTAGCTCTAAAATTTATTTAAAGTCATTTTTTTTTACAAATATTGGAGGTGGTTGGAGGAGGGAGCTCAAGCAAGTTCCTGCTTTTACTCCGCCATCTTGGGGGTAATTTACTATTGCATAGCTGATGATTAAGTAGCATAGAGATAGGGAGAATAACAGGTGTTAGCAGAGTGCTACCCATAAGAGGGGTAGTGAGGGCAATGAATTGGAGTGCTCAGTCTGGGAGTGGGGCTGGATAATAGCCAGGAACAGCGGGGTTCAGGACTGGACAGGGCGCTAAGTCTTCCCTATTGGCTTCTCCAAGCTGAGACAAGGGCGGCAGTGTTTCATGGGCCCAGGGAATTGTCAGAATTATGGAGGCATGGGTCTTGGATTTCCAGAGGATGTGAGTTCAATTCTTAGCTCTGTCACTGACTACCTGGGAGACCTTCGGAATGTCATTTCCCCTTTCTAGACCTCAGTTTCCTCATCTGTAAAGTGGGAGGGGGTGGCTTTGATGGTCTCCAAGAACCCTTCTAAGTCTCTGATCCCTCTAAGATACAGTCCTGGCACTTGAGGAACTTACGGTCTAGCAGAAGTATAGTCAATCTGTAGATGACTTAAAGAGTCAGTCCTATAAGAAATTTTGCTGTCCTCTCTTGCAGGCACGACCTCTCTGGCCACACGCTGCCCCTCGTCCCGCCGCCACCGCCATGCCCCGAAAAATCGAGGAAATAAAAGACTTCTTGCTCACAGCCAGGAGAAAAGATGCCAAATCTGTCAAGATCAAGAAAAACAAGGACAATGTGAAGTTTAAGGTTCGCTGCAGCAGGTACCCGTACCCATTGGTTATCACAGACAAAGAGAAGGCAGAGAAACTTAAACAGTCCCTGCCTCCTGGTTTGGCTGTGAAGGAATTGAAGTGAAGGAATCATTCATTGTTACACCTGTATTAAAAATGTTGGGGGAAAAAGAAAAAAAAAAGAAATTTTGCTTAAAGTCTAGAGGTAGCAGCTTCTTCCACAGTTATTGGAGGACACGTTAACGATGTATGTTGTTTTACTGGGAGAAAGAAGAGGGTTTGTAGCCACTGTTAATTTGGGGGGCTAGTACTGAGACGTGGGGCTCCATTAAAAAATAAACTCATTCCAGGGAGCTCTCCAGTGATAAAGCGCCAGTGTCTTGTGCAGGGTGATGTCTCTAATTGCTCAGACCTTTTCAGGCTCTGTGTCTGCATGAGTTATGGCTCTTTTGTGCAGATAAAAAGGCATCTGCAGGAAATCACTCCGCTGCTATAAGGACTGTCAGTCTGGAGGGCATCGCCAGCGAGATTAATGATGTCTGCCTTCATATAAGAAAATTTTGCATAACTGAGATTATGGGTTCTGCAGAAACCTGCCAACTCTCATTTCTTTGGAGTAAATATTATTTTTAATTAAAGTCTTAAGGTATGTTATTCTTGAACTAATGAGATCCACAGTGATTTCCATTGGGGATTAATTTATCTCCTCAATTCTTCGTCATTTGGGTGGCATGGCTGAGTCCATCTGATTTGCGGCTGTCAGCAGGCTGATCTGACTCCAAAGGGGGTGATGTGGGCAGCCTAGTCTGTCACCAGGCCCTGTATATGGCATAGAGCTAATGGTCATTCCGAGTGAAGGCCTACTGGGCAGAGCGTTGACCTTTGAATCGTGAGAGATCCGAGTTCAAACCCTGCCTCCAATGTTCACTAGTTGTGTGACTTACTCTCTCGGTCCTTATTTGTTCATCTGTGAAATGGGGATAACACACCTCGTAAAACCTAGCTCCCAGGGTTGTAGGATTGGAAACTGAGAAGTGTAAGGGACCTTGGGGGTCGTGTAGATCAATATTCTCATTCCATGTGTGATGGAACTGAGGCCCCAGAGAGAAGGAAATGGCCTGATGTCACAGGATCAGGATTCAAACCTAGGCCCAGCTTTCTTCTGGATATGTGTAAATATACATTTAGTGTTTGAACACACAAATACCAGCTATTAATCTTATTGCTGTCATATTAGCAGCTGGCGGGGCTGTTGGGCCGAGCTCCACCCAGGGTCTGATTTGTACGGTGAGAGAGACCGCTGAGGACAAGATGGCAGCAGGAATCCTTGCCGGGGTTGGCCAGACGAGGGAAAACACCAGCAAGCCCCTGTAATGTCAGGAATGACATCTGGTTAAGGAGCAGGACTGACTGCTGACTCTTCACACAACAATCCTCATTGTATCCAGAGCCGATCTGCCATAACTCAAGAGACCTGGGAGCAAAGGCCACGCTGGAGAATGCACATTGGGCTGTACCAAGCTTCAGGGTCTTGGTTCCTGTAATTCCAGGATAATGAAAAGCAGAAACCTTGGCAAAGTCTTGCTTTTAATTCTTGTGCTAAACATTTCCTTTGGTGGAAAACCTTGTTGAGAGCCAGCTGGGCTTGCAACCTTCCTGTCACACATACAAGCTGAGTGATCCTAAACAGGTCATTGATGAAGGTGGGAGGCTCAGTGGAGAGCACTGGGCCTCCAGTCAGAAAGATCAGAGTTCAAATCCAGCCTCAGGCATGGGCTAGCAGTGTGACCTCGGGCAAGTCACTTAACCTCCATCTTTTTCTATGATAATAGATGGATGGCACTGACCTCCCAGGGTTGTTGTGCAGATCAAATGACATCGATATTTGTAAAGTACTTAGCACAGTGCCTGGCACCCAGTAGGACTTTAATAAATTCTTATTCCATTCTAGCTTCACATATCAGTTCTTCAAACAACTTTCTAACGCTGTACGTTAAAGGCCAGCCGCTGCTTTGCAGGAGTGGAGAAAGACTCCGCACTGGAAGTTCCTCCGTACTGCTGGAAACTGCAGGTTCAGGCCAAACAACAACCAAAGCCTTGTTAGCCAAAGGACAGCCGTTTCCAGTAATTACCAGTGTACATACGTCATCATCTACCAACGCTGACTGAGAACTCACTACATGCCCAGCGCTGGCAGCAATGTTAATTAATCAACTTGCATTTATTGAGTGCCCACTATGTTAAGTCACCAAGCATTTATTAAGCACTTACTGAAAGTGCTAGGTGCTATGCTAAGCACCGGGCATACTAAGAAAGGCATGAACAGCCCCTGTTTTGGAGGAGCTCCGAGTAACGGGAGACGACAAGTCACAGATTGGGAAGCTGGAGAGGATCTCAGTGGAGAGGGACGGGATGGAGGACTGGCAAAGGCGTCCTCTAGAACGGGGGGCTTCTGTTGGGGTTTGAAGGAAGCCAGGGAAGCTGGGAGGAGGGAAGTGGAAGGAGAGCTCCGGGCGTGGGGCAGAGGGGGCACGAGAACACATCAGGAGGTGGGTGTGGAGGCCTGAGGAGGGGTAGAAGGAGGCAGGAGCCCGGGAAGGTGGGAAGGCTGGACAGCGCATACACTGAGAGACACAGATAAGAACGGGAAATGCTGCCCACTCGTCAAGAGCTCGTATCCTAACCGGGGAGACAGATTCAGGTAAACACAAGGAGCAAAAGTAGGTTTAGATACAGTGTCAACAAGGCACGTCTTTAAGCAAAAGCTGCCTAAGGGCGTAAGAAAACGACGCTGTCATAGGAGACCCCGAGATGCAGCCCCACACCAAGCTTCGGCCCGCGGGAAGTCACACGCGCCAGCTTTAGTTTCTAAAACTCCGAGCCCCAGGGAAGCGATATCCTGGCAAAGCGCGGGCAGCGAGGGTCTCCGAAACCCCCGTCCCGCAGCGTGGGTGTGTGGGTCTGACGCTGTATGTTTATTTGGGAATGTTTCTGAAATAGAAGACCCGAACCTTCTCAGGTTCTTCTGCCTTCCCGTCACCCTTTTAGAATTGGGATTGAAGGGGAAGTCGCCTAATGGGCGTCACCCATTCACAAAGCGGGGGCCGCATCCGAGCCCCCACCCCTGCCAGTCATTCCCCAGGACACCAGCCAGCCGTGGGCATCTTGGCACTTGCCCTGCTGCCTCTTCTCCAGCCCTCGTTCTTGCGACAATAATTAAATCAATAATCACATTTTGTCGTTGTTTACTAGAAAGGGTAGAGCGACAGATTTCCCTGCGGTCCCAAGGACAATCCTCATGCCCTCATGGACGCAGACCTCTCCTCCCCCTCCCCCTTCCCCTCCCCCTCATGTGTTTTGTCCTACTGTTTTCCTCCCCTCCCTGGTCTCTCTTTCTGTCTCTAGGTCTCCGTCTCTCTCTCCCAGCCTCCGGCTCTCCCTCCTTCCCGCTGGCTTGTTTTTCTTGGCACTGTCTAGTTTCTCTGAGGGCTAAGTCTTAAGAACTTGCTATTTTGGCCATCCCCAGAGCTCCAACGATGAAAAGTACTTTTATTGCTTTGTCTTACCTTCCCAGAGATACTTTGAATGTATGTTATAGCCGTCCTGTCCATTGGCAATATTCTGTCTCTTTGTGTGTGCCTGCGTGTATTTCTATGTATAAATACATACAGACATCTATATGTGCATCTAGGGCTCTATATCTGGAGTGTAGAGTATGTCCAGGGAAGACTAGCACCTCTGATGTGAGGGCTGTCGAGCCCTTTTCAGAGCCACTTTCTACTTTTGGTGTCCACCTGATTCACTAAACTCTCACCTGTGGCTCCAAGAAACTGTAGCATGAATAGTGGCCACATCCCTGTAAGTCACTTCATGCATGGGCTAACCCAGGTTGAGGGTAACCATCAGTGAGTTAGGGGATGTCTACCCCAAGCATGTAAAGACTTCATCCAGTGGAATGGGCAGATGAGAGCAATTTGTTCCAATGGCCATGAAGGTGGCTGAAGCAGGCACTGAGGGGCACTTAGAGGTTGGTTAGACATCAAAGACATCTGACAAAGGTCATTCACCACATCCTGGGCTGTCACCAGTCATCCTTACTTTTGTCCTGTCACTGGACTTTGATGATTCTGGAAGAGACAGTGAGGCCAATGACTTTGTGCAACTCTACCACACTTAAATTCAATTTATGTGAGTCAGAAGACATCACCCATAACATTTTGCCATTTTTACCTCCCTCAAAGACCTGTGACAGTGGGCATGTGATGAAGCAGCAGGTGTGGATACACTGAGAGCTGGAGTCACAACCCTGCACACAGGCAGCCCAAGTCACTGGGCCATTTTCTCATTGGAATCAGCAGTGGGATTCAGGAGTCCCCTTTAAAGAATCACACTGCTCACCTCCTGTGTGAGGAATGGGCTATTTGTGCCCAACTGGTGGTACAGCCTTCAGAACTTGTATTGGTCTGATCAGTCACAGACACACTGTATCCTGACCCCAACATAGTGATGTCATTTTGATTCTCTTTGAGAATGAAGGACAACAACCCACCAATCTGTTCTCTCTCTCTCTCTCTCTCTCTCTCTCTCTCTCTCTCTCTCTCTCTCTCCTCCCTCCAATGAACCATAGTCACATTCATCTCTTATCTAAGTGTCTTTGTGTCTCACTATGGGGTGTGTGTGTGTGTGTGTGTGTGTGTGTGTGTGTGATTTATGATTGGAAGTTTTTCAAACCAAGTTTCTCATGCAAAATAGGTGTCTTATGGAGATAATCCACATTTTGATGAATAATGTTGAGCATGTGTGACTTTAACTCAACATTTTTCCAATACAATAAATATATATATTTTTATTCTGTATGACGGGTATACTCCTATTTTCAAAGAAAGACTTCCTTGAATAAGACTTGCATGCAAAGATACAAATGAAAGAGGCCATGCCCTCTGGGAGCTTATGTGATATTGGAGATAAGTATATACAAAACAGATAGAGATATAAGGTAATTTTGTGTGTGTGTGTGTGTGTGGGGAGATGTAAGAGTTGGCATAGGAGCAGAGCTCTGAAGGAAGTTCTAAAAGGTGGAAGGGAGGAAGGTGTATATTGTAGTCACAGGGGATAGCCTCTGCCAAAGCACAGAGAGGAAAAATAAGATTTTGTGCATGAAAAAAAAAAGATTTTGTGCATGACAAATTACAGGAAGGTAAGTTTGGCCAGATTCTAGAGCATAAGGAGGAGAGTCATATATACGCAGGGTAAAAAGGTAGGATGTAGTCAGGCAGTTAAGAGCTTTAGATGCCAAACAAGAGTTTGTAGTTCATTCTAGGGGCAATGGGGAAGCTGCTGGTGTTTGTTGAGCAGATAAGGTACACAGTTAGACTTGCACCTTAAGAATATCATTTTAGCAGCTATGTGGAGAATCCACTGGAGAATGGAAAGACTAGAATCAAGGAGACCATTTCAGAGACTACTTCAGACATCCAGGCAAGAGGTGATAAGGATCTTAACTAGGGTAGTGGCCCTCTGAGTGGAAAGATGGACTTAAGAAATGTTGTGAGAGCTAGATTCAACAAGACTCCAGAATTGAAGTGGGAGCCAGTGCCTGATGATTTGATGTGATGAGCCCATTGAAACTTAGAAGACTGGGGCAGCTAGGTGGCGCAGTGAACAGACCACCGGCCCTGGAGTCAGGAGGACCTGAGTTCAAATGAGACCTCAGACACTTAACACTTACTAGCTGTGTGATCTTGAGCAAGTCACTTAACCCCAATTGCCCTCCAAAAAGCAAAAAAAAAAAAAAAATGCATTAAAAGAAACTTAGAAGACCAAATGCCTTAGTTAATTTACCTAAGCAGTTGGTAGTGTCTGTGGGGAGCATCTGTGACTATTACTTGGAAGGCTAGGCTTTGGTTTCTTGGTTGGGTGGCTTAGTAGTTCATGTTCTGAAATGGAAAGAGTATTGTGTTGGGAATCAGGGTATCTAGATTTCAGAATTTCCCAGTAACTAGCTATATGGTCCTGGGCTAATCACAACCCCTCTGCTGCCCCATTTTTCTCATGTGAAACATGAGGCTGCTAGACCAGGCAAAGGTCCATTCCACTGTCAATGTGCTGGGATTTTAATTATTCTTGTGTTTCCCTGGGGACTTGAAAGTGGTCATTTAAATCCCCCTGGTTCCCACTGCTCCTCAGACATCATCCAGGCCACTGCTAGTCATGTGAGAGCGGTTCTTTCAAACTGGGTCAAATTCAAAGGATTTTCTTTGTAATCAGGTTATTTTCCTGTGGCTGTATGGCAATTTAATCCTCCAATCATTAAATGATTTCTCTTGACATAATCTCCCCAGTTTGCATGCAAATAAGGTGAAGAAACTAATGATGCTATTTTATCAATCTGCACCCCGGCTCATACTTACTTAATAGTTTGTTGAACCATCAGCTTTAGTGACAATTAGTGACAAACACTCTGTTTTAGCTTCCTCTCCTCATTCTCTTCACACGAGGCGTTCCGTTGGCCTTTATGTCTGTGCACAGGCTGACTTACCCCCGCCCATGCCCGGAAAGCACTCCCTCCTCCCTCCCAGTCTGGTTAGATCTCTTCAGAATTCAGCTTAAGTTCCTCCTGGTCCATGATCCTTTTAGTGATCTTACCCCAGCTGTCACTGCTCCAACTGAAATGACTATATAGAGATATAGATGTGTGTGTGTGTGTGTGTGTGTGTGTGTGTGTGTGTGTGTGTGTGTGTATATATATATATATGTATATATATGTATATATACACGTATATACAAACATGCACTTGTTTAGATATATGTGCGTGGCTGGGCCATGTCATTAAAAAAAGGGTTTGGCTTGTGTGGCACAAACAAATATCTCTTCTGGTATCTGCCCAATCCCACTCCAAAAGAGATGACTGGGAGAAGGGCTGGAAGCACAAGAAGCTGGGAACTTGTTCCTTTCCCTTGGTTTTCTCACCTTAGGCTTCCCTACACCTCAAATACTGGTAGTTCAGGGGTCTTATACTTTGGGGCCTAGGATCAACACCACTCTCCACCAGAGTTTAATACTGCACTTACTCAAGCAGCTTAACCCCTCCCCACACTAGCTGGTTACACAAAAGAACACCTTGAATAGGAAAGAGGAGTAAACCCATTATCTAATCGAAGAGTGAACACATAAGGATTAAAACCGACCAAGAAAATGCCCAGGAGTAAATCTGGGTTCTTCTGCCAGCCCCGCCCAGAGTGAAATGAGTCTACAGTTCAAACGGGAGAGAGAATGAAATCTGCTTTTAGCATATTTAGGGTTGTGAGTACTTGAAGTCTGGGGCGTGTAGGGGGGTGGGGTGGATTTACTGGGTGTGTCCACTGCTCCAGGGCTCCTGTAGCCATTCCAAGGTCTGTGCCGTTGAAGAAGGAGCTTTTCCCTTCCTGGAGCCCCCAGCTCACTCTCAGGTGGCACATCTCCTGCATGTGCACAACGCAGCTTTGCAGAATTGCTCCTTGGAAATACCCTCTCCTTTTCCCCCCCAGCGGGGTCAAAGGAGTTCTATTCACATGTGTTGTTTTATCAGTCACAGAACCAGTGCAAAGGGAATCTGGCATCTACTTCATCAAGCCATCTACTTCAACTTGTGAATCTAAGTGCCTTGAAGGTGGGGTCTCTTGTTTCTGTCTTCATATTCCCAGCACCTAGGACAGTGCTTGGCACAGAGAAGGTGCTTAAATAAATAAAAATATAGAAATAAATAATAAATAATTTATTAATTTTAATTACATATTAAATAAATGTATAATTAATAAATATAAAAAGAAATAATTGAAAATAATAAATAAATAAAGCCAAACTTTAGAGGTAGGCTTTATAAAGCCTAGAACTTGAGCTTGTTAAGTGTTGATGAGGATGTTCCCAGAGACCTGAGAAATGGGTACATTTTATCAGTTGGAACACATAAATACTGAGAAAAACATAGATATGATCTGATAACAGAAGACGATTACTTTAGTACCGGATTCTCAAAGGGTGGGCAGTACCACAGCAGCATGCTACATGTTACTGCAAGGTGTGCTGTGAATTGTATAAAATACATGCACTTATGTGCACAGGTCTCTCAATGGGGAAGTCTCATACACATATGGAAGTACACACCAAAGGGGTGTATACCCTCAAGGAAAAAAATAATACTATACTGAGAGTGAAAAGACTTTGAGAGCCATTAGTTAACTATCGCTTTTCTGTCCAGATTTGAATCTTTTTTTTTTCAAGTAGATGAAGAATGTTTATTGCCCAGATTTCAACAGTATTTGTTTTTTTTTCCCAATCTCTTTTATTTTATTTTACATCATTCATTTCCACAAAATTTTGAGTTACAAATTTTCTCCCCATCTTTCCCCTGCCCCAAAACAGCCATCCCAATGTATCCCCCCCCCCAATCTATTCTCTTCTATGTCTTCCCCCTTCACCCCTCTGACTTTTCAATAGGGCAGGATGGATCTCCCAACCACTGTGCCTGTATATGTCAAGTTCCAGTTAGATGTAGTTAATAATAATATTAATAATAATTGTATATATATATATACACATATATATTTTTAACATTTGATCATAGAACTTTAAATTCTAGATTCTTTCTCTTCCTCCTTCACCACCCACCCCCACTGGAAGGACAAGTAATCAAATACAGGCTGAACATGTGCAATTAGGCAGAACCTCTCCACAGTGAGCATATTGTGAGAGTCTGATTACATGTCCCTTCTTCCTATCCTGCCCCCCCCATCCACTCTCTACCCTGTCCCTGTCCCTCTACAGAAGCGTGCACTTTCATCAACGCTCCCTTCCATCACCCCACCTCTCATCCCTTTTCCCCCTACTCTTCTATGTGGCAAGATACCCAGTTTAGAGTTTATGTCATTCCTTCCCTAAGCCAGATTCAGTGAGAGTAAGGTTGACTCTTTCCCTTTTGCCTTCCTGTTCTCCCCCTCCATTGTAACAATTATCTCTTGTCTCTTCCATGAGATTGCTCAACCTTATTTTGACTCTCCCTGTCTCCTCTCAATCTAATCCTCTCTCACTTCAGGATTTCACCATTTGGAATATTGTCCCTTCCTATTCAATTGATCTTATGCCCTCTATGGATTCATTTATACATATACTCAGATATGTGCTTGTATGCATATGTAAA